>JAEQBH010000543.1:0-600000 GCA_016808115.1 Tetrastigma voinierianum | reverse complement strand
TACTAGGTTTCTAGAGTGAGTAATTTTATACGAAAAACTCCTGAACTCAATCAAATACTTCATCGGTTACCTGGGCATACTCTTAGTTTTCAAGTTGAGGTCTATCCTATAGAGGTACTCAAATTGGATTAGTGATCGATTTCTAGGTTTTGTCGTAAACCTAATTGATTACTTCCAATTACATAAACCAATGGTTCAAACTGCACTCAAAGGTAGGAATTTCCCATTTTATAGGAAACTTTGCTGTGGTGTGCCAACAGGTCTCCAATTATAGCCCCTTTGGGATGTAAAATATATCTCTTCTCACCATCCCCATAGTGTATGAGACAAATGTATGCATTTTGATTAGGGTCGTATTCTATATATATATATATACATAGATAGATGGATATTTATGTCTGTAAGTTTCAATGAAAGTCCATTCACTATGTCTCACATTGAGCCTTTCTTCTGTCTTATTAGACTGGATTATCAGCATCAATTGTATCTGCTTATGTAAAGAGCTTTGCCTGGTGTTCAGTATTCGTATGACATTTCACATCAAGTGTTTGATAGATTGCATGGCTGATAGCATAGTATTCTTGTCCAGTTATGCAATTTTGTACTATGTTTTTGCGCTTTCTTCTTAATGTATTTGATGACTAACGAACTTATATTCTGATATTTTTATTATCAGAATTACTGGAAGTTTAACTTTTGATTTACGTTGGGAGCTAATTTTATAAAACTTGTATGTGTGTATGACTATTACATTTATGAAAAATCAAGGCTTCATCACCAGGCAACATGATCGCAAAAAGTTTTTCCATCCTCTGTGCTGCTGGTTCAGTGTGACAGGCTATGAATGGTAGCGCTGGTTGCATGCTTGCGCTAACCCTGCAGAAACAGGGACTAGGATTTCCTGGTGGGCAAGTTCATGAAAGTGTATCCCTTTCGCTATTGAACATCACTGGTGAAAGTAGTGCAGCTAATTATCAAGATTGTGGACTGTCGCCATCATTTCTGACCAGTGAATCACCGTGGGCATCAAATATGGGATGCTAATTGCCCACAGCTGGAAAAGCTAAGATGAGATACCAGCAGAGGAAAAGAAAACAGATCGGGCAGCGTTGTTCAACTCTGAACGCATGGAATATGCTATCTGCATGTAAAGGATATTGATAGCGGATCAATAGGAGTGTTTTGGCCAGAACCCCGCAATGCTGCTTACAGCTCATTCAGAAATCATATGACAAAGGCTAAAATTGTTCTTTTCTTAGAAGAAGAAATAAGCAATATATGTTTATGATCATTTTCTTTGGGGTTTCACTCCATTTTAGAATAAAGGGGCCATTAAACTTTCTATAAACACAGTGTCTTCTCAAGATCTGTGGATTCCCTTTGATCGAGACTGGCGATGTTTATTTCGAGTTTATTATTACCTACTTGTAACAAGTTTTGCTTATTTACATTTGATTTGTAGCTTTGCAAACAAATCAGAGGTGCTTCTCGTAAAGCCAGAGCTGGTACTTAAAACGTGGAAAGGTAGATTGTTGGGCGCAGTAGGCTTATGACTATGACCCTCGGTACATCAACAATGAAACTACTGATTCACCATCGTATGGTTGCAAATATGAGGCTTAATTGAATGGGAAATAGATTCACCATCTGAAATCGCTACATTTCATTTTTCTCGGCTTTCAATGATCGACCATGGTATCGCACCCGTTTTTACATACAAATTTTGATTTTGTTCAATCATCGCAAGAGATAATCATGAAATTTTTGAATGTTTAAAGGAGAGAGAAGAAAATACTCTTTGTTCCATTAATTTACAGATGAGGTAAACATATTTATATTCTAAAGGTTAGTGGGCAAAAAGGAACAAAGCTAGATTCACTTAAGTAGATTCAAAGAGAGGTGAAAAGAATTTCTACATGATTTAGAGATTTGAACTTTAACACTCCCTCGTTCCTGAGCATAGGTCAAAAGCCACTCAAGTCATTACATATATACTGGTCCTGTGACTATAAGAGATTGAATAAGATATTCTTCATAGCTTTGTCATTGTGAGTCGACAAAA
This sequence comes from Tetrastigma voinierianum, assembly GCA_016808115.1. Classification (NCBI taxonomy): domain Eukaryota; kingdom Viridiplantae; phylum Streptophyta; class Magnoliopsida; order Vitales; family Vitaceae; genus Tetrastigma; species Tetrastigma voinierianum. The sequence continues at coordinate 597,938 of JAEQBH010000543.1, read as the reverse complement.
CTAAGATTACGCATCCCATGCACTTTTGATAAAGTGGTAATCCACTTCGATGTGCTTGGTTCTCTCATGGAAAACTAGATTAGATGAAATATGCAAGGCGGCTTGATTATCACGTATAAGCTTTCATATGTTCATCCTTCCCAAATCTTAGCTCTTGGAGAAGATGCTTCAACCATATGAGTTCACATGTTGCTAAGGCCATAACTCGATACTCAGCTTCAACACTAGATCTGGTTGTTACATCTTGTTTCTTACTCTTCCAAGATATTAAGTTTCCTTTAATACACACAAGTAACTCTAACGTGAACGCCTCATCTACGAGCGAGCCCGCTACCGTATCACGTAGCCCAACAATCCAGAGATGACTGCTCTCATACAACACCCCTTAACATAACAGAGAATACGAATCGCAAAGATCCTAATGGTCAGCTACAAAGTGATTATCCGAATCGACTTCAAACTATGCTCACAGAAAAGAAATGTCGACCGAGGATAGTGAGGATAGTTTAGTTTTACTCCATAAGTCGCTGATATGTCCCTTTAGATCTTGTAGAGGCTCCCTCGACTGGTGGCCAAGTTCGACATTCGATTCATAGGAGTGTTTATTGTGCTTACAAATTAAATATACAAGTGTCTGCCAATATATTTAAGGTATACTTGCTTTGAGAAATAACCACTCTGAAATTAGACCGAGCCACCTCAATGCTTAGAAAATACTTGAGTTTCCTAAATTTTGTTTCAAAGGGCTGGCATGCTGTTTGAAGCTTCAAGGCTGTCGTAAGCTGGACTGAGATTTAGACTAATTTTTTGATAAATAAATGGTTGCAGCTGTTTAGACAATGATCGACAAACCGGGATAAAATTAATAAGGCAAGTATTGCCTCGATTTTTAACCCTAAATTACATGTCCTCATTTGACTAGGACAAAATATTTTATAGTTTTACAAAAATATCAATGTAACTAAAAATTTAAACAAAAATTTATTAACTAATATATTATCAAAAAACTCGCTTATTTTTCAATTTCTAAACTCATTCTCATTTAAAATTAAACAGTACATGATGCGAATCTTCAAACTCTGTACCTATTTTATTTTGCTTATTTTTATTTTTTAATATTTTATATTTGTTTTTTTATTTTTAATATATTAAATAATATTTTTCATACAAATAAAAAAATATTATGAATTTTTATAAATTATTTATTAAAAAAACATTATAATACAATAATACTTATATTAAAAGTATAAAATAAAATAATAAAAAATTATTCAAATATAATTCAGGGCGAGGCTTATTATTATTATTTTGATACATGATTCATATTTGTCATTCAGGTCCTGCTTTCACTCGAAACAATTTATTTCTTTTCTAGCTTCATACTTATTTTAAATGAATTTCAAATTTAAACTATTTTCTAACTTTCTTTGAGATTTTAGTAAAATCTTCGCCCCCTAGCCACTGACAATTTTATCATCTTAAAATCTAAAATTTTCGCTGCCTCATAATTCGACGAAACTTTTCTCTCTGGTCACTAGGATTTCACAGACGAATTTAATGACAGCTTCTATTTCATCATCCGAGATTTAGAGAACAAGCCTCGAACCCCTTATGGCAATTTATTATTTTTATTAACATTTTGCCAATTTGAAAATTTAAATTTTCTGTTTTATGCAGAGTAACAATACCCGAACCCGTATCGATTTGAAGAAAATAAACCCAAACCTATTAAAAACCCGATTAAAAATTAAATTAAACCGGTTAAGAAATAGATTCGATCTGAACCTTAATAATCCGTCCCACATATCCCTACTGCCACTCTAATGGTGTTAAAAACAAACAACTGAATACTTAATGCTATTGGGCAATTGTTCAAGATACTTCTCAAAAAGCTCGGTCTCAAGATTAAGTAAAAAATAAACACCACCTTAGTCCCAAGATGCATCAAACGTGATAAAAGCCCATAATTTTGCTCAGATCAAGATTCAGGTAAACGACAGACAAGATAATTGTCCTGGCCTCTAACTGACCAGATTTAGTCTTGGGCCCAGTACAAAATTAACCCGTGCACAATACGCCTAAATACATCCTGCGTTTATAATGACAACGTCATCCATAAACAATCGCGGATCACACCGCCCAATGGGCGATGATAAAAGACTGAATGGTCCGTGCTTCGAATTTGCGCCAAAATCGCGGAACCATCGAAGCAAACCGGGAAACCAAGCTCGAGATTGTTTAAATCGTGATAAAGAACGCCTTAGCTTACATACCAAACCAAACTCCAGCAACAAAACCGCACGGTCGCTTCCATAGTAAACTCCTTTGAGATCATCACATGAACACATTCTAGATTCCAATCAAAAGCAATGGCGAGGCCATTGTAGAAAACGTGACATAATAGTCTACTATATTGTCGAGGTACCCTTTGATAACCAAACGCCTTAGCTCATCACCCCGCCATCGTGTCCCACCTTCACTATATAAACCCAACGACAACCAACGGGAGACTTGCTAGGAGGAAGAGCAACAAGCTTCCATGTGCCATTGAGTAAAGAACATCCATTTCCTTAGCCATTGTCCTGCTTTGCAAATTTCGAACGAGAGTAGAGAGCCTCACCGGGTGCCTGTGGGTAGAGACAGCTACGCGTGGAGACAAAGACAAAGTAGGTGAAGATAAACCATGAAAGCTGAGAAAATGGCAAACAAGATGTGGGTTAGAAGTAGAGCAAGGACTTTCTCTAATGACAATAGATCATGGCTGTCAAGGAACTATGAGATGTGACGTGCACAGACATTGAACAAGAGGCCTCAGAGGACTGATAATGTCAGTATAACCCTCATGGTTTTGAATACACATCCTGTTGTCGGAGAAGGGAAATTATGGAGGATTGTAAGATGAAGAGAACAGATATGACATCCTATTACAGAGGATGCCCCACAGAGAGAAGAAGGAGAACTTCAAAGAAGTGTAATACAGGAATACAGCACACGTCGGAGAATAGCCCGCTGGATTAATGGGTCGGAGATAAACCCAAAGTGGTCGAAATGTCACGATACTTTGTTTATGAGAAGAACGTGAGATGAAGACAAGAGAATGATAAGACATCCGACACAGAGGACGCGCTACAAAGGAGGAATTGAGTGAACTTCAAAGAAAACATTAGTAGAAATGAAGTAAGGATTAATGTTGGATAATAATAAACATAACTCTATGAAGGCGAGAATAACCTACATTATCATTAATTTCGTGGCCTTAGCTGAGAGTTTGTCTTTTCCAGGAGTGAGAATATGAACAAAATAGACAACCAAAGACATACTAAGCAAAATATGGCACATTGATAAATTTTGTTCAAGCAAAGGAAAAACACAGCAGATATGAACACACAAAGATATGAGTAGAATGGTAAAGAAGTAACAAGTTAGATAATACCATGACAAAGTTCTATGGAAACTATATAGCCTATGATCTTACACATTTAAAATTTTAAAGACATACATTTGGCAGATGGTGATCAAGGTAAGCTTTGCTCTTCTAATTTTCTCAACAATCTTCTACGGTAAACCTCAGAAATGGTATGTTAGACCTCAAAATGTAGAACTGAGGTCCAAGACACTTTTCAACCAACTAATTATTCATCTAAAGACAATAACAAAAATAAAGCAGAACACTTTGTCTAATACTATAATCTAGAAAAGCAGATAATTGCTACGTTTTCAGAAAAAGTGGTCCATGTAAGGGGATCTCATGGTGACTTCAAATTACTTATTATGTACTTGGCCAAGTTCCCTTCGAACTTCAATTCTAACACTAAACTAGGAAAAACCAAAGTTAACTCATCAGAGACTGGAATCATCCTCTCTATCTCTATGCAATCATGCTGAAGTTATATTCCAACCAACTGGTTTAGGCCATTTAGCTTTGAAAGACCCTCTGATTTGCACCCAGATTCTGATTAACAACTCACTTTTATCTCTCTTTTCTTTTTTTTTAGTTTTTTTCTTTTTATTTGTTTCGCTAATGTGTCTACTATCCTCTTATAGAGGTATTCAATGACTCATGGTGTTAAGGCCTCCCAAGGTGCCTTAGTTTTATGAAGAAGGAGGCCTAAAACTAAACAAAGATAAATAGATTCTAGTTGAAGGGCAAGGTGACTGAAGTCTCATTGTTAGCGGTTCCTGAAAACACGAAGGTCTCTACAACTGCTCCCACAACCATCAGATACCTTATCTACTATATAAATGTGATGTATCCTAAGTTTTCACTAAATAAAACAAACTTTGAAGCACAATGTCAAAAACATTCTCCAAATAGTGAGTTAATCACCTCAAACTTAAATCATATATGATACAAAACACAAACATGTATACACAATGTGTACAAGAAACTAAAAAGCTGATTCTACCACAATTTTATCCCCAACTATAATAAAAATAATTTCTAATTTGAAATGAAGCATGAAAACAAAGAGGGAAAAGAGAGGACTCCCTTAAGTGATCATCTCGGGGTTTCGCCTTTAGAACCAACTTCAGATCTAAACCTGAAAAAGAACAAACAGCAAACAAGATCCAGCCAAGAAAATGAATTAAACAAAATCAGAAAAGGGGAAAAAACATTAAGCTTCTGGGTTGTTTCAAGAAGTTGTTTTGCTTTTTCTTTATCCCAATGGACTCTCCTCACTATCTGTGGATAGTTATGATTTCATCCCTCCATCCTTCTCAAGAGGCTATGAAGAAGCTCAATCAACAACTCGAGTACATAGCTCACTTATCTTATTATTTTTTTGATTTTTTTGTTCCTTTACAACAGGCTTTTAGGCTTCCTTATTCAACCGATCAACGCACTTTCCAATTCCTGGACACGGAAGTTAGCCAATGTCAAAGTCCTCATACATTTCAATTTTATGGAGCTATCTTTCTGAATGGTCTACAACTTCTTTTGTCGTAATGTGATCCTGGTGAAGTTTCAGTTCATCTTCCCTCAAAACTTGCAACACCTTTATGACTTATTCTCCACTCCTTGAAGCTTCAAGTTCTCCCATCACTGCCAGGTGATATCCCTCATTTTGAGCTCAAGTCTTCTTCTTCTCATTCCACCTTTAAGAATTTGATGGCAAGCTCTGTGTTGTACTTCATGACAATTTATCATTTTCTTCTCATCCATAAGCTGGCCACCAGTCTCTTTGTGATACTCATTCCCTTCTCTCTTGTAGAGGTTGATGTATCTCAAATTTAATCGAGTATAAAAAAAAGGCCATAGGAGTCATTTTCATTTATGGATAAATCAATCCACTAGTTCAGCTGCACTTGAGTCATTGTGAAGGCCACCATCCACCCACTGGCACGATTAACTCTCCTCAGGAGGTGTGTCTCTCCAAGGAACTCGAGCTTGAGATGTTGCCAAATCAGCTTAATCCTTTCTGCTCAGCTATGGCAAGAGTCTCTAGGCTAGACACTTCCTCTTTGGGGGAGGCTGATTCATTTCATTTTGCTAACATAACTTAGATAAACCAATCTCAGAGTGGCCCATATCACATGGATCTTGAAACTAAATATGCCATGATAGATTCAATCTTTGAGTTCTTCCTTAATTCATCCATAGTCTCTTCTAGGGCTTAATTTTGGACTTGGGAGAGATTTTGAAGAGTGTTATGACTTAGTCCCATGAGGTGTTTGGAGTGATGGTCCCATCCAAAATTTAAGATTGTTCAAATATAAAATCATATTGAACATCATCCATCGACGCAGATGGTTGCTTACATTGACTCTTCTTTCACTGATCTTATCACTCTTGATGATGTTCATCGGCCACTTATTTTAAACTGCTGTCAGTGAGAACACTTTAGTTGATAGTCTATGAAAGGATCCATTGGTGTTAAATCTATAAAATGAAACGAAAACAAACCAAAGTAAAATATATGAAAACAAAACAAGACAATCATATCCAAAAAGAATACCATTGGGCATTAATATTAAAACACCAACTTTAGTTGTAGTAAAAAACCTGACAGATTTAATTTGTGTTATGGGAATGGTATCGCTGTATATATATATGTATCGTTCAATAATATAATGAAAGATAAATATCTTTCCACGGATTGTGTTACTGGCACTAAATTGTATTCAACTTTATTTGATGGTGGAGAATATGGAATTAAAAGAAAATCCACAATCATATCCCAACAAGGCAGATAAGAAATAAAGTGGAAAAACTCTGTGGTTTGATTTCATTAGCTAACATTATGGTATTAGTCCACTTTATCTCACTAACATTCAACATTATTAATAGTAAGCCTCTATCAGATATAATCTCTCCCTGAGAACCACACTCCACTTAGGAGCTTAGGTATTTTGCATCTCTACTCAACCCCAAAGTTCTGGTGAGTAATAAACTGAACTTTAATATTTATATAAAACCCATAGATAACTTTCTCAATTTAATTTGGTAATGTTCTAATCACTAATTAATCTCACTTCGCCTCTTGAAGTTGAACTACAAATCATGTCATGTGATTAATCATCAACAAAGTATAAAAGAAATAGACTAAACAATGATAAAACGATATCCAAATATTAAATGGAGAGCACCCAACCAAACACATAAATCCTAACTAACTATGATTCAAAACTCCAGAAAATGTGATTAGTTCATTATGGTAGAAAACAACCAAAGAAAAGAAAGAAAACATGAAGAGGAGAAGAAATAGCCTATATGGAAATGTGATGCTCAATCTCCTCTTCAAATCTTCATCTTCTTCTTCAACATTCTTCTTCTTCCTTATGCCCTAGGGTTTGGAAACCTTAGGGGCTTCTTTCTATCGGAGAACCTTCCGCCTTTGAACTCTCCTTCAAATCCAAATGCCCTAATTTCCCTTTCAGCTTTCAAAACCAAAGAGATGCATAATGGGTTTCGTTAATCTCGTTCGGCATCCACGCTAGCTGTGGCAATATAAGCATGGGGCCATGGCAAAATGGGGGCTGGCTTATATCGCCGGCTGAACGACGCTGACATGAAATGACGCGAGGCGGTCATTTAGTGTGAGGCGGATCGCGCCGATAGCGAGAACTACGCCATAACGTAGCGAACGCATATTGTGAAGAATCACGCCATGTTACGTTATCTTCATCTTCTTCACTTCGGCAGAACTCTTCGCCTTCAAACTGACGCACAAATCTTATCTTTGTCAGAAAGCCAGAGAGTGAATATGATATATCCAGAGCAACGACAGCTGATTATGGTACATCAACTGCCAAAGCAAAGCCAATCAGCTTTCGATTTGTTATCTTTCCTCCATCTTCAATCCCAAAACATGACTGACTAATTTGAAGTCCAAATTGTTAATTATGATCTTAAAAGTTTGAAGTTCTACTTATTCATCCATACAAAGATCTGGTTCTACTTGAGGTGTCATCTGATATCTAAAAAGGTCAAAATACGTAGTCGCATGTATGTTGAACTTGTTGATTTTGACATCTTTGTCATTTCGCTGAATGTCATTTGACCATAAAATGAGGTAAGAGATATTTATGACACTTATTTAATGTATAAAACCACAAAATAACACACAAAATCGCTGATAAAAATGAGGATAAAACATACTCATCAGTAAAGATTAATGAGGGATTTGATCATGTAAAATGGAGGATGGCATACTAAGTGGTCTCAAATAACATGCTATTAAAATAGCACTCAAAACGCTGAGAACTGTTATGACGGTAATAGTGAGAGTGTGAGTCGCTTCAACTAAATTACGGTTCTTACGCTAGCCACCCATTGGTGTTTATATATAGTTTTCTACAAGATGATTTATAGAACCCATAAATATAAGGTGAAGAGAACGATTATAGAAAAAATATTATTTGCATTATCACTTCTTAAAACATTTAATAAGCATCAATTGATGAATTCCTGACAAATTTTTGAAAGATAGAAAATAAATCCAGCTCGAAGCCATTAAAAATGACCATACACCAGAATAATCAAGATAAAAGTAACAAAGTAACCACCCCAAAGTAGTATGCAAGATCGAGAAGGACCCCTAATAGGTGTATTTAAAGTTGTTACAAAAATATGCAGAAAAATTACTTGCCTCAGGTAAGCATACGCCTTATCAAGTAATACAAAGGTAATTAAATGTACAGAGATTCATCCATAGAATGGGATGCGAAGTACCAAAATTAGACTATTTCTTCTGATATCAAAACGGGCTTCAAACTAATGATTGAGACAAGAGATTAAACTAAACCCACGATCCACTTTCTCAACAAATAAATGCAACAAGGGATACCAAGAGATTATAGAGTCTGAGGTATTTGGTGTGATTAGACAATCCTATTATACTGTGTCATCGATTCATCCCTATCGCTCAAAAAGCCTCCGCGCCACTTTGCTCAATTTTAATGGGGTGTTTCTCTCGAGGTCGATAATCTACCACCCGGTGACTGAAGCCATTTCTGCTCGCATCCCCAAGCATTAAAGATGCCAAGACCAGAATCTCAGCACTTCTTAACACCGGCGTTTCATACCACAAGCTAATTGTGCTGATTCACCTCGGCAGTTAATTCTTTACTCCTTCTCGTATCTCGCATAACCACTCACCATGGCTGAGATTATGGAAAAGCACCAACAAATCAAACCGAGTATGAATCAATAGAGGTGACAATCACAAATAGACAATAGAAAAAGGAAAATTAACAAATAAATATAAAATTCATGTCCAAAATACAACAAAAACCCTAGACTACGGAATTAAAAACATATTGTGAGGTTCGTGCAACACAAAAACGAATAAAACATAGAAAAAAGGGGCATAAACTAATGATGAAAGTCGATGAGTCCTTGGTCTTCTTCCTTCGAATCCCAAGTTCTTCCCACTTTATAATAGGCCACCAATCCTCCCTCTCCGTCCCAAAGTGCAAGAATGCAGGGGCGTAAACCCATGAGCCTCAGCCGCGAACTTCCCAAATGACTCTTCGATCTCTGCCTCTTTCTTCGCTAAAACCCCTCAACCAAAACAAGTATCATCTTATATGCCTTCAAAATCTGCGAACCGGTCAGATTTTGTTGCTGGTCATCTGACCTTCGCGGCGAACTGCAGAAGATAATATGGTTCTTCTACCTCGTCGAGATGACTAGCTTCGCCGTGGCGAATGCCACCTTTGTCATGGTGAACGGCCACTCAGGAAGAATAGATTCGCGCGACGAACCCCTGCTTCTGCCAATCAACAACTTTTTATTTTCTTCAAAATTTATCTGCTCTGCCATTCAAATCGCAGAAACACATTCAAATGAGGGATCAAGTATCTTTAGAGATATTAGTGAATCTAGCATTAATTCAGAGTAAACAAAAATATTCAAATAAATTCACACCATCAACCCTCGAAACATCAAGCAGGACAGCTCAAAATGAGACTTTGTCCAAGGATCTAAGCTCTTTGGGAACGAGACACGAGTATGTTTCCTAATCTGATATGACTCACACTCAAGTGAAGATGAACTAGAAAAATGAGGAACCGGCTTCAAACTTGTAGAGTTTGGGCGATCAGATGATCAGAGTATGAGAGTCTGGAAGTGTAAGTAGTGGAACAAAGAGGCAGCCAGTGGAAAGAGGCTCTCAGGACTCATGCCCTATGCCAATTGTCTCTCGATGGCCTCGCAAGGCGATAGAATGCAGAAAAAGTGTTTACAATGAAGGTCATAAGTCAACTCTACTAATGGAAATAAGAGATTGAAAGGAAAATTGTGAACATAAAGTACAGAGTCAAGGGCAAGGAAGGGAGGGGACGAACCAATGCCTTAGCTATGGTTTGATAAACTATTGCCATGATTAAGGGGTAAAGGAGAATTTGAAAGGTATGGAAGAAAATGGTATTTATTAATGCAGAGATATGACTGTGAGGTCTAATATCAAAGATCCAAGGTGCAAGATGAATGTGTGCGCAAAACGCAGACATTACCAACCGTATTAGAAAGCAATGAGAGATTAGTCGCCGGATAAGATTTGTCAAGCCGAGTGAGATGAAGGTACTCCTCAATTCTACTCGGTATAGCGAGTCGACACCATGAAGTGGACGAGTCTCATATTTAACTCGAACTCGCCGGAATGACTCAAGACCGGTTTCACTGCGTGATGGGGAGGTCTTCCATGTAACTGGAGGCACTGGATCACGTGTATCCAAGCCTATGACAAGAGCTAGGACGTTGTCCTCTCTACCTCAACCTGCCACCGTCACCTCCTAATCACTTCAAGAATGAGACCAGAAACCATCACGGCGTCCTGTAATTCAAATCGCATTTTTGGATCGAGTGGTGGCGGAGGTATACCTAATTAACCGAAAAGAGCCCATAAAATGTTTGAATAATCGCCCAACAGGTATGCAGAAGAATTGGCTCCCGGATGTTCCCTCAAAATCCGCCCAAGGTTGCTGTAGAATGATCATCATAGACTCGATCCATCTTTGATCAGGTGAAGCCCCCAAAGATTGTGAGACTTTAAGGCATAGATGCAGTTCATTCTTAAGGGTAGACATCCGGTCCACCATAAGGAAGAGACCATACCGAGTTGTTTCCAAATTAAGAATGAGATATTACTCCGGATGTAGACTTGCAATGTCATTAGCGTGATAAATTTCTTCACCTTGGACTTCCAGAGAGTGTAAAGTTTTATGTGCCCCAATATTATATGGTCTGCATCACATTGTCGGAGAATATTGCATAGACAACCATCAGTTTTTCGCCATCGAGCACGCTGATCTTCTCGTATTACTTGTGAAATTAGAAGAGGCAGATCCTCTTAACTATTACTTAATAAACCCATAGGTCCATGACCCAGTCCATGATAGATAAATTTCGCTTTCCTGAGTTTATCCATGGCATAGATTTAAGATACAAAGTAGACCAGTCTAACTGCTCTCAAACATAGAGATCTTTTCTGGCCAGAGACGCTTTTTGTTTTCATGGTAGATGAGAAATTAGTAGAGAGTTATATAATCAACGGAACCAGTACTTTTAGAAGGAACAAAACAACTCAAGATGGTGAGAGAAGCTTTAGAGCTGTCGGACTTAGAAGAAAAACATAAGAAGAAGCTGAAAGTATATGCTGCAAGAGAGAAAGATGGAGAAGAGATGATGTGTGTCGACCAGAACACTGCAAAGCCTTAGGTTTGTAGATCGACTGGGAGGTGACTCCGTGATGGAAGTCCGTAGATCGGAGAAGCGCCACGTGCCTCATGTAAGTGGGACAAATGGTGAGGTAGAACGTGTGTGGCGCCGCTGTGGGACACCCTGTCGAGATCTTTTCTACCAAAGGGGAGAGCAGTCTTATGATCCTATAAGCATCCACCACATAGCTAGGGTCGACTGAAAATCTGCCAGTGGCTGGTCGTTCCATCCAGTCAGATCCCAGAGGTTTTTACGACGATCAGAATCACACCCATCGGAGAGACACCCATCATCGATGGGTCGCCGAATGTGGACCATACTCGCGAAACCTAACCCCAATATTCCCAACTCTCTATGGCTTTGATAACGCCGAGAGAAAAGGAATTTATTCATTAATTCTACAAAGGAGGAAACATACATATTTGCGCTCTAGCATTAGCGGCAAAAAACGGAAAGAAAGTTAGAAAGCCCACCAGAGATTAAAGAGAGAAGGAAAATCCTAAATGACAGGAGGACCAAACCCTAACAACCCCCCTCAAAGTTCTCGAGCATATGTCAAAAACACCAAGTTTGTCACATATACTTTGCAAAAAGTATCTGTAATCTCTATGAGACTTAGTGAAGATATCCGTTAATGCGCCATTGTAAATGACAAAACTAAGTATCATGCATCCCGATGCAACCTCTTCTCTCGATAGTGAAAATCACGTCATGTGTTTCATCCTCCCATAAAAACTGTTGGGATGAAATATGCAAGACAACTTGATTATCACCTATAAGCTTTATCTGTTTGTCCTTCGCAAATCTTAGCTATTGCAGGAGATGCTTCAACCATATGAGTTCACATGTTGCTAAGGCAGTAGTTTGATACTGTCAAAGATCAGATTATTACCACGCTTTTAGTTTTATTTTTCTAGATATTGTTACCTCCAATGAACACACAATACTCAATGTATCATCTATCTATGTGAAATTCCCGCCTACCGTATATCATCAGAGCAACAATCGTGGGGTATGATATTCATATCATACAACACCCTCGCCCGTACCTTCAGACATGAACTATAATATTTAAATGTAGTATCCTAAATTGGCCATCACAGCGCGATCAGAGAATCGACCAACTATGCTTTACAGGAAAGCAGTCGTCGTCGAGTGATAATGAGATAGTTCGGCTTACCTAAGTCGCCGATATTTCTCCTGGATTCCGAGCCTCCCCGACTTCGCATGTCATATCTTGATCCAAAGAGCGCCTACAGCTTCACAACCAACATACTAGTGTTTACTAATATATCGCTGCATACTCCTCCAGAAATGAACCACTTAATTAGACTCCAGCCAATTAATGCCTAGAAAATACCGAGTTTCCCAAGTCTTTTGTCCTAAAGTGGTCAAGATGCTGTTTGAGTTTCGAATACCTGACCTTGTCATCGCTTGTAATGACAATGTCATCCACATGTCAATCATAAATACACTATCCAAGAGAGGTATGATGATAGCAGCGAATTTGGCCCGTATTAATCAGCCAAACTCCCCGAACCATAGAGCTAAACCGACTAAACCAAGTCAGAGATCATGGACCATATAAGGAACGACGTAATTGTATACTTCAAACTGCATTCCCCATGAATACAAACTGGCCGGGTTGCTCCTATATAAACCCCACAGATCACGAAGGAAGATATTCTTGATATCCACTGAAAATGGGCCATGGAGCTGCATTAAAACCATAGAAATATAAGAATAAGGCAATCTCGACACCGGAAAAGTATCATAATACCCTGAGCCATATTGTCGAGTTGCATTCCCTGAAACCACAAACTGCCAGTTCACCTGATCGCCATCAGCTCCACCTTCATTGTATAAACCAACCACAACTTCTAATCCGAGACTCACAGAGGAAGATGCAACAATCTCCATGCATTGAGGAAGAGTATCAATTTCCTAGCCATCAGTCTCGTTGTCTCTGATGAGAGAGAGCCTCACTAGTGCTTTTAAGGGTAGAGACAGAGGACAAGGTAAAAACCAAGGCAAAGTATGTAAAGATAAACCACAAAGCTCGAGAAAATTATAAACAGATGTGGGTTAGAAGAGCGGGTACCTTTTCGAATACAAAGGTAAATCATCGACAGTTATGAATCGAGTAGGATATGGATCAGATAGAAGAGCTTCAAATAAGAGTCAGAGAAGATGCGAAAAGACCCAATGGTGCTGGTCCACTGAGAAGATCCGTCGAAGATAACCCAATGGAAAACAAAGCCAGAAAAGGGCTCACGGGAATCAACCATGGCTCGATACCATGTCAGAGAAGAATTTTATCCTCATTAATTTATAAAATATAAACATTCATATTTATATCACTTTTGGTGCTGGCAGGCAAAATAAAATGCAAGCTGGGAGCTCGACAGTACTAGTGCATAAAAGAATCCTAACAGACAGAGACAACCCAATGTATACCTTGTTGAGAGAGAAGGGCTACTTGTTCTCATTACCTACAAAGGAGGTAATATATATATTTATACTTGTTAGGGTGTGCTGAACTGTTAGAGTCTAATTAGAGATTAAAGAAAAGAAAAGAATCTTAATGGATTAGAGACTAGCAAGATAAAACACATTGGTCGGTCATCAGTAGTTATCAAGAAGCATTACATGGTTTCATAAGCTCATAATAACATCAGATATTGTAGCATATTCTCTGTTATCTGTTGACTTCTAGAATTGCCTTCTTGTAGGTCTCCTAAACTTTCGCCTTATTTCAAGTGATCGCGCGAAACTAGATTCAGCTTCCTCCTTTTTCTCTCAGTCTGAAGCTTGACCAAGTACTCTTTGTCTCATTTCTGTTTCAACCATAAAAGGAAAATATCTCCCCTCGAAATTTGCAAAACTTCATCAAATTAGCAACCAAAATTCACATATGTGAAACATCAGATGTCAGCACAGGTAGCTCGTTTAGGAAATTTTAGTTTTTGGCCAAGGAAGCAAAGAGGCCTTTAATAATGTGGGAACCGCTTCCGCTGTCATTTGATACAACAGATCCCACGTTTCAGGTGGGTAATATTTTTATCTATTTCTGATTGGTGATTGTTCAATTGATGTCATCAAGATACTATTGAATATCACTTTTTCTTGCCATTTTGTTTCTAAATTCTGCAGCTAGATGGGTTTTCATTCAGGAGATGCAGTGGGTGAAGGTACAAGACCTCACAGTAACAAGTCATCACAATGAATAGTTCGTGTCTTTGATCATGCCTATCATGAAGATGCCCCTTTGCCCCCATCTCCACCGCTCTTGCAATGGGTGATGTCCTTTGCAAGTCATTTTTGGCTATGTAGGTGAACTTATTTTACTGTTGGTTGCATTTCATGAAATAAGTTTTGACTGCCGCAGCAGTTGTCCGATGAATGTAAGGAACATCTACTTTCTCCAATCTGAAATAAAACATCCTCTTAATCTCAGCCAACTTGCACAGCTTTACTTTGTATACGCTTTTCATCCATATGCTGCCTAATCCCATTTTTCCTCTATAAAGTTCATTCAGATACTGTGTTAAGTCAACAAATCTGAGGTCCTCTAGTGAAAATGAGGGCTAATGCCGCCTCTTGTTAGGTATGCCTTTGTGCATCGGTTCGGTAGAGCCACCTCTTGGCTTTATTGTTCGAATTTGATGAATAACCATACTTCGATCAGTTGACACGTGTTCAACATTAGTTTCTTACGTGAAGGACAGTTGTTTTAAGTCAAATTATGTGGAATTGTATGTGCTTGTTTTGGTTGCATAATTTGGTATTAGATGTAGCCAACAAGATATACCGAAAATAGGTATCATGCTATACTTTATTCGGATGTTCTGGTTGTTATGACTCAAAAAGGTTAAAAGAGGCATGCCAAAGAGAAGAAGACCTTCATAGTTTGATTTGTTCACTTAATTGTTAGAACATGCGAATATTAGTTTATACATGAATCTGATCATTCCTTTAGCTAAGATTTTACCTGCATCAAAATTACGAATCTGATCATGCGTATATTCATTTGTTTTGGATGCAGAGGTAGTATTCTAGGGATTACCCAAATTGTGATCATTCCTAGAATTGAAGTGAAGATAGAATAGGATAATCTTGATTGGCAGGGGCTTAGCAATAACTGATCTTCTGGTACTGGTATCACCCCAAGTCATGATTTTATGCATAACTTACATTTTTGTGAAACCATCAGGTTAGTTTTTCCTGACCCAAAGTAGGTGGACTATTAGCTGATATGGCCTTGGACACATCTCCATACAAGTTTGAAGAAACTTCACTTCACGCCCTCCTCTGCCAAGGTGTAGTCTTGTGATATTCCAAGAAACCGAATAGTTCACATCCAGAAACAGGCTTTTTAAAGAGGCTTTGGAGCATCATCTAGCAATGTTACTCATATCAGCCATGATTCGTGAGAATGTTTCATCTTTCTTACATGGCCCCTTATTATTATAGATCTGAAAGTGGGTGAGCCATGTCTTGCTTGTGAATCATTCGATCAAGACGTTGCCTCAAAAAGAACAATATCTTCCTCACTATTATCTGCATAATGATCTGCAGATTAGCCCTCATCACCTGGTGAGCCAGATTTCTTAATTCTTATGGTAGTTTTAAGTAAGATCAAATTCTTCAGATGGTAGATTGAAGACTAATATGCAAAGAGGTGGTACGCGCTATAGAACTTGATTCTCTATCTGATGAAAGACTTGACATTTACACAGAATGATAAATTCAAGAAATTGTCTTTCTTAGTTTCAACATTTAGTGTTCTGCTTGTGTTTCTCAGTTTTTTCTGTTTCAGATTTCAAATTCCTGAAACAAATGAACAACTCCTCAACATATCCCAACGAGAGGAACAAACTCTCTGAACTATTAGTCTAACCTACATCCAGCCACAGAAGGATCAAAGAAACAGAAAAGGCATCTTCTGTTCTTGTTAATTTGACTTATCAAGCCAGGCACCCAGCTTGATCCGTCCAGCTAACCATGGTAGGTAGCACCACCTCATGTGAAGTTCCTATCAGATACCTCTGTGAAAGATTCTGACATGAATTGCATAGCAAGCATCGAATATGCCTGAACGCCAAAAAATTAGCTCCATGAACCCACCCATCACACTTTCTGCACAAAAATGCATCATCTGCCTGGCAATACAATGCCCTGGAGCTGCAGAGCTCACAGGACACTACCCTGCCACTGCTATCGCCTGAAACCGCCTCCTTAGGTACCTCAAAACCGGCGAAACCGCCTTCCTTTCCAACTTCTCTGCCTCTGCACATCTTTAGGACACGACTAGAATGTTTGATAGAAAGACCTATATATAGGAACACTAACTGCTCACATGCACTTCATGTGGCTGATTACTGTCCCAAAATTTCAACAAGGACAGCAAGGCCACTACATAACAAAACGGTCGTTGTCCTCCTCCCTTAAGTATTTCCCTTATGTTGAAAGCACACACCATCACAACAAACTTCTAACTCAAGTATTCCTTCTTCCATGGTGCGAAAAGCCTTATACACTCATTACCATTCAAAAACCATGGATTCCCATTAACGTTTTTGGACTGTTGCTCGCACCAGCATGATTAAAATCTTAAGCTTTATGAGATGCTTGAGGAGAAGAGATGAAACCATGATTTATGTTGGGTGAGTGGTTACAACAATTTGATACAGAGATGGGGTAGTTGTGGCGGTCTAGAATTAAAGCCCTGTTATATGGAATCTACCATTTTTTTTTCCATGGAAGTCCTTCTTAGATGATCTACTTAGATAATGTGGGTAGAGTTGATTTGACTTATTGTGCTTAAAATTCTTGATGCCCATTACTTTGGGGTGGCATGTTAGGCCATGAAATGGAAGGGATGTCCTGTTCACACAGATTTTCGGTGTTTAGACGTAAGCCCACATGTATGGTTCGCTCATCTCCCTCCCGTCTCAACTTCTAAGTGTCACCACTTGTTTAACTATTTGATTGAGTACAAAATTTTATATCATTTTTACATCCTAACTGGAGGGGCTGCATCAGAATAGATATTTACTTATTTAAATATTTTGAGTTAATTCATGTATATCTGGACGGAGATTAAAATATTTTCAAAATAATTCCATTGATTCATGTCTTTTAACACTATTCTTAATAAGATTTTTTGTTTTTTCGTTTCCAACAGGATGCTGGTTTCATTTTTATGTTTTCAAACAAAACCATTTGTTATTAAATCTAATATTTTTCATAAAAAAATAAATAATTTGGAATGGGAGATTATAACCAAACGTGTTTTTTATATTTTTCTTGTTCTTTTTATTTTTTTAATAAAAATAGTTTTAAAACAGATGAACAAAATGCTGATGGTTTTTTAAAGTTGTTATCTAGTGTTTTGTAGAAGGTGTTTTATTGTGAACTCTAAAATAAGTGGGATTTATAAAACTTTTATCATCTCCCCAATTATTTTTATATAATTTTAAAATACAATTTTTTTTTTAAAAAAATGAAAATTATTATCTAATATTGTATAGAATATCGCTAGAACTTGAATAGTTTTAATTTATTTTCTATATTTTAATGAGTGTTGAGAAATAATTTTTATTTTTGTGTAATCATTTTTAAATAATTATAAAAATAACTGAAAAACAAACAAAAGATTAAAGACACTCCATTTTATTTTTGCGTTCAAATTCTTTGTTTTTATTGCCTGTTCTTTCTGTCGGGAGGATAAACAATTGTTTTCGAAAATATTTATATAACAAAGCCTTAAACTCTTTTATTTAATTCTCTCATTATAGATAAGTCTATCAAGTGAAGAAATCATAATTCTTTGTTGATTTAGAGCCTAGTAATTATTTAACATTGTTTAAATTTTATCTAATTTCATTTATTTTCTCACGCCCAATAAAATCTGTTTTCTTATGTATTATTGGTTTATAACCTAATAATTTAAACCTTTGTCTTTATTAATTATTTATTGAACTTATTCATTAGTAGGTGTTGAGATAGGAATCTAGAATTTCAATGGAACTCAACTTGATATGACTAATTATTTAATATTTGAAAGTATGAGGTCAAGTGAATATTTTATTAACTTAGAAAACCCATGGTGTCATGCAAAATGGGTGGTAACATACTTTGCGTTACCTAACTCTAATGGTATCCGTTGGTCTAACCTTACGTTTGCTTTTTCATGATCATCAATCCAAGTTCTCGAAGGATTATTGAAGGTTTATCCAAGCGATATCAAGACTTCCAAAGAACAGCTTATAAGACGAACTGGCTGAAATGATCCATGTTTATAAAAGAAAACATACCGCGGTATCTGTTGCAAAGATGCATATTTGCACCTTTGATAAAAAATTATGCTGCATGTTTTTATCGTCTAAATCGCTACTTATAAGATAATGTAGAATAGCCAGTTTTTAAGATTGATGCGACAAAGCTTCGCAAAATCCGATTTTTGCAGACTTAGCATCAAAACTCGAGCATGATGCGATGCATAAAGACACGATACGTATTATTGGGTAACAATCTTCTATTTGACTATGATTTTCATAGCAAATATTCTAACGGTGAATATAGAAGGAAATCAATTGGCTTAATTGATGAGATTTCTATGAAAGACAAATATTTAGCTAGTTTGATTGAGCTAAAATAGGAAACATGCGAGATCCTCGGGTATCATCATTTTCTGATTTTCCTGGAGGATGATAAATGCGATGTTACTAACGCAAACACCACAAAAATACGTAAAGACGCCAGTACGCCGTTAAGCAGCGCCGAATATATAGGTCGCTACACTTTCATCGTTTAATGTTTATACATCACGCCATGACGCCGCACAGCCAATGCTGTTTAATTGTATGATTCATTTCAGGCTTCATTATAAAGGTAATCGTTGTTTCGTGATGCAAGAAATGCACTGGCTTTATGTAAGACCAATTATAACCTAATCGATATATACAAATTCTTCTTTATTTGCCTCATTGATGTTAAAGTAAAACTATGTAACAAATTTCTTGTGTCTCTGCTATATGTTGATTTATTTAGCGGTTTTTTTTATTTGAGACAAAATTCTGATTATTCGCACAATGATCCATAACTCTTATTGTGCACCAACTCAGTACCATGAAGCAAAACATCTTTCATAACAAAGTAGAGATTTCATTCTTTGCAGAATCTACAAAAGATCCATTATTTGAATGGCCTTGTGATGCCCAACTCTATCACTCACTGACTACCGAATTACCGCTCACTGACTCATCGACTTGACCTGTTGATGATTCTAAGCGTTAATACCATAGTTGTTTATCGCCACGGGCATATGTCACACTTGATAAAGATATTAAAGTAGGGACGAAGATTTTCATGGTCATATATTAAAGCTCAAAAGGGATTCATTCACAAATGCCTCACCTTGTACTTTGTTTAATAGATAATATTTAAATTTGTCTGATGATGGACATATTGATTTTCAAACCTATAGCTGATTTAGAAAAAGGTGTGAATCGATAACCTTAACCAAAGGCCAACAACATGATAGAGATCAGATTTGCTTATAATATGCCCATCCACCATTCATCGCCCTCTCAGCCCCACCCTCCTTATTTAAATATTTTTTTTTTCACTTAAATAAAAAATTAAGTTAATTTGATTTGAAACTTTTCATCTAGTTCCTAATTATAGCCTTGTTTTTCAATCTTTAAGTAAAATTTTAAATGATTTTTACAAGTATTTTATCATATTAAAAAATTATTATAAATAAAGAAACAATAAATTTTTATAATTTATTTTATAGAGTTATTATTTTTTACTTAATGTATATTATATTATTCTATCAATTAAATTTCAACAATTATTCATAAATCAACAAACTGTTTGGTTGTTTATTTTAATCGTAATGATATCATAAACAGAATTAATGAACTGATAGCCATTGAAATTCACTGCTTTATAAGAATATTGTAAGAAATGGTTAATATTAATTTCTAACATGTAGACATGCTCAACAGTTTTGCTCCCAACATTAAGAGAATGATAAATTAAGGCAATTTTGAATATTTTAAGAAAAACATATCAAAACAAATTAACATCTGAAATTCTTTTATCGTAATTTGTTTAAACCTAATAAGTTAAGAGTTTTTACTCTGAATCAACTGGAAATAGAGATGATTGAGGGAAACCAGTTATCTTACCTCAACTAAGCACCTGTTGCACATATGAAATGGATTATATGAAAAGACATGTGATTAATGAATGGTTGAATTCCCTACCTTTTACTAGGGATGTAACTTGGGCAGGATAATCCAATTCAACCTTGCCGGTCCAGATGTTTGTGCGGGCTTCGGCACTATTTGTTATTTGGTTGGCTGAGTTCTGATTTATCAACTCAATTTAATTTGAGTTGGCTTGATCAATGTTTATATAACTCAATCCAATCTGAATATATATATATATATAATATATATATATATATATATATATATATATATATATATATATATATATGTCATCATTTTTATATTTCATTTAACATATTAATATTATTGACTACTTTCATTTATACATTTGTTCAATTGTTGCCATCACCATTGTGCTATCATCATTGTTTTTCACAAGACTTTTTTTGTTGTCGTTTATCGAGGTTTTTGGTTTGATCAACATCATTTCTCATAGTCATGTATTTTCATCAATCTTCAAGTTAAAACCTAAAGTTACCATTACAATCTCTTTTTCTTTTTCAATAATTTCTGGGTTAGACTTGAAACGCTGAATGCCTGTGAAAATGAGGAAAAATTGTTTTGAATCTATATATATATGAGAGAGAGAGAGAGAGATATATATATAGGCAGCATGGCATAATATATATATATACATATATATATATATATTAATCAATAAGACTTAAGTGTGAGTTTATTGATTTTATATATATATAGTGATGTTATATGGTACAATCACTACACCAAGTGTGAGCTTGTTGATTTATGTTTTTCTCTTTGAAATTCCTGAGAGTGATGAAGTGATTTTTTTCACTGAATGCTTTATAAATTTGAAATGCTATTACAAATATTTTTTTGTTTCAATTTTAGTTTGACTTTTTTTTATTTTCTATTAAATTAATTTATTTTTGTTGTCTTATATAGATCGGTCAAATAGTTTTATAACACAATAATTTTTTTTAACTCAATTGTCCAACCTGATCTAGCTAACTCAATCAGCTACGAAGTGCTTACGGCCGATATAAATCAACCCAAATTTAATCTGAGTTTCATAATTTTAGTTTGGGTTGAGCTCATCGGGTTGGATTATATTTGAGTTCATGTATTTCATGTTTGGGTATGGATTGGCTCTCAACTCGACCCAACCCGTCCTAGTTGCAACCCTACTTTTCACTCAAGTTTTTGTATCGAAAAGTTTTCCCGAAAGGAGCCCATCTTTCCATATCTTTAGAGGTTCTTTGGAATAAACATGATATCATAGGGTATTTTCTAGTATTATAAACCTTGTAAATCAAAGGACAATAATATATTTTTTTTTTTACATCTATTCACTTTCAATACATCATAATAATCCATTTTTTCACAAATTTGTTCATTTTGGGTTTTGAACCTGGCTACGCCAAATTATCTTTGCTCGATCTTGCTTAATTGAATGGGTTTTTATTCCAAGACAATAATTATCTTAAAATCCTTATAAAGAACCCTATGATATCAATAATGTTTTTTTACTTATAATTAGATATTTCAAAAAAAAAAAAAAAAGAACAAACTTATACAATTCCCATCCCTATAATAAACATAAATAGGGGTTAATTTTAGAAAGAAAATAAAAAATACTATGCAACATTATCTATACCTATATATAAAAGAGTGAATAATCTCGAATTGCGGTTTTTTTTTGCCGTCCATTTTTTTCCCATTTAACCATTAATTGTTTATATATTTACAATCCTACCGTTCTCTTTGTCTACCAACTCATGTGAATTACTTCTTTTTACGCCACCAGTCATTCTTGCTGAGTTACGATGAGGACGCTTTTGTCGCCAACCATCGGATATGTGATATGGAGACGAGCAATGCATACTATCTCCTTTTTTTTTTTTTTTTACTTTCTTTTAACTTTAGTTCCATTAACAAGTATTTGAGACTATTAGGTGGATGCGCATTTAGGCGTTAATGATGTCGTGATGCTAGGATACGCTACTCAATGGGCTCGGGCAGGTAACCCGTTGGTATGTGTTAGAAGCAATACGATTCTACTTGCAGTAGTGGGCCTTCCCGGACGAGAGAGTCTAAAGGTACATAAAGCAAAGTGAGCTTTTTTGAGGCTTGCTTAAGGCGGTATGGGATTTCAAGTCTTTGGTGGCCATTCTACCTCATATGAGAATTATATCCCATATGGGAAGTTTGTTACGAATAAACATCTAGAAGCGGAAAATCATGAAAACAATATTAATGTGAAATTTTCCGGCTTTGAATCACTTCTTTACGCCGGAGAGATAATCTAGATAGGAAGGATAATCCATAGTGAGGAAGATTAGTCTTTAATAAGGAAAAACATATTTATCCTTAAAAATAGGATATTCGGCTTCTGAATGGGAGGATTGACAATGAATTTAATGCATCATTAGGAAAATCGCCGTGAGGAAGATAAGCAATTACAGGCGCCTATTCTCTTCTCCCTCTGTATTTTTCTTACTTAATCGTGGAAGAAGCGGCCAGGTCCCACGGTTCTTAGTACCACCATTTTTGCAAGTTTTGTCACCGTGATGCTTAGGAAGTCATATAATTAGAGTTCACATTGCGTTAACGTGCTAAGGGGTGACGATCAAGGTCAGCACAACTTGTGAGGGTCCAGGCGTTCAAAGTCCCGACAATTGGCGCCCCGTTTGTGGGAATCGAATAAAGTCGTCGATGGGGGCATGGGCTTGGCTATGATTCTCTAGCGACCCAGTTACAGAGGAACTCTTTCAACTCCCCTTTGGCATCCGATCTACGGCGGCCTCGATGTCGAACGATCGATCATCAGACACTGAAGATCAGTTCCTCCACTAGCCATGGAGAGGAAGCAAGAGGAGCAGGCGAGACAAATGTAGGAATTACAAGCTCGCGCTGAATGCTTGCAACGTGAGAATGACTAGTTGCGAGCCTAGGTAGAAAAAAGTCGCGAACTTAGAAAGGATGTATGAGATGGCAATCGTCTTTGAACATCCTAATAACCCTTGATAAGGGGAAAAGAACCCATTACTTCCATAGCGGTGACACAGGCGAGATGATGGTGTCCTCGGGAGATCCCGTCAGTCCCAAGCTAGGAGCAGTGCTAGGCGACCACGAGGGCGAATCTGCGAAGGAAGCGCTCTGCCAGCCACGCCCTTAGTGATCGCAGTCGGTGGCGATTCTCGCCCGGGCTTGGAACAATTGATATGAGCGAGAACTAATCTTCAAGCCCCACAAGCGTGTCAGTGTTACCCAGATGACACAATGTTAATCGATGCCCATATGCATCCCATGCCCGATTAAATTCGACATTCTCTGTGACTTATCTGACCACGATTCGAGGCAGATGACACTCTCTTGCCTGAAGACCTTAGCGTTCTTAATTCACGGAGTCGCTCAGCGAGTTGTCATGCCGACTTTTACCATGTTTGATGGCTCTAATGACCCTTCGATCACATGCTCCCTTTCTGATCAAGTAATGACCTGCTGAGCAGGGTAAGGCATTGTTGTGTAAAGTATTCTCATTTGATCTGCGGGGGCTGTGGCCAACACAGTTCCGCAGTTCTCGCGTGGTGATAAGCTGATTCGATGAAGACTTTTGGTTGCATTCATCTCGGTATCTTTGTTGATTCGGCGTAAGAGCGTTGACTGCTGTAGGCTTGACCTAAAGCGAGAAGAAAGTCCATACAAGACTTCATAAGGAGGTTCGGGTAAGCCGTCCAGTAGGTAGAGGCTTATAGCATGGACACAGTCCTTCATAATTTCAGGAGAAGCTTCGAGTCATCCACTCATTTCTTCCACTCACTGTCTTTAGACATGTCGGTGAAAATGGAAGAATTATATAGGCGGGCTGATAAGTACTCAACGTTGGAAGATAATATTCGCGCAACAACACAAACTGTCTTGATCCGCAAAAGTGAGAAGCGGCGAGTCGAAGAGGAGCGTAAGTCGAAGGAAGGTGAAGTAGAGCGCGATCAGTGATGGAGTCATAGAAAAGAGGAGCCCTCGCAGTTCACCCTCTTGAACATCTCATATGAGAGGCTACTGCCCCTCATTCGCGACTTGCCATATTTCAAGTGGCCTACACAGATCCAAATGGATCCCTCTCAGAGAAATCCATCCGTACGGTGCGATTATCATAGAGATCACGAGAATGAGACCAACAGGTGCCGAAGCCTAAAGTTCATGGTGGAAAGACTAATCAAAGCAGGGCACCTCAGAAGGAATGTCAAGGAAGTTGATCACGGGGTGGAATCTGGGCCATCGACAAAAGCGGAATTACGAGTAGGCGTGGCCATTACATCATAATCGGACCCGGCCATAAACTATATCACTGAGGCCCTTGATGACGTATCAATTGAAGCGCCAACAAAAAGCTCACGAGGCGGCCACGGTAAAGGCAGGTAAATGCTATCCCACCACGAGCGGCCAGGTGAAATCAGCTCGATAGATGACCACATATATTTTCCTACGTGGCCAGAGACGGGGTCATTGTGCCCCATTATGATGCATTGATCATCACCCTATGTATTAGCGATTTTAATGTGCATGAGCGATGAATCGGCTTAGCGACAAAACTTGTTGTAGTTACGACCTTGATAAGATGAAGCTTTCCTCAGGGAATCTTGAACTCAGTGGAGCCGAATCCTCTGGTTTCAATAGCGCGACAACCATGACACTAGGAGCGTCCGCTCCTGTCTAGTAAGACCCGATCACACAGCAAGTTTTGTTCTCAATCGTCGAGCTTGGGGCCATATAATAACTGCCATTGTGGGTCGGTTTGGTTGCACTTGATGAAGCGATCGCCCGACATATCACGGATGGTCGGAGTTATTTAACGATGAAGCGAGTTGACTCTTAGCGATCAGTTGGTGACGGCGGTCTTTATCAATCTTCCCTTGCGAAGCATCATACATAAACCCGACTTGTCAGGAAGGATGGCTCGGTGGGCTATTGAGCTAAGTGAGTTCGGTATCTAATATAAACCTGGCAGCGGTAAAGGGACGGTCTCCATTGAGACTTTTTAACAAAGATCCTCGATGGGACATGGCCGGGGATATACCGTGGTGGATCCTTAATGTGAATAGCACTTCTCGACAAACAGGAATAGGTGTTGGCTGGCAACTTAAAGCCCCAATCGAGGAGAGAATAGATCAGGCTATACTATTAGACTTCCCACATCTGATAATGAAGTAAAAGTCTGAAGAAATCTAGCCGAGTGTAGATCTAGTAATCTGGTATCCTCTGAAAAGATCATCTTCAGTGACTCGGATTGGTGGTAGGGCGGTGGCGGGGGCTGAGACATGGGACAAATGACTGACCATGTATGCACGTTTAAGCTGCTGGTGGAGGCTTCGTGGCTTCAGGCTTGAGCATATCCCAGGGTTTAAATGACAAGGCGGATGCATACTTGGTGAGTGGTACGCATCCTGCAACCCAGCAGTGCCCCTCCATGTCTATTACTAGCGAATTAGATCAATTCTTTTCTTGGGTGCTTGAGATAGAAGAAGCATATCCCTCTGGGATGACTCTAATAGTCTATTACCTGAGCTTGGGAGAACTCCTGGATAATAGGGTCGAAGCCCACAAGATTTAGGTTCAGGCGACTTGATTCTCCTTTGTGAACGGGCAGTTGTATAAACAGTCTTTTAACGACCTGTATCTTAAATGCCTCACCATCTAGTAGGGGCAGAATGCATTGGTGGAGCTCCATGAAGGAAAATGCGGAAACCATCCAAGTGGCAAAACTTTGGCACATAAGGTCTATACCTAGGGCTACTATTGTGACCGTGAGGCGGATGCCTATGTCGAAGTGTGATCAACGTGATGGTAAGGCCCAGTTTCAAGGAGTCAGCGACTCGAACTTGGCGCGATATATAACGAGCCTTGACTCTTCTCCCAATGGGGAATTGATATAGTTGAACCACTACCTACTGCCACAGCATAGAAAAAACTATTATTGGTAGCAACATACTATTTCAGTAAATGGGTAAAAGTTGAAGTCTTCGCCTCATCGAGACAAGATGTCGTCAGTTTGTCATGGAAGAACATGCGTCTGCGATTGGTCTGTAGTCGATAGTAGTCGACAATGGGCCATAGTTTGATGGAAGGAGGAATTTTTGCAATGAGTTGAAAGTCAAGAACTTGTATTCCGCTCCAGGTACCTGAACCTTGACCGAGTAGAATCATCCAGCAGACTCTCTAGCAGTTTTGAAAAAGCATGCACATTGATCGAAGGGAAAATAGGTAGATGAACTGTCAAGAGTTCTATGGGCCTATAGAACAACCAGCCAGAAACCAACTGGGATGTCCCCATTTGCCTTTACTTACGGGAAGGAGGCTATAATACCCACAGAAATTGGGATGCCCACACTTTGAACTAGAATTCTTGAAGAGGATAATGCTGAAGTCGTTACTAAAGACCTAGATATGACAGATAAGCTCTGCGAAGCTGCAGCTGTGCGCATAGCTTCATACTAGCAAAGATTGACAAACTTGTACAACAGGTGGGTAAAATCGCGTGCGTTCCGAGACGGAGACCTAGTCTTGAGAAGAGTCTTTGAAAACACGGCTAACCAGTGAATGGGAAGTTCTAACCCGGCCCAGGAAGGCCGTATGCGGTGAGTCAGTCGAAGCGGTGGATCATATGAGTTGAGTAAGCTGGGCCCAGGTTTCAAGTACAAAAAGAATATGGAATGCCATGCATCGAAGAGTATTGCAGTGAAATTTCCTTTAGAGAGTATTACTATCGATAAGGCCGAGTCTTTAAAATATTTTGGAATTTTGCAACTGCCTCTTCTAAAAAGACCAGACCATGGCTTTTGACCTGCTGACACTTTCAAAAGACCATACTATGGCTCAGCACAGTGGCACTAAAAAGATTAGATATGGCTTTGAGCACAAGCGACACTTTTAAAGACCTTGATTGTGGCTTTTAGCGTGGCACTTCAGACGGTTGTGTGTGGCTCTTAGCTTGTTGGCCCTTTGAAAAGACCAGATTGTGGCTCTTGGCTGCTATGATTTCAAAAAGACCGGATGTGACTCTTATCGCGACACTTTCAAAAGACCGGACTATGGCTCTAAGCTCTTTGGGACTTTAGTAGATGTGGCTCTTAGCTGCTAGCACTGAAAGACCATCTTTGTGACTCTTAGCTGTGGTACATGCCTAAGCACCAGTAGGACTCTTGGCTCGCGCCCACTGAGGTCGAGGCCAAGAGGGTGCCTACCGAGATATAACTTAACCTCGGCGTCTGCAGACAACAATCTCGGCGAGTCGTTTGTACAAAGATTACAAAATGTTATATCTCATAAATATGCCAATGGAGTCATTAGTTACATGATGATATATGTCCAAGTGACCATATTGGGCCCGTTGTAAAAGTTATATGCTCGCCATGCGCGTGGCGATCAGTGGATTACATGATGATATATGTCGGCGGCGTATTGGAGCGACTACGAAAAGGGAGAGAGTAGAAGAAAAAGTGGAACTTAGGATTTCCTTTAGTGCAGCGGGGGGCACCTCTCTCAGGCTCCTCGGCCACCTCTCTACGATGCACCATGGCAGCTGCTTCTTCAGAGGATGCCAAGACAAGGGGGCACTTAAGGCTCGCAAAGCACTATGGAGAAAGAAAATTCCTAGACTCGGGCATACAATCTGGAACCTCTGGTTAGTCTCCATAGATGTCATGTTTGAACACCGCGACATGCAGCCATAAGTGAAAACTGACTCAGGAGCCCTCGGTGATCTTCCTCAGAAGTACTCCCTTATCCTTGCCAGTTCATAAGAACGGAGAGGAAAAGAAATTGTAGTAGGTGAAAGACTTTATGGATAGGAAACACTCAAAGTCAGACTCCTATATATAGGGGCGAAACGTCAACAGATGCATTAAATATGCCATCAGAAAATCATGCACCATAGACAAGTTGGGACACGTGCGCTACTCACGCGCTTTGTGACCAATCACCCTTCACCTTTCGGCGTGCTTTATGTACGCATTAATTTCGATCTTTCCGAAACTTTTTCCATACTCGAGGTTTGAAAACGGGTATCATTACAGTACTATGGTTTTAAACCCCGCGCCATAGGCCTAAGGCGTTGACCTCGAGGCCAGCGACTCGAGGATGCTCTTGGTCCAAGCCCACCTGCCATACTAAAGCAGGGACGCGACTCTAAGCCTGCGGCACCTCGCAAGGCGAGGAATGTGGCTCAGTGCATTTGGTGGCTGACGAGGCCAGATGGAGCCTTGCTTGATGCGCGGGCGAACCACGACTCCTAACTTAACGTTGGTGTCCTAAAGCGACCATCCTAACCCAAAATTAAGGAAAGGGGTTGCACAATGAAAGGATTCAATAGCTTAATTAAACTAGAAATTATAAGAGCGCCAATGGCGTCGGGATAAAAAATAAAAATAAACAATTAAAGTGAAGCGAAAGGTGTATTTGGCGTGTGATAGTGTCGGAGAGTACCGCAATGATGGGTGGCCAAACAAGGCCTTTACCAAAAATTAATATAAAATAAGGGAAAAAGGGGCTAGGTGGCTCTAGTCGCTAATGACAGCAACCTCCATGGGTTCCTTAGGCTTTTCTCTCGAAGGTGCTTTGGTCGTTGTGGCCTCGGCAGCCGCTTAGACAAGGGGGCAACCAGGGTTCTAAAAAACTGGGAGGCAACAGGGTTGAGATCGGAGCATGTGGGGACCTCACAGATAGTCTCCACAGATGTTGTGTTTGAACACCCGTACCCATAAGCAAAGATCACCTCAAGAGCCTTCTGATACTCTTCCTCCATGGCCTCCTTGTCCCTGCTTGCCTGAGAATGGAGGGAGGACACCTCATCTTTGGTTGCCCCGAGCTATAGCAGGAGAGATGTGCCTTTCGACCTCTGGCGAGTGAGTATCAGCTCGTCTTGCGCACACCTCTCCCCTTGTGTGGGGCTTCTTGGACCTAGCCGAGGTCCTCCTGCCTTGCCTTGAGCGTCGCTGGGCAAGCGGCTGCAAAGCGGGCCAGCACCTCCTGCTTGGATTCATCCATCTTCTTCTCCATTCGTGCAATCCTCTCCCCACTGGCCTTAGCCTCCCGCTCCTAGTGCTTCGACTTGGACTTCGCCTTAGCCAGGGAAGCGTCCAAGCTTTTGGTGCTGACAGTAGATTGAGTGGCCATGACTTCTCATTGTATTCCAGTAGAAAGGTTGAATTCCCTATGCTAGTGAGTATGTTACAGTGCCGTCTGACTGGAAAAAGAAGATGTCAAAAGAAAATAAAAACACAAAATTAACAATCATGTACTAAAAATCAAAACTTACTAGCTTAGTCGACTAGTGAAAGTTGTGATTACGGATGAGCATCCCATCCTCGGCTAAGCGCTGGAAGGTCTCCTGGTGGCGGGGCTTGAAGATGAATCTTGCTCGGCCACATTTGTCGTTGGCACTTGGAAGAGAGTGGGGTAGAGGTCGCACATGTGCGTGACCAAAGACTCCCTTTTGTTGAAGGGGCTCCAACGATAAATGATTTCTCAGGTGCCCTCTAGGCCATGAGCCATTGTGTTTGCCGAAGGATGGACCCACTCTGGAGGTATCTGAGCTTAATGATGGCGGTGAGCGTCGTAGCCGATGGTGGTGCGCAAGCAGTGCAGGGCCAATGAGCGGTGACTACCTTCAGCGGAGCCTCCGCGCGACTCTTTTCTTGGGAGGTCTTGGGCAGTTCCATCGTCGGGTGGCACCTGAGCCTCTCTGGGGCATCTCGCGATCTGGCGGAAACAGACGGACATCTGACCTCCTCTATCTCAATGAATTCTAACTCCTGGCATTAAATCGATCATGAACCCCTCTGTCATGCTTTACTTGACCTTACAGCATGGTCTTCTTTTCTTTTTCTCTTTGCGCTACGGGAGGACATGCTTGAGGTTATGACAGGTAGATAATGCGGCGGATCAAGGGGACTCAGGCGATCGCTTTGGAAAAACCTCATGGGAAGGACCTTAGAAGGTTCGTAAGAACAAAGTGCTCCCCTTGATGACCTCGTTGGGCAAGGGACGAGGAAGAATACCTCTTGCGGGGAAAATTTGCGCCCAACTCCATCAGTTATTCCTGAGACAAAAGGAGCTTGTGGTGGCGCTCCCTCTCTATGATCTCAAGAAGCCGTCAGATGTGGTCCCTTCATATTCTCCCACCTAAGCTGACCAAGCGAGCTCTTTGCACCTCCTTTATATATCTTTAAGAAGACCAGTATCGATAAACCCATGACCTAAGGAAATGAGGCAAATAAAGCAGGATATCAAAATAAGAGACAGCACAGATGAAAGAAGTTGGTTGAATCAAAGGAATCACGGAGGCCAAGGGTCTCTACCATGGACCCTTACGCGGGATGACCCACGAAAATGTTACTAAGGACAAAAGCCTAGAGAGCATGAGCCAAAAACCAAAAAATTGTCATAAAACCAATAGGACGTCTCAGCCAACAAGAACCTTTCGAAGCAAACTGCTGACCTTGGTTTGAGTTGCAAGCAACCGTCGGAAAATCAAAAAAGTTAGCCAAGTATCAAAGTGTAGGTAGCTCCTTTGAAAAATTTTGCCAAGCGCGGAGGATGGAATACGGTCGAAAAAAATCTTTTGAGAAGACGTAAAAGAAACCTCTCTTGAGATCACTATCGCTATTTATAGGGGTAGGGTGTCATCAGGTGTATTAAATGCGCCGTTAGAACGAGATACACATGATGCATATTGGGAGGCGTGCGTCTCCCATGCCCTTAAACACACGTGAGCATCGCCCCAAACGCATTTAATGCTCTAATCATTTCTCCTAAACCTTTGACTCTAAACATCCAACGTTTGAAAACAACAATATTTTCCCCCGATTGAAACAACTCAAAAACTCCAATCGAAGAAAAAATGGGGGCATTGTGAGTATCATGATATTTGAGATCCGCCACGGGCCCGTTTGGCCTGTGTTAAGAAATGGCCCAATTCCACTTGCCCCACCAAAACCAGGTGGATACTTGACAGATGCAAGAGTGCACAGGAAGCGGTGGCTGAGGGCGCTTGAGGTATCTCTTTGGGATTTCAAAGTGCGCGACTTGCCATTATACCACGATATAGAGAATTCTATCCCTTATGGGAAGTTTGTTAAATAAGCACCTAAAGCGGAGGAAAATCCATGAAAGCAATATTATCGTGAAATTTTGAGCACTAAATCCATTACTCCTCGGAGAGATAATCACGGATAAGGGAAGAATAATCACTGACGGAAGAATTAGTCTTTGATGGAAAAACATATTTTATCCTAAATGGAGATTCATTCAGAGATGGGAGGAGATTGTGTGTGTCTATCGTCGAAGATCCCCGAGGGAAAGCGAGCAATTCAATGTATCATCTTCTCCTTCTGCATATTTTTTCTTAGCTTAATCGTCGAATGTGATTAGTCCATGGTTCTTCGGATCGCCCTTTTTGTAGGTTCGTCCGTGATCTGCCAGAAAGTCGTATAATCAAAAGTTCGCATTGTCTTTCTGCTGATCACCGAGGGAATCACGTGATCAAAGGTCCTATAACTTGACACTCGGGGGGTTTGGCGGTTAAAGTCCTAACATGCAGGATTGGATATATTTAAGATCTATAAGATTTCAAATCTATTATAAAGAATACCTCCATTCTTAATTAAAATTAGTTCCTAATTAGAGTAATGAGAAAAAAGGTTAGCAAAAAAGATATGTGGGAAAAAATGTTCATTACTTTTTGTGCTCTTTTAGTAGCAATAACAAAAAAGTTAACCCACTAAATTCAAAATTTAAGTCATATTTTCAAGTGGCTAAATAAAGTAATAAACTTTTATTGAAAAATAACCAATCTCGTTCAAATAGTTTTGTCTTATTCCTTGAAACAAACAATCATCACATTCTATGGATGTGGACAGGTCTGATCTATGAAATGAATAATTTTTATTACTATAAAAGGTTATAATCATTCTTGGAATAGACAAAATAAACCTTACCCCTGGAAACACATTAAAAGAGTGAAAGATATTTAAAACTTGAGATGAAAGTGTACTAATTGTACATACACATAAATACTTCATTAAATTGTTGCCAAATCTTAATGATAAATGACAATTGATGATTCAATTAATAATGAGAACTCATGTGTTGTTTTTTGTGCAATAATGGTTATGGAGATTAGAGAAAGAAAATAAGAAGATGACATATGGTTCAATAATGTACTTATATTTATTGGAACAGTGGCTCAAACTTTTACTATGTCTAAAATAAGATTGCATAAGAGAATATTTATAATAATTTAGGATATGATTAATTTACAAAAATACCTTTATACATTGATCATACTACTACCATACCGGAAGGGCAAAGCCCTTACATGATAATATATTATTTTGTCCCCAACAGAAAAAGATATCTATGAAGGGTAAATGTCGTCACTATATTTTACGATGGCATTTATATGACCTTTTTAACCTCAATATGAGTCACATGTCATAACATTATGTTATAATTAAGTGTTGTCTATCTTTTTATATTTATCTTCTTTTTTCTTCACATCATTGACTTGTATATTACATTGTAGTAATTGTTCTTTATCTTTTTATATTTATCTATTTTATGATAAATTACACATACATAAAATGTCTTTAAATCTACTTATTTTTGGTATTTGTTGGCTTTCTACATACTGATTATTTTACTCGAGTAAAGAAATATTTCCCAAACTTAACTACAATCCAAACTAATTTTGCATCGTATCAAGGTCTATAAACTTGATCCAATGGCTTAAGCTATATAGTGAAACTATGCTTCACATGATTAATGCCAAATTTTTGTGATGTATATATTTGTTTTCGCATAAAACACTTGATCACACTAAACCCGCAATGATAATCTCATTTAACAACTTTCATTAAACCTATAAAGACATCATACCTAGGTTTACATCTAAAATAAGTAAAAATCAAAATGAAATAAGTTAATTCAACTTTTGGAAAAATTTAGAGGTCTCGACTTTGTCATGGAAGGGTTGACAAACCTATGTGACAAAATTACTATTGAGGATGAGGAAGAAATCGGGCTGATAGCAGAGCAAGGTGTGAAAAATGTAACCCAGCGAAATCTGAAATGGTGCCTGGCCTGAAAATTCTTGATCGGTAGAATGATAAACTCCTAGGCCATAAAGAGTACAAAGAATCGTTATCCTAATGAAAAACTTGAGAAAACATAATAGCTGTATATGTAAATAATAAAGAATGTCAAATTATCGGGACATTGAATAATTTTGATCAAACGTATGAAGATAAAAAGTTGGTGATGACAACTGTTGAGAATCTTGCAATAATGGTAATAAAGAAAAACAAGAAGCATATGTAAATACGTGATTCAGTAATGTATTTACATCTACGAAAACGACGACTTAAACTTTTCACTATCATCAAATAAGATTATATAGAAATGTATTTACTCGGCTCCTTCCTTCTTCTCTCCGTCCCCTCGCTCCTCTCACGCCCCTCTTCTTCTCCTTCCCCTCTCTTGTTCCTCTCCTTCTGCATCTTCTCCTCTCACCCACCCATTTTTTTTTATTTTTTTCTTTCATCTCCTCTGGCTCCCTCTCTTCTTCTTCTTCTACTTCTTCTTCTCCTTCTCTTCTTCCTCTCCTTCCTTTCTCTCTTCTTTTCTTCCATCCTGGTTTCTTGTCTTTTTATTATTTATTTTATTTTATTATTTTATTATTTTTATTTTTTGCTCATACTCAAAAAAATTAAAGACAAATATTACAAAGGTAAAAGACTCATACCTTATTTATTTTTTTATTTTATTTTGTTCTTCCCATTTTTGTCAACACATACTACACATTTTTTTAAGCATAAAATTCACATATGTATGTATTTATAGGATTGAATTTTTCTTTTATGGGCTATTATGAGATTTATATGCGTGGATATGAAAAATTGTTATTGATGAAACTTATATGAAAAATTGTTGTTGGTGAAACTTATATAATAGTTTGAATCTTGCATTTTTTCTTACTTTATTGTATTTAGGTTTATTT
The DNA here is from genome assembly GCA_016808115.1 of Tetrastigma voinierianum. NCBI lineage: Eukaryota > Viridiplantae > Streptophyta > Magnoliopsida > Vitales > Vitaceae > Tetrastigma > Tetrastigma voinierianum. Next base: position 563,515 of record JAEQBH010000543.1, on the reverse strand, counting down.
TATGTTATTTATGTGTAATTATATTTTTGTGTGTTAAATTGTTAATAGTTAACTTGAAAATTTTGTATGGATTTTAGGTTGTCAAATATTAAATTAGAAGTTTTTTTAGATGTAATTTCTATTTTAATAAATGAAATTAGTCTTGAATAATGAGAAATTAAATTTGATAATATTTTAATTTACCCTAAGTTATCATTTTTGGAATTGTTAATGGACATCATTTTTATTTAATTTAGTATGATTGCATGTTATAATTTTATTTTTTGAATTAGGGTTAAATTAAATATTCAAATTAGACATCCAGCGTTAATTTAAGTCGATTTAGTTTAGGCGTGAGTGGGGTACAAATCAGCGTTAATTTAAACGAATTAGTCTAGGCCCATCAAATTAGACCCAACTCATTAATTTAAGTCTATTAGTAAGGTTATTAATTAGATTAGTAACGTTAATTTAAGTCGATTAATTACGGGCGAATCATTAATTTAAGTCGATTAATTACAGGCCCCGTCGAGTGGGTCATCGCATTAATTTAAGGTACAATTAGTTTAGGCCCATTAATTAGGTCATTTCGTTAGTTTAAGGTCGTTAGTCTGAACGTCAAATTAGGCGTCCAGCATTAATTTAAGCGTTGGTTTGGGTGGTGGAATTGGCTTCGTTAGTCTGGAAGCCATCAAATTAGGCCACGTCGCATTAATTTAAGGCCGTTAGTTTGGGGCGTGAGTGGAATTATTTCATTAGTTTAAGCACTGTCAGTCGTTTCAAACTGTAACGTATCGAAATACACTTTAGTCATTTTTAAATATAATTAGGGTATATTATAAGTGCATTTTAAATTTTTGTGATTATTATTTTGCTAGAGTAGGAAAATTCGAAACTCGTAATTTAATAAAGATAAGGAGTAAATTAGTAATTTGACAAATCGAGATATAAAAAGTCGCCAGGATAAGAAGATTATAGGTTAAAGTGAAATATGTATAACCCAGTGAGCAAATGAAAGAAGATAGAGGACGAAATTAAATAAAAGGAAATTAACTCAAATTGGGATAAAACCCATTTAGGTCTCTCATTTGGGTAATTTTTAGGAGAGCAAAACGTAGAGAGAGGGAGAAAAAGAGAGGAGAAGAGAAGAAGAAGAGAAAGAAGAGAAGAAAGCCAAAAAAGGTATGGAATTTGTATGGAAACTATGATTTTGGTATGAATTATTGGACTTTTGGACTTTTGTATGAAATTGTTTGATGAATAAGAAACCATAAACTTTTTTTTTTTTTGTTGATGAATTTGGGTGCAAAAAACCTGCGCCAGTATATTGGTTGTGTTTTGGACTTGGGTTGGTTGTTTGTAATCGCCGATTGGGAATATTTGTGATAAGAAATATTGAGATTTTTAGGGAGATCTTGTTGAAATTTCTTCAGCCGGCGTGATCATAATTTTGATCCAAACCAGTTCGGATGTTAAGCAAACTCTATGAAAGTCTTTGTGTCTAAATTCATCATATATAACTTGAGTAGAGTGAAACTCATATTAGGTTTAGAAATCATGAAAAACTTGATGGAGTCTAGTAGTTGCCTTCGTAGTCGTTGTTAAATGGGAAGCCTCCCGACTCAGGATGGTCATAATTTATTCGTTCGAACTCTATTTTAGATGTTCTTGGACTCTATGGAAAGCCCTTTGAGTCTAAAATCCATCCATATATAGATTGATGAAATTGAAACTCATATTAAGTCCAGAAATCACGAAAAACAGTAAGCCTTGCTGGTTGTGCTCGTAGTCACTGTTCATGGGAAGCATTCAACTTCGGACAGTCATAATTTCTTAATCTAAACTCCGTTTTAGATGTTCTTAGACTCTATGGAAAGCCCTTTGAGTCTAGAATCCATACATATATAGCTTGATGAAATTGAAACTCATATTAGGTCCAAAAATCATGAAAAACAATAGGTCATGCTGGTTATAGTCGTAGTCACTGTTCATAGGAAGCCTTCAACGTCGGACGGTCATAATTTCTTCGTCCGAACTCCGTTTCATATGTTCTTGGACTCTATGGAAAGCCATTTGAGTCTAGAATCCATCCATGTATAACTTGATGAAATTGAAATGAAAGTAAATAGCTCATAAGCATATATGGTAACCATAGTTATTCATGAAAATAATGAGATATGAAAAATGCAAAGATACAAATAAATAATTGTAAATATCGCATATGATCGTGGGATGTGATAATTGTCGGAGATATGAGATTAATATCTTGGTACATAAAATACACATGGATTATGCCTTAGGAGCGATAGAGGGATAAATCGGCGTGCACATTAGGGAAAAACAAGTCTGATCTTAATCGGTAGGTCCGTTTGAGTTATTCTGACGCGAGGGCTGTATAGTTTCTTTTATCCACTTATATGGTTATCACGGTATGAAACATAAAACAAATGAGCTTGAATATAGCGTATGAAATGATATGATATGATAAGAAACCTGGCCGTTATGCGATAGTGAGTATATTGTGAAACGAAACGTGAAGCAAAGTGCTAAAATGATAAGAAATGAAAGCGTGATATGATAAGTAAATATTAAATAATAATATAAACGTATTTAAATGATATGATATGTTAGATGTATATCGTGTGTATAGAGTGTGATGACCCTTATTAGAGAGGTCATCCATATGTCTAATTCTCGCTAAACTATAAACAGCATTGATATTTCATCAGTGTAGGTGCGGGAGAGTAGAAGCAGTCCAGGACCGCTGTATCGTGATCAGAGTTAACACACTACTAGGTGCTCGCTAAAGACCTTTTGAGTACATTTTTGTATATGTTTGTTTTTGTAAACAATGTAAATGTGTAAATGTTGAGCAACATATGGAGCTTTGTATATATTTTGTGTCCATTCTTCTGAGAATATAGTCTGAGTTAAATGTTTAACATTATATGAATGAATAAGCTTAAAGGTTATCAGTTTATTAAAAAAAAAAATGACACCCTCACATAACACTTGGTGCCGGGTTGGGGGCGTCACAAAACCCATTAGTTTAACCCCATTAGCATAGGCCCGTCAAATTATATCAAACTTGTTAGTTTAGGCCCAATATATTTAAGGCACGTCCATTAGTTTAAACGCATTAATTCTGGCGATATCTTGAGTCCGTCGATTAGTTTAAGCGATTCGCGACGACATATTAGACGGCCCAGTTATTTAGGTTGTATCTTAGGCCGTCCCCCGATACAATGAACTACTTTAGGCGTGTGGGACTGGCTCATACAGGCCCCAAAGCTGCTGCTTAGTTCTGAGGCCTTAGGACATTCGGTAAGCCTTTGGTACGTGTTCGTCGATTTCTTTGTAAATCAAATTTTCACCCTTAATTTATTAAATTTCTCATTTCTAAAGTGTTTTTTCAATTTAATCTTAAAATTAAAGTCTTCAAAAAAATTCAAGTACTAAATTTCATTCTTATTTTTTTTATTTAAAATATCCAAATTTTAAGGCAAATTCATATTTCTCATCTTACAAGTGATTTTTGGCTCCAAATTGATTTCCTTAATTTTCAATTTCGTTTTTTTCCTAGTTTTCATTTTTTTTTTCCAATTTACAAAATTCTCAATTTCAAAAATTTAAGTGTCATAATCTAAAAATATGAAGTCTCATAATTTCCAATTTCAAGTTTTAAAGTTTCCAATTTCAAATTTACAATTTCTCAAACCTAAAATTCAAAGTTGCATAATTTTAAAATTCAAATATTTCAATTTCAAATTTCAAATTTCTAAATTCCAAATCTCAAATTTATAAAATTCAAGTTCTTAATTTAAAAATTCAATTTCCAAAATTTCAATTTCAAAAATCCCAAACTTCAAATTAATTTAAAAAAATTTCAATTTCAAATTTCAAAATTTCAATTTTCAAGACTTCCATTTCAATCGGTTATCGAATTTTAAACACGCTGATTAATTACATAGTTCCTATAAAATGGAATCTTTGTGGAGTTAATTGTGCAACGTATAATGGGTTGGGTGGGGCCCGACATCTCATGTATTATTTTTAACAAATAATTCAATTTATGATCTATAACCATTTTTTTTAATTGAATGTGAATATTCTATATTGTTGTGTTGAACTAACATGATTTTCTATTGATAGCGCTCTCGATTCGCCGCCAAGGTACACATTTCTTCTCTTTATTTGTCATCTACATTATTTATTGATATATGTAATTAACTGATTAATTCTGTGGAGTTTAAATAGCTTGTTTAGTAGAGGCCCATTTTTATATCTGTTTTAGAGGGAGTCTTCACGACACTAGTACCTTCCGATAGGTATGTGGCATCGGTCGAGGACTTGGTTTTTCGGTGGACACGTCTTTTCTAAATAAGGCAATTTAGGGTTTTATTTTTATTTTGTTTTCCGCTTTAATAAAGAATATAACGAAAATAGTGTATTCAAAAACCATCGTTTAAAAAAATGTTTTCAATGAAATAAAAAGAAAAAGCAGTCTCGCGTGGTGGGATCACGTGAAAAATGCGGGTCCACAATATGACCAAATTACAAAAATATCCTTATATCCTAAATATACTGTACTGTACCGCAGGTAGGGCGAAGCCCCTACACCCTCAATCTGATATTTCATCCCCAACAAAAGAGGTTATGTATGAAGGACAAATGTGTGACGCCCCAAAATCCGAGGGTCTCGTTGACTTAACCATCAACCCTCGGAAATACCCGTGGATATTGTATAAACCGATACCACCTATTATGTCCCATTTACTGGGATCATTTTATCCATATTTTTACAAAACATGCAAGAAATATTAAAAACAATTTACATGTTTTTAATTACAATTCTTTACACTAAAAATACGTATCGCCAGTTAACCTTGGTTTTAAAAGAATTATCAAGCGCGTGTCGATTTTAACCCCGTCCTTGTAGCCTCGCATAAGAGCCATCCATCGGCGCATTTCCCACATCTGAAATGTTATCACATATAGGGTGAGTCACGCGTGAAAAGTTATACGGAAATTTCTGCTTTTAAGTGTACGTGGTCATGTTACAAATTCACATCCACATTCCAAGTAAAAACATATGTCATTTCTACCATGGAATCTTACATGTCATGCCATGAAATGAGACGAGACTCAATCATGTACCATGCCTCGAGTTCTTACCGACTCTCAACATGACCGAGTCCTTACCAACTCCCATCACACAATGTAGTGTCAATGTGTAATAAAACCCATCATTTATGGATTTCATGTGATCGTTTACAAAACAAATTAGGTCATTTTTAAATAAAAGCTTTTGGATGTTTACCTCAATGATTATTATTTATATACAAAACTCATGTGTTTTGTGGGCGTGAATTTTCGAGGAGATGCCATTATAGAACTGTGGCTTCTCACTTTTGGACTTTCAGGAGTGCGAATCGATGGGTCTTTCACCAGGAGAATCTGCCTTAGCACTTGTTACGGCAGCATTTGCTACCATTCGTTCAGCGGGTGATTATGTTGGGCTTACGTCCAGCGATCTGAAGCCACTAATCAATCACTTAAACACATTGTTGATTTTAATCGTCTTGACTACATGTAACGTCACGATGTTTAAAATGCGTATGCGATAATCTTGTGAATTCGCGTATTATATCATGTAGCGTGTAAAATGAATCTTGCATGTTGTCTGACACAATGCTATATTTCGCGAATGTAAGTAGACCAAATACATCAGCCTGCGTATGACAACATCATTTTCATTAATATCAATATATTATGCATGCATATATCGACATCGACATATAATATGTCATTACATGTTTTAAGCGATGACACATACTGGTCAAGCCATGTAATGGCCATTTGCACATGAAAATTCATCACATGTCAATACATTATTTTTTATATCGTATCTTTATCATTTGGTTTATGTATTTTTAGTATGTAGCTTTTATTAATGTTGTTTTATTTTATAATATAATATGATGCTTTATAATATAATATTTATTAGTTTAAAATGTATTTTTAGGTTTTTAATATATTTTTATTTATTACATATTTATTTATTTAATATAATTTTATATTTATATTTAAATATAAATAAATTATTTCAAATATCATGCTTAAAATATTAATTTTAAAAATGAATGTTTGAAGAATGAATAGTAATTTGGAGTTTGAAAATAGAGATTCTTTTTGGAGTTGGTGCACCTGCCACACAAATAGAACAATCTTCTCTTATAGAAGATAAAATAGAATTTTTTGGAATCTTTCTTTTATGTGGTAGAGATTTTTTCGATACGAGGATTAATCTCGATGGAGTATGGTATGAAGCGATATGCTTTAGTGTGAGTATAGGCCTTGATGTTTTGAAAATCGGATCGGATCAGTCGGTCTGACACAGCCGAGCCGTCGGCCGACCTGGCCGGTCCGATTCGAGTTCGGCGGTCGAACCCGAATTAACCAATCGATACGCTCCCATAAATATTTTTTTTTTTAAAGTTAAAACGACGTTGTTTTGATATTTTTTATATCGAAACAATACTGTTTTGTTTAAAGTTAGAAGACTTGTAGGGATAAAAGGTTTGTAATTAAAGAAAAATTCGTCAAATCTACGATACAACTGGATTCGAATATGGAAGGAAGTTGAAGTTCTGATGGAACCGCTCTATTCTTATATATTATGATTATTTATTTATTTTTAAATGTTAATAAAAATTATAATGCTAATTAAGTATATATTTATATAAATAAGTTTTTATTTTTAATATGTTTTATATTTAAATATTATACATATTTTAAAATAAAATTTAAAAGCTTATTTATATAAATAATAAATAATTTTTTAAATATTATTAATTATATATTTTAAAATTTAAATAAAATATAAATAATATATTTATTACATTCAATCATCAATCATGGACCGTGAACTAAGCCACCGATACGATATTTAAAAGATTGGATAGAGTAAAGACGTGTCGTTAGTGCTATGGCTTTTGTTTGGGTCCTGGGAGTCCATGACGATCTTGCTTTCCTCTCTTTGAAATCAGAACCAGTTTCACTCTCTCCGTAAACACAAAGAGAATGGTATGAATCAGCCTCGACCAGGCCTGCCCATGTCCATGGTCCCATCAACCCTCAAAACCCTACTCCTCCTCGCCTCCGTCTTCATCCTCTACCTCCTCCTTCACGTGCCACCACCTCACGTTCCCCAATTACTGCTCCCCGAACCCCACGAGGCGGCGACGGTGCCGCTGCCTACCTCCTCACACCATCTCCTTTTCGCAATCGCCTCCTCTGCCGGCTCCCTAAGACGCCGCGCCCCCTACCTCCGCCTCTGGTCGACCTCCGCCCGCGCCATCCTTTTCCTCGATTCGCCGCCACCCCCTGATTATCCCTTGCCGCGCTCCCGCCGATCGCTGTCTCCTCAGATACCTCCCGCTTTCCATACACCTTCCTCCGTGGCCTCCCTTCCGCCGTCCGCGTGGCGCGGATTGTCAAGGAGGCCGTCGACCGCAACGAGTCCGACGTCCGGTGGTTCATCTTTGGCGACGATGACACGATTTTCTTCGTAGAGAATTTAGTGAGAACGCTTTCAAAGTACGATCACGATCGATGGTTCTATGTCGGGAGTAACTCAGAGAGTTACGAGCAGAACGAATCGGGCTGGTTTGAGATGGCCTTCGGTGGTGGTGGCTTTGCATTGAGCCATTCACTTGCAAAGGTTTTGGCTGGGGTTCTGGATTCTTGTCTCATGAGGTACCCGCATTTGTTCGGAAGTGATGCTAGGATTTTTTCATGCTTGGCAGAGCTGGGCGTAGGGTTAACGCATGAACCCGGATTTCATCAGGTGAAATCTTGGGTCCCTCCATTTTCAGTTTGATTAATTTATTTTCATAGAGAGCCTTAATTGTGAATCCATTAGTGTGTTTTTATGATTATATAATATAATTGATCAGAACAGACAATGATTTTACGGAAAAAAATCTTGAAGTTTAGTGTATGAAGAATCAATTGAAAATGATAGTATAATATAAGCGAATTCTCCTTCATAAGTATTCCTTTTTCATGAATCGATTATATTGTTAGAATTTTCAGTCGGGATTTTTTGGCATTGCTATTAGAAAGTCACATTAATACCTGCAAGTTCCATTTGTCGTGAAATCGAAATTGATGGGCTACTTATAGGAAAGGCTCTCTTATTAGAATCTAATAATTCTTTTGGTTAGGGTTATTAAAGTTGTCCTAAGATAGTTGAGAAACCCGAAACATGCTTTTCTTCACGTGACAATATCACAAGTGCATTGCACCCTGGGGATGCTTGAATTTCAAAATACTGTTGCTATCTGGTGATGCTTGACTTTTACATCACTTGAGATATGCTGTCTTGCATGTCTGTATAGAGAACGAAGCACTGAGCTCACGAGCTAGTGACCTTTGTGAGTGAATCAATTGGGTGTTTCTCTGCCTCTTTCCTTTTTTTTCCTCCTGCCTGAAACTTGATGCTATAATATTTCTGGCTTGTTACATTGATAAATACTTATCAACTTATACAATCAAGCAGCTAGTATAATGAAAATTCTTTTGGATTGGTTGTTCAAGTAACATTTCTTATTAGCTGAATGGCTTGTTTTAGATTTTGAATTTGATTGGTGGAATAACCTGATCAAAAGTCCTAATAATGATATGATTACATGTCATTTTTGTCCCTATTAATGGATGCTATTTCTGTTTCTCTTTTTGTTACCAGGTTGATATTCGTGGAAATTTGTTTGGGATGCTTTCTGCACACCCATTGTCACCCTTGTTGTCCCTTCACCATTTGGATAGTGTAGATCCATTCTTCCCTAACATGAACAAGAGTCAAGCTTTGGAACATCTTTTCAAAGCTGTAAACATTGATCCTGCCAGGATTTTGCAGCAAACTGTCTGTTATGACCGTTTGAATTTGTTGACTATTTCAGTCGCATGGGGTTTTTCTATTCAGGTATTTGAAGGCAATCTACTTCTTCCAGATCTCCTTCCATTGCAGAGAACTTTTGCACCATGGAGGAGAGGTAAGAATATTGGCTTGAGTCGCTATATGTTTAACACAAGGGAGTATCCAAAAGATCCATGTAAAAGGGCTGCTGTATTCTTTCTTCAAAGTGTTGGCTCTAATGATGATGGAGTCTGGAGTAACTACACCAGGAATGTTGTTGGAAACTGTGAGCAAACGGTTGCTATAAAGAACTTGGAGCAGATTAGGGTGTTCTCTCAGAAGCTAAAGTTCGATATTGAACAGGTACTATTAACCTGGTTCATGTATAGTCCTTGAAGTCTGGCTGGGATGGGGAAGTTGTTGGCCCCATGTTAAAATTGAAGTGGGGGTAGAATCCATAGAAAGGAAAAAATGTTTACTCATAAAAAAAGAATTGGCTTTTAAATTCATTATTTTGAATTCATTTCATATTCTTGTAATTGAAGACTTTGCTTTCCAATTTTTCCCTATGTCAGATGAAGGCTCCTCGTCGTCAGTGCTGCAGCATTCTTTCTACATTCAATAAATCAATGGTTCTTGGCATTAGACAATGTAGAGTTGATGAACTAATTTCCATGCATTTGTAGAGACTTATAGGACATTTCTGCTCTTAAGGAAAAGGATTCTGTTGTACAATTCAAACTTTGAAGCAATTGCGTCTCCTTATTGAAATTTCAGGTGCGTGTCCTAAAAGTAATTTCATGCTTATTTAAAAGATGCAGATTATTCTTCTATTACAAGCAATCCATTTTATTCTTTGTTTTGAAGTTACTTAAGTTAATTCAATTTTACACTGCTGCATTTTGTTAAGATAGTTGCAAAAGTCATACCCGATCTTTCATTGTGGAGTTGTGGACTGTGTTTTCTTTTTATTGTGAAAAATTCTTTTAATTGGTCTATATAAGCTGTTTGAATATAATGCTCTGAGTTACACAGTTTACATGATGAAAAGTTGGTAGTTGTACATCTTTTCCTTTATCTTTTGGTATTCATCTTTGGTCCAGGAAAGTGAAAGGGGCCTAAAAATCTTAGGGCAGTATGAACTACATATGTTGGCCTACTTGCTTGTAATAACATAATCAATAAAATATATACTTCTTTTTGAACCAGAAGACTCAGTTCGCATTGATCAATTTATTAGCCTTTTGAAAATTTTTGAATGGTTGTAAAAACAGACAATTATGGTACTGGCTGACACAACAAAAGAAAGAGAAGATAAATCAGATGTCTCCTTGTTAAGTCTCTTCTCACACTTTTTTCTTTTCTTTCTTTCTTTTTAAGAGGTAAAAGCAGTGGTATCAAGTCTCTTATTACATTTACCATGTTGCTGATTGCTAAGTAGTAACATGGCTAGTACAATATTGGATACTTATTTCTAGAATTTTAAATTCCTTTTTTTTTTGGAAAAGGTTGTAGAAAATTTGTTTGTACTGTCTCATTTGATGATTAAGAAATATACAACAATTTTGTGAATCTTTAACACTGGTGGTTGGCAATGCTAGATACCACAGCGTAGGCAGTGCATAGAATCGGAGTGTTGTGTTTACCATTGTGGTTCAAACTCATTCAGGCATAGGGTCAAAAGTATTGGCCAAGTCTAGTATGATCTAGCTAAGTCATATCCACAGAGAGTTGATATCCGATACAATCCTAGACATAGGCTTGGCCTTTAATTGATTGAATATGGTTGACTGGATCAACGTTGTAATTAGAATTAGTTGAATCACCCAAGTGACAAAGGTATTCCCAAGTTTAATTGAGAAATCATTTTTTTTTTTCCTTAAGGCTTTCAAGCCAGAACAAATGACCAAAATAAAGAAATATCAGAAAAATTAGAAACTTTCTCAAAAGGCAAAACTTTATGGCTGTTATAGTATATGTCTACTTTACATATAGAGGTGTAACCTATTAGGAAACTTGTCTTATAGAGTTGTAATCTATTAGGAATGTTAGATTGCCTTTTGTATATATATATATATTCATAATGGATCAATGAAAAAACACAAGGAATTATTTCCTCCAATTCTCCCTTCTTGTTCTTTGTGAGTATCGAGCAGGGACTTCAGATTTCAGAAAAAAAGGCAAAGTTTTTTGAAGGAATTTCGGAAGAACCCTATGGGTGGAAGGTGTGTTTTTTGAAACACAGAGTTTAGGAGAGCGTGGGCCGATATCGTTCCCCTAGGAAGGGGTGCGCGAGCCTCCCGTGTTTGACCTAGCCGCAAATGCGGTGGTCGGAAGGGCGTGTGTGGCGCACCGTCACACCGCCAGTGCGCCTGAGTCACGCACTTTCCTTGAGCTGCCTTAGTCAGCCTTGTTCTCCATGCGCTGGCACGTGGGCGCATGCGATCCTTTGTCGGAAGCCATATTCTTCCATGAGCTCGTCACCGGTTATTAGCTCCCCGGCCACCTACCTCCCTTGTACGAGCGTGGGGCGAGTGGTTTCGAGACTTTGTGTTGTTTGACCTTAGTTTCTAGGGTTTCTTCCTTTTTTCTTGATTTCTTCAAGATTCAGTGACATGAAGAGGTGATTTAAGGTTTGGGGAGCCAAAATCCATTATGGTGTGGTGTTTTTTTATGGAAAGGTGGTTCTTTTCTTTTCAAGATCCTATTTTTTTGGTATTTTTCGGATTTTTAGCGGCATGTTTGAGTCAGATATGCTTCTATGACTAACAAAAAACCCCTAGAAGGAGTTGTGTGTCATTATTGCCATAATCCAGGACATGTATGTCGGGTGTAGGAAATTCTGGAATAAAATCGAAGATTCAGGTCTTTAATTATCGAGGAAATCAACTGATCGCGTTTCGCCGATCGCTCTAGTGTCGAAAGTCGGTTAAAACCAACACATGTTTTATTTCATCTTCACTCCACACTTAAGGTCATTGATTACGAAGCCACAGAGCCACATGACAAGTAATTCAGGTTTAGTTGCTAAGTTTGATCTCACCCTTCTCTCTTATCGCCGCCACGGATAGGTTAACATCTTGTGTCCTTGGGTCAGGGACAATTCATTTAACTCCTTTAATCACTTTGACCTCTGTTATGAGTTTAGCAGAATTCTCTTTTAATTTAATTTCTACGAGTAAACTCAGCATGCGGCAATTGCGTATCTCATTTTTGATTATTTGTCGATTCGGGATCTTCGACAAAGCAAATTATTGGTAGATGACACTAGTCTGGGGGTCTCTACATCCTTAAAACAGAGATACCAAAGTATGTTGCTTGTTCTGAAGTTGTTACCCCATTCAAATTACATTGTTGCTTGGGTAATCCTTCTCTCTCTCTGTTGAATAAGTTATATCCTCAGTTTTCTAGCCTATCCTCATTGAACTGTGAGTCGTGTCAATATGCTAAGCTTCATCATGTGCATTTGAGTCCTGGAGTCAATAACTGAGCTTCAGCTCATTTTGAGTTGGTTCATTCAGATGTGTGGGGTCTATGTCCAATTGTGTCCCCAACTGGGTTTGATATTTTTTTACATTTGTCGATGATTATTCGTGAACAACTTGGTTATATTTAATGAAAAACTGTTCGGAGTTATTTTCTCACTTCGTGCCTTCTATGCTGAAATTACATAGTTTCATCGCTTTTTGTTCAAAATCTAAGTGCAATGCCCAGAGAATATAATAATACGAACAATTTCAGTCATTCATGCTTCAAAATGACATCCTTCATCAGACATCTTGTGTTGATAATCCTTCTCAAAATGGAGTTGCTGAAAGAAAAAACCGACACCTTCTTGAAACCGCTTGGGCTCTATTGTTTCAAATGAACGTGCCCAAGCATTTTTGGGCCAATGCTGTTTCCACAACTTGTTTTTTGATTAATCGGATGTCTTCCTCTATCTTGAATTGGGCCACTCCGTTTCAAACCCTCTTCCCCTATAAATCTTTGTTTCCCATTGAGCCTCGGGTATTTGGGTGTACTTGTTTTGTTCGGGATGTCGTCCACATGTATCTAAACTTGATCCTAGGTCATTGAAGTGTATCTTCCTTGGTTACTATCGAGTTCAAAAGGGGTATAAGTGTTATTTTCCCACTCTTTGCTGTTACTTTGTGTCTACTGATGTTACATTCTTTGAGACTACCCCGTTTTCCCTTTCTTCTTCTGTTACTAGTCAGGGGGAGGATGATGATTTATTAGTGTACACTATTGCCTCATTGACTCTCCTCCTCCAGCCCCCGTTTCTATTAAACCTTCCATTACTCAAGTATATTCTCGGCGCGGGGCCCTCCCGGCCTCACAGTGCAACTGCAGTTTGTAAATCGTGGATCCAGGCTAGAATGATGATTACTAGATTGCTCTCCGTAAAGGTAAACGTCAATGTGCTTACCCAATCTCTTCGTTTGTTTCCTATAACCGTTTGTCGTCTTCATCTTGTTCCTTTATTGCATCTCTTGATTCTATCTCTCTTCCTAACATTGTCCGTGAGGCTTTATCTCACTCTGGTTGGCGTAGTGCTATGGTGGAAGAAATGTAGGCTTTGATAGTGATGGTACTTGGGCTTAGTACGATTCTTCTTTGGGAAGAAAACCATTGAATGCTGTTGGGTTTTTTTCTGTTAAAGTTAATCCGTGGATTCAGATTTAACCGATTGAAAGCCGCGACTTGTAGGCTGGGTGCGCTCAAACCTATGGCGTGGACTATTCCGACACTTTTTTCTTTGTTGCTAAGATGAAATCTGTTCAGCTTTTTATTTCATAGCTACTTCTGCATAATTGGGGTGCCATCGAATTTTGATAATAAAATCACCTTTCTTCTGAGCCTTCGAGGAGGAGTGTATATGGAGTAACACCACAGGGTTTATTCTTTCGAGGAGATAGGGGGAAAATTTGTTGTTGTCTTCGGAAGTCTTTGTATGGTTTGAAATAGAGTCCCTGTGCGTGGTTTGGTAAATTCAGCCAAGCCGTTGAGGAATTTGGCATGCATAAGAGTAAATCTAACCACTTTGTCTTCTACAGGAACTCCAGTTCAGGTATCATTATGTTGTTAGTGTATGTGGATGATATTGATATCACTGGGAGTGACTTTAAAGGTATCTTTTAAGTCCTTTCTTCAAAGCCAATTCCATACAAATGACTTAGGGATGCTAAAATATTTCTTGGGCATTGAAGTTTTAGGAAGGAAACATGAAATCTTCTTATCTCAAAGGAAATATGTGCTTGATCGATTGTCTAAGACTGGAAAGTTGGGGGTAAAGCCATGTAGTTCCTCTATGGTTCCAGGCATACTCCTTACTAGAGAAGACAAAACATTTGAGGATCCTGAGAGATATAGAAGACTAGTTGGGAAACTGAATTACCTTACAGTAACTCGTCCTGATATTGCTCACTCAATCAGTGTTGTAAGTTAGTACATATCCGCTCCAACGGTCGACCATTGGGCATTGTTGACCAGATTCTATGTTACTTGAAAGGAGCCTCGGTACGTGGTATTTTATATAGTAATCATGGACATAACAGAATTGAGTGTTTTTTACGACCTGGATTGAATAGGGATCTAAGGAAGACGAAGATTAAAACCGAGGAACCTTTGTGTGTTTAATTTGGAGAATCTAAGTCTCTCAGATAGTAAGAAGCAGTATTGTCTCTTGATCTAGTCACGGAGTCACGAATATAGAGCGATGGCACAGTCCGTGTGTGAGATCATGTAAAAGCTATCAGCTCTTGAGTGGAGCCCGGCATTGAGACACCAGTCCCAACAAAACTCTGGTGTGACAATTAGGTTGCCCTTCATATTGCTTCTAATCTCGTGTTCCTTGAATGAACTAAGAATATTGAGATAGATCGTCATTTTGTTTGTGAGGAAATACAATTCGGCTTGATTTCTACATGGATATGTGAAGACTGGAGAACAATTAGGTGATATCTTTACAAAGGCCCTAAGTGGGGACCGGGTTAGTTATCTATATAACAAGTTGGCGTGATTAATATCATCTTTCCAACTTGAGGAAGTGTTATAGCATATATCTACTTTACATATAGAGTTGTAACCTATTAGGAAACTTATTTTATAGAGTTGTAATCTATTAGGAAGGTTAGATTGGCTTTTGTTCATAATGGATCAATTGAAAAACACAAAGAATTCTTTCCTCCAATTCTCCCCTTTTGTTCTTTACAATTTGGCTCTACTCGTGATGAAGACAAAGAAAGAAGAAAACAAATGATTCAATCCAACGTAGGACTAAGTTCTTGAAGCCTATAAGAATGGGTTAAGGGCATTTCATCGCTAACCCCACAATGATTATGGATGGAGTGCAATGCTTTGGTGGTGTTATGGTGTGAGACACCAAATGCCACCTTCAACGTCAAGGTTGACAATTACTGCAACCTGTTCTCTACTAGGTGTTTCTGTGCTTCTGGTCTTCGTGGTGTGGGTAACTGGGTGTGCCCTTCTCCCTTTCCCCTGTGTGTGTATTTATGTATATGTTCCTTTGGTCTTCATGGGTGTCCTTGATGGTGTTTGGGAATTGGGAATTTACAGCAGATTTATTAATTGGTTATGTATTATTTCATATGGTAATTATTTATCATTTTATGTGTGGTATGAGTTGAATCAGATTAGATTACGTGATATATTAAATTTATTTCGTGTATTGTTTTATATGTTAATGGTATATGACTTAAATCAGATTAGACATTATTTGAGTTACTTAAAGCAGCATGACTTAATCTGGGGACTTCTTGTTGGGTTTGTGCTTTGCCATTTGATAGTTGACTCAAATTCCTCTTCCTTTCAGGGACAAAGAAGTTGCTTTAAGGATGCCCCAGGAATCTCAGGAAAAAGACAGGCTTCAAGGTAATGGCTAAAGGAAACTATCCCTGCAGTCCTCTGCCAGCAAAGGTTGTTGACCGACCGAGGACTTGGATTACTCTTTTGTCTAATAAAAACTCATACAGATGGCCCTGTCACCAGATGACTAAACTGAAAGTAAAGACTTGAAGAGATTATTATCATAGAAGAGTTGATAACACAGCTAACAGAAATTATGGAAACTTGATCTCAGTTACAGAGTCCTGTTGTGTATTCATCATGTTGTGTAACTAAGCAAACTTGTAGCAAACCAATTACATTTGATTGATTGATTTATTTGTTTATTTTGTGAAGTCCATTTCTTATGACTGCATTCAGTTTTATGTGTTGAAAAATATCAAAAGTTATAATGTTTATCTTGCTTTTTGAGCCTTACCCAAGAAGATCAATTACTCTGGAATTTCAGACCAGATTATTGAAGCTTGTGCTGGGTCTCTGTTTGTCTGCCGCGAAAAACCCATGACAGAAAATCCTATGACACTCTTATTCGCTTCTTGAGTACCTCAGTATATTTCAACTTGCTTAGGAGTGTCTTATGAACCAGGCAAATGTTTCTGAATACATCAAAGCAACTCTCACACAAGTGGCAAAAGTTTGATATTTAGTGCTAAGAAATGTTTAGTTGAAAATTTTAGCTACATCCAAAATTAGAATATAAAAATTTTGATGTATTAATATTTAGTTTCATTTAGGAAAATATGTTTGATCTTGGGAATTTGATTGAAAATAATGAATAAGAAAATCAGTTTTGTAAAGTATTTTATGAAATGAAGTTAATGAAAGCAATGAAAATGTGTTTTAAAATATGATTCACTATTACAATCCAGTGTTTTAAATTGGAGCTAATGAGAAAGAAAATCGAGTGGAAGACAAAGAAAGGGGAAGAAAGAAGAAAATAGCGCGATAAGTGTTTTCGTTTTATCGTCGTCCCGAATCCAGTGTTTTTCGTTTAATTCGAAATAGGAAAACAGCTTATAAATTGTTTCGATTCGTATATAAAATGTTGAAAATAGTGAATTCGTTTTCTTTGTTTTGAAAATTTGTTTTTATGATTAAGTAGCCCAAACGTGTTTATTGTTTCGAAAGTTTGAATAGAGAAAAGCGAGAAAATTTTATATATTAGCATGTACAAATTTTCAATTTTTACATGATACAAAGTCTAACAAACTGATGCAGTGATGCATAAACACGAGTTGCCGCCCCCTTATTTTCTCCAACCTAAACACCGGATCAGTCATCCTTCGGGTCTTCTTCACTAATGATGGCGTCAAAAAGTTTGGTCAGTCCAATTGTATTTCAATTGAATGCTGATGACTGGGTGCGTTGGTTTTTTTTTTTTTTTTACTCCTGGCTCCATTTTCTGATTTATTTAGCACTCACCATTTGCATTCAGATTCAGAAACCAGCACACAGGTCATGCGACAAAGTCTTGTCATAAGTGGAAACTGCAAATGGTGGAGCAAAAACCGGTGGCACTTTACGAAATTGGCTACTTCACCATCGTAAGTGCCATGGACATGGCAAAGAATCAGGCTGGTAGACCCCTTTTTATTCACTTGGTTTTGTTTTTGGGCTTTTCCCCCATAAGGCCTTATACCAATTAGATGTAGACTATGCTTATGAACTCGTAAGTCTTCTTATTTAGCGGAATGTAGAACCATTGGAGGCGCAGCCAACAATCACCATCTGAACAAAGTTTCGTTCAAGCAGGCTCAAACCAGAGTTTACCGGCTAGCAAGGCCGGGGTCTCGCAAAATCATTTTGTTCAGCTTTCAAGCTGCAGTTAAAAACTTAAACCAGAAGCTCACGATACCATTTGTTAGGAAACCTTATAAACCTTTCTGCTCATTGTGTATGATGTTAATTGGAACTTTTAAACTAAGCCTTAAAACAATTTTGTTTTGGGTTTTAAGATTTCTAGTTGATGTGGGACATTGGGCACACACCCAACACCAGCTATGATTCAACCCACTTTCCCTTTCCCATAAGGCCTTCCACCAAGCATAAAGAGATGGGTTTCCCATTTTCAAATGACTCCCACCAAACCAATTGATCACTACCCTTCCTAAATCCTAATGCTCTGTGTCATCATCAAGAATTGACCTTTTCAAATCTTCTAAGGCGAAACGCACAAAATGTAGAGATGTGAGTCACGAGAAGATGGATGGACTTTTTGTGCTGAATGAAACTTCCTCATTTTGCCCTCTTCCCAATATGCAGAAGTAACTAACACATGAACATCAGAAGCCAATCCATTGCTGATTATATATTCAAACTAGTCGGTTTTTGATCAAGAACATGAAGCTCCAAATCAGTAATGTTCGCTGAAATGAAGACCTCTAAAGCATCGTCCTCATCTTGCTTCATAAACATCATTCTGATCTCAGTTTCCTTCTGTACTATCTACTTACTTGTGTTGTTGTACCTCTTTCGTGCTTCTGAGGTTGCTAACATACCAGCCTCATCACAAGGCGCCTCTGCTCCAACTTCTCTGGAGCATCTTGTTTTTGGGATCGCTTCAAACCGGGATTCATGGCTGGACAGGAAGGACTATGCCAAGCTATGGTGGAAGCCCCAGAAAATGAGGGGATGTGTGTTTGTTGAAAGCATGCCAGACAATGAAAGCTACTACAATGACAGTAGCAGTAACTCTCCTCTTCCTCCAGTATGCATATCTGAAGACACTTCCCGGTTTCGCTACACCTACAGGGGTGGTGATCGATCAGCTATTCGCGTGGCCCGTGTTGTATCAGAGACTGTGGCGCTCAATCATTCTGGTGTACGGTGGTTTGTGTTTGGGGATGATGACACTGTTTTCTTTCCTGAGAATTTGGTGAAGACTCTTTCAAAGTATGATCATGAGTTATGGTACTATATAGGCACCAACTCGGAGATCCATGGCCAGAACTGGCTGTTCTCCTTTGATATGGCTTTTGGAGGAGCAGGCTTTGCTTTAAGTTACCCTCTCGCGAAAGTTCTGGCCAAGGTTTTTGATTCATGCTTGGAGCGGTATCCTCATCTTTATGGAAGTGATTCGAGGATTTATACTTGCCTAGCAGAGCTTGGTGTAGGGCTGACACATGAGCCTGGTTTCCATCAGGTACTAACTCATTAATTAGACGAATACTTTTACTGATTGTTGCCTGGTTCACACTTAATTTTGAGCATTTACAAGTACTTGAATTGTGGCCAGATTGATGTTAAGGGTGATGTATTTGGTTTGCTAGCTGCACATCCATTAACACCCTTGGTTTCTCTCCATCACTTGGATCGCATTGACCCCATCTTCCCCAACATGACTGCGAAGCAAGCTATAGCACATTTATTTGAAGCTGTGAATATCGATTCTGAGAGGGTTTTGCAGCAAACGGTTTGCTATGATCGATGGTTTTCATGGACTATCTCAGTGTCATGGGGGTATGCTGTTCAGGTGTTTGAGAATCATCAGTTTCTGCCAGATGTTCTTCGTGCTCACAAGACTTTCAGGCAGTGGAAAAAGGGGCATGTGGTGCAAGAAGGATACCTTTTCGACACAAGAGAACTTCACATAGACCCTTGTCGGAGACCCGCCATTTTCTTTCTGGACCGTGCTTCTTCTGGTGAAGATGGAATTCAGAGTACTTACAGGCAATATAACTCCTCTGATAACTGCTCCTTAGACATGGGTTTACCAAAGAAACTTGCAGAGGTCAAAGTGTTTTCACATAAGCTAGACCTTAAGATCAAACAGGTGATAAGATTTGTGGTTCTAAGATTTAGATTCACTGCATGTTCCGTAAAATTGTAACCTATACTGATTAGTATTTCTTTTGCATTCAGCTGCAGGCGCCAAGGCGGTATTGCTGTGATGTGTTACCTTTTTCGCAAGGCGAAGTTTTGCAACTTGCCATTAGAGAATGCAAAGAAGAACTTATCCACATGCATTGATGGTAAATTTTAAATAATGATGATAACTCCAACTATAGATAGATATTTCCATAACGCGGCAATTCAATTTAGCCTCTTGCTCAATGCAAAACTAATGTGAAGGCATACTAATAAGATAGATCACCGATGGGTGTTACATTTTCTGTTGTACAAGAGGCTTAGGTAAGGTCGGTGAACAATGCCAACAGGGTCATTATGAAGAACTTTGAAGTAACTTCAACTAAGCTCGATGTATACTGTAAGGAAACATGTGATTGAAGCAAATAGAAATTTATATTCTCTGTTATTTTCTAGGAAATACTGCCCATTATGTATATGCACTTCTCATCTGCAACTAATGGTGGGATCTACCTTATCTTGTAAAACTTGCCGATTCAAAGTCATTTTCATTCGCTTTCTTGATCAGTTTCCTCTGCACCAAACAGAGGGTTCAAATAGGCTTCTGATATATCTTTTCTATTTGGGGCTGTAGTGATGAAATAACTGAAGATGTTTTTTCTAATTCGGAGTTATTTAAAGACCAACAATAAACCCTAAATAATATCATAGGACCATCAGGGAAACAAACAATGTTTTTTTGCCATTTTGTGGAAGAATTAAAATATAATTAATTTAATCAGTTTTCTCCTGTGAAGAATGAAATCAAAGATAAAAATAATTTTGTTCCTTTCTTGTTGACAACATATGTCTGTAAACAGAGGAACTAGGAAGTACCATGACCTTAAAGGATACTTTGATTTAAATGGATGCAAGAGATTCCTGTCTCTGCATCCTGTTCGCTCAAAAGTTGCAAACAGTATTTGTGATCTTACTATTTTGACGATCAGACTAGAAGATGACAAGCTGATTGCTGTCTCATTTTTGAGTATGGGAACTACAATCAGAAAACCACACTTGTGGGTTATGATAGTAAGTGCCTGCAATTAAGATTGCTCAACGACCATATAATGCCTTGTCATGCTTCTGCATTTAGACACTTTCAATCAGTCTATTATCAACATTTACTACTTCAACAATCAACATCTTATAGTCATAATACTAACAGTAAGCAGTGAGGCTGTTTTCTTTCTATAGGATAAAATTCAGGATCCTATTCAAATTGTATGAGTCATAAAAGGCTGCTTGTTCCTTTCCCTCTCCTTCCCCCCTTCCCCTTCTCCCCCGCTGCCATGATCACTCACCCCACATCTCCTTTTTTTCTTGGTTGGAAGAAGAACTCAAGCTAGCATGGGCTGCTTCCTCTGTTTCTTGACCTATCTGCTAAAATGAATTGCAGCATAACAATTAGAACTTCTTATACACTTGTGTCAGAATGATTGTGAAGAATTTATATGTTTCTGTTCTGTTCAGAAACCAATTCTTTTGACCCAAGACAATATGCCTTGATCTGCCAAGTTCAGCTGTTACTGCACATATTCACAATATGTGATGGAGATGCCTGTTTGTTTTTCACCCCACAACAAGATGGGAATTAGTCATGGACTTGGAACGATGGCTAGAGCACTTTTGTTGCCTATGAACAGGCCCAGTTGACTAAGTGATTGCCTTCACATCATCAACTAGGGTCCCATTATGTTAGACATCAAAGACCCGAAAGCATGTTTTATTATTATAAATTCAGATCAAAACTCCATTCCTAATACTACCTCCCCAATGGTCTAGCCATCTAAAGACCAAAAACTTGAAGACAATGGTGCCATGGCTTGGAGTTTCAGAAACCAAGTTGTATTTCTTCTTCTTCTTCTTCTTCTTTACTTCTATTTGCCTTAGCAGTGCATTCCCTACTTACCTAAGAGCAGAGTGTTCATCCACAGACCTGTATAACCCGAACAGCACCTATCAGGGCAACCTCCAATACCTTCTCTCTTCTCTATACAGTATAGCAAAATATGGAACTGGGTTCTTTTATACTTCTTATGGGAGTATTCCTGACACAGTCTATGGCAGTTTCCTATGTAGAGGAGATGTTGGTGCAGATGTTTGCCAAGATTGTGTGGAAACTGCATCAAGAGAAATCAGAATACGTTGTCCAAACCAGAAAGAGGCCATCAGTTGGTATGATGAATGTCAGCTTCATTATTCAAACCGATCGTTTTTCTCTGTGGATGCAGACCGTCCTGAGTTTTCCTTACATAATGTAGACAATATATCGGACCCAGATCAGTTTAGTAGAGTTCTGAATGAAGCAATGACAAGCCTAGTCTATCAGGTTGCTTTTGATCCTTCAAAGTGCATGTTTGCTACAAAAGAAGTAAATATTACCGCAGATCAGACTTTGTATATCCAGGGGCAATGTACTCTGGACTTGTCCAACAGTAGTTGCTATAGCTGCCTTCATAATTCTATGGCTCATCTTGCCATTTGTTGTAATGGGAAGAGAGGGGGAAGAGTTCTTCGAGCAAGCTGTAATGTGAGGTATGAGATGTACTTATTCTATGGAATATCTACCATTGCACCATCCCCTTCAGCCATTCCTCATCCAACAGTCAGAACTACTGATCATGAAGGTAAGATCTGATCAACTGATTTACTGGACTTCTCAAACGCTCGTACAAGATTTCATTCTTTACTTGAAAAATGTACTATCATATTTGGTTTTCTGAACTTTTGGTTGCTGTTACAATAGTATTCAGAAGTTATTTCATCTATGCCATGGCTACTCATAGTTTCCTTGCTTTATAGGGAAGGACGGTCTTTCAATTTCAACACCTCTTGCTATCGTTTTGCCGACAGCTTTTGCTGTGATTGTGATCTTCTCACTATGTTATATTTTGCTAACAAGAAAGGCGATAAAGAAGGAAAATCACGGTAAGAAAGCTATTAGCCTCTGTCTGTTGTCAACTTGCCTTGGTGGGATTGTTGATGATTGATCTCAACGCCTTCTGCTTAAAGTTTTGAGTTGTGTTACATGTTTGCAGTAGGAAATGAATCTCAGTATGTTGGGTCCTTGCAATTTGAGTTGGATACTATCAGAGCAGCCACATATAACTTCTCCGATGCAAATAAAATAGATGAAAGTGGATATGCTACTGTTTATAAGGTAATAATCTGCTGCCCAAGTCATAAAGCTCTTGAGGTGAATTTTAGTTATTTATAGAGTTTATTGGAAAGGATTTGAACGCTTCTTGTAATTCTTCTAAGGGTGTACTTTCAAATGGAGAAGAAATTACTGTCAAAAGGCTCTTAGGAGATTCAGGTGAAATAGCAGAAGCATTCAAGAAAGAGGCTTTTCTCATGGCAAAGCTTCAACACAGAAACCTTCAGAAACTATTGGGATTTTGCTCAGCAGGCGGAGAAAGGATGCTCATCTATGAGTTTGTCTCCAATGACAACCTAGATTCCTTGCTATTTGGTTTGTCCCATCATGTCACTTTTAACATTTACTCTTAGGTTCTCAGTTTGACCTTTGAAGCTTATCTAGTTTGGTGTGCAGACCCAGAAAACATGACACAGTTGGATTGGCCAACACGCCTCAAGGTCATTGAAGGCGTTGCACGGGGACTTCTTTACCTACATGATGATGCACCACTCAGGATCATTCATTGTGATCTTAAAGTTTCCAATATACTGCTAGACAGGAAGATGAATGCCAGAATTTCGAACTTTGGCATGGCAAGAGGTTGGGTAGATGACCAGACCCTAGTGAACCCTCATAGAATTACAGGAAGATAGTAAGTCTCTAGCCTTAAATCATAGGGATCATCATTGATAGTATAGCTTATGCAAAAAGTACATGCACTGTCTATACCCTTTTCATTGTATTATTATTATTATTATTTTTTGGGCTCAAACATATCAGTTACAATGATTTCAAAATTAATTTTCATCAATTTGATGATCATTTGCAGTGGTCACACTGCTCCAGAGTGTGTGATGCATGGTATATTCTCAGCACAGTCAGACGTGTATGGCTTCGGCATATTAATTCTGGAAATTGTTACTGGCAAGAGAAATGAATGTTCAAATCAACCCGACCATGCAGAAAACCTTTTAAGTAATGTGAGTATGGGAGCCTTAATGTAACTTCACAAGTATTTGCCTGGAGATTATTTAGCAAAATGCAATAAAAGAAGTTGAAGTTACTAAGGATATTGCAGGCTTGGAGATATTGGAATGAAGGCCGGGCAATGGAGCTGATCGATCCAACTCTTAGCCAATGCTGTCAAAATAGTGAGGTAATGAAATACTTCCATATTGGAGTATTATGTGTTCAAGAGGATGCAGCAGACAGACCTTCAATGGCATCCGTGCTTCTCATGCTTAGCAGTGATCCTTCCACTCTTCCAATGCCTCGCTCACTGCCATCCTCTGTTCCTCACACAGCGGAGCCACGGAGGACAGATTGTGAACTTGAGCCATCAGCAATTGTTTCTATAAACGAAATCACATTTTCAGAGTTGAGTCCTAGATAATGTAACTCTAGGCAAAAAACTTCTTTTCAGTATCAAATTATTGTCAAACTCATTAGGTAATTCAGTCTTGCTTTCAAATATGATATTCAAAGTATGCCATTGATGGCCTACATTATAATATTCCGGATGCTGTATACTTTCCACCTCAATCTGATTGGAAAATTATTATATTAATTTAGTATTAGTCTTCAATAATGACCAACAGAATCTTGCATATCAATGGTAGGCCATGGATGCTGTTACTCATTTATTGGTATCATTCCAGAACTTACGATTAAATGTCAAACGAAATTTGGCGACCATTTGGGTAGCGGGTGAAAATGGATTAAGGTTAATTTGGCCCGATTTATTGAGGTAACACCGACTACTTGAGTTCATCCCATCCCATACGGGTTGTAGGTTAAAACGGGTCAAAACATGTCACAATCTTAAAAAAATGTTAAAAAATTCATCATTCTTCAAATAAAAATAAATAATATATATATATATATATATAATAATTAATATATAAAATGATTGAGTCTAAGCAATATAATAATAGTAAACAAACTTAAATAAATAAATAATGTTATAGCATTGTTATAACCAAAGTACTAAAGTAATTACCTAAATTGTACCAAAACTATAAAGCAACAACTTAATAACATATGCGAAAGAAACAACTGTATCGGTAAATCTCGTATCTCTGTCTTACTGTCCTTTATTATATCCAATAATAACATGTGATTCTACATTAGAAAGATATACATCCTCGATGGTGGTTGAGTTATTATCATCTATTAATTAAAATTTTGAAATGTTAACAACATAAATTTCATTTATATTTGGAATAATTTTTTTTTCCCAAAAATGCATCTCAACCGTATAATAATGAAATGTCATATTTGTTTTGAAAATTCATCTTGTTAGAAGATATAATCATATTAATAATAAAGAAATAAGGGTATATTTTTTGTTAATTATTTTAAAAATAACAATATTTTGTTATGAACACTAGTTTAAGTAACAAAATTATTTAAAATATACTCTTAATTTATTTAAAAAAAACATATATGATTGAATAAAATTTAAAGGATAAATTAAAAAAAAATGAAATTGTAAATATTTAAAATATGATTAATTAGATAAATAAAAATATATTTAATATTAAAAGCTGTAATTTATTTAAATTGATGCATTCTATATTTTCATAAGATTTTTTAAATATTAAGTATCATATAAATTATATTAAAAAAGATACATTTAAAAATTGAAAATAAAATAGTTAAAACAACAAGTTTAATATATTAATTATATGTTATAATAATAATAATTTTTAAAATTCCTATGCTACAAAAGTAGATAACCAAAATACTGAATTTTATAGATGAATCTTTGAAAATCTCAATTATTGAGATGGTTACTTAAAAAAAAATTATTAAGGTTTTTACAAGGGAACAAGTTTCTAAGACACCAATATTGAAAAAAATTATTAAGGTTTTTACTAGGGAACAAGTTTCTGAGACACCAATATTGAAGTGTCTAGAAGGATTTATTAAATTTAAATTATTCATGATGTGGTTTTGCAGAGGGTACTTTGGGATGGACGAGAAATAGCTGACAAGAGGATCTCCATAACTATTAAGGTTTTACCGATCTCTGTTGGGATTTTGCTCAGAAGCATGAGAGGGTGAAGGCAGGGTAGTGACAAATTGAATGTGATGCTCTTCATAGCTCTAGGAAGTTCTTGACACTTAAAAGCGTTAGGCAACCCATCCAGGGACTTCCTATTAGATCATTGTTAATTCATCACAAATCTCAGAACATCAGAGATGTCTGTTACTGTAATGTTTCTTGTTCCATGTATACTATACTGCAGAAGAGGCATTTGGAAGGGCATAGCATAAGCCACTGAAAAGGATTTTGGATTATTAGAGTATCCATGCCTCCCTAAGCTTACAGAGAATGTGATCATTGTATATAGAGAAAATGTGGCAAAAGGGGACTGGAAATTTGAATCAAATGGAACCAATGACATGGCTGAGTGTCTCCGCATTTTCGGTATAGGGATTTTAATCAGACTGATAATGTACAGGGAGTTAAATAACTTTGAACATGACAGTATGATGCTGGGCTTCAAGAGACCTCACAGAAGTTGAAAATTTCTTGACACTTACACTGCTGAGGGATACTCATGGTTGGTGCCTGCAACTAGGAGGATATATTGATCAGTGATTGAAGACTCTTTGGTACATGATTCAAAGTATCAACTATTCTACATAACTTCCTGAATATAAAATGATAAAATTCTCATTTTTCTTTTGAATTGACTGAAATAGACTAGAGGCCGCCTCGTCTTTGAATTGACCGTAGTCTGCAGGGCAGGGGCGGTTATGTTACTGAAACATGAGACAAGCTGACCAGTCAATGAAGCAGCAGGAAAAAAAAATCACTAATTGTATATGTTAATTCAGAATGCAGGGGTCAAGAATATTTGTTAGTTTTAATTCATGAAGATGCTGATATAGGAACAACTTGGTCTGACCTGTTCAATTTTGCTGAAAGTTCATAATGTTTTGCAGGCCAGTAAACTAGTCCTCAAACACCACATGCCAAGTCTATAAGTAATAAAGTTTGATTTTTCAACTACTTCCCAGATAAGATTTATATCAATTGATCATCACACCATTAGTCCCACTCTGGCAAAAATTGAAGAAAATGGTGCCTTGGCATAGAGTTCTGCGAGTCGAGTTGTATGTTGTCTTCTTTTCTTTACTCAAACTTGGCAATCCAGTCCCTACTTACCTCAGGACATCTTGTCCCACCCCAATTCTATACACTTCAAACAGCACCTACAAACACAACCTTGACCGTCTTCTTTCTTCTCTATACAGAAATGCAACATATGGAAATGGTTTCTTTAATGCTTCGTATGGCAGCTATCCTGATACAGTCTATGGAAGTTTCATGTGTAGAGGAGATGTTACAGCAGATGTTTGCCTGGATTGTGTGGAAACAGCAGTACAGGAAGTCGGATTACGTTGTCCCAAACAGAAAGAAGCCATTACTTGGTATGACGAGTGTCAACTACGCTACTCAAGCCGATCATCTTTCCCCACTGTGGATGAAGGGATGTGTTCATTCTGCAATGGAGAGGATATGTTGAGCTCAGACCAGTTTAATAAGGTTCTTACTGAGACGATGACAAGCCTAGTGTCTCAGGTGGCTTTTGATCATTCAAGGCAGATGTTTGGTACAAAACAAGCTAATTTTAGCACAGACCAAAATTTGTATTGCCTAGCTCAATGTACTCTGGATTTATCTGGCAGAAATTGCAGTAGCTGTCTAGCGGATTCTTTGGCATACCTTCCTACTTTCTGTGGTGGGAAGAAGGGGGGAAGGGTTCTTCAAGCTGGCTGCAACATCAGGTATGGGCTATTCCCTTTCTATAGAATTCCAGCTGTGACAACAACCCTTTCCCCCTTTCCTCACTTGAAAAACAGCACAAATCATGAAGGTAAGTTATTTGATTTACAGATTTTCTCAACTTCTTAAACATGGATGGTCAAATTGATTGGTTATTTATCTGTAGTTGTATTTACCCTCATATTGGGTCTGCTATATATTTTTCTAGGATTCATTTAATAGAATATGGGCCCTGAGCACTCTGGGTAAATTAATAGTCAAGCTTGACAACATACTTAGCCATGCTTGCTTTTCGACTTAATATCGAAAGCTTATTCGGGCCAGCATTAAGCTGTTTGCTTTTTAAATTTCACAGACATCATTTAATTTTTTAAAAGCATAACAGAAAGGAAATATTTAATTTTTATTC
Organism: Tetrastigma voinierianum; assembly: GCA_016808115.1. Lineage (NCBI taxonomy): Eukaryota > Viridiplantae > Streptophyta > Magnoliopsida > Vitales > Vitaceae > Tetrastigma > Tetrastigma voinierianum. Next base: position 535,554 of record JAEQBH010000543.1, on the reverse strand, counting down.
AGAAACTCATTTTTCACTAAAATACGAAAACTCCGACGTTACCAAACAAGTAAAAGTTTGATAAAGAATACACACTACTGTGAATTTACAATGAGCGGTTTATACGGCGGCCCCATCCCGACGCTGCCTATTTATTTCTTTCAATTCCTAAACTGTTTCATTAAAAAAATTAAACGTGACGGATTTGAGATAGAAAATTCCTAAACCTCGCCTCGCTTACATTCGATTGCTTTTTATTTTTTTATATTGCTTTTTATTTATTAGAAATTAATATTTCATAAAAATAAAAATATTATGAGAATTTTTATAAATTATTTATTAAAACATTCTAATTATTATTATTATTTATATTGAAATAGATAAATAAAATAATAAAAATTTATTTTTAAAGATAACTGCGTGAAGTGGTAAGTAATAATACCCGAACTCATCCCAACTCCATCTCTTGATTCAAAAAATAAATTCAAACCCGTTAAAACCCGACATAATTAAACCAAACCCGTCCCATTAAAAAGCGAGTATGTATGGCAACACTAAATAATTTATCCCGCTGCTATCCCCTACTGCTACCTAAATGCTAAAAATAACAGTCTAATACTTGTTTTATTGTTACTATTCAACATTAGTTCTGCAGCTCTATTCTAAAGGACAAGTGAAAAAAACAAATACCACCTTATTCTATCACTATTGAAGAAATGGTTATATATATATATATATCTATTCTTACTTAAATTATTTTATTTATTTTTATTTTTTTTATTCTTTTGCCTGATAAGAAATGGAGGTCTAGGGGATAAAAACACCTGTAGGATTTTGCAACTACCAGTTTACCGTTACGTCCCAAACAGTTCTCTGCAGTTTTCTTTTTCTTTCCCTCCATAATCAAACAGTTTTATCTCTTTGTCCTCTGGATTCAGAAAAGGATGGGACCCCGTTTTCAATAATTCTTGCCATTGTTCTGCCATCAGCTTTTTCTGTAGTGGTGCTCCTCATACTTTGTTATATTTTGCTAATCAGAAAAGAAGAGGAGGAAAATTATGGTGAGAAATTAGGCACCTGAACCTTTCTTCTTGTTAACTTTTCATCTTGAGATTGTTAGACGGTTGACCTCAATACTTTCAGCTTAACTTTTTTCTGTTACTTGTGTGTAGTTGAAAATGAGTCTCAACCTGCTGATTCCTTTCAATTTGATATGGGAACTATTAGATCTGCCACAGACAACTTCTCTGATAGAAATAAAATAGATGAAGGTGGATATGGTGATGTTTACAAGGTAACAAGGTAAAAATCAAGCATAAAGTTCTAAATGTGGATTTTAATGGTTTCTGGTAATATGTTCTAGGGCATACTTCCAAGTGGACTAGAAATAGCTGTGAAAAGGTTCCCAGTGAATTCAGGAGAAACTGCAGAAGCATTCAAGAATGAGGCTTTGCTCATTTCAAGGTTTCAACATAGAAACCTTCTGAGACTGGTGGGCTTTTGCTCAGAAGAACAGAAGATATTCATCTATGAGTTTATGCCCAACAAAAGTTTAGATTCCTTTCTATATGGTTTGTTCCATCATGCTACTTAAGACTGTTTCATACCTACAAACCTTTTTTTTTTGTCTTTAATCTTGGTTTGGTTTTCGGTTTTATGTTTATGAATTGGATTTTCAGAGTCAGAAAAGAGAGCACAGTTGAATTGGCCAAAGCGGCACAAGATCATTGCAGGTATTGCTCGCGGACTTTTTTACCTACATGAAGATGCCCCACTCAGGATCATTCACCGAGACCTAAAAGCTTCCAATATATTGTTAGATGGGAAAATGAATTCCAAAATTTCAAATTTTACAACAAAATTTCGTAGAGCTGCAGTAAACTAGTAAGATTTCTTTCCTCATATGCATTGGTGCTACCATTTGCAGTAACTAAGTCCTCATCTTCATTTTTTTGAACATGAAACTTTGAATTTGATGATCATTTTACAGTGGCAATATGGCTCCAGAGTGTGTGATACATGGCCAATTCTCACCCCAATCAGACGTGTATAGCTTTGGCATATTACTTCTGGAAATTGTGAGTGGCATGAGAAATGAATGCTCAAATCAACCAGAACATTTATGGGACCTTGTAAGAAATGTGAGTATGAAATCTTGATGCAACTCCCTTTAGATAGATTGGTCTTAAAAGAGATTCGAGTCGTAACAAGGAATTATTGCAGGCATGGAGATATTGGAATGAAAGGCAGATGATAGAGCTGATAGATCCGATTGTTAGAGAATGTTGTCCTATTACTGAAGTGATGAAATGTATACACATTGGATTGTTATGTGTTCAAGAGAATCCAGAAGACAGACCTACAATGGAATTGGTTGTCAATATTCTTAGCAGTGATTCATCCACTCTTCCATTGCCTTGGCAACTGCCACCTTCTCCTGCTCATAAAGCAGATCCACAGAGGACAGAAGTTGAACTTGGTGCACCAACAACGGGCTCGGTTGAATCTAATGTGAGAATTGTTACCATAAATGAAATCAAAGTTTCAGAGTTGGATTCTAGATAGTGAAACTAATTAGAAGTAACTTCAAATTTGTATATTTCTTTTTTCTTGTGTTAATGGTGAAGTGTTCCCTTATTATCCTTTTATCAATTCAAGTTCAGGGTTGAGATCCGGAAAACTCAAGCTAACCTCCTTTCCCTGCATATTCCAGGCACTAAGTTCATAAAAGATAGAACTCTAAAGACAACACATACAGACTATAACTCTTACCCTTTTTCAGATTGTCCTCTCTCTATCTATCCTCTAATACTGCAAATAATGTTGGATTTTTATAATGCCTCCTCTGTCATATCCCAATATATAGTATTTGGCCTTTTCCTAACCAGAGATGATGTAACTACTGTATTCTCCCTCCTATCACTAATGGAAGTTGTGTCGAAGGTAACTGCACAAGTTTAGTGATTCAGTACGCAAATCACAGAACTGTTAGCTTGTGCTGTTTATATCTTAAGAAAATATAATCTTAATTAAGTTTTGAACTAGTACTATGGCTTCCAATCAGCATTCATCAGTACTTCCATTGATTTTAGAAGAATAAGAAAATAAAATACAGAGATTTTTCAAGAAAGGAATAACATTAAGATTGATGGATAAAAATTTCAATTTTGTTTAACAGGAGAAGTGATGAGCTGTATATAAATTGGAATTCTATGTGTCCAAGACAATGTTGATGAAAGACCCTCCTACCTCGACAATAACTCTTTCAATGTCCCAATGATATTGCAGCCAGCATCAGATGTTCATAACAGTGTTGCACGCCACTAGTTATCATATCAGAAGAACCTTAATTCCCAGAGACAGAATCAGAGTGGTCCAAGAGAAATTCAATATTGTACCCCATAAAATTAAGAGCCCATTTTGCGAGGAGAAAAGAAACTTCTTGAAATTATTTGATCATTTATTTCTGGTTGTCTCATTGGTCTTACACCCTTAAAGAGTCTGTACCTTCATTAGAAAAATATTGTGGCTTATTGTCATATTGTTTTTATTATTAGGCCGGCCAATGGTCCAAGGCTGTTCCAGAAAAGACTTATTCTTCAAGGAGAAGCCTGAAGGGAATCTTTCCCCCAGAATATAAAAATGCAGCATATTGTTTTACCAAATTACTTCATATGTTGCTTCTGTGGTGGTCTCTGCTGAATTACTTACAGAAAATTGATTGTCATTGGGAGAGAAGAGAAATCTTCGGACTGACATCAGTCAAACATTTGGACTTTATGGTTGACTCTGAATGATTCACCGAAAGAAAACCAAAAAATAAATAATGAAGAAAACTTCATCCTTGGTGGATACCAAGAATGGTAGCTGTATATTTTGCTTTCTCACTTCATACCAACTTGGAGGACCTTGATGAAATTTAGCTTATTCAGCTGATAAAGGAAGCAAATTTATCGATGGGGTCATTTATAATTTTGGTTGCTTTTAGTGGAGAAGAAGGAGAAAGACCAGGAAAATTACTTTTGGTAAACTAGCTTTTGAAGGGTTCAATTTCTTCTAATATTGTCTCTAGGAATTGATCAAATTATGAATTCTCAAGTTCCAAATTCTTACTATTGATTGAAATTTAAGGCTCTCTTGAGTTTAGCAATCAATTCAGAGTTAACAAAAATCAAAATAAATGTCACTTTACATCAGAATAAATAGTCATATTTCAAGTACATGATTTGATGGATTCCATGTAAAGATACTTGAATTATTACTTTGATGATGTCTGCTGATCAGACAGTGTTGATGAAGATAGTAACACAAGCATGGATTCACTTTTGTTCTATCTAAAGACACTTAAGCTAACAAAATTTATCTGATGAATATAAACTTGGACAAGGCGGTTTTGGTCCAGTCTACAAGGTACTGCCATGTTGACTCTACTCGTTATACATTTTTCCTTTGTTGATTGTATGCATTAATTCACCCATCTATGTATGCATCTAAGGAGAAATTCCTGATGGTGAGAATAGCTATGAAGAGGCTTTCAATAGCTCAGGCCAAAGACTTGAAGAACTAAGAGCAGAAGTAATGCTGGTCACCAAACTACTTCATGGGAATCTGGTAAGGCTGTTGGGCTTTTGTTTAGAAGAAGAAGAGAAGCTACTTGTCTATGAATACTTGCCTAACCTTTTTAAATCTCATTGGTTAGCAGTTAGCACTTAGCACAATATGACAGGTCACTGGAAGAGCCTCAATCCACAGGAAGCCCAAATATTTGAGGGGATCAATGATGCAGCCCCACAAAATGAAGTCCCTAAAATAAGGGAGAAAGGAATGGAAGAAATTTATAATTGTGCTTAATATGCAAGTGGTTAATTTTCAATTTTTTGATCATGCAGATCTGCAATGCCAGGGTATGTTACACCCTAATCTTAGTGCTGCATATTTAACTTATTGTTTTCACTATTAGGCCGGCATCCATTCAAGGCCATTCAGGAAAGATTATCAATTTCCCTCAAGAGGGGGTTAGTCATTCCCCTAAATATAAAACTGGAGTTGCTTGTTTTACCACCCGTTCTACTTTGTCGCTTCTGTGAGATTCCATGTAGAATTGTCAACAGTGAGTCATTTGGAGAGACAGTTTTGGATTTATGCTGGAAAACCCTTTTGGATTTTGTGGTTGCATGTGAATGAATCTTCAAAGATAGATTAAACAATCAAAATAAAAAATGAAGTTTGGCCAAATTGAGACAAGATGTTCCATACACCCCCTTCTCTTAGAACTTCAGCTCTCTTGGTTTATATAAAGTATCCTATTTGCATGTCTTGAACTCTCTCACAGCAACATCCTTGCAATTTCTTGTTAATCTTTTTTCTCCTGAAAGACTTTCTTTTTTTCTTTCAGATGATGGGTGATGAAGCATACTAGCAGAATTTATTGCTAGCCTTCTTGCCTAGTTTTCTTAAAAGGTTGCAGGGGAATTAGCATTTACACAATCACACCCAAACCTCTTCACTGAGTGTTTTTTCCTAAGTCTTAGATGGGAACTCTTGAACTCTTTCTTCCTCTACTACTTTCTTGCCTTCTTCATTTTCTAACAAAAGCCCAAGGCCAAGTTTATTACTGTAATCCTGCTACTAATTACTCTTCAGGAAGTCTCTACGAGAAAACTTTACTGAACCTTGTCCTCCCTTCTCTTGTTGCCAGTGCTTCTGCAACAGGCTTCAACATGACCACTGCTGGCCAGGATCCTGATGTAGTTTATGGCCTTATACAGTGCAGGCCTGATATTTCTAAAGGGGATTGCCAAACTTGTTTAAGTACCTCAGCAGTAGAGATCAATAAGAAATGTCCTAACCAGAGCGAGGCTTTCATACATTACGATAATTGTTCATTACACTACTCAGACTGGCGCTTCTTCTCATCTGTAAACAGGGCTGCGCCAGTAGTTCTTGTTAATACAAATAAAGTATCCAACCCAGTTCTTTTCAGTGATCAGTTGGGAATTTTGTTTGAGAATCTCTCGTCTCGTGCAGTATCCAGTCCTTCCCTATTTTCTGTTGGAAGCACCCTTTACACAGGCTCAATTACTATATATGGTATGATGCAGTGCACCAGAGACTTGACAGAAAACAGCTGCTTGGGATGTCTACAAGATATCAGTAACCATATTCCGGGTGATGGATCACAAGGTGGTCAGGCAATATCCCTGAGTTGTTATCTAAGGTATGAGATCTCTCCATTTTTTCTTTTGTCACCACCACCTCCTCCAATCATGGTAGCATCATCTCCACCGTCTGTGCTAGACCGCAATCCAACCACTGATAGAACAATCCATGGTAATTTTTCATGCTGCCCTTTAATTTCATTGCTTAATTTTCCCAGATGTTCCATGTTATTTCATTCCTTTGACGATATGTTAGAAGTATGAAAGTATGATTTATGTATGCATATGCAATCAAGAATGGACTCTTTATAAGTTTATAGACATGTACCCTTGTTTGGGCAGGTGGAAACCAAGCTTTGAGAACCATTGTTGTTGTGGCTATCCCTGTGGCTATTGCATTCCTAGTTGTATCTGTAGTTTGTGGATGCTTCTTGTGGAGAACCAGGAGACAAAACAAGAAAATAAGTTATGGTATAAAACTAGCCTTTGATCTGTTCAATTTTTATTTTATTTTTTTAAATTTGGTAACCATGAGGTTCCAAAATTTCTTACTATATAAATAGGCAATCAGATGAAATCAAAGTAAATCTTATTCTGAATCTTATACATCTTGATGCTGTATTCTGTTCAGATAGTGTTTTTGAAGGTGGTAATACAGGCACAGAATCCCTTCTCATTGATCTAACCACACTCAAAGTTGCCACAAGCAATTTCTCTGATGAGTATAAGCTTGGAGAAGGTGGTTTTGGTCCAGTTTATAAGGTGCTCACCCCTAATTATACTTGATGAATTGATGGATTCCTTTTTCTTTTGTCCTTTAATTTGTAAGGCACTAATTATGCCCTCTGTATATGAATCTAGGGGAAACTGTCTGATGAGCGAGCAATCGCGGTGAAAAGGCTTGCGAGTACCTCGGGGCAAGGACTGAAGGAACTAACAACAGAAGTGATGTTGGTCACTAAGCTACTGCACCGGAATCTGGTAAAGCTGTTGGGATTTTGTTTTAGAAGTAAAGAAATAGCTACTGTCTATGAATATTTGCTCACTTAAGTTTGATAAGACCTGAATTGGTTAGATCCTTTTGTTTCTAAGTGAACTTTCCTTCATTTTACCTCTTTTATTACAACAAATTTTAACTTGAATGAGACAGATCAAAACAGAAGATTTAATCTAGAATGGGAAAGAAGGTACAAGATCATTGTTGGAATTGCTCGAGGACTTCTTTATCTGCACGAAGATTCTCAGCTCAGAATCATTCATCGCGACATGAAAGCTAGTAACATTCTGTTAGATGAGCATATGAATCCAAAAATTTCAGATTTTGGTTTGGCAAGACTATTCCATGGAAGCCAGACTCAAGGAAATACAAGTAGGATTGCTGGCACTTAGTAAGTTTGGAACTCCCACCTGCAGTAAATGAAATAAGTACTAACTACTAATATGCTTTCATACATAACTTACAGACCTTTTCCTGTTTCTTGATTGCATGAAGTGGATACATGGCACCAGAGTATGCCAAGAATGGGCATTTCTCAACGAAATCCGACGTCTATAGCTTTGGCGTTTTAGTTCTGGAAATTGTGGCAGGCCAAAAGAATTCAGGTTTCCATAATTCAGTAAATCTTCAAAATCTTGTAAGTATTATCTCAGACAATTCTTTCTTTATCTTTTTTTTTTTCATCTGTCATATATATGATTTGTGCGACAAGAATGAAGTGGAATTGATTAGTTTGTGCCTTGTCCCAGGCATGGCAGCATTGGGCCAATGGAACAGCACTAGACCTTGTTGATCCAAGCTTGGGTGATCAATGGCCAAAACATGAAGTTTTAAAGTGCATCCATATTGGGCTACTCTGCCTCCAGGAGGCTGCTGCTGATAGACCTTCCATGTCAGAGATTATCCACATGCTTAGTAGCCACACTGTAACCACCCCTGTTCCTTTGAAGCCACCATTTGTTGCTGCAAGCAATGATTTTGAATCATCTGAGACAATGGACGCTACTCAGTTTGATCTGTCTAAGAAAAAAACATTACAGCAATCTGTAAATAATGTTACCATCAGTGAACTAGGCCCTCGTAATTGAATCAAAGATTATACATGAGGTGGGTTATCAGAAAATTTTGAATTTTTGATGTCATGTTCATGAAAGGATATGAGCTGATGTAATGTTTCTTGGTATTTTTTTTTATGCTTCTGGAGGATGCAACATATGATTAATACTTGGAATTTTCATCAATGTTTTTCAATTGATATTGTTTGGTGGATCGAACCTTCTCCACATCGGAGCCTTTTCTTTATTAGAAAATATTAAAGAATTCTTTCCTTTTTTTTTTGTTATAAATGTAAAAGCAGTGGGGAGAAATAGTTATAAGTAGGTGAAAGTCCACCAAGAACACTCATGCCAATGATCCAAGGCTATTCCAGAAAAGACTTATTCTTGAAGGAGAAGCCTGAATGGAATATTTCCCCCCAGAATATAAAAATGCAGCAGCTTGTTTTACCAAATTACTTCATATGTTGCTTCTGTGGTGGTCCCTAACGAATTACTCACAGAAAATTGATTGTCATTGGGAGAGAAATCTCCAGATTGACATCAGTCAAACATTTGGACTTTATGGTTGAATCTGAATAAATCCATGAAAGAAAACCAAAAAATAAATAATGAAGAAAAATGAAGGTTGGCTAAGAAGTTAGAGAACTTCATCCTTGGTGGATCCCTAGAATACATACTTTGCTTTCTAACTTCATACCAACTTGGAGGATTTTTATAAAATTTAGCTATTCAGATGATAAGGGAAGCAAAATCTATTGATGGGGTCATCAATAATTTTGGTTGCTTCCAGTGGAGAAGAAGGGGAAAGACCAGGAAAATTAGTTTTGGTAAACCAGCTTTTGAAGTGTTGAATTTCTTCTAATATGTCTCTAGGTATTGATCAAATTATGAATCGTCAAGTTCCAAATTCTTACTATTGGTTGAAATTTAAGGCTCTCTTGAGTTTAGCAATCAATTCAGAGTTCACAAAAATCAGAATAACTGTCACTTTGCATTATGTCAAGTATATGATTTGATGGATTCCATGTAAATCTACTTGAAGTATTACTTTGATGATGTCTACTGATCAGACAGTGTTGATGAAGATAGTAACGCAAGCATGGATTCACTTTTGTTTGATCTAAACACTTAAAGCTGCCACAAAAAAAATTTCTCTGATGAATATAAACTTGGACAAGGCGGTTGAATGTACTCGTTACACATTTTTCCTTTGTTGATGTATGCATTAATTCACCCATCTATGCATGCATCTAAGGAGAACTACTTGATGGTGAGAAATAGCTGTAGCTGAGGGCAAGGGCTTGAAGAACTAAGAGCAGAAGTAATGCCGGTCACCAAACCACTTCATAGGAATTTGGTAAGGCCGTTGAGCTTTTGTTTAGAAGAAGAAGAGAAGCTATACTTGTCTATGAATACTTGCCTAATCTTTTGAAATCTTAATGATTAGCAGTTAGCACAATATGACAGGTCACTGGAAGAGCTTCAATCCCTAGGAAGCCCAAATATTTGAGGGGATCAATGATGCAGCCCCAGAAAATGAAGTGCCCATTTATGGAGAGAAACCTACAAGCTCAATTCCTTGGATCACAGGAAGAAACCTAAAATAAGGGAGAAAGGAATGGAAGAAATTTATAATTGTGCTGAATATGTAAGTGGTTAATTTCCAGAATTTAATTTCTCCAATTTTTTGATCATGTAGATCTGCAATGTCAGGGTATGTTACACCCTAATAGTCTTAGTGCTGCATATTTAACTTATTGTTTTCACTATTAGGCCGGCATCCAGATTATCCATTTGGAGAAACCTGAACACTTGCTTGTTTTACCAAGTGTTCTAGTTTGTTGTTTCTGTGATATTCCATGTAGAATTGTCAACAGTGAGCCATTTGGAGAGACAGTTTTGGATTTATGCTGGTAAACTCTTTTGGATTTTGTGGTTGGATGTGAATGAATCTTCAAAGATACATAAAAAAACAATTAAAATAAAAATGAAGTTTGGCCAAATTGAGACAGGATGTTCCATATACCCCTTCTCTTAGAACTTCAGCTCTCTTGGTTTATATAAAGTCTCCTATCTGCATGTCTTGAACTCTCCCAGCAACATCCTTGCAATCTCTTGTTATCTTTTTCCTCCTGAAGACTTTTCTTTTTCTCTTTCAGATGATGGGTGATGAAGTATACTAACAGAACTATAGCTAACCTTCTTGCCTAGTTTTCTCAAAAGGTTGCAGGGTAATTAGCATTTAACCCTCAAAACCTCTTCATTGAGTGTTTTTCCCCCCACTAAGTGCTAGATGAGAATTCTTGAACTCGGTGTTCTTCCTCTACTTTGTTATAGCCTTCTCCATTTTCTAACAAAAGCTGAAGGCCAACTTTACGTTTACCGTAATACTGCTATTAATTAATCTTCTGGAAGTGTCTTCCAGAAAAACCTGAAGTTTGTCCTCCTCCCTTCTCTTGTTGCCAGTGCTTCTTCAACAGGCCTCAACATGATCACTGCTGGCCAGGATCCTGATGTAGTTTACGGCCTTATACAGTGCAGACCTGATATTTCTAAAGGGGGTTGCCTAGCTTGTTCAAGAATCTCAGCAGTAGAGATCAATTAACAATGTCCTAACCAGAGGAAGGCTTTCATATAATATGATAATTGTTCATTACGCTACTCAGACTGGCGCTTCTTCTCATCTGTAAACACGATTGAGCCAAGAGTTATTAGTAATAGAAATAAAGTATCCAACCCAATTCTTTTCAGTGATCAGTTGGGAATTTTGTTTGAGAATCTCTCGTCCCGTGCAGCATCGTCCTTCCCTATTTGCTGTTGGAAGCACCCTTCACAGTCTCAATTAATATATATGGTATGATGCAGTGCACAAGAGACTTGACAGAAAAAAACTGCTTGGAATGTCTACAAGACATAAGGAACCGTATACCAAGCACTGGATCACAAGGTGGTCATGTAATATCCCTGAATCGTAGACAAAGGTATGAGATCTCTCCATTTTTTCTATTGTCACCACCACCTCCTCCAATCATGGTAGCATTGTCTCCAATCATGGTAGCATTGTCTCCACCATTAAAGACACGATCTCTCCACCGTCAGCGCAATTCAACCACTATTAAAACAATCCATGGTAATTTTTCACGCTGCCCTTTAATTTCATTGCTTAATTTTCCTAGATGTTCCATGTTAGTAAGTTCCTTTGATGATATGTTAGAAGTATTTATAAAGCAATATATCTGAGATTAACTAAATCCAAAGTCAAGTTTGATAGCTTTAGAGACTCTGTCATTTAAGACTTAAATAGATCTTGGTTTAAGGGTGAGAGGTCGCCATTGAGCTACCTCTTTGTAATTTATTCTCGCATTGCTGTATTTGAAACCACGAGGACTTATTCGTTTCGAGGCACGTATGAGGCTATGAGGTTGCATGTGAGGGAGGGTGTTAAAGACAAGATATTCATATTAAACTCAAATCATACAAACTTGAGCTTTTAGGAGAGTTGGTCATTTAATAGTATGAAAGTATGATTTATGTTTGCATGTGCAATCAAGAATGGACTCTTTATAAGTTTATAGACATGTACTCTTGTTTGTGCAGATGGAAACCACATTTTGAGAACCATTGTTGTTTTAGCTATCCCTGTTGGCATGGCACTCCTAGTAGCATCTATAATTTGTGGATGCTTCAAGTGGTGGATGCTTCAAGTGGAGAACCAGGAGACACAAAAAGAAAATAAGTTTTGGCAGGTGACACAAAAAGAAAATAAGTTTTGGTATAAAACTAGCCTATGATCTGTTTATTATTATTATTATTATAGTTATTATTATTTTTTTAATATCAAGTTGGTAACCATGAGGTTTCAAAATTTCTTACTATATAAATAGGCAGTCAGACCATTTAGTGAAATCAAAGTAAAGCTTATTCTGAATCTTATACATATCTTGATGCTGTATGCTGAAGGTGATGATCCAGGCACAGAAGCCCTTCATATTGATCTAACCACATTCAAAGTTGCCACTAGAAATTTTTCTGATAAACTTGGAGAAGGTGGTTTTGGAAAAGTTTATAAGTTACTCACCCCCAATTATAGTACTTGATCGATGGCCTTGTTCTTTTTGCCCTTTGATTTGTATGTTACTAATTATGACATCTGTGTACCTCAGGGCAAGGACTGAAGGAACTATCAACAGAAGTGAAGTTGGTCACTAAGGTACAGCACCAGAATCTGGTACAGCTGTTGGGCTTTTGTTTAGAAAAAAAAGAGAAGCTACTTGTCTATGAATACCTGCCTAATGGAAGCTTGGATAAGACCTTATTTGGTAAGATCCTTTTGTTTCTGAGTGAACTTTCCTTCATTTTACTTCTATTCTAGAAACAAATTTTAACTTTGAATGAGGCAGAACAGATGGAAACAGGGAATTTATTCTAGAATGGGAAAGAAGGTACAAGATCATTGTTGGAATTGCTCAGGGACTTCGTTATCTGCATGAAGAATCTCGGGTCAGGATCATTCATCGCGACATGAAAGCTAGTAATGTTCTGTTAGATAAGGATATGAATCCAAAAATTTCAGATTTTGGTTTGGCAAGACTATTCGAGAATAGCCATATTCAAGGAACTACAAATCGGATTGCTGGCATTCAGTATGTTTGAAACTCCCACCTGTAGCAATGAAAATAAGTACTATTAATATGCTTAATTTGGTACATAACTTACAGACCTTTCTTGTTTCTTGATGGCATAAAGTGGATACAGATTTGGCATTTTAGTTTAACAATGGGATTATCTCAATTAAATCCGACGTCTACAGCTTTGGCATTTTAGTTCTGGTAATCGTGGCAGGCAAGAAGAATTTAGAATTCCAATATCCATCGAACCTTCAAATTATTCTAAGTATAATATCATACAATTTTCATTTTCTTCTTTTTTTTCATCTGTCATATATATCATTTGTGCCACAAGAATGAAATGAAATTGACTAGTTTTTGCCTTGTCCCAGTCATGGCAGCATTTGAATGATGGAACTCCACTGAAGCTTGTGGATCAAAGCCTGCAGGGTGATCAATGGCCAGAAGATGAAGTTTTGAAGTGCATCCACATTGGGCTACACTGCATTCAGGAGGATGATTCTGCTAGACCGAAAATGTCAAAGATTATCGAGATGCTTGTTAGCCACACTGCAACCGCCCCTGTTCCTTTGGAGCCGCCATTTGTTACTGCAACTGAAAGCAATGATTTTGAATCATCCGAGACAATATCGGATGTTACTCCTGTTGATCCATCGCATAACCCGTAGATCCCATCTTGTCCTCTCAACATTTTAGCTTTATCTCGGGGTGTTACACTGGCCCATCGCTCTCATATGGCACCGTTAGGGTCCTTTCTAGGCTTACGGTCTCAAGCCTCTAAAGCGGGCTTCAGATGCGGGTACATTGAGTGCGCATATAGTTATCGCATCGTGCCATAGGAAGCAAGTGGGGCCTCGAGATTTTAATTCAATCGGGAGCTTATTGAGTATGTCGAATGAGGAGCACTGACTTGTTTCAATGATATCTCCTCTATCCGAACTCTAATCGCATAATCGGTTTTTTATTTTTATGGAATCCTTGTTCTCCAAGGAATATTCTGTCAAAATTTCAAAATTTTTCCCAACTGGCTCAATCGGTCCTCAAAGTTTCAGTTTAGGTAGAATTCATTGAAGCATGTTTGAATTCGGAGCACTTGAACTTGTTTCGATCATATCTCCCTAATCCCAACTCGAAATCATGCACCGTTTCTTTTGTTGGATTCCCTACTCATTAAGGAATTCTCTGAAAAAATTTGAGAATTTTTTATCAAATTCAACTCGAAATCAACTTGAGCTTGTAGAATTTTTTATCAACCGGATCAACCGGTTGGAAACCGGCTCATCCTGTTCGACGGATTTCAATTAAAGTTCATTATTGGAGCAGGTTTGAATTCGGAGCACCCGAGCTTGTTTTGGTCATATCTCCCTCATCTGAACTCGGAATCACACTTCGTTTTTTTGTTGGATTCCTTATTCTTCAAGGAACATTTTGTAAAATTTTTCTCAACCGACTCGACCAGTTGGCATTCTGGCTCAACCACCCTTCGAGTCGCCTTGTACTACAGCATTGACGGTGGTTTCTTGGAGCCCAAATCCTACTTGGTTCGGGCCCATAAGCTCCAGATCAGTCCTAGGCACGATTTGGGTCCAGTTATGGGCCATTTAGTGGGTTGCTTGCAACCCTTGAGTCCATTTTGGATTCTTAGTGGTTAAGCAAATGAGTTAATGTGGCCAGCTCCTAACCTCGTGAATGGAGGAGTGTTTATGGAGCTGGGGAAGTCCGAGACTGATTAGGGGAGTTTCCGGGATTGAAGGTGTGTAAAATGGAGTGAGCTCAGATGTTTATGAAGGAGAAATACAAGCAAAAAACGTGAAGAGGAAGGGGACAAGCAAAAAGAAGCCAAGAGGAAAAAATTGAGAAGAAAAGAAAGGAAAAATGAGGAAAAAGAAAAGGAGGAGAGATTCTCTAGATCCGGTGGGAGTTGATTATTACCCAAATGGTGTTGTTCCATACTTTAACATCTGGTTTTGGCACTTTTGCTTAGTATAAGCCAAGTTGGATCCAACTGCACATTAAGTGCCTAGCATTGCTTCACCAAATTTTATGGGCAATTTCAGCTCTCAATGTGCTTTATGTATCAAGATAGGATTCAGCTCTATACGAAGAAATCACACCTGGAACACGTAGCTACAGGAACTTAAGACGTATGCGTAACGAAAAGCAAACAGTAGCAGAGCAAACCCCTCACACTCCTCGCAAGGGTTGCGAAATTTTGCGGTATCGCGAATTCTTCAACCAGGTCTGCTGACTTTTTGTCGTTTTTTTTGATTTGTTCCCTAAACAATCCCTATGTATGGTTTCTCGTTTTGATAATTTTGTGACTTGTATGGTTTCGTGTGTATATAATCCCCAAAACAACACTTCATAAAGGATCTTGAAAAATCTTTAAGTATAATTTTATTGAATTTTAGGAGGCCTGTCGAACAAGCTCCCATTTTTCTTTCCATTTTCTCATTTTCTCGCTAGCCAAACACCCTCTGAGGATGACAACTTCTGAGAATGAGTTTACTAAACCCCCTTCTTCGGGCATGTAAGGTATCGTGGCAAGGGAACTTGTAAAGTTGTGGGCCCTCATGTTTTCAAAGATAGGGTATTCTCTTCATCGATGTTCTCTTCAACTTCTTAGGTTTCGATTCCTTTGATTCACCTTGAATGATTAGTATATGGTAAGCTTTTTATGGCTCATCGATGCTTAATGTTGATCCAAAGGATGTTGATTAGTTATCATTTATGAGCCATTGGAAGGTGACTTAAGGAGATAGGTTTTTAATTGATTGAGAACATTAATGGACATTGAATGCCATTTGCAAAGGATAGTTATTGAGGGTCAAGTTATAGTTAAACCAAAATCCGATTCGGGAGGTAACTGTATGTTACTATCCCCAATGCGAGGAAAAGACCCCGAGAACCCCTCATTTGCCTTAGGGACCTAAGCCCAATGACCTAACACTTCGAGGGAATTCTTTCTCTATTTTTTTTACTTCATTGTAGTTATGATTTCGACTACCAAAACCCACTCTTTTTATCCAATCCCAATATCCAAATTATAATCACCAATGTAAACCTCAGTATTAGTCATTCCACGAAGAAAACCCATCCCTATGGACGATCCTAGAGCCGCTATACTATAGTAGCAATGCTACGGTAGTATGAGGTATTAGGTTATAGATTTTGTTGATTTAAGATACTTACTGGTCACTCAGTGAGTGGTCTCTCTCATTTTCAAGGGATTTTCTAATGGCTTGAGGGAGTGATACCTGGCTTTGAAAGTAAAAAGAATAAGACAAAGGGTGAGTAGCCGTGAATCCTGCATGTGTATGAACGTTGTATGCTTCTCCATTCTCGGCGCTTGTCTTTGCCTTTGATATTTGTAGCCTCTGTTTAGGCACTAGCATTTGCTTCAAATGGGCCACCCACTGGGAGTTGGAATTATACACCGTTTGTTTTGTTGAATTCCTTACTTTGTAAGGAATGTTCTGAAAATTTTTGAGAATTGTTCTCAATCGGCTCAACAGGTTGGGGAATCGGATTAGCTTCTGGCTCATTAGGTTCGCTTAGAATACCGCTTAGGCACTAGCATTATGCCTGGGCCATTCATTCATTCGAAGCCCGAATTTGTACACCGCGCTTGTTTTTTTCGATTCCTTACTCTGTAAGGAATTTTTGACAAATTTTGAAAATTTTTGAGAATCGTTTCAACCACCAACTGGTTTCGGGGAATCGATCATCTGGCTTATTGTGTTATGTTTTCGTGAACAATAGTCAGCACTAGGCACAGCCAGGCCGGCCACTAGCTGATGGAAACCCCGTAAAATCCAAATTTTCAAGAAGGGTAAACGGTAATTTCGGGTTGAAGAAACCAAAAATTTTCTAAATTTCTGATGATGAAACGGACAAGCGCCGCTAAATTGCCTTGCAAAATCAAGGACTTAAGTTTCACAAATTCTAAGACAACGGAATATTTTATGATTTTTTGGGTGATATGCCGCTGACTTCGGACTAGATTTACCGAAATCTGGGGGTCGTGAAATGGCTTCTCGCTAAGTTCATTTAAAATAAAGTAAACTGAAAAGAAATAAATTATTTCGAGGCAGAAATGGATCCGAATAAAACAATATAAAATGTATCCAAAATAATAATAATAATAATAATACTAATAATACTAATAATAAGAATAATTAAAAAAAAGAAAAAGGTTAAAACGAAAAAAAAAAAACATGGAAAAGTCAAAAGGGGTGTGGGAGAGATGAGAGCGTCAAGAGAGAGTGAGAGGGTGCATAGAGATTTTTATTTTTTATTTTTTATTCTCTTTGCTTCTTTTTTAGATTTACGAAAATCGGATCGTAGGATTTTGTCAGAGCTGAAGGCAAAGTTGATTTACGCAGCGAGGGTTACGCGTGGGTACCAAAATCTCGGAGTTTCGTCAAATTCCACGAGGTAGGGAATTTTTCTACTTGTGTTATTTCTAGCCTAAATGTCATTTAATGGCTTGGGATTGGCTTAGAGGCTGTGAAATGCCATAAATTTCAGTCCCTAATTTTTTGGACTGAGTGTAGGAATTTTTGGGACTGTTTTCGGACAGTAGGGGCTAAATTTTGGGACTGTTTTTTGCACAGTTCAGACTAAATTTTTGGGATTGTTTACTGACAACATGCAAGATTTGACTATTTTCAGTACTCGGACTCAGGCGAGGCTCTGTTTGATCCCTGACTAATGTCTTTGGGTTTTATGGTGTGTTTTGGTATCCCAATAATTCGGTGATGAACCGTAAAGAGACAAGATGTGCCATGTTTTATGTGGGTTCGAGATTTAAATATATTTCAGGTGTTATTGTTGTAAAATATTAAATAAATATGTTATATGTGTAAAAATTATGTTAATATATGTTATTTGAATCTTTTAACATGAAATGATTGCATGGATGTCAATTATATGTAAAAATTATAATTTGTCCATGGTATGTAAATGTTTCAATAGCACTCATATATACATGTAACATGAAGGAAAATGCATTGGCATCATGCATTTCACATGCACGATCACATCGCTGGGCCGAGGAAAAGGGTGCATGGTATTGAGTATTCACCTCGTGTCAGAATGGGTAGTGAGCTCGTACTTTGGACGATGTCCAGTAAATGTCTCACGACTTAAAAACATAAAAAGAAATATAAATAAGCGCACGGCTAAGTAAGTAGCGGGGACCATAACCCTCAAGCCCGGAACACGGGTGTAAGAGACCCGCAGATAGATCCGAAAAGCTCATTATGGCAGACCCGCGATGTGATCCGAAAAGTTCTGCGGCCCAAAGAAACACGCTATGGTTATCACATGCATCTCGAAGCCAGGTGATAGAGCCTGATTGACCCTGATTAGTTGCCCATCGGGCACTTGCATTTGGTATCAGAGCGCATGGCCTCTAAGATATGTGATTGGTACTACGTAAAGGATGGTTGTCACTCTGGCATAGGCATGTGAGAGAGTCCATCGACTGTCAGGCATGAGGAGTCTCATAACACGTGATGACACAAAATATTTCATATAGTGTTGCATAAATTATATGAAATATAATTGATGTTTTAAATACGCCATTGCATGTGCATTTTAGGTGGGGAGTAACCCTTGTAGGAGAATTTTCTACTGGGCTTTGCTCACCCCGTGTGGGGAAATATTTTTCAGGTACACATGGGGAGGTAACTGGTACGGGAGCTCAGTTCTGAAATAAGTCGGACTGTGGCCTATTAAGTTATTTTGTAACATTTTGGATAAAATGTCTAGTTTTGTAAAGGACTGTTGAGTAAATAGTCTATCATATATTTTTGTATATTTGTGAATTAAATATGCAGTAATGGGTCTCAATACATGAGACAAATGAGTGTGATACTCCGACACCGATATCCACAAGCTCGTGAGATCGATGGGTCATTAACGGACTCGGATGCGGGTTTCACAATTGAAGTCTAATCAGACATCGCTTGTTTTGTCGATTCTTACTCGGTAAGAAATGTTCAAAATTTTGAGGAATCGTTTCAACCTATCACAAATCAATGGGAACCTGACAGCTTCTGCCCATTAGGTTATGTTTTAGGAACATCGGGCTAGGTACTTTGCATCGCTTCGTTGTTCTCACTCATCCGGAGTCGGAATCATACACCGTTGATTTTTTTGGTTCCTACTCTATGAGGAATGTCGAACAAAATTTGACATTTTCTAAGAAATCGTTCGACTAGTCGGGAAATTGAATCACCGCTCGGGTCTAAGCTTTTTTATGTTTATTTTAGTGGATAACATGATTTTAGTTTAATCGGTTTCCATGACCTTGTGAGTCAAGTCCATTCACCTGCATCGTACAACTATGTTTAGGGTTTGGAATGGGGTTTAGTTCAGCACGTGGTCCCATTGACTGCAAGAGAGTAAATAATGAGGGTCAAAGGGTGGTTAGTTGCTACGGGCGGTGAAGTAATTGCCACTAGTAGTCTAGTGTTTTGTCGAGCCCGATTCTTTGAGATGAATAGACATGTTTGTATAGTTGCACAAGTTTTGTAGCATCAATGAGTGGCTGAGATGCGATGTATGTTTTCTCTTGGCTTCCTTTGTTTTTGATATTTAATTTTGAAAGATTGTTATATGCCCGAACAAAGACTAACCTTCCTTCGCAAAGGCATGGCTGGTGGACCGCGCATACATGCTCGGGCTTTGTATTTGTATTTATAGTGTGTACATGGTGTCTGACTTTGATGTTCAGGGTGCATTCGGAGTGTTTATGCATGTTACATAATCGAGTAGGTTGGTGTGGACTGGCCATCTGCTACTCTCGAGTGGATCGATTGATCCCAAGGTACCACCCACAGTAGAGACCGAAGTTCCGGCTTAGAGGGTGCACTCGCATGGGGTACCTTCCCACAGTAACTCGATCCCCGAAACCCGTAAATATAGTTTTTCAGGGACTGCTTATCCCCGACTTTAATGAAGGGTTTTTTTGTTCTTACTCATTTTCCCCATTTTTAAAAAAAAAAAAAAATAAAATAAAGTAAGTGGCGACCCAAACAAACCATTCTCACTCTGACGTATTTTCCAAAGCTTGAAAATCAACTCACTTTTTTCTATTAATAGCGAGTCGCTCCGACATGTGGATCGGGTAGGGTCCATAATAACAAAAAAAAAAAAGCATTGCAACAATCTATAAATAATGTTACCATTAGTGAACTTTGTTGGGACTTTGATCTTCAGGTCCCTTGATCTTCAAGTTGTAGGAATCTTGATCGTTAGTTTCCCTAAGCATGAGTCGTAAGTAAATGCGAATCCGCAAAGGGATGCCTCGACCATAGTACGACCACCTCTCCGATGATTAAGTTAGCAAAAAATATGGAGAGGGAGAAGAGTAGTGGTGGAGTGGAAGTGCATACATTCCCCAGTGGGGGATCTTTTCGACTTATAGGGTTTGGTTCGCGAAATCCTTTCATTCCTTCTCGGGATAGGATTCTATCTCCTCTTAGTTTAAGGGAGGAAATCTTCTTTTCCTTATTGATGACTAGTTCTTCCTTATTGGGGATTGTTTTCCTTTTTCAAGGATTGTCTCTTCGAGGAGTGAGGGATCCTAAGCCGGTAAATTCCGCTGATACAGGATCGCAGAATTTCCTGTTTGAAGGTTTATTCAAGCATACTTTATATAGGATAGAATTCTATATGGGGTAGAATGGTTTACCGGGCGACTTGAAGTCCCGTATAGGTCAAAGCCGAGGTGAAGCCATGGAAGAGTTTATCCCAACTTTCCTCAAGCATCTATAGACTCCTCCCATTTGATTGGCGTCACCATTCCTTAGATGAGGTGAGTGGAGTGGGGCCATTTCACCACATAGGCCTAGCGGGCCCCAGGCCCATTGAGTAACGAATCCAAGAGATCATGGTACTCACAATGCCCTTTTTTTTTTCTCCGCTTGGAGTTTTTGTGCTACTCCAGTCGGAGGAAAATATTATAGTTTCAAATGTTGAATACTGAGACTTAAAAGGTTTGTGGAAAACGACTAGTGCATTAAAAGTGCTTGGAAGCGATGCTTGCGAGTGTTTGAGGCACGTGGGAGATGCACATCTCCTAATGCGCGTCCTACGCATCTCGTTCTAACGGTGCATTAAATGCATATGTCGTCCCCCTTTCCCTATAAACGGGGATAGTGGTTTCAATAATGGTTTCTTTTGTGTTTTCTCAAAAGGTTTTTTTTTTCTTTTGACTCCTGTACTTCATTCTTCTTCACGCTTCTGCGAATTTTCCTTCCAAAGGAGCCGTCGTAGACTTTTGACACCTTGACGACTTTTGATTTTCAAGTGAGTGTTTGCAACCCAAACCTTTTCTACGTCACTGGCTTGTTTGGGTGTCTTCGTGGTTGGAGGTGGTCTATTAGTTTTTGCGAAGGTTTTTGGTTTACATTCTTGAGGTTTTATCTCTAGAGCCAAGCCCCCAGAGGAGATTTCTTTTCTTTCTGAGTCATATATATATATATATATCTTTGCTTTATGAGCCCCAAGTTGACCCATTCTCCTACTCTTATATATATTTTTTATATGCCTGTAGAATGGCAAGAGGTTACTTAAGAAGAGGTTTCACCAGCTAGACGGGCGTAGGGAGGTACTCCCTAGGAAACTCTCTACTGCAGTTGCTTCCAACTACCGTCATGTCCGTAAGTGAATCCGGAGGCGATTCAGCCTAAATTCCAAAATATGTCTAGATATATCGACTACGTAGGCTACCTCAACTTTTGGGGAGGTAGATAACGCCGTCTATTTTATACAGATAGTTTCAAAGCGCTTCACCTCCCGTCTATCAATGCAGTGAGTCCCTTCATTTTACCTCGCACCTCCTCGCGCAGGGTACATCCACTTATTTGATTTTGACGGGTCAGAGTGTGTCGAACTCCCCTACCAATCGGATATTTCATCAGAGATATGCTTCATTTACACTTCAACTCTTCGGGACTGGGGAGCTTCCTATCTCGTGTAGCCCATAACCCCCAAACACCGAATTTGTGACTAGGCCCTTACCCCTTAAGACGGGAAGCAAAAGGGGTCGGTTCTCGTTAAGGGCCCATGGTATGAGACCCCGGGCTCCCAAGGCTTCCTTAATTTTATCCAAATTCCTTACATTCGGGTTATTCCCCATTATCAAGCTGAAGCATTTTTTCTTCCCTAGGTCAGGTGCACACATACCTATTTTTGATTATTCAGAGATAGGCACAAACGAGATCGCCGTTAACTTAGCGGAGAAAGCGGCTTAAATCGCATCCGGCCAATCGCTTGAGATCGGGCTGCAGGAGGAGCGTCATCATGAGCTCCTTCTCTCTGTAAAGAACCTGCAGGACTTAGGCGCTAATCCTTTCCCCTACATAGTGCCTGTTCTTCCTCGTCCTTTACCTAGAGAGGTGGTCAAGGGCGAGCATTTTGTTCTTACTGATCTTCTGAAGTCACTGCTCAGAGGCTCTACCCAAGCGAGGCCCCTTGTCCGGCCAGATTGTCCGCCTTTAGCCGTGTAGAACCCCAAGCCTGCCCCCCAAGAGGTGACCAAGAAGAAGAAGAAGTCTCATGCATGGAAGGGACTCAGGTCAGGGACCTAGCTGAATTTGGCCGCTAGCCAATCATCTAAAGAGAGAGGCTGAAATTAAGTCTACCGTCTGGCTTGCTACACCCGATGAGCAAGCTTAGCTCAATTCTTAAGAGGGCCACACCCAAATAAGTTCGTGATAAACGTCCTAGTTCGTCTAGATCTAAAGATGAGGTTCAAGCAGTCTTGACAGTGATTACTGTGGAGTCACCGAAATGAGTTCTTGAGGCCCCGCTTATCGGCTCGCATGTCGGGCGCCGCCTAAGATGACTCATGCCGCGCGCCGCGCATGAGATTCTAGCCAGTAGTAACCCTCCCCTACCGATGATACACCAAGGCTTTGCTTGTCGAAGCGATCGATGCACCACCACCATGGGCCAGACGAGCCCATGTCGCTATTGATGGTGTCCGGAGGCCCCTAAATGTGTTGGGTGCTAGTCAGAGTGTTCAAATTCTATGGAGTAGGCCAGGGCCTTCGAGGATGCGTCGACCTCGATCAAGAAACCGTTTCGCACTCACAACCACCGAGGCCCTTCTACCTGTGGTGAATCTTCCGTCGCGCACAATGGCTGCGCCATCTTTACCCTCACTCCGCTTCTCGGCAGATTCCGATGGTGGTCATGAGGAATACTCCATCTCTCGTTCGCGACCGATTAGAGGTCCTACCAAGATCGCCATGGACAAGATGTATATGCGCAACCATGAATTCCTGATGGAGACCGGCTAAACTCAGATGGGCCGAATCCTCTAATGTTCGACAGCAGAGCTGATGTTATACTTTCCTTATATTCTTTTTGTGCCGTGATTTATCAGAACATGGGTGTTAGCACAGGAGCTGTCAGATATTTGGGGATGGCTAGAGGTTATGGCTTTGCGTTGATACGGTCGCCTCTGAGCACTCGCGCCTCGAAGAGTCTCGCAAGGCCTGGGGTTCTAGCCCCGAGGGGCAGATATCAAACTGAGACCTGACTTTGCAGAGCCGCCAGGAGGCGTTTCGCGCCCCGATCTTTGAAAGTGCCAGCAGGATATTAACCATATCCGAATTTGTGAGCGCCAAGAGTTAAGAGCCACATTCCAATATTCTGGGAGCGCTAGCAGGATATTAGCCATATCTCAGATTCTCAGGAGAAGTGGCGCTGCAAAATTTCACAATATTTCAAAG
This sequence comes from Tetrastigma voinierianum, assembly GCA_016808115.1. Classification (NCBI taxonomy): domain Eukaryota; kingdom Viridiplantae; phylum Streptophyta; class Magnoliopsida; order Vitales; family Vitaceae; genus Tetrastigma; species Tetrastigma voinierianum. Next base: position 511,983 of record JAEQBH010000543.1, on the reverse strand, counting down.
ATGGTCTTTATTGATAGTAATACTTTCAAAGGAAATTTTACTAGTAATACCTCTTCAGATGTGTGGCATTCCACATTCTGGGTATGAGAGTCCCGTTCAGCTTATTCAACACACATATGATCCGCTACTCCCACTTCAAATCCATCGATATATCATTCCTAGTTTGCTTAAATTCCGTATAGCCGGGTTAATGAGCCAAAGACTTTCCAAGACCAGGTCCCTATCTTGGAATGTTCGCGGCTTTACCCGCCTATTGTATAGGTTTGCTAATGTTTGCTGGTATGACGCTATATGCACAACTGCAGCTTCCTAGAGTTCGTCTGACATATCTAGATCTTAGTGACGACTTCAACATTAGCCTCTTCAGGAATTCCAGTTCGAAGTGTGGGCATCTCGATTTCTGTGGGGATCATGGCCTTCATCCCATAAGTAAGTGGCTGGTGACGTCCCCACCGTTTCCACAGGTCTCAGAGCTCATTAACTCCCGGGTAGCTCATCTTACCCACTTCCCTTTCGTCGACGCATTGCCAAAGCCTTTAGAGGTAGTCTTGTTGATGATTCCCGCCCGGTCGTTGCTTTGCATGGGTACCGTGGGGTCAATACAAGTTCTTACTTTTCAACTCATTGGCAAAAGTCTCAGATACCCGCTATCAAATTGTTGCCCATTATCTGCTACTACTGACTGCAGATATGAACTCCTAAAAACTATGTTCTTCCACACAAACTCGAACGACATTCGCCTTTGGACTGAGGTGTGGCTTAAATTTTCACCCATTTTCTCTCGAAATATCTTCACATACCAAGAACAACTTTTCGCATCAGGCGGTGCAAGGTCCGACTATATCACTCCCAATCGGGCGGCGGCCAGGCTCTATGGTCGCCAAGTTTCGTTTTAACCTCGAGATGGGGGCTTGTCGCTTGCAACAATCACACTTCCCGATGTAAGCGGCCGCGTCCCGCTCATGGTCGGGCTAGCAGCTCGGTACGGGCCCGTGAGCCAAAGCCCCGCCACTGGATGGTTTTTGCATATTCCTTCACGTGAGTTTTCGCATCGTATATCGCTTCCCACTTGAGTGGTAGGACATTTAAGATACGGGCCATTTAGGGAACGTTTATACAATTGCTCGTTTACCAAGGAAAATCGAGCCTCCTAGACCTGAGTCTTGTGGGCCTCAACCTTGTTATATGGGAGTTCTCTCGTGTTCAGGTAGCGGACTATTGGAGCCATCTAAGAGAGACATGCTTCTTCTATTTTGTTTACCCGGTTGGCAGCAATTGACAACTCCGGCTGGTAATAAACACGGAGGATCACTATTTCTTTACTCGATAGGAGGCGTTTGTCATTGCTAAGGCATCCGCTTTTTGCTTTGAACCCTCGAATATGCCTGGGCTTCCAAGCTTACAGCTTTCCAATGAGCTTAACTAGTGATACACATCGCAAGCGCGGTCCCGTGGTTTCGATTCCCGCTTACTCCGCCCAACAACTAGCCGGAGTCACTTTCAGGCGATTATCTTTTCTCAGATACAAGATTGCGAGGCTTCGTACCGCTAGGACAGCATTTCATATTCAGCCTGATGATTGGACGTGGGAAGTTTAATTGTATAGCTTGTTTCATCCTTTCCCGATTTAGCTTTCGCTATGTGCCAACACCGCCTCGCTTATCTAGAAGCCATCAACATTAAGGACCCACCAGTCAGTGTTTCCCGGGTTCATGTCATGTTGGGGGGATCTCTACTAAAAAGCCTGCCAATATTTATCCCTTTATTGCCAAGTAGGTTTGTATCGATGCCAAACTCGCGAATCAATAGCCTATCGTCCATCCTCCTCGACAAAGTCTGTTTTTTAAAATATGTTTCATAGGGGGAGACGGGTCACATTTGACGATAGGTGTGCTTCGAAGTAAGGGCGGGTTTTTTAGTCACATGTAGAGTGAGGCACCATTGTTTAGATGTTGGCAGGCACAGTCTCCGCCTTTGGGAAAGATTTTCTACGAAGAACACCGTTTATGTTTCGATTTTCATCTCTTGAATAAAGTCGCACTCACCGGTAGACATTAATTAAATCAAGGTAAAGATAGAGATCTTGACTTGCCTTGCCAGCCATAAAATAAAGTGCCGCTTGAGAGATATTGCTTCGATTGCCATGAAAGCCCCGGGTCGCACCTAGTTCCAGCTAGTTCATTTAAATTTCCTTTGCAGTGGAAAAGTTGTTAATTTCAGACAGGCCTCAAAAGTGCTGGCTTTGAATCTCATTATTATGTGTTTATGCTTTTTGTATACTAATCATTTTAATTAACCCGATTTACACATTAAGGCCTCAACTATTATTATGATCGTGATTTTTGTGACTTTTTATGGGCTTTTAATGTCAACGGTTGAATCAACCAAGCACACAAGGAATTCGAGCCAAAAATCTAGCTTTTGCATATTAAAAATCTGAGCAAGAACCGAATAAGAAATGTGGAGTGTAAGAGGAATGAAGAAGAACAGGAAAAATTCGTGCCAATTTTGGTATTGTTAATTTTAAGAGCTACTCACCGGGTGCCAATTTTGGCATTGGTAAAAATTGGCACCGCCAAAATCGCATCGTGTCATTTGATTCACACAGCAGGTGAACCAAAATCAACAAAATTTATATCCTAAAAGCTTACCGTCGTAGCAAAGCCATCAGAGTATACCGCTCTAGGTCGAACATGTGGACGGCTTTCTGCGGTAAATGATTTGTAGTTGGCTCAAAATGGTGAATTTCAATTTGGATTTAAAGGTTTTGTAAAAACAAAGGTTGAAATGTTTGTGAACTAAAAACAAACTCGAACTAAAAATATGAAAAGAACCCCTGAAGCATCGCCACTGGCCAGCCCTCAAGGTAACGAGGTCCTGTCCTTTCTCCCTCGCTAGCTGGGGAGGATGGCATATAGTCAGTTTCGAACCTGATCTTCATTTGGCTATCTAAACTCGAACCCCACAATTTTTCCTTTCAAATATGGCATTTAATGAGCATAAATGTTCTCAATATAAAAGCATATCCCCAAATCTACCCTAGGTAACTAATAGAAGGCAATCTGACGAATCTCAAAGCGTGATCTAATAATAAGCATCCACTAACCCTAAAAGCTTTCTTACAACACAAAGTTAATCAAGGCATTTAAGAGATTTTAACCTAGAGTGAGAGATGGAAACATAAATACCCATAAATGCTTAAATACTAAATGCTTATGAGAACCGTCATTTTACCTCAAAACCCTAGCCCAGTAGCTCTCCTCTTCAAGGAGAAAAGCGGTCTAGCTGACCATCCTCTGAGTTGTCATCCTCATGCGTTCTCCGCAAATAGAAGCAAAAAGAAAAGGAAAGAAACAGCGTAGTAAAAGAAATGCTGAGAATCCACAAAGGCTCAGATTTCCACCAAGCCAAAAGTTAAAAAAAAAAATTACAATTCTCCCAAACATTGGAGCTTATATAGAGTTTTTCTTAGGGTAAAATACCATTATGCCCTTAAAAAGCATTAGACAAAGAGGGTAAAAATGGAAAAAAAAAAGGAGAAAAGAAAATCAAAAAGTCAACAAGGGAGGAGAGAGGGAGTTTCACACACATGAATATTCAAGACAAGGCTGTAATTGGCACCAGTGCCAAAATTCCGCACCAAGGCTGTAAATTGGCACACCAATGCCAAAATTTGCACCAATGCAAAATTGGAGAACTGAATTTTCCTCGTTTTCTTCCATTCCTCTTTGTCTCTGCTCTTCTTCACTCGCTTCCCGATTTTTAAGTATGCAGTTGAAGTGGCTCAAATTTATGCTTGGTTGATTCAACAAATTTGGCATTAAAACTATAAAGTCACAAATGCGATCATAATAGTCAGCCTTAATGTGTAAACGGTTAATTAAAATGATTAAGATACAAAAGCATTCCAAAACCTATAATACAAATAGGGTTCAAAATAGCACTTTGCACTAATCAATTGGCTGGTCTGTAAAACGAGATGAAATGCCATTTTAGAGCGCTAACCGCCAATTAGTTGTCGCACTTTTCCGAGATAGGAGTATGAGATTCCATAATAGCTCTAAGCTGAAAAGGATTGACCTCAATCCCCCTCTGTGTTACCATAAAGCCCAAACTTTCCCCGAACTGGACTTAACGCACACTTTGTGATTGAGTTCATATTGTAATGGCGTATGTACTAAAAGTTTCTTTAGAAAGTCAGATCGGGCGTTTCTTAGAGTTGTAAATAATTCCCAAATTATATCCCAGAGTTTGTTACATGTTTAGGGTACGTAAGCAAAATTTTCACCCTTCGGAAATTAAGTTTAAAGTGGGAAAAAGGTTAAAATGTCACATTAAGGACCCAAAGGTCATAATCCAAGAAGATGATATGTTATTGTAGGAATTGGATAAGTTGATTTTCAAATAGAAGGAAGTGGAAGGACCAAAGAGTAAAGGTTAGGAAATTAAGTTCAAAAGGGGATAAGACCAAACATGGTCTTCTAAGAATTGGAGAAATTCCCATTTGGCTTAGAGAGACTTATGGTTACGGTTTTGGAGGAGAATCAAATTGGGGTTTGCTTTTCTCTCCATCTTTTGAGTTCTATTTGATCAGGTCAAGGAAAGGAATTGAAGAAGTGAAGAAAAGGAAACTAGTTGAAGTGTTCAAGAAGATCAAGGTATGAAATACTTGTATGGAAATCTCTCATGTGATGTATGGAAACTATCACAAATTCCTCTTTGTCTATGTTGTGTAGGAAAAATTCTAATAGAAATGTTGTTGGTTGGTATAAGATGAGTTTTGTGGTTTATTTTGAGTTGGTTTTGGTTTGGAAGGAAATTTCTTGTGAAAATGGCTAGAATCAATACTGGTTTTCTCTGTCGATACCCCTTTCGTCTAGGAAGGAGTGCTCGCCTCAGTCGAAGGCCTGGCTCGCCTGGGGCAAACCCAAGCCCGTATATCGGCCCATCTCTTGAAGGAAATTTCCTATGAAAATACAAACCGCATTTTTGTTTCACCCTTCTCGCTGAGCGAAGAGTGCCTCGCCCAGCAAGGCCCGCTCGCCTGTGCAAACCTCCTCAAGCTCGATATTGTCCGTCTCTCGCCTCGCCAGGTGAAGTTCGCCAGCGAACCTGAAATCCCGTTGCTCATGTCTTGCTAATTCCGAAACGAACCATTGGATTAATGAAGATCCTAACAAGTGAATGAAATGGTCCGTATAAGTATAAATGATAGGCGCATTGCTTCGCCTCGCATTCGCAATGTGTAAGAATATAACAAGCCTGGCTACATATAATTGTATGCCTACTTAAGACCGAATATTGAATGAATAGGCACTGCGACGACACTCTCTGTCAATGCTACGACACTCCTGCTTTGTGCTACGACACCTTGTTACGCCGGGCAGCACGTATTTGCGTGCTTCAAAGACTCGCTCGCACTGCACCGCACTCCAAGGTATCTATCAGACTGCGGTTCCTCCCCATTCATTATTTCTAGTCTATACAGAAAAACATTTATATGATGAGAATTTGAATGATATGACATATGGAAATAATTATACGAAATCACAAGTAATCAATTATGTTCGAAGGTGCCTACGAAAATTCCTGTATAAGATTTCTATTCTCAGACTCAATGAGAGATATGAAAATTTTGATATATGAGTCAAGTTGAATATGTATACCGTGAATCGAGACCATCATATAGTCACATAAATATATTATCTTGGCTCTTCCTACTGCTGAGGCTTAGCACGGGTGTTTCATCCGTGTAGGTATTGAAGAGGACATCCGAGGCATTCCGCATTCGTCAGGGCCAACACAGCATTAAGAGTCTACTATATGTAGGTATTTGATTATGTTTTGTAATGTAAGTAATATTTTGGAGATAGAGCAAATTGTGTAAGTACAAGTAAATGAGACTCAAGAATATATGTACAAGAACATTTAAACACCATTAAGGTGGTAGTATTACGAGTTATATTTTTTTTGGAAGAGTTCATGGATTTAAGTTATGTCAATATGTACAAGTTTGGTTTTATATTTCGAAATGGGCCCACCAATGCTCTAAAATTAGGTAAAGGGAGTCCTGGAATGAAGTGTGATCACTCCATCATCCGCCTAGGAGGGGACGGGTGTTATAGGACTGGCTGCCATCGTCGATATACTTCCAGCTGGTCTTGCCTAACGCTGGTCGAAATATCTTTGTCACCGCTTACGACAAGCTCATTTCGTGATTCTTCAAGCCAAAAGGCATCACATTGTGTAGTATATCTGTGGTGGTGTAATGAAGGCCATTTTCTTCAGACGTGTGTGCATGTGTGAACTGTGGTAATTTCTCTGAAAGCGTCCGTAAATGACAAGATCCCATGTCCCCGCCGAGGTATTTAACGATTTGATCTATTCATGGTGAGGGAAGCGTATCTTTCTGACACAAGCCGCTGAGGTCCAAACCAGCGGTACTTTCATTTCTCACCCTTCTTCGACCTTTACCGTTTACTGCAAGCCATTCAAAGATGCTTGTACTCTCTCGATGAAACATGGCTCTTAGAAGATTTTCTACTCTATCTAAATAATCCGATGACGATCCGGTGGAAACGCCTTTATTGGTTTATAGGTTTCGGGCTGAGGCGACAATGTCTTTAATATGAGAGGCTAGCATCTGGTTGATTCCATTACATCTGAAAGTACTCCCAGTAAAGACATCTATGTTTCCTAGCAATATGAGTTGTAGCTACTCTTTCTCTTCGATGGATAGTAGAGCACTGGCATATGTGAAACTTCTTCTTTCTACGTCCAATGTTATTATTCCAGATCCATAGCTTAACCAGATCATTTCTTCTCGCCCCTAACTCATGCTAATCGGGTTGCTACGTGAGAGGTGATATTCGAGGTGAAGAATGCATCCGAGCTCTTTTCCTTTTTTGTTCTTGGTATGGATAGTTGCAAGACTGCCGTGCTTAATTAGTCGATCATTTAAAAGGTCGACCCTCGCCTCGCATCGTCACCAACCGATTTATATAGACATGCCAGTGGATCATTCACAGTGGCTGTCGGCCGGCTATAATCAGGCGCCCTAAGTCTTCGGTTACCTGAGAACAAAACTGGTTGATTAACCCTGCTTGTACATGAAGCGTGATGTTCTAGTGTCGTGTTGCGCGCCATTGAAACGAGAGATCACACGCAAATGAGTTCAAAGATTTGAGGAAAGCTTCACTGTCACGGCGTAAATGGCAAATAAGTCGCTACATCGCCAGATATACCAGCGCACCTTCTATGCACATCAAAACAACTAATACAAGGTGAGTACAAGCATCATATCGGGGCACAATGACCTTGTTCCTGCCATCGGGGAAAGGATATTGGGCCAGGCTTTATCGCCCGGTTTCTTCCCGACTACCTCCCGTGTGGACAGGGTTTACCTGGGCCTGACGCTCAGTTTCAAAGCTTTCATTGTGGGCCTGATTAAGATTGGTCATCAAAACAAATTCCTCATATATAGTTGCAGGCTGGTCCGACTCGACTCGCACCACGCTAATCGTAATTTTTCTGTTGTTGGCACATATTCCGCCCCGCGGTCAACTTCCCTAACATATCTTCTGAGGTGCCCTGCTTTGATTAGTCTTTCCACTAGGAATTTTAGGCTTTCAAAATCATTGGGTCTCATGTCTGATTCTAGAAAATTCACCATACGCACGGTTTTTGAGAAACTGCTTGATCTGCAGCTACATTTGAAACTGGTGTCATAATGAGGGGTACATTTCTTTCATATGGAGGTTCATGGGTGAATCATGAGTTCCTCTTTTTCTGTGAGGATTAACTTTAGATCGCTTCACTTACTTTGACCTTCCTTGGGCTCAAACGACTTCTTTCCCTTTCTCGGTTTGCTGCCTCAAACACTATTGTGAGATAATGACATTTTCAGGTTGTTGTGCTGACAAGCTATTCTCCAAATGTTGAGTATTTATCTACCCGCCTGTATAATTCTTCCATTGTCCAGCGGGTCTAAAGACAGTGAGTGGAAGAAAGGAGTGGATGGCGCGAAGCTTTTCCTGAAGTTCTAAAGGACTGCGTCCATGCTATGCCTTTACCTGCTGGACGGCTTGCCTGAACCTCCTCATGAAGTCTCGTATGGATTCCTCTTCTTTCTTTATAATAGTTTGCAAAGAGCTAATATTCCTCTCTCATCGAACAAAGATACCGAGAGTATTGAATTACACCCAAAGCTCATTGGCAAGTATTGAATTACATGAGAGCTTATGGAACCAAAGCAGCGCGGGCCCTCAGAGACTAGCCTAAAGATCTTTGTACAATAGGATGGTCATTGCCTATGGTTACAGTCATCGTCAGTCAGAAGGAAGACCGATCATAAGGGTCATTGTAAACGCATCTGAACATAACAAAAGTTGGCATGACGGCAACCTCTAGGTGGCTCAGAATTACAGATATGCTAATCTAGGTGAAGGGAGGCTGTCGTTGGGCCCCGATCAAGGTTGCAGTGTCAAGCAAGATAGAATGTCTACTCGCACCGGGCTGATGCATGTTCAAACATCGAGGCATCGCGCCACTGGTAAACACTGACGCTTCGAGGACTCGAGGCATTTTGGTGCCACCTTGTCTCGGCCTCGCTCTCCCAGCCTCACGGAACACCGACCAAGATTTATCAATAGGAAGGGCAAGGCGGTAATTGCTTCCTCAATATAGCCCCCTCATACGTCGAGCAAATTCGTGGGACTCATGGATGGTGACCTCCCGGAGGACAACTCATCGTTTGCTAAGGCCTCGTTGTCGGAAACAATGGGCTCTTTAATTTGCCTTTATTGCGGACTATAGGATGTATAACACGATCGTCATCTTGCACATCGTTTCCAAGTTCGAGGCTTTTTTCTACCTAGGACCGTGGTTGATCATTCTCGCGTTGCAAGCGTTCAGCGTGAGCTTGTAATTCCTATATCTGCCTCGCCTACTCCTCCGACTTCCTCTCCATCTCCTAACGCCAATGGAGGAACGATCTTCGCGTTCATGCATCGATTGTTCGAATATTATCAAGGATCGCGGAGTTGATCGACGCGCAAGGGGGAGTCGCAAATGCCGCAGTAACCCGCCGCGAGAATCATTGAAGCGTAAGCTCAAACCCGCCGCAGACATTTATTTGATTCCCACGACGGCGCCATATTTGCCACTGACTCCCCGGTCCCCCGATTGTCGTCAGTGATCTTGATCGGTCATTCGAAAGCATGAGCCGCGTGAATTTGCGTAACCCGCAAAAGGCGCTTTCGGCTGCACGCCAACCGCCTCCGCCATGATTAGTGAAGTGCACATGGAGGAGAAGAGTAGTGGCTATTGAAGTGTACTCTTTCCTCTAGTGGGGATCTTTTTCGACTTATCTGTCAGTTACCGAAATCCTCTCATTCCTTTCTCAGATAGATTCTGTCTCCCTCCTGCTTATGGAGGAAATCTCTTTTCCTTATCGACAACTAGTTATTCCTTATTGGGAATTGCTTTTCCTTTTCAAGGATTATCTTCCAAGGAGGGATCAGTTGATAAATTCATGATAAGATCGCTATGATTTCCCACTAAAAGTTTATTCTAAATATACTCCTGTGGATGAATTCCTCATATGGGGTAGAATGGCCTGGCCAGACTAAGTCCCAGATAGAACGCCAGATAAGCCATGGAAGAGTTTATCCTAGCTTTCCCGGGTGGCCTCCATAGATTCTCCTGCCTTCGAGTATCCGCTGTGGCTCAGACGTGGTGAGGAGTCGTGCCGCTTCACTGTACACAACTTCAGGGAGAACCTCCAACCCATCATGCACATCCTAAACGGGTGGTACTTACAAACTTGTTATACATGAGGTGGGTTATCTATAAAATTCTGAATTTTTGATGTCATGTTCATGAAAGAATATGAGCTGATGTAATGTTTCTTGGTATTCTTTTTATTTTTTATTTTTTTATGCTACTGGTGGATGTAAAATGGGATTATGACTAATGCCCTTTACTTGGAATTTTCATAAATGTTTTCAATTGGGTCAAATCTTCTCCACATCGAGAATTTTCTTTATTTAGAAAATATTAAAGAATTCTTTTTATTATAAATCTAAAGCAGTGGGAAGAAATAGTTATAAGTAGGTGAAAGTCCACCAAGAACACTCGTGGACAAAAAACTAAGATCATGTTTGGTTCCTAATTTTAAAAATTATTTATAAGAATAGTTTTTGAAAATGTAAAAAACACCATTTTGGTATTCTCTTAAAACCGTTTTTGTTATGCGAATTTAGTATTTTTTATGTTCTTTGTGTTTCAAACTAAAAAAAATTGGGAACTAAATATGTTATTCTGATTTTCCTTGTTCTCCTAGTTTTTGAGAATATAAGTCAATTTTTAAAAACAGTAACCAAACATGCTCTAATATCATCTGCTAAAAGTTGAAACTTGTAAGCTACACAAAAGATTGATTTCACAATTTGGTTACTTTCTTTGATGAGATATACCTAATGATTTAGCTTCTTTGAAACATATAGATGAAGTACTGGCTTCTATGTATTCTTTCAAGCTCTATCTCCAAAACATCATATTTATAAGCTTTCTGGATCTAAATTATCTCTTTTATTTTCCCTCCATCTTAAATCATTTCGTGGCTGAAGTGTTACCTGGTGCACTGTCTGCTCCTGTCTGGCATCAACAACTCGAAGTGATGTCCGCAGTGGTGGGAGTTCGACTGTGGTGAGAGTCGCCACCCTCCGCGATTGCCTGCAGAAAAGTGGGTGGAGAAGAGACCGAAAGAAGCTGGGGCATAGCTCGAGTCGTACACCCTTTCCCCGCTGGAGTCCTTCGTTTTATACTCGATTTTATCCTTGATTTTAGGAAAGATAATCTCGTGATTTTGGTGATAGGATATTTCTTTCCTTATCAAGGACTAGTTCTTCCTTATCGAGGGTTAACGTTTTTGAGGCGTATAGGACTTGGACATTGGGAGACCCGTGGATAAATATCCTATGGGTGATTTCTTCCCTAATATAGTTATCCATAACACCCTTTCCATATGCTAAGAGGACGGCTCTAATGGGACTCCTGGATTGTGTATCTGCTCTAGAACTCGTGACCGTCTGGTTTGCCCGTAGGGTTTTAATATAGTGGGTCAGATACGTCACAGGAGGGTTAGCTATGGTCCAAGGCGGTGTCAGCCTCCATTGAGTACGTCTAGGCCTCGGCGCCACTTGGTATTCATGTGTAAGGAACAAAATATCGCTTATTACGATATATCGATATTTGATTTTGTTTCGAGAGAGTTGGTAGATATTTTACACAAAATATCGTAAAGAGAAAATGTAATTAAAAAACATTTTTGAAATTCATGGGAAATATTTTGTTGAACTATAAAAAGATATAAATAAGTAAATATACACTTGTTTAAGACATTCATTATAATTTATCGAGAAATTAGCATTACAATAGTCATTTAAAACTCAAAATGAAAAACTGATGTAGTTTCATACATTATTTGATGAAGGGATCCCATCTTGATAAAGACAATATTCATACAAGATCTTCAAAATATTTATAAATCAATGTTTTAAAAAAATACTCCAGAGTCAAATGGAGCTTGGAATGTGTGTGGATGAGTTTGTAAAAATTGTAAGGGATTTAGGATATTTATAATTTTTTGGAGTCAAAATAGCCAAGTGATTGTCAAAAAACTATCAGATTTAATTATAATCGTTTAGGATTGATTTTGGGTCAAATCACCGCCGATCATCATACACAGCAAGATCAATCTAAACCGTTATTGCAGTCGCACTTAAATCAACGTTGGATTCATCATATATCCTATTAGAAATTAATCTAAACCTATGATCAAGTTTCAAATGAAAAATCAACTGTTGATTGTATCATATATCCTTAAATAAAGTTTAAGTTTTATGAAATTCTTGAACCCTTTGATTCAAAGCATGAATGATTCTAGCCCGTTAGATTTATGGTCAAGAAGTCAAAGGTAGGCACGGTCGATATTTTCAAAATATCGTCGATATATCTCCGATATTTCCAATATTTTACCGATATATCTTCGATATTTTACCGATATATCTCCGATATTTACCAATATATCTACAATATTTTTCCAAAAATTTTAGCACATGAATGCATGAGATATACTCTCGATAAATTTCTGATATTTCACCAAAATATCAACAATTTTATCGATTTTTGGCTGATTTTTACGAACCACTTTCGTCGACAAACTCAGATCGACCAGAATCGATATCCGATATTTCCATCGTATATACTCCAAATCTGTTGATATCCGATTTTTGTTCTCGCTTTCAAGTGAGCATGCTCCATTTCAAATATCCAGTATAGATTCTTGATGAATTTGCATGATTCTCATTTGATAATGTTTATTGCTTTCCTCATAATCACTGAAGAATATGATGTAGTACTAAATATTTTCATTGACTAATGATTGTGATCATTCAGCACTATTAATCTTTGACAATGTCAACTTGATATGCTGACAAAAAAATTTGTTTTCTAGAAACCTTTAAGTTTGTTTCGTACTTTATTGACTTAGTGGGTTTTATAGAACCAAAAAAAAAGACCCCCTTTTATATATTGAAAACATCTAGTGGGGATACATTCATGCTTAAGCACCTAATATTACTGTGTATAGTGCTAAAATTCATAATCTTACGCTAAAGGAGAATAAAATAATTAGAATTAGATAAGTCCATTTCTTGGATATCAACCATGGACCAGTCAGAGAGGAGAAATGGTATGATAATTTCTATGAAAATTTTCATCATATATTCATATTTTATTCTGGATAGTGGCATGGCACTTATTCATGCATGTACTTCTGCTAATGAACTGGTTTAGAATATTATTTATCTTTATATATATATGAACACTCTTGAATCCTTCTTAAAATTTTTCCTGTTGAATTTACCCAATCAATATTTGAATCCTTCTTAAAATTTTTCCGGTTGAATTTACCCAATCAATATTCCTGACCGGATACTGGTCTATGAGAGGCTGTGATTTTTTTTTTTGATAATTGTGAATGTCCTATCCAGCTTACGCGTGTATCTTAACTAATCCTGTGAAGTCTTGAAATTAACGATTGGGTAAACTTCCAATAGCTTTGAGGAAACTCAAACCTACGATCATTTGATTTAAATCCCAAGGTCTTAGACCAATCTAGCTATCCGTCAAGTTTACCAGTTGCTGTATTTTAAATGGATCGTGAATATGGAAACCCCATTTTCAATAAGTGTGAGCCGTAGATGAATATGTTGACTTAAATATTGTCTTCCAGAAACTTCATGTAATTATGAGATTAATTTCGTGAACCTAAAAGAGATTCTCTCAAGAAAAATATCTAAGCATAGAAAGAGTCTAACACTAACTAAAGATGTTAGTATCCATCCATATAAAGTTGGGTGACCCTAATTCTATCCGACCCGATCTAATAACATGTTTCTGTACAACCCATATTGGGAATTGGAAGTGCATACCAAACTTTTATCCATTCCAAAGACTTTGATCATTTGCACATTCACAAATAAGGGAAAAGTCCGCTTGATAAACTTCTCCAAAGCAATGATGGTGGGGTTTTTGCTATTTAAATGATCCATTGTCGGAGTAAAAAAGCCATCTCCCTCTTAATATCCTTAGATATATACCAAGATCTGCAGTCTCTAATATAATGTCCTTCTCAAGATTCACCATCTCCCTCTACCTACTATCCTCTGCTTTCCTTCTCCAAACCATCATTGCAACTGATCCTCTCTTCCATTTCTGTTCAAGCTCTGAGAACTTCACAGATAACAGCCCATATGAGGCCAACTTGAACAAGCTCATGGGCAATCTATACTTAGCAGCTCCTCCCACAGGTTTTGGGAAAAGTTCAGTTGGTCAGAACAGTGACCAAGTGAATGGCCTTGCTCTCTGCCGAGGTGATGTCTCAAACACAGACTGCAAATCCTGTATCACTGAATCAAGCAGCGAAATCCGAAAACGCTGCCCGGACAACAAGGCTGCGATAATATGGTATGATTACTGCCTTCTGAAATACTCAAACACGGATTTCTTTGGTCAAGTTGATTATCAGAACATGTTCTATATGTGGAACGTGAAAGATGTATCTGATCCTTCATCATTTAATCAAAAGACAAAGGAGCTACTAAGCAACTTGGCTGATCAAGCCTTTACCGACACGAAAATGTATGCCACTGGAGAAGTAGAGCTGGAAGAATCGAAAAAACTATATGGATTGACTCAATGCACCAGGGATCTTTCAAGCAGTGATTGTAAGAAGTGTCTTGATGATGGAATCAGTAGACTTCCAAACTGTTGTGATGGGAAAGAAGGAGGGAGAGTTGTTAGTGGGAGTTGCAACATAAGATATGAAATTTACCCCTTTGTTAATTCTTAGAGAACTTTTCTTGTTCTCTAGAGTTTGAGGATCAGTGTAATAGGATAGATAAATAAAGTGTTGTATACACTTATTCATCTGTTTGCTTGCATTTTATCTCTTAAGTTATGTTCTTGAATAAAATTTCCGTCTTTAATTAGATCATTTACATGTAATGAGCGATCTGATGATCAGGATCAGATGACGGCAACACTGTTTTACACCTTTTAGATAACCTAGGAACTTCTTTATGAAATATTTGGAAACTCAACACTTTAAAAATGCATCTATATGATCATCAAAATGAACTCATAATGTTAACATTTTTTTTCTCTATATCAAACATGGAATCCCAATTAAAATAGTTTTTCCATGATCCCACATTAATTTCAACTCCTCGGTTTCTTGGCTCAAAGCAGATATGATAATGTAGCATGTGGTTCATATTTATGGAGAAAAGGGCAGGCAAATCATCTTTTGTTGGGGGACGAAATAATAGGTTGGAGGTAATAGGGCTTACAATATGGTGCAAGGTATAGGGGTATTTTGGTAAATTGGTTATATCTAGGGTTTTTATAAATACCTCCTATGTAACCTTAATCGAAGATAAAGAAAGTTTCAGGCGCTGTTCTCGTAGATGAAGGTACACTGCAAAATCTATGTATTCTTCTCGTTTTTTTTTTTTTTTTTTGATTTATCACTATTTTACTACACGAATCATAGACAATATGGACATTGGATCGAGGTAGCTGATGGTTGCAATACTTGTTTGAATTAATCAATCAAAAGCACTAGCTTGCCACTGATTATTTATTCATCATTTTGATATACATGTTAAGACTTTATCAATTAATTACCAACCAAATCCCAATTATGTTAAGCTTATCATTTTTCAGTTTTGCATGAAGCATGGGTACACTAGACACCCATGTCAATACATCATGCCCATGTCAAGAAAATTTAGGCTGATAGACGAGGGAAAGTGATATACCTACCATCTAGCTCTTGTCCTCTCTTTCCAACTTGTTTCTGGAAGGCATTGACTTCTAAGAAGTTAGGTTACCATTAACATTTCCATGTGAGGGACTCGGAACTGTGGAAAACCACCTACTTGAATGGGGACTCATTTTATGTGCCCGAGAAGTGATATACTTCTCAGTAATGGACAAATTTTATGTGCCTGATTTTGACTTGTCTCATTGATGCCCAGAATTTGAAGTTGTATGGACGTGACGTTAGCTTTTTAATTCTTCACCGGCAGGATGAGAAGATTCCCGCCTCCATATTTGACTCAGTGCCGATAGATTTCCACAAGAATAATTGCGGTGATGTTCCAGAAGGGATGTTGAAGTTTGTACAGTTGAATGATAAGGCATAATTAGATCAGTGTGCCACTAGTGAAAAGTAAGCAAAAATCCGGTACAAAGTAGGAACCCTATCGACCCACCCCATATTTTACCTACTTCATCCGAGTCTAGTCTCAGCTCAAATCAGGATTTTTTTTGGCTTCTATCATCAATTTCACCTACTTTTTACTTCACCCACATAGCTAATTCCGAACTCGGGCTCTAATATCACTTATTGGTAACCCTATGGATATATCTCTCTTGTACATGATTTTGTTTTTGGGCTTTACGTAAAAAGCCTCCTAATTGGATATTGTGCATTTTTTTAATTTTTTTTGAAAAACTGGATAGTGTGCATTCTTATTAACTTATAATCCTTCCTATTTTGAACCATGTGTGACTTTGGTCCCCCTAACATACAATGCACTAGGGATTTTTCAAGCCTTTACTGTAACAAGTGCCTTGATAGTGCAGTAAACGAACTCCCCAGCTGTTGCAATGCATGGAAAGCGAGGGGGAAGAGTTGTTGGTGGGAGTTGTGATGTGAGATATATGTACGTGCCCTTTTGTCAATGCTTGGACATGAATGCAACTAGGCATCACTGTCTTGTTATTGAATGAGTTGAGCTTTCAACTATGGCTCCGTTTGGAACCTCAAAGTATTTAAGTGAAAAAATATAAAAGAAAATAGGTAACAAAAGTATAGGGAAATAAAATTTGAAGAAAAATAAAAAAATAGATTTAATAAATTAATTATATATATTCATTCAAATTCATTTGATTTGTTTATCTATATTATATAAGGACTAAGAAATTTGTCTATTATGTATAGTTTATGTGATAGAGCGTTCAATATTTCAAAAAGACAGGGCAAAAGGAGGGGTCTCAGGTTTGAGTCTCCAAATTTACTATATCATAACTAAAGTGTTTATCCATAAATTTTTTTTAAAAATATGTAAAATTTTGAGGAATTTTGATTTTTTTTTATATTTTTCATGGATAAACCAAACATGAGAAAATAATTTTTCTTATCATTTTTTTCTTTCCCTAATACTTTTTGGGTTGAAAATGAAGCATATTAGATTTGAACTTCACCTTTAGGTTTTTCTTTGTGCTTTAATTATTAGTTTGGTTTCAAAGTCAATTGATTCCCATTGAGGTTTTCCCTTTCCGCTTTCTAATTTGAGAATGGGAAAATGAAAAACCAATTATTGCTCTAAAGTAACTATAAACGTGATGCTATTGCCCCCAGTCTCATCACTTGAAGAAACTTTAAATGGTCATTGACTTTCTACGAAGAAGAAATCTTAAGGAACTATAAATTACCAATCTCCTCTACATGGAATTTGTCACGGAGAGATGTTGGTGAATGTCCCTTTGTTGGATTCTAGATTAGAAACAGCAGGGGCAGTATAATACTAATTCATCACTTGACTAATGTTGGTGCAAGCTATGCGTTTTAGAAGTGTTCTCCAAAGAGGGAAGGATATGTTTGTTTATAATTTTTGAAAACAGTTTTTTTTTTGAAAAATAAGAAGACAAAGAATATGTTTGATTTTCAATTTTATTTTTTTTAAACACAAAGAACACAAAAATACTAAATTAAGATAATAAGACCAGTTTTTAAAAAATACAAAATGATTTTTCTTTGTGCTTTAATTATTAGTTTGGTTTCAAGGTCGATGATTCCCATTGAGGTTTTTCCTTTCCCTTTCTAGTTTGAGAATGGGAAAATGAAAAACAAAATTATTGCTCTAAAGTAACTATAAATGTGATGATATTGCCCCGCCGCGCGCGCCCCCTCCCAAGTCTCTCATCACTTGAAGAAATGGTTATTGACTTTCTACCAAGTAAGAAATCTTTGTTAGATTATTTTGCAAAATTAAGAGTATTTATTGAGTTTAAAAAGAATTGATCAATAATCAAAAGACCTACAACAGACATAAAATCAGATTCAGTCAGGAAGTTTCGTCAAGATATTCAACGGCCTATACACTGTTAGATTCAATTTTATTTATTGAGATATGAGCTTTCTTAGACATAAAATTGAATCTTACGATGTAAAGCTCAAATCTCAAGAAATAAAATTTAATTAATGTGGGAATGTTTGTCGCGATACGCGACACGTTTTTACAAATTTCAAACCTTTTGCAAAATAATAATTTTATTGAACAAAGCGCTACACTTGTAGTGTGTAGAAAACATAATCACGCGGTCTTCTAATTATTAGGCGGTATTTGTCTCCCAAATCTGCAAAGGATGAGATCAGAAAAAAGCTTGGGTTGAAGATGATTCTTTCCTTCTCCCTAAACCGTGTTCTACCAAAACCCTTATAAAATTCTATGACTCTATTTACTTATATATATAAAGCATAAAAGAATAATTGGGCTTTGTCCAATGGGCTTACCAAAGTAAGGGAGAAGATATAACCATAAGTTCATAGCTAGTTAATATTAAATCATCCCATGAATATCCCATAATTAACATGCACAAGTATACAATTAAAATTGTAATATGATTATGCTTAGTCCATAATTAATTAATTAATTTAACATTCTCCCACTTAGACGACATAATCATAACTCAAATGCTTTCACAATAGATCTACGTAGCCATAACCAATCATATACAATTAATATATTGAGAAGGTGTATAAATCGTACATAATCAGGCGCTACTAATCAAAATCATAACTAAAATGCTTAAACAAGAGATCATGTTGGCCATAACCAATCATATACACACATACCGAGGATGCATAACTCGCATAATCAAAGTTACTAATTTATAAGCATTTCAATAACAAAAGTATTTATTCAATAGAAAGAAAAAACATAATTATGTTATTCATCTGGTCAAAATGACAAAAAAAACATAAGATGATGATAAACGTCAAAATGTGCATGTAATAATGAAAAAGTACGAGCTTTCCTCACAAAATACATGAAAAAGGAAAAACTCCCAATAAAACAAAGAGTCTAGGCTCCTAACAATCCCATATGAGTGACGTGTTATTGAAACACACAAATAGGTAAGCCTTTGGTTAGTGGGTTTGCTAACATGCTAGTGTTAGGCATGTGTCCAACTAAAATGAGGAACTATGCAACTTTCTCTTTAACAAAAAAGAACTTCACATTAATGTGCTTGGAGCAAGAAGTGATCCTAGTGTTCCTAGAAAAAGATACAACTATAGGGAATTATTTCCTCATGTATCGCTTTCAGCCATCTAGAAATGGAGTGAAACAACCCTCTAAAGCTCGAAATGAAGTTTCAAGAACCATTGCATGACAAGTAGCCTCATAACAAGCCACATTACTCTATTCCATAGTAGAAGAAGTCGTGGGGTCTCGACACTTTCTACTAACAGCCTCCTCTACCATCATAAAGATATAACCAGAAGTGGACTTTTATCATCCACACAACCTGCATAATCGGAATCCCTAAAACCATCCACCTTAAGAGTTTTTGTAGCACCCTTTTCGCCCCGACCGAACTGGGAGTCCGAACCGGACCGATGCTCGATACCACTTAAAAGTGGAAGACTCCCGAGCCGACGCCTCACCCGAATTCGATGACTACATTCTAAATTGAACCTGGGATCGCGCCCCACTAGTTTATTAATCACATCCATTTATCAAATACATTTCATTAATATAAGCTGCCATTCTCAAATCTTTATGAAGCTTATTTCAATTTAGGGCAAGCTCCATAAACATTTACAAATTCAATGCACTTCCTTTACAAAATATGCATTTAACCAAAAATGGCATTTTATGCCATTTACAACATAATATCCAAAATCATATTCAGATATAGGTATAAAAATAATTTTGGAGTTGAACTCCTTTTGTTTACAAAACAAAGTCATGCTTAAAAATGGTGAGGATGTGGCTGTGACTTGAAAGCATACCCGTGAACTTTCGAATGACTCAGCCTCTAATCTTTAAATATCCGCTTCACCATCGCCTATCACTTAATTCGCGCCTTGATAAACAATACGCCTAAGCATTTTCATGCTTAGTGGTTCCCATACGCTCATTCCATTTCGCTATCATAAATCATGCATTTATCAAAAATAATGCCTTATACAATGTCTACTGTAATGTAAAAGATACTTATACAAATACATCTTTGAATACTATTTTTCGCTTTTTCTAGCTTTGCGATTTCAGCAAGGCGATAATGAGTCAACATTCACGACGGGTTCGCTTGCGAATCCCACCGCTTGTCATTCAAGAGGTAATGTGATTTCACATTCAATATTACACCACATCGACTATAGAAATGACATTCACAATCTGATTCGCTTGGTGAATCCCGCCTCTATTTGCGTCATTCAAAGAGTAAATGGATTTCACATCGTAACAAATATGGTTACCTTCATGATAAATTTAGTTGGTGAATCCCGTCATGTTGGTCATTCAATAATACATTTCAAATCAATTTACTCACATGCAGGAAATTCACTTATAGTTCAAATACAAGCGCAAATGCAGATATTTGACAAACATTTCGAATACTAATAATTCAAATCAATATATATATTTCAAAAATAGAACTTGAAATGGGAATTGAGTCACAGAGAACACAACAGACCAATTTATCGATCCTTTGTCTCTTTCGATACTCTCAAATTTAGGTCGTTGTCGCTTTCAATCTCGCAGACCTAGTCAAATATAGAAATACCCACTCTTAGTATTGAAACAATTAATCGTATTTCAAACAAACGCCACCGAGGAGGGCGCAGGTACGATACGCTTTTCACTTAATTTCATTCTTATTCAACCCCCATTAATCTATTTGTTTAGGTCCTTAAACTATTCTCATTCCTCAAAGGAATAAAGAAGATGCCGCATGTAGCACTGCCACGCCGCTAATCAGGCTCTTGTCGCGGCTGCGAGCACTCACGTCATGGAGAGTCCACACGCGGGCGTAGATCAGCATCGGCGGCAGCTTACTACGCTTGGTAAAATTCGAAGCAAGTAAGCTATTTTCGGCCCTCAAGGCTCGCCAGCGCAATCGTGAGGCATCCCACGCCGCGGGCGCTGGGTTCCCTACGCTGCGACGTAGGAGCCCGATGTGCCTAGATTTTCCAGTTTGCTCTTTTGCGATTTTTCTTCAAAAATCCTTGAAAACCCAAAAAAAATCATGGGAATCACTCCTAATAACATCCTAATATCATCCTAAACCAACCATGAGCAAAACCCATAGATGGATTAGGGTTTTTCTAACCTAAACATCATTTAAAGAAATCTAGGGTTTGGTTCTCACCTTAAATCCCTTTGAATCTTCTTCATCCAAGATGCTTGATCACTTAGAAACAAGAAATGAGGATGATCTCCCACAAAATCGCCTTCTTTACCTGAGAGCCCTAGCTTTCTCCTCTCATCTCTTCTCAAAACGTTTTTGGCACAATGTGCCTTTCCAAGACCAAATGTGGTCTTAAATCCTTATTCATTATAAGGCCATGTTTGGCTTCCTCATTCGTCCCATTTCCATTTTCTCACTTAAAACACTAGTCTCCTTATTTGCATATTCACTTATCATTTATTTCACATTAACATTTAAGCTTATCATTTGACCCTTAGGTCCTTATTTTACAAATTTCCAAATTTGTCCTTTTTCACTTAGGTTTATTTCCGGGTTTAATCAATTTCTCATTTTAGCATATAATATTTAATCATATGCTCATATATTCATTTCACTTTTCACAATTTAACAATTTATCAGTTTTCTCGGAAAAACCCAAGTTTGGCTCAATTTATATCCGGAATATAAAATAAAATTATTATAGAAATTCTATGGTATTTTTGGGGCGTTACAGTTTTGGTATGCCGATATGTCAACGTGAGATCCTTAATACCCTGAAGATACCTCAAAACTTTCTTAGTCATTTTCTAGCGGCTTTGACCAAGATCACTCAAATACCTACCCAACACGCCAACAACAAAAGCAATATCAGGGCATGTGCATACTTGAGCATACATCAGGCTGCCCACAACTGAAGAATAAGGGCCTGCTTTCATTTGATCTCTCTCAATATCATTTTGAGGACATTAACCTTTGGAAAATCTTTCACCCTTTACAATTGGAGCCTTACTAGAAGAACATGATTGCATTTTAAATCTTTTCAGAATGCGTTCAATATATGTCTATGAGACAATCTCAAAATGCCACTAGGTCTATCGCGAAGTATATGTATGCCTAAGACATAAGATTCTTCCCCAAGATCCTTCATATCAAAATGGCTAAACAATAACTGCTTTGTCATAACCAATAGGTCAATATCATTGGCTACGAGCAAAATAACATCAACATATAAAACCAAGAATATGTATTTACTCCTACTAACCTTCATATATGTGCATTGGTCGATGATGTTTTTCTTAAAACCATTGGTGGTGACAACTTCATCAAACTTGAGATACTACTGCCTAGAAACTCGGTTTAAACCATAAATGGATTTATGGAGTTTACAAATCATGTGTTCCTTACCAACTTCCTCAAAGCCAGTAGGTTGAGACATGTAAACGTCCTCAACTAAGTCTCCAATTTAAGAAGTTGTCCTCACATCCATTTGATGCAACTCCAAATCAAAATGAGCCACTATAGCCATAATAATGTGTAGAGAGTCTTTAGTGGATACGTGAGAGAAGGTTTCCTTGAAATCAATACCTTCTTGTTGATTGTAACCCTTGGCCACTAATCTTGCTTTATATCTCTCTACATGTCCCTTGGCATCGTGCTTGGTCTTGAATACCCATTTGCATCCAATGGGTCAACAAGCATCTCAAAAATCTACCAAGCTCCACACTTTATTCTATGACATGGAAGTCATTTCATCTTTCATTGCATCAATCCAGAAGTTGGATTGAGGACTAGTAATGGCTTCTTTATAGGTAGTCGAATATGATACATCACCCACATCATACTCATGTTCCTGCAAGTAGACAATGTAGTCATCTAAAATTGAGGGCCTATGCGTCCTCTTTGACCTATATCCATGACTACTTCTGGGGCCACTAGGTCTACATCTGGGGCTATTGGATCTACATCGATAGTGGCTACTAGATGTTGGTTAACAACAAGGCTAGAGATTGGAGTGGAAGCAATAGGCACAGGAATAAAAATTGGGTGTTCTTTGAACACAATTTCTCTTGGCCTTGGCTTATACTAATATCATCCTCAAAATAGATAGCTCGATCTGACTCAATCACTATGGCGGTGTGCGACGGGTAATAAAACCTAGAACCTCTTGATCCCACACAATAACTAATAAAGTATCTACTGATGGTCTTTAGATCAAGTTTCTTGGATTGCGAGTTGTACAGTCTCACTTCCACCTTGTAGCCCCAAACATGGAATTTAAAAAGACTAGACTTCTTCTGTGATCATAGCTCATACGGAGTCTTAGGAACAAACTTACTAGGCACTTGGTTCAAAATAAATGCTACAGTTTTCAAAGCTTCAACCCACAAGAACTTAGGTAGTAAGGAACTAACAAACATACATCACACCATATCAAGAAGCATGTGATTCCTCATCTCCGCAATCCCATTATGTTGAAGAGTACCAGACATTATATATTGAGCATCAATGCCACATTCCTGAAGTGGTGGAAAAATGGTCAGAGTGTTCACGTCCATAATACTCATCATATCTACCATAATACTCACCTATGTCGGAATAAGCCACTTTGATCTTCTTCCTTATTGGGCTGACTTTTTTGCTTTACAGAAAGCCTCTAAAGAGTCAGACTTCTCACGAATGAGCTTGAAAAAACCATATCGAGAATAATCATCAATGAATGTGATGAAATATTTGTGGCCACCCATAGCAGGAGGAGTGAATGACCCACAAATAGTTGTATGAATAACCCCAAGGAATTCAGTGCATCTATCAATCTTGGCATTCCTA
Source organism: Tetrastigma voinierianum (assembly GCA_016808115.1). Taxonomy (NCBI): domain Eukaryota; kingdom Viridiplantae; phylum Streptophyta; class Magnoliopsida; order Vitales; family Vitaceae; genus Tetrastigma; species Tetrastigma voinierianum. Next base: position 488,325 of record JAEQBH010000543.1, on the reverse strand, counting down.
ACCTTGGCGGTTAGTTTACCCTTGATGCAATCTACATAGGTATCAAAACCTGAGAAATCTATAAATATGACCCAAACACTTATGCCAAAGAGTAGAAGACTATTCATTAAATCGCAAACGTTTGGAGCTACTAGCAGTATTAACAGTAAGGGTAGCAGAAACAGAAGGCAAAGCAGACAACTCTAATTTATAAAGACTCTCACAAAGTATTCCATTGCTAATCAATAAAGAATCTTAGTACAATTTAACTTTTCTAGATCCATAAAGAAAATTATATTCAAGTCTATCCATAATAGGTACTAATATCAAATTCCTGTTGATTGAGGTATGTACGCCACATCCTGCAATCCCAAAAAATTTCATGTACTAGGCTACAATCTAACAACTCTAAGAAAATCAACTTGGACTCTTGTATCGTCTCTCATGTACACGTACTGCTCCAAACTAGTTGGACTTCTTTTGCTTATCACCGCTTGCATAGAATTTCAAGTGTGAATGGTAGCACCACTATCTAACCACCAAGCATCAGATGGCACATCAATGACATTGGATTCAAAACAAACATCCACCTAGTGATTATTAGATAACTCATTTTTCTTATTCTTCGAGAACTTTGTATAATTCTTGTTAATAGCATCCAAGAACTCTTTTGCATTCTCGATCTTGGGAATGCTTGCATAAATAGATTCCTCCATATGATTCTCCATGATCATCAAATAACAACTATTAAAATACTCTTAGTTCTCATAGAACTTTTTCTCATTTGCAGAACTCTTAACTATAAGTTTTAGAGGAGCTTAAACTTTAAAGGCCAAGATCAGTTTCAAAATTGTCAAATTCATTCTAAGAGATTCAACTCATTGCTTGTAATTAGTCCCATTAAGTTTCGTGACGACAGAAAACTAAGGAAAGCTTAAAGCCGAAGAATAAACAAGAGAGCAATGTAAAAAATACATGTAAAACAAAGACATGCAAATTGCTCAATCCTTTGGCTTACCAAATGACCCACAAAAGTGGTCACTAAATGCTAAAGTCCATAAAATATTAAAAGACTCATACACAGGTAAGAGCAATTCACCATCTGTCACAAACAAATACATCAATTTCCCGCCGATAGGGTAGTAAAATTGCACCGTTCATGACACTTAGTGAAATCTTTTCACCAAACTAAGCATCCTACCAAATAATAAAGTAATCGATAAAACAACTTCACTATCTATATGGATCTTAGCAAAATTGATGCGTAAGACGAGAGAAATTGCAGTTGCAACATCAGTTCCAAAAATATCTGACATGCTTAGACTCCCATGAGGCAAGTTCATAAGCATTCAATTTTTCTCAAATTTACCTAAGTTTATAAGCATTTAATCTTATCCATAATATGATGCTATAAATACTCACAAATAGCACTAACATACATTGCTAAAGCAATATATATATATAAAAAATAGTGAAAAGATTGCAAAATTAGGTAAAAATTCAATTTTGATAAATCATACAATTCTATTCAAAAAAAGGAACTTAAGTAAAAGTAGGATTCTAATAAACAAATCTGTGCTTCTATTGATAGTGGAGGAAGAGGAAAAGAGCACATAGTTTCTTGTTTAAAAAAAAGAGAAAAAAACTCAATCTTTCCTTGTTTGGTTTGCCTAGAAAACCCAAAAAGGAAAACATAGCTTTATTTTTCATGACAATTTGATAAGCCAATTAAAAAGATAATAATAATAATGAGGATTAATTTCCAATATATGAAAACCCCAGTCCAGTTTTTTATGGCTGACATAGTGTCAATCGAATAAATAAATAATAATAAAAATTTCAAAGATTCAATTTTGACAGCTATTCACGCCAATTGAAGCATCATGATTGAAAAATGTCATTTATTTATTATTATTATTATTATTTCAAATCAAAAGTCAACCTATCTCATATCAAGCACGAATGTGATTCTCGTTACATTTATGGCTATTGTTGCTAACTGCAAGTACACGGGTTGCATAAGTAATAAAATGGTTTTCAATTACGAACCAAGATCGTTCCCATGAGGAAGGTGTGGTTTTAATGAGGATTAAGTACCTCGATTACTTAAGTTGTTCACTATTTGAGCGACTCAATGATTTAAGATAAATTGTGAAAATAATCAAAACTAAACTAAACAAAAACAAAACGCTTTGTGAAAATTGGATTAATTGACTAAAAACAGGAGAAAACGACTTAAGAAGGAACTAGGGTTGGTTATCATCATTGATGCCTAATGATTCATCTAGACAAGGCCCAGGTTGACTGAATTATAACTTGAGTTAGTTCGAGGCCACGGTACAAGGACCCTAGTTTTGTGTTCCCCCTTGCATTTTCTCGTACTATCCACCTATTAACAGTTACGTCCTTCTAGGTCAATAAGGCGATACTTTTCAAAGACATTTTTCCTTGAGAGCTTTATTGGTCACAGTTATGTCCTTACAATAGAGTTGCTCAAATTGGTCACAGTTACATTCTTGTAATCCTCACTTAATACATTTGGTGTCCCCTCTTAGTGAAATCCGCTTAATACTAGACATTTCTAATTACCTACGCCTCTTTGACTAAGTTAATTCAAATCCCGATTAATTGATTCACACCTTAAGAGAATCGGAACCAGATTTTATGGCGTAATCCAAGCGTCACCAAGGATACCCTAGTAAAAGGATCGAAGATCCGATTCTCAACGTGTATCAATTAACCAAAACCTTAAGAATCCAAAGATCTAACACCAAACACAATAAGTCAAGTATAAATCAACCAACCAAACTAATAGATTAGATGAATCAAACACCAATTCTGAGAACCAACCCTATAGAATGCTTAGCCTATCATTTCAGCCATCAAAACCCACAAATTCATGTTGTCGACAATAATAAAATTACAGAAATTGAAGAAGGAGAAGAGATAGAAATACCAAACAGGGTTTAAGCTGCAAATGACTTCAAATCCAAACTCCAAGATGAAATCCACACTCTACAAGGTTGTGCTTCAGTGGCAATTGAATTTACACAAACCATGTTATTCACAAAACAAACCTAAATCTAACAAATCTAAGAAATCTAATCCTAGAAAATGGAACAAGCTTCAAGGAGAGGAGAAACCCTAGGAGAGAGCCTCCCTCTCTCAAAGTTCAAACCCTCAAAATGTCTAAAGAACATCTATTTATATGCATTGGAAAATGGGCCAATGATGGGCTCAAAATCGAAGTTTGATGCTCTAGCCCATCGTCCTTCATTGTGGTGAGCCCGAGGGTGGTCTTTCCATAATCTTCTCTTTGTCCTTCTTCGTGGCGAACCTCTTCGCCATAGCGAGTAGTAGCCTTCGCCGTGGCGAACCCGAGACTACTATATTTCTTGACTTATGTTTTGTTGTGGAGAAGCATTCCTTCGTAGTGGTGAACATCTTCGCCATGGCGAACAACTCCGCCATGGCGAACAACTCCGCCATGGCGAACAACTTTGCTGTGGCGAACCAGTATGTATCAACAAATCAACAACTTCATTTAAACTTGACTTCTTCCATCACTTTGCTTGATTTTCCTTCTAAACCTGCAAAACATGAGCTAATGGGGGATTAAAGCTTTACTAAGAGATAATGGTGTAAATCTAGCATTTAAGTTACATAAAACACATGAAAATCATACTAAAAATGCTAACAAGATTCAGACCTATCAAACACCCCCAAACTTAACATTTTTCTTTTTCTCAAGCAAAGAAACAACTCATTTTCCTTATTCAAAACTACAAAAATGTTGAGCAACAATTTGGGATAATGAATGATAATTTGCCTCAAGGATCTAACTTTCATACAACACAAAGAAAACTTTGAGATAGCCTTTTTCAAAAATAATAGATTGACCATGAGTTGAATAACCTAAACCAAAGTTCTCGAGTGTGTGTGTTTGTGTAGTCTTTCCCCTCTAGCCAATTGCAATTTGGATGGAATTAGAAGAGCTTGAGTGGAATGAGAATCTCTCACTCCCATGGTGAGTGTGTAAGACTCCATAGGCTTGTTTGGCATATCACTCTCCACTGATGTAGGAAATGCACAACACTTAGGATCAAATAGGTCTTTAAAAGTTTGTAATGTATGGCTTAGGTAAGGGTAGTTAAATAGGTCATTTAGGCTCAAGTTTACCCAAAACATACATATTCTCTTTTTTCTTCACTTATTTGTCCATCCTTTAGCATATTGCATTCTTTTTCAATTGAACCTCTTAAGTTTCTCCCAATCTGAAGGCTGAGATGGTATATTTTTTCATCACAAAGCTCCCCTAAACTTGCATGATTTTCACCATCTTCACAAGAACACCAAGAGCTTTATTTTTCATGGATTACAAGGGATGGAGTAGTGCAATGTTCCACCCCTTTAAGCTTTCTACCTACCCTATGTAGCGAGCTTTAGGTTAGTAACTCTCAGACTAGTTGACCTTAGGGTACTAGGTGTAGAACACCCCTAAAAACTTGCTTGCTCAAGGTAGGAAGGCTACAAGGTCAAACTTACTCCTACTTGCTTTATTCTTTCTTTTTCTACTTTTTTCTTCCATTTTCTACCCTAAACCTCCTTTGATTTCCATTCAGAGCATACTTACTCCAACCAAATCCCAATTCACACTACATGCATTCATAAGATTTAACATTGAAAGCAACATGTTAGGGTAAACATGGGCTTTTTGACTACAAGGTATTCAAGAAAGGTTTAAGGTGTTTATTCTTAGAGTTTCTAGAAATAAAATGGCTAATATGGCTCAAATTGGGTGACTATGGATCAATGCATATAAAGCTTAGCTAGAAAGGCTCAACCGATTCAATGATGGCCTATATCATTTCCTAATTGTCCTGTTACCTAGAATTTCTCTTTGAGTGATAATTGAACAAGTTCTAGAGTCTTTAGAGATCAATTAGAATGATATTCACCTAATTCTTCTATAAACCAAGTAAAATTGACAAAAAACATATTGACTTGTGCTTAAAGTGATAATAACTTTTGGCTAAATATGCTACTCAATGGTCAAAACCTTATGCTTTAAGTTCAACTATCTCTCATTTTCTTCATGTGAACGAAAAGTTCAATCAATATTCATCATAGACATCACAATTATCCCAGAACAAGCTCAACAAAAAAAAAAAAAAACAAAACCAACCTAAAAATGAAAAAAAAAAAAACCTAAAAATTGAAAACATATAAAAGAAACTAAAACACACAAGAAACAAAAAGAAAACACTAAAAATAGGATAATTGAAGCTATTGGAAAATTTTTAAACCTAGGGACACCGGACAACCCCCAATACCCCCAAACTTAAAATATGCATTGTCCTCAATGTATGAAATATGAAGATTAAGAACAAAGGACTCTCCTACCTAATCGAGTGTGATCATTGGGCTTGGGTTGAGGTGGGTCTTGATGAAACTTCCTCAAAGCTACAATGTCCTCAAAAACACGAACAAAAACTAACATAAACACTAAAAAAAAAAATGTAATACTAACATAACTAAAAACAAACTAAAGTAATGAATGGATAAAAATCCTTATTTTTGCTTAGGGTGCCTCCCAAGAACTACTTTGTTTTTAGAGTCTAACTAAACTCTTTATGGAAGTCTGAGATTTTCGCTTTGGCCCTTCATTCAAGGATGAGTTTCTCCACCTCCATATTTTGCGATGTAAGCTCAAATGCCAACTCTTTGGTGGGGAAAGAGTTAGCCTCTAATTCAAATCCTTCAAGAGGACATAGGTGCTTGCTTCTCGATAGGCGAAAATGAACTCTCTATCTTAATGCACACCCTTCTTTGCTCATTCATTAACAGTATGCTCTGATGGAGATCAAACTTCATTTTCTCTTCACCAACAAGAAGTGTTATTTCCTCATGTTCAGTATCAATCCACACTTGACTTGTGGCAATGGAAGGTATTTCTATAACTGAAACTTGTCGGTCCTCTTCCATGCCAAAAGTCAAAGAATATATGGGGAAATAGAAGTCTTCAACCTCAACCAAAACATTTTCAACTATTAGCTCGGGATGTTCCTTTTCAAGTTGCTTCTTGCAATGAAAGCTCATCTTCAATAGCAAGCTCATTATTCTCAACCAATGTTAGGTCATGCAATTCTCCCTTAAGAATTAAGGACATTTTGTCATATTCCATTGTGATCTTGTCCTCATCCAAAGTCAGGTTCGAAAGTTCATCTTCAAGGCTCAAAGTCATGCTTTCACGCTTTCGTATGTAATCATTCTTTGTGTTGCTCCGGAGTTCTCTTGAAGATTGTTCCTTTATAGCTCTTGCTAATTCCTCAGTCTTTCCATGATAGCATACATTTCTCTACTAAGGTTTTTTGAATTGGTGACCATGCGCTATCATGTTGGCGTCCATCTTGGGTTCCATGATTAGTAACCTCATTTGCAGAGTGTCTTTATCCTTCTTTATTTCTTCCTTCAAGAAAAGAAATAGCTCCTCATCAGATGGTTGTCAGAATTGTTCTTGATAATAGGAACTTGAACTTTCTTGACTTTGCATACTTGGATGTCCATAGGAGAGATTGTCATATGTCCCCCAACTCGAATGATAAGCCGGGATAGTGTCATGGGGTTGGAGAGAAGTGGTGGAACAATGTCTCCCTCCGCATTGTTGTTGAAATAATTCGCCCTTTCCAAATTATAAGCTTGTTGGCTCATAGAGGCTTGTGCTTGCTTTGAGAGGATATCTTCCCATGTTGGTTCTCTTTGGGCTACTCAAGAAGCAAATTGTTTCTAGAGGCTGTAGAAGAGCTCATTTATCTCTTCATTAGACATTATGCTCAACATCTTCTAGAAAAATACAAAATAAAAGAGAAAAATGAAGTATACAAAATACAAATAAGAAACAAATAAAAATAAGAAAAGAGAAAAATTATTTTGCTCAAATTAACAAACTTCTCTTTTGCCAAAATATCAATCCAAACCAAATTGTACCTTCCCTGGCAACGGCGCAAAAAAACTTGTTGCTAATCATAAATGCACAGGTCGCACAAGTAATAAAATGGTTTTCAATTACGAAACAAGATTGTTCCCACAATGAATGTGTAATTTTAAAGAGGATTAAGTACCTCGGCTACTAAAGTCGTTCACTATTTGAGCGACTCAATGATTTGAGGTAAATTGTGAGAATAATAAAAACAAAACTAAACAAAACAAAACGAAAATATAATGCTTTGTGAAAACTGGATTAATTGACTAAAAACGGGAGAAAACGACTAAGGAGGAGTTATCTTCATTGATGCCTAATGAGTCATCTAGATAAGGCCCGGGTTGACTGAATTATAAATTGAGTTGGTCCGAGGCCACAGTACAAGGACCCCACTTTTGTGTTCCCTTTTGCATTTTCTAGCACTATCCACTTATTAACAGTTGTGTCCTTCTAGGTCGATGGTCGATACTTTTCAAAGGCATTTTTCCTCGGGAGCTCTATTGATCATAGTTACTTCCTTGCAATAGAGCTACCCGGACTAAGCTCAGATCGATCACAGTTACATTCTTGCAATCCTCACTTAATACATCTGGTGTCCCCTCTTAGTGAAATCTGCCTAGTACTAGACATTTCTAATTCCCTAGGCCTTTTTGACTAAGTTAATTCGAATATCAATTAATTGATTCACACCTTAAGAGAATCGAAACCAGATTTTATGGCGTAATACAAGCGTCGCCAAGGATACCCTAGTAAAATGATCGAAGATCCGATTCTTAGCGTGTATCAATTAACCAAAACCTTAATAATCCAAAGATCTAACACCAAACACAACAAATCAAGTATAAATCAACCAACCAAACTAATAGATTAGATGAATCAAACACCAATTCTGATAACCAACCCTATAGAATGCTTAGCCTATCATTTCAGCCATCAAAACCCACAAATTCATGTTGTCGACAATCATAAAATTATAGAAATTGAAGAAGGAGAAAAGATAGAAATACCAAACAGGGTTTAAGCTGCAAATGACTTCAAATCCAAACTCCAAGCTGAAATCCACACTCCACAAGGTCGTGCTTCCCAGTAATAATTAGTTACAAACCATGTTATTCACAAAACAAACCTAAATCTAACAAATCTAAGAAATCTAATCCTAGAAAATGGAACAAGCTTCAAGGAGAGGAGAAACCCTAGGAGAGAGCCTCCCTCTCTTAAAGTTCGAACCCTCAAAATGTCTAAAGAACATCTATTTATATGCATTGGAATTTGGACCAATGATGGGCTCAAAAATCGAAGTTTGCTGCTCCAGTCCGCCGTTCTTCACCGTGGTGAACCCAAGGGTGGCCTTTCCATAATCTTCTCTTCATAGTGGTGAGCCTTGACCTTCACCGTAGCGAACCTCTTCGCAGCGACGAGCAATAGCCTTCGCCATGGTGAACCTGAGGTTGCTATATTTCTTGACTTGAGCTTTGCTGTGACGAAGCACTCCTTTGCAGTGATGAACATCTTCGCCGTGGCGAACAACTGCTTCGTCATGGCGAACAACTGTTTCGTCGTGGCGAACCAATATGTATCAGCAAATCAAAAACTTCATTTAAACTTGACTTCTTCCATCACTTTGCTTGATTTTCCTTCTCAACCTGCAAAACATAAGCAAATGGGGGATTAGAGCTTTCTTAAAAGATAATGGTGTGAATCTAGCATTTAAGTTACATAAAACAAATGAAAATCATACTAAAAATATTGCTAACAAGATTCACACCTATCAATTATCAAAATAATATGATATTTATACTATTTCTACGCAAACATGAATCCATACATCAAACATATATTATTTTATTTTTCAAAATCAATTGAAAAAAAAACATAATTTTGAAATTTTCTCTATAGTTTGAGACAACAACAAAAAGAAAGACAAAACCAGGAACTGCTAAAATGCAGAAACCTGGAATAGCCAAAAAAAATACGAACCAAACCCAAAAAAATATAGAAAAATAAAATAGACAGCTTCAATGTCAATTAAAATGGTTTTGATACCAATTGTTAGATTATTTTGTAAAATCAAGAGTATTTATTGAGCCCAAAAAGAATTGATCAATAATCAAAAGTCCAACAAAAACATTACAAAATAATAACTTTATTAAACAAAGAAGCATATCAATTCGTAGTGCTTAGAAAACATACTTGACATGGATATGTAATTATTTGCCGCCATTTGTCTCTCAAATTTACAAGGGATGAGATCACAGAAAAGCTATGGTTGAAGATGGTTTTTTCCTTCTTCCCAAATAAAATTAGAGAGTGGCTCTTATATATATATATATATATATATATATATATATATATATATATATATATATATATATATATCACAAAGGGAAATTTGGGTTTTTTGGTGCAATGGGCTTACCAAAGCAAGAAAGATGATAGAACCATGAGCTCATAGCTAATTAATATTAAATGATCCCATAAATGACTTATGATTAACATGCATAAAATTATACAATTAAAATTGTAATATGATTATGATTAGTCCATAATTAAAAAATTAATCTAACAGTCTTATAGAACTATTAATTACCAATTTCCTCTAAATGGAATTTGTCACGGAGAGATATTGGTCAACGTCCCTTTGTGGGCTTCTAGATTAGAAACAGCAGGGGCAGTATAATACTAAACCATCATTTGACTAATGTTGGTTCAAGCTATGTGTTTTAGAAGTGTTCTCCAAAGAAGGGAAGGATATGTTTGTTTACCCTTTTTGAAAATTTGTTTTTTTTTTCCTGAAAAATAAAGAGAATAAGGAAAACACAGAACATATTTAGGGTATGTTTGGTTCTTGTTTTTTAAAACTGTTTTTTAGAATTGTTTTTGAAACACAGTAGAACAACAATGTGTTTTTTTGAACTGCTATTGTTATTCAAAATTAGCAGTTTTTTATGTTTTTCGTAACAAAAAGAATAAAAATTAAAAATCAAACGCTGTTACGCTTTTGTTCTCATTGTTTTTTAGAACAGAGAACATAAAATAATTTTTAAAAACATAAACCAAACAAGTCCTTGGTTTCCATTTTTTTTTTTTTTTGAAAAAACATAAAGGACACAAAAAACATTAAATTGAGAAAACAAAAACTGTTTTCAAAGAACACCAAAATATTATTTTTTGTGTCTTTAAAAACTGTTCTAAAGAATAGTTTTAAAAAATAGTAACCAAAACAGGCCCAAGTTTTCAAATACGTTTTTAACCAGTATTCAACATGTTCCTTGAAAATGTTAGCATAGTATTGTTTTCTAGAAACATGTAGAGCTATTAAACATTCGTAGTTGATTCAGCTTGCAATCTATCTTTGTCCAAAACTGGGCTGGAGAAAAAGTCAATTGTAGGCGAATATCCACTAACACAAGCATAAACACCTAGCTAATCGTAATGTTTTCCACTAAATATTCAAACTTCTACCCTTAAACAATTAACAAATGATTACTTTTACAAACATATAACCATTGTCATCAGTAGTAAACTAGAGATGGCTTAAACACACTGAATCATGCTATATATATATTCTATACTATCATTTGCATTTCCACTTACCCCTATGGGAATTGATCATCATGAATGGTTGGCGCCTCCAACTTATCCATTACACTTTTTCTGAAGAAAACTTAGTCAACAGTTGAAAAATTCAGATCACTTTGATCATAATCACACTCCAAATTAAGGGAAAAAGTCAGGCATTGAGGAACTTCACCCCAAAGCCAATGCTGAGATTTCCATGAGTTTATTATATAAATGCTACATTTCCCTAACCATGAAGCCATCACCTGCATTGTCCAAGCTGTCTTTCTGAAGATTTACCTCATTTCTCTGCTTCCTATCCTTTCTTCTTTTTCTCAAACCTGTTTATGGAGTAGATTCTCTCTTCCATTTCTGTTCAAGCTCTGAGAAGTTCATAGAAAATGACCCATATGAGACCGACTTGAACAAGCTCATGGGCTATCTCTACTTAGCAGCTCCTCCCACAGGTTTTGGGAAAGGTTCAGTTGGTCAGAACTATATACGACCAAGTGAAGGGGCTTACTCTTTGTCGAGGCGACGTCTCAAATGCAGACTGCAGAGCTTGTATCACTGAGGCAAGCAGCAAAATCCGAAAACTCTGTCCAGACAACAAGGCAGCCATCATATGGTATGATCACTGCCTTTTGAAATACTCAAACATGGATTTCTTTGGTCAAGTTGATTATGAGAACAGGTTCAATATATATGTGGAACTTGAATAATATATCTGATCCTGAATCATTTAATCAAAAGACAAGGAGCTGCTAAGCTACCTTGCTCAGCAAGCTTTCGTCGAACAGAAAATGTATGCAGTTGGAGATTTAGAGCTGGAAGAATCCAAAAAACTATATGGATTGACTCAATGCAGCAGGGATCTTTCCAGCAGTGATTGTAAAAAGTGTCTTGATGATTCCATAAGTGAACTCCCAAGCTGTTGTGATGGGAAAGGAGGGAGGGTTGTTGGTGGGAATTGTAACGTTGGATATGAGATTTACCCTTTTGTCAATTCTTAGAACTTGCAAATCAATTTCCCTAGGTTTGTTTAGGCATCATCCACCATATATATGTTTTGGGGAATGCAGTACCATGTTATGTACTTATATGTATCTCAAATAAATAAATAAATGTAGCTACTTATTTCCCATCATGCATAGCTCATGTAGTAGAACGTTCAATGTTTAAATAGGTAGGGAATAGGGAGGGGTCCCTGTTTGGTGTGAATTATACCTACATTTTGAGTGTGTTTTTTGTGTATTTTTATAACTCAAATGCTAGATTCACACCTTATTCATCAATATTATACTAATCCTCCATTCTGCAATGTTTTGTAGATAATTAATGAAAATCAAGCAAAGGAAGAGCTGAAAGGTAACAAGGTAGAATTTGGAGCAGAAGAACTCTCGAGTTCGCCTAGATGAAGGCCTACCTTCGCCTTGGCAAAGAGGTTCACCTAGGCGAAGGGCACAGCTCGCCTAGGAAAACCAGCACTGCCAATTGAAGATTTATGAAGAATCATTCTGCTCGCCTACGAACCAAACCTTCTCCCAGCGAAGCTTTTCTGGCTTAAAGTAAGGGTCACCACATCAGCAAAGGGGCACATGTCTTCACCCAGGCGAAGCTCAGTTCCTTAGCTAAGAATGCTCTGTCGAGACATAATGTACCTATTTTTAGCCCAATCATTGGCCCATTTCCCAATAGTATATATACTATACTTGTAATAGACCAAAAAGAGGAGGAAAAACCTAGAGGAGGTGGACATACCCCCATTTCTAGGGTTTTCTCTCTAGGCTTAGTTTTTTTTATAGGGTTTTTAGTTTTACTTGATCTTGAGCTCATATTTGGAGCTGAATTGGAAGGTCCAAATTGCTGTGGATACCTTGTAGCAAATGAGAGCTGAGTTTCTCGACTGAGATTGGATATGATATTTGTTTTGTATTCCTAAATTCTACTCTTATTCTTAACCTTTTAGTATTTTATTTGGTGCAAATATGATATTGTTGGGTTTTAAGGCTACTATGAGTTGTTAATTTCTCACCTAGGGTTGGTTGTTGAAATTGGTGGTTGACTTATGGTTTTTATTGAATGATTTTGGTGAATTTATGCTTGTGTTGAGGTTGTATGCATGTGGTTCCTTTTTTGTCCAGGTTTTTATCTAATTGTTGTATGCTAGGGGATGAAGTTGAGACCTAGAGCTCAAGGGGTTCCAGAATGACAGGTGGAAACATCCCCTTAGGAATTGATTTTTACCTCTAATGTCCCACAATTGTTAAAATCGAATTAACTTAATCAAAGAGATCTAGGAAACTAGGAATGCTTAGTACTAGGTGGATTTTATTAAGAGAGACATCATTCAACCTTATGCAAAGATTGTAAGGAAAGAAAGGTGATCGATCAGAGCATAACCTAGGTAACTCTATCGCAAGGACCAAAAGGAGACCAATAGGGTTCCCAAGGACTGATTTTTCTTAGAACCAGTATCACATTGTTTGACCTAGAAGGACCAAAAGGAGAATAGGAATGAGGTGTGAGAAATTGTGGGGAGACACGGAAGTGTAAACCTTATATCGGGTTCCTTGGGTAAGCACGAGAATATATTCATTTTGATTGTTATTTTATGGTTACAAGTCACAAACCCATAAATGGAGACAACCGGCCCTAGTGTTGATCATTAAAGTTTTCTTTTACTTCACTTCAATCATTTGCTGATTTTCAAGAGTTAGGTTATTTTAATTATTTTTAAATTCTAGTTAATCATCATCCCAATTAGTCATATTGCTTAGATAGTAAAATTCTATAGTAGCTGAGGTACTTAATCCCCATTTAAACCAAATTTTCCCTATGGGTTCGATACTTGGGATTTTCAATTAAAAAGCCACTTTATTACTTGTGATCCAAACACTTGTGGATTTGGTTGTTTTCAATCGAAAATTTATATATATTCGAATAACTGAACAAGTTTTTTGCGCCGTTGCTGAGGAAAGAGCGGTTTAAGTGGATTAGATTAATATTCCAGCAAAAGAGACATTTGCTAATTTTGGCAAAAATATTTTTTATGTAGGAGTTTTATTTTATTTCTCTTATTTCCATTTTTAGTTTTAATTTAGTTTCATTTGCATTCAGTTTGTTTACTATATTTTCGAGTGTTACTTTATGATTTCAGGTACCAATCGTACAAGCACAGAATGTCTAACGCAAAACTGTTGCCACTCGATCTTGAAATAGAAAGAACATTGTTCAAAAGAAAGAAAGCGAAAGCTGCTAATGTAGAAATGGAGGATCAGAACAGTGATAGATTCAGTGAGGGTAATTCGGACGACAATGAAATACCTGGACTTAGAGAACCAACATTAGGAGATTGTTGGCATCCAATGATGAATGAAGATTATTCAGGAATTCGCCACCAGCCTATTAATGCCAATAAATTAGAGTTAAAGCCAGATAATCGTCATGGTTCGCCAGCCAGCTAGCTGGGGTAGTACCCGGCGTGAGGATCCCAATGACGCTTGTCAAATTTCCGCAATCAGCACAATCAAGATGAACGAAGTTGACCATAATGTCATCAAACTGAAGCTATTTCCTTTTTCTATAAGGGATAAGGCAAGGAATTTTTTCAACAATTTGATGTCGGGTTCAATAGACTCTAGGGGGGGACTCTCGTTGAGACTTTCTTAACCAAGTTCTTCTCGCCACAATTAACTTCACAATTTAGAGCTGAAATCATGCAATTTCGACAAGGTGATCAAGAAACGTTGTATGATGCATGGGATAGATTTAAAGAGCTGTTGAGAAGATGCTCACAACATGGGTATAAGCTGAGTGCTCAAGTGCAAATATTTTATAGTGGTCTCAACTACTCAACAAGGGCACTCATCAATGCAGCATGTGGAGGTTCCATCGCTATGAAAACAGCAAAAGAAGCTAATTTGATGTTTGAGGAGTTGGCCATGAATAATTACCAACCTTCTTCTAAGAGAGGTGATGGTAGAAAGCACGGGGAAATCCATGAAATTGATAGAATATCATCGTTAGAGGCAAAATTTGAAGCTTTGATGACCAGATTTAATCAACAAGCTCCAAAGGAACCAAATCTTGGGGAGATTGCATACACGCAAACTCAAAATACTCTTATGGAAAATACTCCACTTCATATTGAAGATGCGAATTATGTTAATAATAGGAGTTATACATTTCGCCCCAACAACAATTTCCCATCTCATTACCACTCCGAGTTGAGAAACCATGAAAATTTGTCTTATAGGAATCGAGCGATTGTTTTGCATGATCCTCTTTAGCTTAGCACCACCATGGCATCTCCGGGTTTCCAAAATCAAGGAGCTTCAAGTTCAAATTATTGAGGGAACACGAGGCAAACTGGAGTCAATGAGCTGTTAGTGTCAATGAATGAGAGAAGAAAGAGCAATGAGTCGCGTCTTACACAGTTGGAGAACAATCAACTCACCTTTGTCATGCACATTAAAAACTTAGAAAATATTAAAGCAACTATGGGGACGTGCATGAAAAATCTAGAGCACAATCAAGCAAACATAGACACATGCATGAAGAACATGGAAACGAATCAGGCCAATCTTGGGGCATCTCTCAAAAATCTGGAAACTTAAATGGGTCAATTGGCTCAATCTGTGAGAGAACATCCTTCGAAATCATTTCCAAGTGATACTGAAACTAATCCAAAACAATGCATGGCTGTCACTTTGAGAAGTGGAAAAGAGCTTGAAAAGACGAAGAAGAATTCAAATGAAGAAGCACAACTTGAAAACAAAAAGAAAGAAGCTAAAATTGAAGAAAATATGGAATCTAAAACTGAGGAAGGGGAAGTTGAAATGAACAACAGGGTAGAGAAGCAAAAATCTGATCAAGTTATCCCCAGAAGAATAACTTTTCCCAACAACTCTCTCGCGTACACTCCACCCTTACCTTTTCATAAAAACCAAGCTGGATGCTCAGTTTCAAAAGTTCCTAAACATATTCAAGAAACTCGAGATCAACGTTCGATTTGCCGATGCTTTGGCCCAAATGCCCAATTATGTAAAATTCATGAAGGAGATAATGAGCGACAAGAAGAAATTAAAGGCATATGGAACTATGAACCTCTTCGAAAATTGCAGTGCAATCATCCAATGGAAGCTCCTAGAAAAGCAAAAATATCTAGGCAGTTTTACCATACCCTGTGTCATAGAGGAGCATACATTCAGCAAGGCATTGTGTGACCTTGGTGCCAGCATTAATCTGATGCCATATTTTGTGGCTAAAAGGTTGAATCTGGAGGAAATCGAACTGACAGCTCTATCACTTCAAATGGCGGATCGATCAATGACTTCACCCAAAAGTATTATTGAAGATGTACTCATAAAAGTAGAAGTGTTCATTTTCCTTGTGGATTTCGTTGTGTTGGACATGGAGGAGGGTGAAAAAGTACCTCTCATTCTCGGGAGACCTTTTCTAGCCATAAGTAGGCACCAACATGTGGCAGGCAAAGTAAAAAAAGTAGGAATACCAGAGCGCCCTGGCATTATTAGTTTCAGAAAATGCAGGAACACAGTCAGAGAATGAAGGGTGCATGAGAGTAGAAGCTATACCCATGCATGGAGTTGGGAGCATGAAAGCAGCCACTAAAGAATAACTGTGAAAAGCCTAAGTGGTAATTCACCGGATGAAAAACAACAGGGACAAGAACTGAATTCAATCATAAAATCAGATGTTGACCAAAATGAAATGGATCTATCTCTGAAGATAGTGGATGTAAAGCATTTATCAATTTAAAGAACTAAAAAATCAACTGTTGAGAAGACAAAGAAAATAAAACACAAGACATCCATCCAGCCAAAGATTCTCATTTTAGCATGTATGGGCACACTTAACCAAGAACCCATGAGTCATTCTCTGGGTTGAGTACCAACATTCTTCATCTTTCTTTGAGTACTAATATTGTGACAAGGCTTCGTGAAGCTATCAGAACTAAATATAGCGCTTCTTGGGAGGCAACCCAAGCTTTGTAAGAATCCTTTTCTTCCATTTCTTTTTCTTTTTCTTTTTCATTTTTGTTCTTAGTTTCATTTTTCTAAGTTTGGGGATTCTTCTTTTATTTTATCTTCTATTTTGTTTTGTTTTATTTGATGTGTTTATTGATTGTTTCAGGTTTACTCAAGAAGTCAAAGTCGGGGTTTACCTATTTGAAACTGAGTTTTTGGGGTGGGTTGAAAATATGACATTTTTGAAAAGGAGAGTGAGCCATAGAGTCAAATTAATTTTAATAAATTCAATGTAAAGTTGAGAACAAAATAGAGAGCCATAATTTTTGAAACAGTATTGTTCTAGGGGTTCTAGTTCACTAGACACAGTGTTTTGGTTCGCCTAGGCGAAGGCCCCTTCACCTAGGCAAACCCGTAAATCATTGAGTGAAACTCTCTAGTTCGCCTTGGCAAAGGAAAACCTTCGCCTAGGCAAACCACACACCCCCCTTTTTTGTTGGTAATCCCTGGGTTCACCTCGGGCGAAGGCACCTTCGCCAGCGGTAACCCTTATAAAAACTTCGCATGCTCTCGGTGCCCGCCAAGCGGGCACCCTTCGCTTATGCGAACCCCCTCGCGACTATTCAGCTTAAGTGCTTTGCCTTAGCGAAGAGACCTGATTCTAGGGCACTATAAAAGGATGCTAAGAGTCATTTTGTTCATTTCACACACTATTTAGACCCTCCCTTCCCTCCAAAAACTCGGCATTTCCAAAGCACCCTCCTTCTTTCTCCATGGCTCCTAAGAAAATAGTCCGGATGAAAAGGAAGAGGACGAGATCTAGTTCGCGGACACCTCCACCATTTCCCAACAACCCTGAAAAGTTCATCACCTGGGATGTCGAAAGGCTATATCACGATTCGCTCTTCAATAGGACCTTTGTTCATGAGTGGGGTATTCCGAACCCCAATGTCTACTTCAACTTTTTAATCTAGTAAAAGGGGTGGACCAAACTGTGCGATCATCCCTCACATGGAATAGCTCTAGTCGTTCGAGAATTCCAATCCAACTCTCCCGGGTCATTATTTCATAGTCTACGCATCGTGGAAGTGGGTTGACTTTTTAGTGCGATAAGTAGTCAGATAATTTCATGACGATGACGCTAGGACGCCTTACAAGGCGCTATTTCTGAATATAGATTATCAACAGCTCATGAGATCCCTCACCAGGGAACAGGGTGAATGGAAGTGCCATCTGTCTACATCAAAGGTGACGACATTCCAAATAAAGGCCCTCAAGCCTGTCCCGAAGGTCTAGTATAATTTTTTTTATGCCAAACTCAAACCTTGCCTTCATCTGTCCGCAGTGACCAAGGACAAGACTCGATCTTGCTTTATGCGATCCTTTAAGGCATCAGATTTGATGTTGGCCATGTCATAGAGAGTGGGATTATCGAATCCATCTAAGGGCGTTGTACCGGAGCCCTTATCCACCCCTCTCTCATCACCCAACTATGCCGAGCTGCTGAAGTACCAATGCTTGAGTCCGAGGAGAAATCCCACCATTGACTCCCATTGATGCTTCTGAAAGCAAAGGATGGAGCCCTAGATGACATGGATAAGGAAGAGGAAGACGCAGCAATAGTAGGACAACAAAGCGAGGAGGATTTAAAGGACGAGGATCTAGAGGCCGACCTTCCAGATGCGCTCAGGAGCGCATTTGCTAGACTTTCAGCTCCCCAGGATGAGCTAGCATATAGGCAGTAGATGCAGATCGATCACGCAAAGCGCAATATAACATATGGGGTCATCATGATGCAGTTTTACCACGGAGCAACATCATCATCGCTTGTTTCATCGTCTCCGCCTCATTTGGTCTCCCACTGCATTCAGCACTACCACCACCCTGTGCGTGATGACCCGTTTTTAGATGAGGATTAGACTGGTTTCCAGGGGAGTATTCTTTCATATCACACTTTGTTCAGCATTCCAGGACAGTCGCAGTTCCAGTTTGGGGTGTTTTTCTCAGATATACTAATTTTATCATATTGGTGCAATATGGTGCACCTGAAACACTTTGACTATTTCCTATTTTTGGATATTTTTATTTCTTTTGGATTATCTTTGCTTTATTTAGTTTTTAGTTATTTTGGATAGTTTTTATAATATTTTTGGTGTGTTTGTTAGTTAGCTTTTAATTTTATTTGTGGGAAATGGTTTGACTCATGGATCGCTTATTTTATGTTTGAAATTATTTTATCAATATCAGATATATTTCTTGGGTTGAAATTTGTTTAAGTTTATAAGTTTCCACTAGTGATTCATCCAACACTATAATGTAGCAAAATTTTGAAAAATTGTAAAAATTTGTGTTTTCTTTTGTTTTTATGGGTTTGCTGTGAGACATTTGGCATGCCTATGATGATATCTAATTGTGTTGTTCTCAACATTTGAATAATGTAAGAGATAGTTGATCTAAAAACTAAATTGGTTGACCTAGAGGGGTCTGTACATACCTAGCTTTAGGTTTTCATGTACTACATAAAGCTCCCTTGTAATTATTTGCAATCATGTTTATTTAGAGAAGTACTAGGAAACTATAACGCTTAGATCTCATGCAAAACTTTAGGAACTTGTTATACCATTCGAGGCAAAATCCTGTGGTGTCATAATTTTTGGGAAATGATATAAATACACTCCTTGAATTGGCTTGAGCCTTTATCCGTACCCATATGAATTGGTCCATAGTCACTCGCTTGAGCCATATTAGCCATATTCAATCTTGAAAACTAAGCAAGAACACTCCATAGTCCTTTTGTTTATTCCTCTGTTAAGAACCCATTTTACCCTAATATATTATCACTATAAAGGCAACCATGAAGTATAGATATAGTTTTGTGGGAATTTTGAATGAAGGGAGTTGCATAGGTACAAAATTTCAAGGAAGGTTTATTTGAAAAGAACAAGAAAAGAAAAACAATTAGAAAAAGTGCAATTAAGAAAAGAAGTCAAGGAGGAGCAAATTTAACCTCATAGCCTTCTTACCTTGAGCTACTAAGTCCGTAGGGGTGTATTAACACCTAATACCCTAAGACCAATTGGTCTAGGAGTTATTGACCTAAAACTTGTTACATGGGGGTAGGTAGAAAGCTTAAAGGGGTCGAATATTGCACTGATCCTACCTCGAGGTTTAGAAAAAGCAAGAATTCTTGATGATCTTTCAAGAAAGATAAAAACAAACAAGTCAGGGGTGAAGCACGAAGAGCATACGATGCTAATGGATTGGTTTGAATGACTCAATTTGAAAACACAATGAAATTTGAGAGGAAGAAGCACAAGAATAAAAAGGAAAGTGTGTTTTAGTGTTTTGGTAAAAACCAACCCAAACATTTATTAATAGTCTTTCACCCTAGCCACACATTACAAGCTTGAAAATACCTATTTGAGATCCTAATAAGGTGTAATTACCTACATTAGTAGAGAATGGTATGTTACAAGCCTATAAAGTCTTGGTCACTCGTGATTCATGGAAATTATTTAGGTGAGAGATCCTTTACCGATTTATCTTCTTGTTTCATCTAAACTACACTTGGTTTAATCGCAGGAGATTGTACATCGGGTATAGAACCCTGATTTAGGTGCATTTAGCTTATGGTTAGCCCATTAATTATAAAAAGAACACCATCTTGAATATTATTCGTGTTAGAATGCATACCCTGGAGGCAAAACATTGCACTGAGATCTCAAGGGACTCACATTTTATTTTTAATAAATTTGGAACTTGTCTTTTTTTTATTGAGGACAAGCAAAATGTTAAGTTTGGGAATGAACAGAATTATACCTACATTTTGAGTGTGTTTTTTTGTGTATTTTTATTACTCAAATGCTAGATTCACACCTTATTCATCAATATTACACTAATCCCCAATTCTGCAATGTTTTACAGATAATGAATGAAAATCAAGCAAAGGAAGAGCTGAAAGGCTAGAAGGCAAAATTTGCAGCAGAAGAACTTTCTGCTCACTCTAGGTAGTCAACTTTCTACCTTATATGAAATAGGTCTTCCGCTCAGGTGAAGACAACTCGCCTCTAGGTGAACCAATATCAGTAATTGAAGATTTCCTCAAGAATTCACCTTAGGTTTGCCTCGGCGAACCAAACCTTTGCCTAGGCGAAGGGTCACCCCATCAGAAAAGGGCACGTGTCTTCGCCTAGGCGAAGAACGTCAGGATGAGATAAATGTACCTATTTTAGCCCAATCATTGGCCTATTTCCCAATAGTATATATTTTATACTTGTAATAGACCAAAAAGAGGAGGAAAAACCTATAGGAGGCGGACATACTCCCATTCTAGGGTTTTCTCTCTAGGCTTAGTTTTTTTTTAAGGTTTTTAATCTTGAGCTCATCTTTGGAGCTGAATTGGAAGATCCACTGCAGTGGACAATTTTCAGGAAGTGGGAGCCAAGTTTTGGACGAGATTGATATTTGCTTGTGGCTCCTAAACTCTACTCTTATATTCTTAACCTTTCGCAGATTTTATTTGGTGCAAATATGATAATATTGGTTTTGAGTTTCAGAGTGGCTAATTTCTCACATAGGGTTGGTTGTTGAAATTGGTGGTTGACTTATGGTTTTTATTGAATGATTTTGGTGAATTTATGCTTATGTGGAGGTTGTATGCATGTGGTTCCTTTATTGCCCAAGTTTTTATCCAATTCTTGTATGCTAGAGGGTGAAGTTGAGACCTAAAGCTCAAAGGGTTCCAAAATGATAGGTGGAAACATCCCCTTAGGAATTGATTTTTACCTCTAATGCCCCACAATTGTTAAAATCGAATTAACTTAATCAAAGAGATCTAGGAAGCTAGGAATGCCTAGTACTAGGTGGATTTTATCAAGAGGGGCATCATTTGACCTTGCCTAAGATTGTAAGGACGAAGGAGATTCATCGAGCATAACCCTTGACAATTTTATCGTTGGGTGACCAAAGGAGACTAATAGAGTTCTAAGGACTGATTTGTCTTAGAACTTTATCAAGCATTGTTTGGACTTAAAGGATCGAAGGAGAATAGGAATGAGGTTCTATCTCGAGGTACCTCACCCCATTGAAAACTCATGATCTTTGTCTGGGCAAGCATGAGAATATATTCATTTTGATCGGTATTTTATGGTTATAAGTCACAAATCCATCATTGGAGACAATCGGCCTTAGTGTTGATCATTAAAGTTTTCTTTCAGTTCACTTCATTCATTTGCTGATTTTCAAGAGTTAGGTTATTTTAATTAGTTTTTAATTCTAGCTAATCATCATTTCAATCAGTCATATCGCTTAGATAGTAAAATTCTTTAGTAGTTATGGTACTTAATCCCCATTTAAACCAATTTTTCTCAGGTCTGATACTTCTGAGATTTTAATTAAAGCCTCTATATTATCATGATTTGTACACTTGCGTATCTGCTGTTTTCTAATCGAAAATTTATATATATGAAAATAACCAAATAGTCCTAGGTTCGAGTCCCAGTGAGAACAATTTACTACATTGTAATTAAAGTGTTTAGTTGTCAAAAAGAAAATGTAGCTGCTTGTTCTAAGAGGTAAAATATGTACTTCTATATTTCATAATTGTACCTTTAGAATAACTCCATGTACTCTTCCTTGTTAAAAGTATGTCTGCCAATGTATTATGAGAGGTAACTAGTCCCATTTTCTTCTTCTTCTTGCTATGTGCAGGATTTATAGTCTCAAAAGATGATTGGAACAGGCCATAGGAAAAGGGGATTATATGTTTTGGATGAGTTAAAAGAGCCAGCTACTACGGTTTCTAGTGTTGATTTATCATCTTTTCATTTGAATCCTTCTTTTTCTAGTTTTTATTTATGGCATTCTCGTCTTGGTCATGTTTCGTCTTCTTGTTTGAAATTTTTGGCATCCATAGGGGCTTTAGGAAAATTATGAACTCATGATATTTTTGATTGTAATGGATGTAAACTAGCAAAATTTTCAACTTACCTTTTAATCAAAGTGTTCCTGTTTCTTCTTCTCCCCATTATATAATTCATTATGATGTATGGGGGCCTTCTACTGTTCCCACAAAACGAGGGTCTCGATATTATGTTTCTTTTATTGATGATTATACTCGCTATTGTTGGGTTTATTTTATGAAACATCGTTTTAAAATTTTTGAGGTATACAAAGTCTTTTGTACTCTTGTAAAAACCCAACATTTTGTTGTTATCGAATTTTTTAGGTGTGATATGGGTGGGGAATATACTTCTAAAAAATTTCTTGAGTTGCTCGCCTTAGATGAAACAATTCAGTAAACTTTGTGTACGGATACCAAATGGTGTTGCTGAAAGAAAACATAGGCATATTGTTGAAATTGCTCAATCTCCCTTATTATATACTTATGTTTCTATAGAGTTCTGGGGTGATGCTGGTCTCACTGTTGTAACTTTGATTAATTTGATTCATTCCTCTCATATTTCAAGTATTTATTCTTTCAAAAAATTATATGGGTATGCTCCATATTATTCCTTCTTTACAGTTTTTGGTTGCATTTGCTTCATTCTTCATCCTCATTTACAATGTAGCAAGTTGTCCTCTCAACATGCTAATCATGTCTTTCTTGGTTATGGTGAAGGTCAAAAGGGGTATCGGTGTTTTAATCTAGCTACTTAAAAAGTTTATGTGTCTCATCATGTTGTTTTTCTTGAACATATACCTTTCTTTTCTATTCCATCTGCTACTCATGACTTGACTAGATCTAACCTTATTCGCATTGATTCCTTCTTTGAGGATTATGATACTTATTATCTCAGTTCCTAATACCCTGATTCCCTTTCTCATGTTCTTCTCATTTTCCTTTACATTATACTCAAAGTGTTCGTGCTAGTAGTTCGGCAGGTATAAACACTTTGCTCTCTAGGACACCTGATACTCCCTTTCTTGCATATGGTCTCCCAAGCTCCGTATGAGATTGTAGATCCACCTCTACGTTGATCCACACGCATTTGTAAGTTCATAAGCTCACTAGATTTTGCTTATTCTTGTTATTCTTTAACCTTTACTTCCTTTTTAGCTTCTATTCATTGTCCCTTTGAGCATTCTTTGTATAAAAAAGCAATTCTTGATCCACGTTGGTAGCAAGCTATGGATGAGGAACTTAAGGCTTTGTATAAGATAGATACTTGGGATCTGGTTCCTTTACCCTAGTAAAAGTGTTGTTGGTTGTCATTGGTTGTATAAGATCAAGACTTATTCTGATGGATCTATTATGCGTTTCAAAGATAGGTCGGTTGCAAAAGGATATTCACAACAATACAATATGGATTATGAGGAGACTTTTGCTTCTATTGAAAAAATGATTACTGTTGGTACTCTTCTTGTAGTAGCTTCAATTTGACAATGGTGAATCTCCCAACTTGATGTTAAAAAATGCTTACTTAAATGGGGATCTTCAAGAAGAAGTTTATATGGAGCCCCATCTTGGTGTTTCTCATGATTTTGGGTATGTTTGCAAGCTCAAGAAGGCATTATATGGTTTCAAACAAGCGTCCAGTGCTTGATTTGAGAAATTCACTTTTGTGACCTTCTCTCTTTGTATTTATATGTTGACAACATGATTATTACTGGTGATAATATTGATGGAATTTTCATTTTGAATGCAGAATTAGCTAAACAATTTGAAATGACGGATTTTGGTTCTCTACGATATTTCTTATGTAATGAGGAAGCCTATTCTCCTAGAATTATCTTCTTTCTTAGTCCAAATATGTTGTAGATATTCTTGAGCGAGTTGGACTTACTGATAATAAGACTAGTGATACTCCCATTGAGGTTAATGCAAAATACTCTTCTTGTAAAACCCGGAAAAATGCAATTTTTTTTTAAAAAGGGCAAAACGGTAATTTTCCACTATAGTATAGGTTGAAAACCTGAGATTTTCTAAATCTCGGATGATGCAATGGACTTAACCTTTGGAATCGTCTCGTGAAATCTAGCTACCTAATCGACCCTCATGATTGGGTGACAATGACTCAATGATCACAGGCACCCGGGGCCTAAGATAACACATGGAGTGGTGCCACATGACATGACTATGTGGATGCCACATGGCAAGCTTTGAGGAGGGCACATAGCATGAGAGCCATGTGGTCTGGCATTTCCCACCTAGTGCATGTGTCCATGTGACACATGACACATGGAAAATAAAGTCAAAATGTGAGGAAAGTGAGAGGAAGTTTCCTCTTTTTGGGATCAAACCAAGGAATAGATGATGAGAGAAGAAAGAATTCGGTGGAAGGAGGAAAGGAAAGAAAAGAAAGGAAAGGAGAAAAAATAAAAGAAAGGAAGAAAGGAAAGAAAATGAGGAAAACAAAAAATAGAGGAGGAAAATCCGTGCGTGGAGGGAAAAAAAAGGAAAGAAGGAAAGGGTCTCATTCTCATGTTTCGTTGATTGAAGTCGCAGTCCAGAATTGAAGTTGGCTCCACGGACCAAACTATAAGTAGGTGCTGAAACAAAAGAGGCAGTGGCTTTCCTACACTGTTCCTCTTAATCTAAGGTCAGAATGGATATGTGGTTCCCAACCGTGGACTAAGCTGACTGTGGACTATTTTGGGATGCTTGTTTGAGGACTCCGCTACATGACTGAATTTATAGTCGTTAATGATAGTCTTGAAAGTTGTAAAAATAAATTAAAAAAATATAAAATATAATATAAAATAAAACAAAAACTGAAATTTCTGGACTAAGTCCAAATTATTTCCAAGGCTAGGTATGACGGATTTATGGTTGGGAATGACTAGTTGGCGTGGATTGTTTTTGTGTGTTATTGCTGGAAATTTTATAACATGCTAAATGTGTTGTAAATATGTTGATATATTAGTGTTATATATATTAGTATGAATGGATGTAAATTATATGTTGAGCATCATCCACAGATTTCGCATAAAGTACGGGTTATAAATTGTTCCATGTAGTGTTCATTATACATGTAACATGAGATAACATGCAATGTCATTTTGCATTGCATATGCATGGGGGCATCGCATTGAGTTGGGTGTGAATACATGGTTGGTAAATCAACACTGCATTTGGTGTTTGATTGGTTGGGCTCGATAAATGGGACAACGTCCAACAAAGTCGCACGGTTGCATGAAACGAAAAATATGTGCTGAGTATCAACAAAAAGGGATAAATCCCCCCTCGGGTGAAAACCCCGCCAATTATGGTTAGACATAGTCCCTAGTAGTGAAAGACCATGTGCAACTGGGTTTGCTGAGCTCGTAGAGACACCAAAACTGTGCTACCCACAAAAAGGCGTGATGATTTTGAATATAAATGACCATTGTGATGTATCATCCAAAATGATTTTGATTTATAAACAAATGAAATTGGTTTTGAAAATGACCACATGTCATCCGTAATGACTGCTTCATAATTTGGCATAAGCATGTATGAGAGTTCTGAGGACTGACATGCGCGACATCTCATCTCATTTCACGGGCATGTAGACCCTATTTAGAATTGGCATATTCTTTATTGGAATTTTGATGCGTGTATTATTATGTGAACTTGGCATAAGCATGTATGAGGGAGTCGGTGAGGACTCGGGACATGGGGCATGATGAGTCTCATCTCATTTCATGACATGTAGAATTCTATTTAGAATTGGCATATTCTTTATTGGAATGTTGATGCGTGTATTATTGTGTGAACTTGGCATTGCACGTGCACTTAGGTGGGGAGTAGCCCTTGTAGGAGTTATCCTTATTGGGCATTACTCACCTCGTTGTGGGACCTCCTTTCAGGTGCAGGTTATGTATAGGCGGACCACCCTCATCCGACCGTTAGTGAAGAAAGCCATCAAGGGCTTTAGATTTTATTTTGTAAACATAGCTAGAACAAACTAGTTTTGATATAAGTATTGTATAAGATAAATGGATGAATGGATGAATGGATCCCGATGAATGGGACGCGATATGGTGGTATCGAGTTATGTGATACCCATAAGGATTTCAAGGATCGGTTATCAACGGACTCTCGTGTTTTAGGGCTGACACTTTTCCGATGGAGTGCCTGAGCAACTTATATTGTACCGTACTATTGTTGGGAGCTTGGTCTATCTTAGGATTACTCGTCCTGATATTGCTTATGTTGTTTATGTTGTTAGTCAATTTGTTTCTTCTCCTACTACAGTTCATTGGGCAACTGTTCTTCATATTTTGTGGTATCTTCAAGGGTACTCCTTTCAAAAGCCTCACTATCATCCACCTCTCGATTGTACATAATCCGATGTCGATATAGTGACCCCTGTAATCATTACCCGATCCACGAGCCGGCGCGACTCGCTTTTAAATGGAAGGAAAATGTGGGTTGATTTTCGAATTTTGGAAAATCCGTCCTCGAGGAGGACAGTTTTTCTTTGTGGGTTGATTTTCGAGTTTTGGAAAATCCGTCCCCAAGGAGGACAGTTTTTCTTTGGAGTCGCCACTTACTTTTTGTTGTTATTTTATAAAGGGGAAAACCAAGTAAGAACAAAACTCTAATGACTCCAGTATGGAAAATGTCCGCGAAAATCAGATTTCTGGGTCCTGGTCGACATCATCGAAGGTACCCTCATATGAGGTAGCACTCCTCTGTGCCCCGACTCCGGTCTCTACTAGTGAATTGGGTATGTAGGAGCATAAGGGTCGCGATCGATACTCTAGGCCAAATGATACAACTTAGGATCAGACCAACCTAATTGTATCTAGCATGCTTAAAAACACTCAACCAAAGAGCAATGGCGGTATACGTGGTCCTGCCACGCGCTACATCAAAGGTTAGCCAAAAAATTATAGCAAGCAACATTTATTTCACCCAAACATAAGGCATTCATGTGAAATTCATTACCCGCATTAAAGCACATACTCAGGGTCCCTAGCCAAGGGAGAAGCAGGAATAGATAGGGCAACAATACATCATACATCATGCATTTAAACCAAATATTGGATCCTATACCAAAAGAAAGAAGAAGCCGAAGGAGGTAAGTGGTTTGCTTACTTTAGCACACATTCCCTTTAAAATCCTCCACAAACTAAATCCATACATAAATAACCTAATATTGCCCACTACCTCACTTTGTTCAAACCTAAAACTGGAACTCAGACCCTAAAGACAACCTACAGGTTCCCTGGGGTAACTAAGAGCACGCCATGATAGATTCGGGACTGGTTACGCCAAAATATGAGGCGCCCATGAGTCGTCGGTTGAAAACCGTTGAATCTGTTCAACTAGTCCAAAGATTGAGAAAATTCCTGAAACATTGTCAGAAAATTCCTCACAGTTGGGAATCCAACAAAACAAAGGAATGCAATTCATTTCTAATGACCAAGAACTAACCCAACAAAGAAAAGGTATCAAAACTCATTCCAAAGAACCGAACCTAATGAACCGGTTGGTTCGGTTTCCCAACCAGTCCAGACGGTTGAAAAAAAGATTTCAAAAAAAATTTCAGAACCATCCTTACAAAGTCAGGAATCTAGCACAACAACGGTGATCGATTCTCAGCCTGAAGGAGGAGAACCAACCAAAACCAACCGAACCACGCAAACCGCTTCAGAACCTTACTCTGTAAATGAACCGGACTGGATCTGGTTTTCAACCAGTCCATTTCATTGAGAGGAGGCCTCAAAATTTTCCATAACTTTTATAAAAGATTTAGAAATCTAACAAAACAACGGGTGATCGATTCTCAGCTCGGATGAGTGAGAACCACCAAACCAACCAAACTACGCAAACCCGCCTTTCCGCAAACCTAACCTAAATGAACCGACTAATCTTGTTTTCAACCAGTCCAAATCGTTAGAGGCTCTCAAAATTCCAGACTTATAAAAGAGTTAGAAATCTAACAAAACAAACGTTGATCGATTCTCAGCTCGGATGAGTGAGAATCAACCAAAACCAACCAAACTACGCAAACTGCCTTTCCTGCAAACCTAACCTAAATGAACCTACTGATCTGGTTTTCAAACCAGTCCAAATCGTTGAGAGAGACTCTCAAAATTTTCCAAAACTTTTATAAAGAGAGTGGAAATTCAAAAACAACGTGATCGATTCTCAGCTCTGATGAGTGAGAACCAACCAAAACCAACCAAGCTACCCAAACTGCCTTTCCTGCAAACCTAACCTAAATGAACCGAATGATCTGGTTTTCAAACCAGTCCAAATCGTTGAGAGAGACTCTCAAAATTTTCCAGAACTTTCCTAAGAGATTCAGGAATCTAACAAAACAAACGGTGATCGATTCTCATCTCGGATGAGTGAGAACCAACCAAAATAAGCCAAACTACCCAAACTGCCCAGCAGCAGAAACTGGCTGAAACCGGCTTCACGTATGAGCGTGAAACCAGCTCAAATGGCTGAGGAGAAACCCCAAATTTGACCAGAATGTATCTTAAAGAACAGAGGAGCCAGGGTATATTTCTTACCTCCTCCACAAAAACTTAAAAGAAACAAACTCGAGCATCCAAGCATACCCGTGAACGTAGCGTTTGAGCCCGAAAAGTGTCCCACAAAGGTCCCTTCCACTTTGATCTTTTCTCCCTTTTATACTGATTCACCTCAGCATCTGAACCTACCTGGTGTTTTCCACCTCGCTGGAAAAGGGCCTCCAATCAATCTCGAAACAAATTTTCCCCATTAACTCCTTCCTTTCCATGCAAGCCGAATATCTAAGATTGGGCTTGCGCCATCACCTGCATCTAATAAGGATTCATGGTGGGTTCTGTATGTAAACTTAAGCCAAGGCTGTACTTGACCCAGCAATACTGCCATGGTCGAATCTCAAGCTTATGGGCCTGAACCATAGAGATTTGGGCCTAAAATCACAAAAAACAAATACCATTAATAAGTCATTCCGACAACTGCTGAAACTAGATGTCCAGTCCATCCGGTTGAGAAAATTATGAAATTTTGAGATAGAATGTTCCTCAAGAATAGTGGGTGAGCACCAAATAAAAAACGGTGCAATCATTCCAAGTTCGATGAGGGAGATATGATCAAAACAAGGAGGAGTGCTCACCAAAATCACCCAAAAAACAATGTCAGATAATGCATTACCTCGATGAAAATCAAATAAACTAATTATCAAACGGTTGACAAAAATTATGAATTTTTAATAAAAAAAACCTCCTTGGCAAATAAAGAATCCAACAAAACAAATCAAAGAACAATCTCTGAGTTCTGATGGCGGAGATATGATCAAACAAGCTCAAGTGCTCGACATACTTAATAAACTTTGATCGAGCTAAAACTCGAGGGGCCCCACTTGCTTCCTATAGCACGATGCCAATAACTAAAAAAATAAGCCATGATGACACTCTAAAGTGAACTACATACGCACTCAACAGACCACATACAAGCCCACCCGAGGCTCAGAGAGACGCATCAGTCCCAAAAGGTCCTTCTAATGAAGAGAGTGAGAACGATGGTGAGTGTGACACCCATAGGATGTGGTCGTTGAGGGGCAAAATCGAGGTCTACAACATGCCCTCAAGAGAGGAATGATCCAGTGAATCGGGTGCTAAGTGCAAAGTCGATAAAGAGTGAAATGAACTCAGTGAGAACCCAGATGACCAACAATTTTGTCCCCTTACTTAGTATCAAGACTAATGGAACAGAGTCACTCCAATTGAAGGACTTAAAGAAAACTCAGGCATGATGCCCGAAGATGAGTGATCCTGCATAACCCGGAAGATAATAGAGTCCGGCACGGAGAAGATGAGGAACTGAGCAAACTATAGAGAAAGGTCCCGGCAAGACCGAAAAGGGTTGAATCCGAGTGAGTACCTGAAAAGGTAGAATCCCAATGAGTGCCGAAAAGGTGAATCTGCGAGTACCGAAGAAGGGTAATCCGGGCGAGCATCCGGGAAGGTAAATCCCAGAGCACTGAAGGGAAAATCCTGATTACTGTGAAAGGTAGATCCCGAGAGTACCCCAATAGGGGATCCAGTGGGAGACCAAAATGGGATCCGCAAGTGAAAATGAGAATGTGGGATCCCAATAGTACCTTAAAGGTAAATCCAAGTAGCACCGAAAAGGCAGATTCAAGAGTACCGGAAAAAGGCAGATCCGGCAGTACCTAAAGGTAGAACTGTGAGTACTTAAGGAAAATCCCGGTGAGTACCTAAAAGGTAGATCCCGGAGAGACGGAGAAGGTAAAATCCGAGAGTAATCGAAAAGGTGGATCCTGGCTATACCGAAAAGGTAGAATCCGGTGAGTAATGGGAAGGAAAATCAAGAGTACCTAAAAGGTAGATCCAGGAGAGTATCTGAGAATAAATCCGTGAGTATCTAGAAGGGAAAATTTATATACCGAAAATAGAAATCCACAAAGTAGCATCGAAAAGGTAGAACTGCTAGCACGGAAAGGGCAGATCCGCGAGTACCGTAGAAAGGTATAAATTTGGCTAGTACCGGAAAGGTGGATCTGTGCGAGCCTGGAAGGTGAATATCCCAGGGCACCTAGAAGGCCTGATTAGCACCGCCGGAGAAGGATCGAGAAGGGTAGATCCAGCATCGAGAACCACCAGGATTGGTATGGATGGGGATGCCAAAACTAGTGCTCCACTAACTAAACGAATGGGGATGACCTAAAACGAACCCAGAGCATAATGGGTGAAACTTAGGATGTAACTGCTGAGATAATCGCTTGATGACAAAAGGGTATACCTGCTGGGTGACGCTCGAAAGTGCCACAAATGATAAGCCAGAAACCACAGTTTAATAACAAGATGGAAATAAAGGGTATGTCCCAGACAATCTTCACAAATGGACTAAGGTGGAAAGAGTGGCAGCTCGGGTCTAGGGTATCAACGCAATGTCAAATCTCATAACCGCACATGCGGCCGCCGAGAGCCGAAAAACATCACAATCAATTATTCAGAAAAATCATCCATTTATTCCATAAACCATGTGGTATGCCCGCGCATATCCGGCGCAAGTGCCTTGATGAAAAAAAAAAACTCAAATAAATCAAGAACCAATCGCCTGAACAAGCGAAGACAACATATGTGCGCCAACAGCACCTCATCGAAGTTGACGCATGAGAGAATCTACCCAGGCTAGCCCTGGCACTCCCGCTGTATGAAGAAACCCAACAAGATGTGGAGCACACTTTAAACTTTGATGCCAAATATCTCTATGAAATGGTCACAAGCAGTACATGCACGAGCCACGCCAACATGAAAGGATGGGGGTATGCCCTAGTGTGAATGTGTCAAAGCATAAAGCTATGATAAGACAATGGCCCTAATTTCATATCATCAGAGGCTAATCGAATTTGAGGCAAGAAAACTAAATGGAGAAGCAATATGTGACCCTCGATACTCCCCAAGAACAGAGACCTGTCGACATCCCGTACTCAATCAAAAGATATAGAACTCCATTCGTATAAAATAAGCTTCAAGCAAACACGAGATCTCATGGTCTCAAGGTGGTCTTACGACTCGGACCGTAATGTAGGCCAGGGGTGAAAGGTGAATGACATGATGGGAAACAAAGGCCCAAATACCTAATAAATACTGCCAAAGCCTTGTACGCGCAATGTCAAATATCAGCGACTATGTGAGCAAGGTGATCAACCAACATCCGAATGAACAATGTCAAATGACAAGTGAAGTGCACCAAAGGACACGCGCTTTAAGAAGTGAGACATGATCAATAAGAGAAGAAGACCAAAGTGATAAGAAAATGATGAATGGATAGAGCAAAAAAGGAAGAAACAAGCTGGGATACAAATGTGGCAATGTGTGACAACAATGAACAACTCGTCCCAAGAACGTCAAGTCAAAGCAAGTCATTATAAGATGGGAGTGGTGATACAGGTAATGATCCAGGGACCTAGTAATACAAACCCAACCTCATTCCTAATGTATTACCCAAATCC
Source organism: Tetrastigma voinierianum (assembly GCA_016808115.1). Lineage (NCBI taxonomy): Eukaryota > Viridiplantae > Streptophyta > Magnoliopsida > Vitales > Vitaceae > Tetrastigma > Tetrastigma voinierianum. The sequence continues at coordinate 455,908 of JAEQBH010000543.1, read as the reverse complement.
ACGGAGAAAATCTATCAATGCTTTCACTCAAAACCTCAGAGGATAATAAATCTCTCAAACCTAAATGACCTTGATGATCCCAAGTATAATGTAAAGAATATCAAACAACATTTTTTTTTTTTTTTGTTTTTTGTTTTTTTTTTTGTTTTTTTGTTTTTGCGTTAACAACCAAATAGGCCGAATGCCACACTACGCAACTAACTGAAAGAACCTCAAACCTCCAAGCCCAAAATGGTCCCCTCAACCAAGAATCCTGATCAAAACCCATAAAGTGAATAAAGTGGTGACAAATCGACTGTACTTCCGGATGAGAGCACGCCATCATTACTCAAAAGAAGATAAAAGTGAAATGAATGAGATGAGGAAACTAGACTCAAAGGCATTTGCAGAAGATGCAAAATGGAGGAGAAAAAGAACACAAATAGATGGGAGAAAGAACAAACGAAGAATGACACAATGCTTATATTGCTCACAGATCCAATTAATATGTAGTTTGACTGTGGGCAGGCCCTAACCCAAAGAAAAGTATGCAAGGCTGAATGAAAGAATAGGCTATAATAAACCGCAAGGAGGCTCAAAGTGGCTAGCACAGGATATATCAATGCATAGGTGTGCAATAAGGAATATGGCTACTCAAAACGACGGCCACCATCCCCAACCATGATCTCTACACGAAACCCTTCACCGATCCACATTGACCGGCCCGTTGAACCGATTACCCAAGTTTGTCAACCGTGCTGCTCCCTCTGAAGTCGATTCTAACACGACATAAGGTCTGGCCCAATTCGGGTCCTGGCCCAATTTCGAAATTGATTGAACTATAACTCTACACTAGTCGCCAAACTCTTGAAATTCAATCTTCTTTCAAACACGAAACATTTTCCTCCAGCTCTTCAACATGATCACGCCTCACCTCCTCTCTCATCTAAAATGAAGGATCATAACGGGATCCAGCTCACTAAGTCTAGATATTTGATGCTTTAATGTGCACTTAAGGATCCTATCTCACTCTTCAAATGTGCAAAGATCGCTCCATGCCATACAAAGAGCAAGGTGTAGCCCCGCCGAGGTACGAAAGATGTACGATGTTTCTCCAAGTAACGCCGTAAAGGGTTTCTCCGACCAACTCTGGAAGCCCAACCATCTTTCTAAAAACTTTCTCGATATTTTATTTGCGGCCTCAACTCGCCCCATTAGTCCTGGTGGTTCATGCATGATCGATGATCAATACCACTTTGAACCAATGTATCCACTTCGCTCCGAATGCGCCTCATCTCGAGATCAACTCATGAGGGACCCCATATCGGGAGATAATGTGCGATCTGATGAATTTGGCCACTCTACCGGCCGGGCCAATCCACATACAGCTTCCACCACTTAGCAAATAATCACGAGCCATCAGATGTACCATGTCCACTAGAAGACTCGTGAGATCTTTCCCACAATATCAACACCCCATACTGAAAACGGCAAAAGCGCATGGGTGCATGCAACTCAAGGCAGGCATGCGGTATCAAGTCTCCGCATTTGACACTCAGATATCTCCTCGTACCAACCGGCAAATAACTGCCTCCATAGTCAACCAAAGTAACTAATCTCATGATTCATACATAGCATGTGGCCTCCCATGTGTGGGCCACTGCATCCGCATGAACCTCTCTCATTACTTGATTTGGTGAGGGCGCGTCCGCACATACACAACAGCCATCGTGATCTCCTATAAAGGCATCCCCGCCAAATAACAAATCAGCGCTAACCGCCTAATGCTTCTTCGATCCTCTTGCGTGGTCGCTTTCTGTGGTAAACGCCACATGACATAAACTGATAAATATCATGATACCATGGTAAACATCCCGATTTTTCAATATCTCCAATCAAACAACAAGAAGCCGGCGCGAACCTGGCCCCAATCATCAATGGTCGTGATATTACCCCAGGAATCTCAACCACAAGCTTATGGCTAATCCATCGAAGAATCGACACAGGCGGAGAGTATTTTAGAATCGAACAAACCAGAAATGAGAAGGCGGTAGGCACTGACGATCTGTGGAGGCTTGGTTCGTTGAGATCGAATAGTTCCGGTGATTCCAATTGCGGAATGCAGACGGCATTTGTCATATAAATTTAGTCTGACGGAGATACGGAGCTACCGGTGGAGACAGCACTGAATTACCAGAAGCGTATCACGCGCAGAGGTTACAGATCTATCATCCACTGATTATAGACTGCTCGAGTGATTAGATTTGCGATCGAGAGCGCCACAGGAACATTATGGCCAGGGTATCGTCGCTACCGGAGTCGGTTAAGAATACTTGTAGAGTGCCAGCTGATCACATACTTTATCGATTTTTGTGTCACATACCGAATGTCAAATCATTAATAGAACCAACCATCGGCTAGCCTACTGGGCCGAACAGGTCTGGCCGAATAAATATCTCAAACGGATCTGAATCGTGAGACTAAAAAGTATTCAAACTCACAATGTAACTAACCATCTCATTAGCCTACTACCATCGTGCCTGGGCCGAACAAATATCTCAACGGATCCAATCGTGAGACCAAAAGTATGGAATACTCGCCAAGCATAGTGCCTAAGTCTCCCCGTGGCCCAAAACTAACGCTTAAATGTAGGCGCTCAATCATAAGATATTTCGCACCGTATTCCATCATCCCTCTTACTTAGATAATAAATGGCTCGCCTTTTCCCGAATCATCGAAATAGCTAATATGCATCCCAAAGCTATATCCGAAATCGACAATATAAGGTGGGCCGCCTTGCAAGGGAGGCACTCAAACCGTGAGAAAGTAAACACTCCTTAATCTTCTCAAAAGCACACTCGCAATCATCATTCCAAACCAGTTGCTCTTAGAAGACGAAGATAGGCCTCGCATATGTCCTGCTAGTCTAGCAATGAAACGATTGATGTATCAGTCCGCCGTGCCCCGATCTCTTCGCCTTCTGAGCCGGCATGTCAAGCATGGCCTTGGTCTTTTCTCGATCAACTCTATACCACGCTCACTAACAATGTGACCTAATTTCCCGTGGTTACCCCAAAGGTGCCTTTGGGATTCAATCTCAATCTGAATTGTCTGATCCTCTCAAAGAATCTCTGTAAGGCTGCTAAGTGATCTGCCCTGCCTTGGGATTTCACTATCATGTCATCCACGTATACCTCAACATCTTTATGCATCATATCATGGAATAGAGTAAAGAGCGCCTCCTCGATAGGTGGCCCGCATTTTTCAACCCAATGGCATAACCCGATAGCAATAAAGTACCATTCAGCATGAAGCGAAGTCTTCCATATCCTCCGGAGCCACAAAACCGTTGATTATACCTTAAAAAACCCATCCATGAAGGACAACATGGAGGCCCTGCAAGATCACAACTAACATATCACGTGTGAGGGAAAATCATCCTTAGGGGCTAGCCTGATTCAAATCTCAAAGTCAACACAAACTCTAACCTTACATCCTTTTGGGAACAGGATCACATTAGCCAGCCCACTGTGATACTAACCACCGACAAGAAGCCAACACGGTTGCTTCGGTCTCCTTCCTTAACCCGTTGCACTCCATCGAGGGGCGTAGCCTCCTCACTCTCGCTTTAACTCGGCATAGCACGTGGCAAAATAAGCGTGTGATGCCGAACTATACGTGGTCAGCGCCCTGCATGTCCTCATACGACCATGCAAATAAATCCAAGTATGACCTGAGCATGTCAATCAATTTACTCCTCTCATCCGCAGGTAGGATAGTGGGAAGAGCCAATCCTAATCTCTCGCTGATCTCGTGGCCACCAAAATCTATCCATTTCCGCATTTAAACGAGTGTAATCTTCTTCTGCCCTCTCAGACATAATTAGATTCACTTACCACCTAGTGGGTCATCTGCGGTCTCCCATATCATTAACATCGATATGTACCGGAGTCAGGTGGGTGCACCAAGGAAAATGTCGTGGACACAAGCGAATACTGAAAATACTCATGTCATTATTACCATCGAATGTCATCAAAGCGGGTGACAAACCCGGACATAGTGTCAAAAGAAAGAGGTGGGTCCACAGAGTCAAACGCTCCCTCAACAGAAACAGTATCATGAGTAATATCAGTAGCAACAAGCCCATCATCATCAAACTTAAGCATAGAAATTCCAAACACATCAAAAGAGAATTGGGGCCCGCGGGAAACTTAATGCGCGCCGATCATGTCCATTGCGCAAGTGTTAGCCACAAAGTGTCACAAAGATCGAATCAATCATAGAAACTCCAAACATGTCAAAAGCATAATGGGACACTCGCGGTCAGATTGGCTGAAATCCGCCGCCGATCATATCTATCTCGGCCCATGGTGGTATCAGAAGAGTCGCCCATCGCTCATCCCCAAACCATAGGTAGACTATAAATGTGTGGATCTCTCAGAAAGCACATGGAAAACACACTTGCTCTATCCGGTGATGGGGGTGCAACTGTCACGGCCTCGAGTGGCTTGGTGGTCTCAGACCAAACAAACTGGCCCTGTAAGGCGCCGAATGCCCTAAATCTCGCCCATCTTGAAACTCGGGTCAACTCCTCCGTATGGTGCATACTCGCTCCTGCAAAATAGTCAACCAACCGAAAAGTGTACGGGCCGGCGATAATCGAATGGAATGCCGCACATGCGAGCTCACTCTCTAATGCCAGCCGCAAGCATGTCGCGCATCATCCGCCGTCGACGAACCCTTAAACCATAAGATATGTCATGATCAACTGTAATATGTTCACGCTACTGTTATCCCAAACCGTGCATATAAGACATGCCTCTCATCATGCTAAGCACCAGCAAGTATCAGGATTAGTCGAATGATTATGGGTACCTATGTCCGTCATCCCTCTCTAGTTAACAACCCGAACTTCGCCGAATGTAAACCCCTCACAAACGTATCATCCTCACTATGGTCGATTCAGAAGATCGACGTAGAAAGTAATAACATCTCTATCGCATCAGATCGATAATGCGCCTCATGTATGAACTTCACCTTCGATGAAGGAAGATGGCATACAAAGACCCGCCTTACAACCAAGGGCTACCAAGAAATGTGTTAAAGGATGATCGATCCCCTCAAACCCGAAAGAGTATGGAGTATATGACTCCACCACCATGACATGTGTGCCGAGTGTACCCAAACCGTCCCTCTCGAGTCCTATCATAAGCTTTGACAATCTGTGTTGATGGCCCAAAATCGGATGGTGAAAATCCTAAGGCAATGGCAAGAACTGAGACAAACGTTTAGGCTGAGCCGTCATTCCAAAGCAAGATCGATGGCAATCTCTTCGACTTGAACAAGCAACATCAATGAATAAGGGACTTAACATGGCTTAATCCTCGTGGTAAATCATCACGAAATGTTGGTGCATGTAGCCTATCCACGTTAGAAAGTGGATCAATCCCCTGGGTGGTAGTAAGGTTAACTCCAATCCGACTAAGAGCCTCGATCAACACATCTCTATGTGTGCCGGATGAGGCCAATAAGCCCAAATGGAAAGCGCCCGAGGGTGCGCACCGGCGTAAAATTTCATCATCTTCCTCTAAATCTCATCTCTAGCATCAATGCCAAGAAAATCATCTATCGCGAAGCAGCTACCCCACTGTGAACAATCAACATCTCTATGTAATCGCCTACCCGAACGTAATGAAAGGTGCCAGTGGAGGAACATGTCAGTAAGTATAACGGCTGAGTGATGCCGCTCACGGTCAGGGAACATCATCTGGAATCAATCTAAATGGACTGGAGACCTGCTGACCCTGGGTGTATACACTAAAATTTGAGTTTGCATACAAACTGATTAGCTGAGGAGCCTCTCCATCCCATCCCATCATGAATATCTCATCTCTTGAATACTCAATCAAATGTACACGGGGTGGAGGTACAACTCTAGTGTCATGAGGGTAGTGGTCGTAGTCACCATAGACGCCCTAAATCAACCAAACTCGATCAATCAAGTCTCCAATGAATGCGGTTTCAAAGCAGAAGATAACTGTCTCGTATCATGACCACTTCTTTGATGATAAGCACAATAAGATTCCGCCCGAATCCAGCGGGCAGTCAGGAGTGGTGGTACGTGGGTAGTGGAATAATCAAACCCCTTCAACCACCTGAAATGCTGCCTCGGCATCCCGAGTCAGAAATTGCCTGCGCCTACACGATAAGGGTGCCTATAATGACGACGGCACTGCATGCGGCCTCCCGAGGCGCCCGCGGTAGCATATACCGGCCGTGGGTGGCGATGTAGAAAAGCAGCCCAACCGCCGAAGGAGTAGCCGGTCCCAGACCGAATTCCGCCCCTATCATCTGGTAAGGAGTGTCTAAAAACTGCCTCTGAAATGGAGGGTGACGTGGGGACCTGTGTCCTGTCATGCCAATGGCACTAACATCTGATGGTCCGGTCCCGACCGGCTTCTGAGTTCAAGGAGAAGAGAGTCCGCCCATAATCCTAGATATCCTCAATGCCATGTAGGGCCTCAAACCAGTCGATCCAGTCTGCTTGTGGGAAGCCCATGAGATGCCTAGCAAAGCGAGGGCCGAAGGACCCGATAATCATACCGATTCATCGCAGCCCGAGGGTCTATCTATAATCATATATCTTCCCTCCATCTGATAAACGGCAACTCGACTCCATCCTACTCCACCGAGGGCCTCCAACCTCTCCGGATACGCCCACTACGCATTAAAAGAATATTGTCTCGATAAACTTGTCCCAAATCGCCCATGTCCTACGCCTCAAGGGTCCAATGATAAAACCAACCGAAAGACCACTAAAGAATGTAGAAAAGCATAATCATTTTCAGGCCTCATCCACCTATGCCCGCGCATAACAAATCAGATAACTCGCAAGTGAATACGGGGCACCCTATCCAAGTACCTCTCTACCGTCCGCATATGGAACTCAACCGCAAGGCCGCCACCGAAGGTCATCATATCCGTCCCAACCTATAACTCCATCAACATGCAGAGACCGATCCTCCGCTTCAACTGACTGAGACGCCCGAGTGTCATCAATAATCTAAGTAAGTGGGTCACAATGTATCGTGGCATGGTCCCAAACAGAACAAAAAAGCTCCAACCTACTTCTGGCCGACACAGCTGTAAGTGCGGGAGGTGGAACTGTGATAAATCCCACTGCATGTTCGGGTCCAGATAATTCGGGCGCGAGGTGGAACTGTGTAATCCCGTCGTACAAATGGTCCGTATGATGGTGGCTGTGGTGGAGGTAGGGCAGAGTCATGTGCTCCCGAATTGGCAATGATCAGCCCGATGCCCATCAATCCTCCGGTCCTGGGCCCCACATAAAGATCCCGAGAGATGCCATGGTATCTGCACCCGCACCGGTCGACAATAGCGATCGAGAGTCCATTCTATGATTTGATGTCTCAAGGTTCTAACTAACTCGTGTGGATCTCGAATCTCTACCAAGTCTACCTCCGATCCGAATCCAAGCTCTGGAACCTGTGTCGTATTTAATCAATAATCTGAAGAAGTAAGAGGGCAGCGCTACCCTTATGACTATCAATCCGGAATCAATCCAGATGCAATCCCACAATGAAACTCCTCTAAGGAATGAGCCGACATGTGATGTTAACATCTAATCCGATAAATGGCACCACATGCAGGAGCGGAGATTCACATGGTAATACCTTTAGGTAAAGATGGCTCATGTGGTTAACAAAGGGAAGCCGGGCAAGTCCTAAAAGGCTATATGATCAGATTCCACAAGGATACACAACCCGAGATCCTAATCAATAATCAATCAACAATCATAAGGACAATAATCGCCACGCAAGTATCCACATGAAATCTAGCTCGCACACGGCTTCATTGCTCTGACATCCGTCATTCCATAAAGGTCCCATACATCGATATAAAATTTTATGTTGTGAATTCCTATTCCAAACCCTGCACTGGTCGAAGGCAACATTGGGAATGACTCAAGCAACCTGCTAATCAATGAGGAATAATCGACCAAGACTAGTGATTTAGAAACAAGGGGATACAACCGTGCCCCACAAACACAAACAAATTAAGCAGTCATGCAAGATAAAGGGTAGTCATGCAACAATTTGTCATGCGCAAATAGCAAACCTATCACAATATTTACACACAATATGATCCTCTAAGCCTAATCCCAAATATCATATCTAGATATCGATCAATAATGAGAAAGCATGCTATAATCCAAAAGGGGCGAACACACAAGCATGTATTAAATCACAAATATAGGCCAAATACCAATCATAAATGATCATCAATTATCTATGTAGCCTAAGAGCTTACTCGATCGAGAACCATGTGCTCCAACAGACCCCATCTGGGTTCAAGTTCGATCCTCTTATGAAACCGTGAGATTCCTCGGGGTTCGATCCCTGGAGTCGCCAATTTGTGAACTGATCTCCGAATATCCACGAGCCATGACCGCTTAAATGGAAGGAAATGGGTCATTTTTCTACTTGAAAATCCATCTCGAGAGGACAGTTGCGGGTTGATTTTTCGAAGTTTTGGAAAATCCATCTCAAGGAGGACAAGCTGGAGTCGCCACTTACTTTTTGTTGTTATTTTATAAAGGAAACCAGTAAGAACAAAAACCCCAATGACTGGCGATGGAAAAGTGCCTGAAAATTCAGATTTCAACCGGGTCGACACGATCTGAAGGTACTTACATGAGGTAGCACCTCTAGGTCTCTAACTCTAGCCTACTAGTGACCAAGGTATGTGGGAGCATACGGGTCACGACGATAGTCTCCTAGGCTAAACATACAACTAGATCGTAATCAACCCACCGGGTATCTAGCATGCTTAAAAACACTCAACCAAAGATAAATGGCGTGTACCGTGGTCCCCGGCCACACTACATCAAAGGGTTAGCCAAAAACATAAAGAAGCATGGCGACACCCAAACATAAGGCATCTATGTGAAATTCATTACCCCACATTAAAGCACATACTGGTGGGTCCCTAAATACATAAAGCAGAATAGATAGGGCAAATAATACATCATACATCATGCATTTAAAACCAAATATCGATCCTATACCAAAAGAAAGCGCGAAGCAGCCGGAAGGAGTGTAAGTGGTTTGCTTACTGAAGACACATTCTCTTTAAAATCTCAAGAAATCAAAAACCATACATAACAATCCCACATTGCCCACTACCTCACTTTTGTCTAAACCAAAACTGAACTCGCACCCTAAAGACAGCATACGTGTTTCCTGGGTAACTAAGAGCACGCCATGATATCCCATTGAAACATGCTAAAATATGGGGCTGCCCATGAGCTGTCTTACAAAACCGGTTGAATCTGTTCTCAACTAGTCCAAACGATTGAGAAAAATTCTAAAACATTGTCAGAAAATTCCTCACAAAGTTAGGAATCCAACAAAACAAAAGGAATGTAATTCCGATTTCTAATACCAACCAACCCAAACAAAGAAAAGTATCCAAACTATCATTCTAGCAAACCGAATCCTAATGAACCTGGCCACCCTGGCTTTCCCCAATCGCCCGCATTTCCGCTGAAAAAAGATTTCAAAAAATTTCAGAACCATCCTTACAAAGTCAGGAATCTAGCACAACAAACGGTGATCGATTCTCAGCTCGGATGAGTGAGAACCAACCAAAACCAACCGAACCACGCAAACTGCCTTTCCTGCAAACCTTACCTAAATGAACCGACTGATCTGGTTTTCCAACCAGTCCATATCATTGAGAGAGGCTCTCAAAATTTTCCAGAACTTTTATAAAAGAGTTAGAAATCTAACAAACAAACTAAGATCGATTCTTAGCTCTGGATGAGTGAGAACCAACCAAACCAACCAAACTACGCAAACCGCCTTCCCGCAAACCTAACCTAAATGAACCGACTAATCTTGTTTTCAAACCAGTCCAATCGTTGAGAGGCTCTCAAATCAGACTTTATAAGAGTTATAAATCTAACAAAACAAACGGTGATCACTTCAGCTTGATGAGGAGAACCAACCAAACCAACCAAACCACGCAAACCCGCCTTCCCGCAAACCCAACCTAAATGAAACTGACCGGGACCTGGTTTTCAAACCAGTCCAAATCGTTGAGACAGACTCTGCACTCTTCCGTAACTTTTATAAAAAGATTTATAAATCTAAAAACAACGGTGATCGATTCGCCTGATGAGTGAGAACCAACCAAACCAACCAAGCTACCCAAACCCGCCTTCCCGCAAACCTAACCTAAATGAACCTAATGATCTGGTTTTCAAACTAGTCCAAATCATTGAGAGACTTCAAAATTTTCCAGAACTTTCCTAAGAGAGTCAGAATTCAATTAAAACAAACTGGTGATCGATTCCTCACTTCTACATATACAGGCTCCCACGCCCATCACATGGACGAAATAACAATATTGAGGAGAGAACTAAATTTGAATCAGAAATATTCTAAATAAGAAGAGTGGGCAGAGACATTTCTAATTCTCCACAAACACGTAAAAGAAACAAACTGAAACATCCAAGCATAATCGTGAACGCGCTTCGAGCCCTAAAGTCCCGCCAAAGGTCCCTTCCACTTGATCTTTCTCCTTTTATACTGATTCCCACCTCAGCATCTGAACCACCTGGTGTTTTCCACCTTCGCTTTGGAAAGGGCCCCCCAATCGGCCCCTAAAACAATTCTCCCCATTAACTCCTCTCCTCATTTTCCATGCAAGCTGAATATCTTAAGATTTCAGCTTGCTTCACCACCAAGTATCCACATGGTGGGATGCATGTAACTTAAGCCAAGGCCCAAAATGGACCCACAATACTGCCCATGGTCGAACTGGAGCTTATGGGCCCGAACGATATAGGATTTGGGCTCCAAAATCACAAAAATACGCTTCCACACAGCCGTCCCGATTAACTCGGTTGGAACCTGATGCAACCAGTTCATCCGGTTGAGGAAAATTATGAGATTTTGATATAATGTTCCCTAAAGAATAAGGAGACCAACAAAAAAAACGGTGCACCAATCCAAGTTCGGATGATGGAGATATGATCAAAACAAGGAGGAGTGCTCACCAAAATCACCCAAAAAAACAATGTTGTATACGTATTGCCCTGATGAACCAGGCAAACCAATTAGTCAAACGGTTGACAAAAATTATGAATTTTTAATAAAAAAAAAAACCTCCTTATAATAAGGAATCCAACAAAACAAACAAGTGGAACACTCGAAGCTCTGGACAAGGGAGATATGATCGAAAAAAGCTCAAGTGCTCCGAATTTGACATACTCTAATAAACTTTGATCAACTAAACCTCGAGGGGGCCCTAATTTGCTTCCTATAGCACGATGCCAATAACTAAAAAAATACCATATGACACTTAAAGTGAACTACATATCGCACTCAACGGACCACATACAAGCCCACCCGAGGCTCGCAGACGTACTAAACCTAAAAGGGCCCTAATGGTAAGAGAGAACGAGGTGAGTGTGACACCCATAGGATAAATGCAATTGTTGAGGGGCAAAATTGAGGGTCTACAACCCCACTGATCGCAAGTCTGTTACTGGTTTTTGTATATTTTTAGGTGAGTATCTTATTTCTTAGAAGATTAAGAAACAATCCATTGTTTATATATCTTCAACTGAAGTGGAGTATCATGCTAAGATATCAACTACCAAAGAGATTCTTTGGTTATGTTGGTTACTTGCAAATATGACAGTATTTCTTTCTCATCCTACTCCTATGTATTGTGACAATAAGAGTGCTATTCAAACTGCTCACAACTCTATTTTTCATGAATGAACCAAGCGCATTGAGATTGATTGTCACCTTACACGTCATCATCTCAAACATGGCACCATCACTTTGCCTTTTATTTCTTCTTCGTTGCAGTTTGCATATTTCTTTACCAAGTCACATTTTGTTTTCTAGTTGGCAAACTCTCGATGCTTGTAGTAGTCGCATCGTGATTTTGAGGGGCTAAAAGGGGTTATTTTGTCTTTTTATCATTTAAGAGTAGAATAGTCTTTTGTGTTATATTCTCTTATCTTTATGTTTCTAGGGTTTCCTTCTTTCTATCATTCATTGCTTTTATAATAGACATTGTGGATGGGTATTATATAAAGATATGGTTGGCATTCTTCCCCTTCTTTTTTGTTCTTCTAACAATGTACTTATATGTTCTCAAATAAATAAATAAATGTAGTTGCTTGTTCTAAGAAGTAAAGTATGTACTTATGTATTTCATAATTCTACCTTTAGAATAGCTCCATGCACAAGTTCCCTATGTAAATTATGTCTACCAATGTGTTATGAGAGGTAACTAAGCATCTCCAAAAAAAACCTATGGCTTGCTTTAGGCTTGGTTCGGCCTGTCGGGCTAAAGCTGATCCAAGCTTGACGGGCCTAAGCTTGAGCTTGGGCCCATTTTTTGAAGGATCGGGCTATGAGCTTTATTTTTAGGCCCGACGAGCAAGCCTGACCCTTGGGCTTTTTGGCCTGCCCATAAGTTTTCCTACAACTCGCCCTAACCTTATGTTATATTTTATTTTAATAATATAATTTTATTTATAATATATGTAAATATAAGTTCATTATATAATTTAAATGAGGTCTTGGTTTAAATTGTTGGTACACCACATTTTAAGCACGAAAAATGGGGTTTAATCTCTCCTCCTATATGGATTATAATTTTTTTTTCATTTCAAGTCTTAAGTCCCTATGATCTAGCCCACCTATTTCACAGTTCGTAGGCTAGGTCATGGGCCTGAACAAAAAGTAAAGCCCAATCCAACCCGACTCGTTGATAAGTCAACGTATTCATTCTTGCCATGGGTCACAAGCCCCATTTCTTCTGTTCGAACGGCCCGGACAGACTCATTGGAGATGTTTATCTATCATAAATGAATTTTTAAGACATAATTTTTTTTATTCAATAAGCCATTTTACTCCATTATCTTTTCTATTAGCTAACGAGTCCTGGTTCTGTGAATAGAGGTAAAAAAAACACTTTTCTAGTTGAAACGTTGTTTAACTCTTTTTTTTTCCTTTGAAAAATGATAGAAATAAGTATCATAAATTATAACACGCATACAATCATGACCCCTTTGTATGTACAGAATGCCCCGATCATATATAATAGGATTAACCAAACATTTATAAACATTAGTCATAAAATCAAATTAATTATATATTATCCGTTTTGAATGCAAAGGGACCCTTTAGACTTTATATTATATGATTAAGAGAAATTTACACGAACTTTTTTCCATATCTAATATTGCATATTATAAGTTGTATATCAACAAAATGACAAAATTTTCCTTTAATTATATAAATTTTATACAATGTTAAAAACTTTTTTCCATATTATATAAAGTATCACATAGATTGTACTTTGACATAATTATAATACATATTAATGAATTATATGAGGCAAAGACTAATTCCAGCTTATGGGCCAATGGGCATGCCTTACACCTATGAGGGCACCTAATGAAAAAAGGCAGTGGGTGACGATGGGCACAATGTCATGGTCTGGATGAAAAAGTATTGGGCTACGCATGGTGGTGCATGGTACTGTATGGTGAGCCCTGGTAATGCATGGTGGTGCATAGTTCAGATGAGTAATGGCATAGTGCATGATCCGGATGAGCAATGGCTTGTGGTCTATGACAATGCATGGCATGGCAGTTCATGGAATGGCAAGAAGCAAAACTAAGGGCTTGACTAAGCAAGGGAACACTTGGCTACTGTGGGCATGCACCTATTCCCAACAAGTAGGAGTTTGAATGAAGAGGCACGAGAGCCAAAATTCAAAATGGAACCAAAATTTGAAATGGAGCCATGATTCAAAATGAACCAGAAATCGAAATGAGAGCCAGAATTCAAATAGGGTGCCAGAATTCAAAATGGGAGCCATAATTCAAAGGGAAGAGGCACTTATTGGGAAGAGACACCTTAGTCTATAAAAGGGCATTGTCTCTAATGTGGGAAACGTTAGAGAGTGTGCATAACTTTGTAATAAGAAAAGTCTTGTACGTAGAGAAGTGTTGTAAAACTTAACATTTTTTAGAAATATAAGTTGGGAAGCAATATCTATAAAAACAAGTCTCATTTATACGCTGCTTTTGTGAAACATAGTGTGGGAAAGTTGGCTAAACGGTTTAGCACCGCACATCCATACGACGAAAAATTTGTGGCCATGATTTAGGGGTGTGACAAGTGGTATCAGAGCATAGAAATATGGTTGAGGAAAGAGTTAAAGAACGTATTTGCTGGTTGGAAACACTGTTGGGAGAATGACTTGAGGAGGAGGAAAATGTGGCTGTATTTGCTAATTCAATCAAGAATGAGTTTGAAGTGCAGTGCAGGTTGATGGAATCAAGTGATCAGTATGAGGGGGAAAGGATTGATGGCTTGAAATTTGATCTACAGTCATTGATGGCTGATTACCAGAATGCAATTCAGTCCATGGGGGTAGAAATTGTTATCCTTAAAAAGGTTATGGCTCAATGCCCTTTTACAATGTTGGATGCCCCACCTAAGGTATGTGTACCATAACCAAAAGGGTTTAGGGGTGCTAGAAATTCTAAAGAGTTAGAAAACTTCCTGTGGGACATGGAGTAGTTCTTTAAGGTTGCTCATGTGCTAGGTGAGGAAAAGGTGTCCATAACAAGCATGTACCTCTTTGGTGATGCAAAGTTATGAAGGCGCACTCAGATGGGAGATGACACAGAGTCGGGAAGGCCCCAGATTATTACTTGGGAGACTTTGAAAAAAGAACTAAAGGATCAGTTCCTACCATATCTGACACGGCTTGAGAGTCCTTGAAGCGGCGAGGAAGCAGGTCGGTAGGAATATGTTAAAGAATTTAGTTCTCGAAGGTTGGATATCAGGAACATGTCAGATGAGGATAAGTTGTTCAACTTTATTTGAATTCAAATTGAGCCGCAGTGGAACTTAGGAGATAGGGAGTTAAGTGACCTCTTAGAGCTCTTGATGGCCTAGCGGATTACTTGGTGGACTATAAGATGGGCGTGTCATCGGCTACCCGCGAGCAAAGTCGAAGACATATGAGGCGAAGTGTAAGTAGAAAGAAGACCTTTATTTCCACGCTATGAAATTTGGTTGGAAAGGAGCACGAAGGAATTGCGTAAGTAAAAACATGGAGGCGACCCACGAAAATATGTGTAGCATACAACAAGGCCAATGGGATGCTTCATTTGTAATGGCCCTCCTTCGGGCGATAGTGTCTAAGAGAGAAGTTTACTACCTTGGTCATTCTTGGATGTATTCTTACTAATTCAGTTCACCCTCAGAGCGAATCCTCTGTGACTTAATCTGATCAGTGGTGAGACACGGCGTAGAAGCCTTGATGCATGCCGAGTGCTAATTAATGGGATCCAGTAATGATAGTGGACAGCGGAGCCACTCATAATTTTGTAGCAACCCAGCGAGGCCTGAGATTGGGGTAAAGTTGGTAAGACGATGACGTCGAGATCAAAGATCGCCGAGCGGTAAGACTCGAGGAGAATTGAAGACATTCTTTAGGATGTCGCTACGCCAATTCAATGAAAGGAAGGGTAAATGCAATTTACTTTGTGTTATGTTAGATGATTTCAATCTGATTCTCGAGATTGATTTCTTCCTCAAGTCTAAGCTTGCCCTTATTCTTCATCTGGGTGGACTTATGATCTTAGAGGAAGCGATACACTTTATGCGTCTGATGAAAGAAAAAGGAAGAGAGAGACATAACGAGGTTGAGATGGTGTCGCTCTTTTAGTTGAAGAAAGGGCTTAAATAGAGGCGAGACATACCTTCTTGGTCTTTGGTAGAGATTCACGAAGGACATAATCTTTGAAGTTTCCTGGTCGGTGGATTTGGGATACTAAAGGAATTCGAGACATCATGCCTTGAGTGCCTTACAAAGTTACTCCCCAGATGACCCCGTTAATCCGCAGAGATAGAATTTATGCTGGGGAGCGAACCTGCGCGAGTCACTTACTAAGATGGCCCAGAATTGCTATAACTCAAAAAACAGTTGAAATAATTGCTGGATGGTGGCATGATTCAGCCTTCTTGTTCTAGAAGAAGCATGACAGATTGTTGCGTATGTGTGTGGATTATTGGGCTCTAAAACAAATAACCATTAAAAACAAGTATCTGATTCCTTTAGCGATTGAATTATTTCACAGATTGGCAAAGGAGCGGTACTTCACAAAGCTTGACATGTGATCGAACTATTAGCAAGTTTGGATCGCGAAAGGTGATGAGGGAAAAACCACATATGTAACTCGTTATGGTTTTTATGAATACCTTGTAATGTCGTTTGGGCTCACAAATGCCTCAACAACATTCTATAATTTAATGAATGATGTCTTGTTTGACTATCTCGATGCTTTTATAGTTGTCTACTTAGATGACATTGTGGTGTACAACCAGACTCTAAGTGAGCACGAGATGCATTTGGAGAAGGTGTTCCAGTGGCTTAGGGAACAAAAACTATATGTGAAACCAAAAAAGTGAGTTTGTAAGGGAGCAGATCACGTTTTTTGGAGTCTGAAATCGATGAAAATTGAATCAAGATGGATGAAAGAAAGGTCTGGCTTGATGAATGATTGGATTTCATAAAGTAATGAGTTACGGTCATTCTCGAGTTAGCAAATATTATTGGATTATAAAGACCTTCTGGTGTTTCTCCATTGTTGGTTACTAAAAGGAATGCGAAGCCTTGAATTTGCAGGATGTAGGGTGTCAGATGGCTTTGAAGGCCTCAAACAAGCCATCTCCAAAGAACTAGTGTTGTGGTTGCCTGATCTGGACCTTCCCTTTGAAGTTCAGATTGATGCCTCAAACAAGGCCCTCGGTGGAGTCTTAGTGCAAGATGGTCACCTCGTTGTGAGACCCGCTACATTGTGAGGAATGCGCCGGCAAGCTACCTGATGAGCCTCCAGTGAGCTCGCTCGGTGACAAATTACCATGAAGTTAAGCAAAGTTAAAGCTGAAAATGTCTTTGGAAAAGCGTGGGTTATAAAATTTTGTACTTAAAATCACCTTTAGATTTAACAAAAATTCGGCGGCATAACGCGACTATCTGGTGATTCGGCAGAAATAAAATCCTGTATAAAAAAATTACACTCCCAAATATTTTCCAAAAAATCCGGCTTCTAACCATAAAGGACCTCGGTCCTCATCAAAATATAAGATATAAATCAATCCAACATAATTTCATCACAACTTTGTTTCTCGAAGCCATGCGTGCATATTTTACAAAAGATATTTACATATCTGAAAATGTCACATTTTTTACTTTTTTACTACGTTTACTTCACACCTTATCTTATATATATACAACCTGGCATAGGATTGAGGATCCTGGAAAGGTCTTCGGCCGGCACACACGAAAAATTATTTTAAAAACGAGAAAGCGTAGACGAAACGAGACTCGATGAGTCTTATAAGTTCTAAGGTTGTTGTCTGTATGTACCTCGATATGAATACGTACAAAAATGGTTGTAAAAGCTTGTTTATGAGAAAGCAAGTTTTGCTATGAAAACCATTTTTTAGCCCCATTAAAAAGCTATTTATCTTGAAAACTATTTGATGGTGGTTAATATCTGAAAGTGTTATCTTTGTAAATCAGAAATTACCCGACCCTTTGTGGCGGTGGCGAAATACTGGGCGTGATGCCACGGAACCTTGGAACTTGGCATCGGTAGTGAACCTCGGAACATTGCGAGTCTAATATGGTCCAAGTGAAGACACGGCGGGATCTCCCATAAGCTTATAATGGAACTTCGGAACGAAAATGCTCGATGATGGAACCTCAGGCCGGCTTACCTCATCGTCATGTACTATGTCGTATTTAACTATCTATATACCGAATGTGGGAGGCAACTCACTATATAAATATATACTACTCTCCAACCCCCGAGTTCTGAGCCGAGGAAGCTAGTATGGTCAGTCATGTCATCGCCTTAGTACGCGGTCGAGATACATCATTAGGAGCGAGGTTGTGTAAATACAGGGGTTTGTAAACCAGGGCCAAACTATTTCTTGAAATCATGAAATCAAAAGTTCTGTTTGAGTATAACAAGTGGGAGGTAAAAAAATGCTTTACTCATTACATTGTATTTTCAACAAAGCACTTTACAAACTTGTAATTTAAACACTCAAGCCGAAACGATTTTAAATATCACTTTTTTCACTAATTTCTTTAATTCTTTGTCAAGCACTCTAATTATCGTCTGATGCTCCACCGCCTACACAATCCATACAAAGTATTTAAAACGCCTTCACCAACGCGTTTAACCATAAAACATACAAAGGGCTTTCAAAGCGACTATATCGAAACAAACTCGATTCTAACAAAACTTTACGTGCTAGTCTAATTCGATAAGGACATTGATAATATGAGGTGAAATTGACCAAAATGCCCCTACACATGAATTGCCACATAAAAACTATATGTTTTAGCAACTTTTTCAAAACGACCACATGCTATTCGATGCATTAGACTACACACGTCAGCACAACCAAGCGATTTGCACACTTAGTGCTACAATTAAATTTTTTCAGAAATTATGTGGGCAACAAATACTATTGACAGGCATATGGTTAAATTCTAGAATCAAGGGACTTTCCATAGAGTCTAAAAACACCCAAAAATATTTCTGAAATTTATGTTCGGACTGTCTGAATAAAATCCTAAAATTTTAACCCCGAATCGCCCAAAACAAGCCCCGAATTCAAATTAATCGTCCGAACACAGTTTCGAAAATTCCTAAACTCAATCCAAAAATTTTGGGACTAAAGTTTACGACCTTTCACGGCCTCTAAGAAAATTTCAAGTCATTACATAGCCTTTGGGCTCAAAATAACACAAGTAGGAAAATTTTCTACCTTTTAAAGTTTGACAAAATGCTAAGATATTGGTAAATCTACACGTAGCCTCCTCGTCGCAGTCCAACTCGCCTTATGCTTCGACAAAATCTACAAAATCGATTTTTATAAATCGAGAAAGAAGCTTAAGAAAGAAAATAAAAATAAAACCTCGGTCCCCACGCCCACTCGCCTCCGTCCGCCCGCCGGCTTGACTTTATTGCTTTTTGATTTTTTTTCTTTAATTATTATTATTATTATTTGGATAAACGATTTCTATTGCCTCATTCGGGTCCATTTCTGCCTCAAAATTTTTTATTTCTTTTCATTTCACTTTATTGTAAATGAACTTAGATCAATCCATTTCCTGACTTACGAGATTTTTGTAAAAATCTCATCCTTGAAGTCACTGGCGACTTATCACCCAGAAATTCGTAAAATATTCCGATTGTCTTAGAATTCAACGAAAATCTTCTAGGTCACTAGATTTCGCGAGACGAATTTAATGGTGCAGTCCGTTTCGTCATTCGAGATCTAGAGAATTTTCTAGGCTTCCCTGAACAATTATGGTAATTTATTACTATTCTTTTGAAATTCCATAATTTGTACTTTCACCCCTCCACTTTCCTTAAGTGCAAAAGTGCTACAATTCTTTGAAAACTTGATAATTTCACCCTTAAAAACAACTTTCAAAAATTCTATTTTGGCACTAAAATAATTAAGGAAACCCTTGATGCACGTATGCGACCCTACGGTTACACATATCGTACACCCTATTGGGACGAGGCGTTACAAATCCTCCCTCCTTTAGAACATTTCGTCCTCGAAATGAACAAAACTAACATAAAGATGATACCTTAATCTGAAAACAACTGAGGATATTGACTGCATCCGAGCCTCACTCCCAGCCGAGCCTCCTTAATCCCATGGATCCCATGTGCTTGACTAAAGGAAGGACCTTTATCTTCGCAAAATCTCGCCTTTGCGATCTACTATCTCGCATTGGCCGCTCCCTTATAGGTCAGCCAATCCTTAGTTCTACCGGCTGATCTTTTGAGTACATGGGATCTGAATGTACTTGCTGAAAGCATGGATACATGAAACAAGGTCAGAACCTTAGACACTCGAGGAAGGTCTAGTATATATGCACGTCCCACTCCGCAATAATCTCATATGGCCCTAGGCCCAGGCCTCGCCTTCCGCATCTTCCAAACTGAGGATACCTTTCCAAGGGAAACTTGAGGGAAGACCCCCGTCTTCACCTTAAATTGTAGATCCCTACGGCGTTTCTCCGTGATAACTTTTTATGTCTCGGTCCCCGCTATCTTGAAGTCCGTCTCTTGACAATCTGATCTTATCTAAAGACCGATTAACCTTGGGGGCCTATCGGTCTCCTCTCTCGTACTTCATCCCAGCATACGGGAGTATGACACTTTCGGCCATACAATGCTTCAAATGGAGCCATGCCTATACTGGATTGATAAACGTTGTTGTAGGCGAACTCCATTAGAGATAAATGCGTATCCCATCTTCCCTTAAACTCTATCACGCATGCTCTGAGCATATCCTCTAGCGTCTGAATAGTTCTCTCTAACTGACCATCAGTATGAGGATGGAAAGCTGTGCTAAAGTGCAATCGAGTCCCTATGGCATCCTGTAAACTAGACAAAAATCTAGATGTGAATCTGGGGTCTCGGTATGAGACTATCGATATAGGAACACCATGTAATCTAACTACCTCCTCCACATATAATTGGGCCAACTTGTCCAACGGGTCATTATTGCTAATTGGGAGAAAATGCGCTAATTTCATTAGTCTATCCACTATCACCCATATGGCATCGTGTTATCTCCAAGTTCTCGGAAGCCCGATAACAAAATCCATAGTAATCTTATCCCACTTCCATACAGGAATTGGAAGGGGTTGTATCTTTCCTGTGGGCTTCTAGTGCTCGCTTCTTCAATTGCCGACACAAAGTTAGGTGAACTGGATACCAAATCTCGCACTCTTTTTCATGCCCTTCCACCAATAATGCTCCTCGTATATGATACATCTTGGTGCTACCAGTATGTTATGTCAAGAGTGAGCCCTTCCATGATTTCCCTTTTTAGTTCACCTATTGCACACACATTCGAATTCCTTCTAACTATTACACCATCATCTCGATCCGAACTCGTTCCTACCACCCTCACCTTCCGCCTCAACTTAATCATCCTCAACCTGCTCGACCTTCCTTGATCCGATCCACTAGAAGAAGATCAACATAAAATGATGCCAATGTTGTCCCCGGATCAGCTAACAGAACCGAACTCCCAAAGATCTCAACTCTATCAACAATGGCAAGATATACCGGCTCGCAGATAAGAACCCTCCGCTTCCGCTTAAGGCATCAACCACTACATCGCCTTCCCGGATGGTAAATTTCATCGCGGCAATCATAATCCTTAATCAATTCCAACCATCGGCGCCGCCTCTTGCTAAGCTTTTCTCGAAAGCTAAGATATACCGCAGCTCTTATGATCGGTGAATATCTACCGTGGAACATCGTGATAGATAATGTCTCCGCATCTTTAGAGCTAAAACCACCGGCCGCTTAGTTCTAAATCATGGGTCGGGTAGTTCGCTTTGTGCTTCTTAACTCGACGGAAGCATAAGCTATCACTCTACCCATCCCGCATCAAAACACACACTAACCCTTGTCTCGAGGTCATCAGACACCACATAACCGTCCTTTCCTGACGGTAGTGCTAACACTGAGTCAGCTATCAATCTCTACCTCGCCCTCAAAACTATGCTACGGTATCCGACCACCGAATTTCCTCGATCCTTTTCAATAGATTGGTCAACGGGGCTGCTATCTTCAAAATCCCCCAACAAATTTCCGTAATAAACCTACCAATCCAAGGAAACTGACTTCGTAAACATTCGTGGGCGGCTTCCGCCACTATTATAGCTTCGATCTTCCGAGGATCCACACTAATACCTTCTCACCGAAATGACATGACCCAATAAAGCTACTTTGTCCAACCAAACCCAAGACTTACTAAACTTAGTGTATAATCGACTCGAAGAACTGGCACATCGTCCGGAGATGCTCGCGATGTTCCTCCTCCGACCAGCCTCGAGTACACTAGAATGTCATCAATGAATACGATCACAAACTTATCTAAATACGGACTGAATACCCTATTCATCAAATCCATGAACGCAGCTGGGGCATTAGTCAATCCAAATGGCATCACTAGGAACTCAGTGGACCAGATTCGCCCCGAAGACAGCCTTAGAAACATCATTCTCCCGACCTCAATCGATGGTAGCCTGACCTTAGGTCAATCTTAGAATATACCCGAGATCCATGCAATTGGTCAAATAGCTCATCTATAAAGGAAGCGGATACTGGTTGCGTATTGTCGCCCGATTCAGTTGTCTATAGTCTATACACAACCGTAAGCTTCCATCTTTCTTCTTTACGAAGAGAACTGGAGCTCCCCACGGTGAGGTACTAGGTCGGATGAAGCCCTTGCTTAACAATTCCTCCAATTGTGCCTTCAATTCTTTCAACTCTGCTGGCGCCATTCTGTATGGAGGAATGGATATCGGCTCGGTCCATGGAATCATTTAAATAACAAACTCAATTGCTCTATCCAGAGGTAAACCTGAAATATCATCTGGAAAGACATCTGGAACTCTTTGACTATGGGGATGTCTTCCAGCTGTGTCCCCTCTTGTCTCCTATCCACCACAAATGCCAAATAACCCTGGCAACCTTTCCGAAGCATTTTTGAGGCAATCATGGCATTAATGAGACTAGGGGCGATCTCTCTTTTGATTCCTCGAAATATCACGCCGGTTCCTTCAAATATCCAATTTACTTCTTATAGCAATCTAAGGTGGCTCTATGCTCGATAAACCACCCATACCCAAGACTATATCAAATCATGGATACCTAACACTATCAAGTAAGCTGGAAAATCCTTATTCGGATCACCAATTTGTTACCCGAACTATCCTTCTGGATATCATAGTATTCCATCGGTACCTAAACCACCATACGACCATCTATAGGTCGACTCATCCTCGTGCCTCTCGAATGGTACGAAATAAATAAATGAGTGGCTCCTAGGTCCACCAATGCATATGCATCATGATCATAAACCGAAATCATACCAAGAATCGCAACCGTGACGATTTACCTCCCCGCCAGATCAGAATTCCTGCCGCAGTAAGAGTACCACTGATCCGCCGATCGGGTACTACCGCCTCCGCACCCCTACCGCTGACCTCTACTGTGGTGCCGATCACACTCCGTCAACTAATTTCTACCAAATGAATTGGATCACTGTGCCCTGTAGATGTTAATACCCATTCAGAGGTCTCTACAAGTACTAGTCAGGACGCCTCCTGGACAAAGGATCTTCCGGGTCATGAAACATCCCGTCATACCCATCCCGTGACTCTCCGAGATGCCTCCTCCCTGGGAGCAGGGCACAATGGAAAAGATGATCTCAAGATCTACCACCTCTGGCTACCAGACCTGACGATCCCCTCGGTTGGGGACATGTCGCTTCCTCGTCCCGAGCCCTACCATTTTGGCCCATTTCTTTTCCCGTTTTCTACTAGATCACCAGCCTGTTTCATTGTCTTGAAAGCACCCTCTACCGCCTCAGACTGTTGAACCAACGCCCTTTCTCACTTATGTTTCAACAGCCTCTCCAGTTATTTTGAGATGCCCAAGTAGATGAACTTTAATTCCTGACGTTCGCTTCTACAATAATCACAGCATTTCGCTCCTCATTTTCCACATCATAGGCACCAATTTCAATGAGCTCAAACCTCGCCTGATGGCTCCGTCACTATTAGAGATCGTCACGAACCCAAGAATTCTTCTATTTTTGCATCCCGATAACTACGCTAGTGCAAATTTAATCAGAATTTGCATCCTTCGATAAACGACATATTATTATTTGAATAAACGATTTTTATTGCCTCATTCAAGTCCATTTCTGCCCCAAAAAATTTTATTTCTTTTAATAATTTTATCAGGAATGAACTTAGATCAAGCCATTTCAACTTCCGAGATTTTTAAAACTTTATCCTGTCATCGGCGACTTATCACCCAAATTGTGAAAAGCATTCAATCGGGCCTCATAATTCAACTAAATTTTTTCCGGTCACTTTAGATTTTTGCGAGACGAATTTAACCCACAAGCAGATTCGCTTCACATCCAAGATCTAGAGAATTTCTAGCTTCCCGAACCATTCCCGTAATTTATTATTACTCTTTGAAATTTTGCTAATTTGTACTTTCACCCCTCCACTTTCCTTAAGGCAAAAGTGCCACAATTCTTTAAAACTTTATAATTTCACCCTTAAAACAACTTTCAAAAATTATACGGTGGCACTAAAATAATTAAGGAAGCCCTTGGTGCACATATGCGACCTGCTCTGCTACACATATCAGACAACTTATCGGGACTGGCGCTACACTCGTAGGGCATTTAAGAGCTCCGAACTAAATTAGTCGAACAAATAAGATCAACAAGAGAAAGAGATGACAAAGAGAGTACACCGTTTGCAATATACGACTACCTACTCGGTGGGATTTTTAAGGCGTAACCCGATAATAAAATAATCTCTTCAAAACCCGTAAGAAGTCGAGTACAAGGTGCCCGTCGCGTGAGTTCGTCTAATTCACTTTGAATGGCTACATCATCCAAGACGACACAACATTGTATGTATGAAATTCGCCCAAAAAGTAGTGGCATATATTATGATTTTGCCGGAAGTCATCTTAGATTTCGATGGGTGGATCAAGCAGGCTACAAGACTTGATGCTGGATATTAAAAACTAAGACAACAAGTTAGATATAGGGAAACCATAAAGTATTGGTTGGAAGGTGAACTTCTTGTGTTCAAAGGAGGCTTTATGTTCCAATGGGTGGATTGAGGAAAGAGCTGCTAAAAGAGACCCATGATGCCAAGTGGGCAAGACATCTATGGAGGGTTTTAACTACAGAATGCTATCTGTGTCCTAGCTATCAGCCGAAGATGTAGTGATGATGCACAAGCTATGTGAAGTCCAGTTTTGGGTATGCTAGCCGATAAGACTAAAAAAGAAGCATGGTCGAATTGTTACAAATTTCTCCTATCTCAAAAAGGCCATGGCAAAGCATCTCCATGGATATCATCAAGGATTTCAACCTCAAATTATAAACATAGTAGCTTATTACGCTAGTTGGTATAAAAAAGTCAAAATTGTGGTTTCTTTTCATAAATTGTATGCGGTAAATAATTGTCAAATTAAGGACTCAAAGGACATAAGTTAAGAATATTATATGTTAAAGTAGAAATATGATAAGTTGACTTGCAAATAGAGTGAAGAAGAAGGACTAATTAGCAAAAAGGCAAAAATTCACCTTAAGACAACAAACTTGTCTTAAAATTGGGAAGTTATCCATTTTTTAGTTTTGGGAGCTAAAAGGCTTTGGGCTTGGAAAGAATGTCCATTTTGGTTGCTTTCTCCTTTGTCTCAGTTCTTCTGCTCAAGCAAGAAAGTGAAGAAAAATGAAGTTTAAGAAAGAGAAGAAATCAAGGTATGGAACTTTTGTTAGGAAACTATCCTA
The DNA here is from genome assembly GCA_016808115.1 of Tetrastigma voinierianum. Classification (NCBI taxonomy): domain Eukaryota; kingdom Viridiplantae; phylum Streptophyta; class Magnoliopsida; order Vitales; family Vitaceae; genus Tetrastigma; species Tetrastigma voinierianum. Next base: position 430,412 of record JAEQBH010000543.1, on the reverse strand, counting down.
ACTTTCTCTTTGTCTAGGGTAATGTTATGAAAAGCCCTAACTTTTCCATAAATGTGGTTTTGGTTGGTTTAAGTTTAGTTTTTGAGGTTTGTTTTGATTTGGTTTTGGTTTGGAAGGAAGTTTTCCAATGAAAATAAGGCAAAAATGCCCAGTTCTATTTCCGCTCGACACCTCTTTGCCTAGGCGAAGGAGTGCTCGCCTAGGCAAACCAAAGCCCTGTGGCAGTTTTTGCCTCTCGCTCGCCGAAGGTTCTTCGCCTAAGCGTGAACCTCATGGGCCTGTTGCTTTCCTTATTTCAATTCTAGAAACCATCAATTGGATTAATGTAGGATACTAACAAGTGAATGAAAGGGTTTGTACTTGTATACAAGATTATATGTAAAATGTTATGAACCTCGCCGCCTCGGCGAAGCAAATGGGCAGACTTTGTTTTCTTGCCCCTTAATTGCTTGTGTTATCCAAATACAAGAATGTGAGTAAGAATAATATAACAAGCTTCGAAACACATATAATTGTATGACTGCCTAAGACCGAATAATGAATGAATAGACACCTCTAATTAGTGCTTCGACACTCTCTTATTAATGCTTCGGCACTATTTGTTTAGTGCTTTGGCACTCTGTTTAGTGCTACGGCACTTCTGCATAGTGCTACGGCACCTCTGCATAGTGCTACGGCACCTCTGTTATGTGGGCAGGCACGTACTGTGCTTCAGCACCTCTGTTCAATACTGTATAGTACCTTCGGGTACCTACTGTGATGTGTCCCTCTCATTCATTGTTATCTGTCTATGAAGGCAAATACTTATATGTTGTGTACATGAATAATATGATATATGAGATATGTAATTGAAAGTACTCAGTTCTATTCTGTAATGTACCTACGGGTACCTCCTGTCCTGAAACTTATGTTAAGTACTTCTACGGGAGATGTAAAAACTCTTATATATGAATTAAGTAATATGTATATTGTGATTGATCAAAAACTTGTTAAGACCAAATGCTATACACAAATTTTTAAAACACCATCATCAAAGGATTATTATTTAATCCCAGGCAACAACGCCAAAAACTTGTTAAGACTAAATGCTATACACAAATTTTTAAAACACCATCATCAAAGGATAATTATCTAATCCCCGGCAACGGCGCCAAAAACTTGTTGACCAAAATTTGATGTGCATATTCAAATTATTGAAACCATTAGTAGAAAACTAAAAATTAATCTCAGGTAAAGGCATCAAAAACTTGATCATACCATAAGATGCATTGAATGCTCATAAGAAGAATAATTTTTGTCACTAAACTCAATTGGAAAGTTACTTTGGTCTTAAAAACTGCAAGTGCACAAGTCGTTCAAGTAATAAAGTGGACCTATAAGTCCAGATATCGTTCCCACATAGATTGAAAGGAATTTAAACTTTAACTACCCCAACTACTCATGTTCTACACTATTTGAACGTCTAGTTTAGATGAAAATTTAGTAACCTAATATGAATTTAAATTACTAGAGTCCTATATTTGATATAAAGGGAAAAATTTAAATCCTAAATGTACAATCGATTGCATCTCGGTGTCGAAGTAAACACCGGGATTTCACTCCCGTGAAATCACACCTCAGATCCTAATCTCACTCCTGTTTTTCCCTAAGAATCAATTTGTCAAGAGGCAAGATAGTATAGTTTGGATTCCTCCTCGAACTATACTTTTCACTGAGTAGAGGTTCATGTTCATTCCTGAAACATGATTCTAATCAATTACTTGTAAATAGAATTTCTCTATAAGATTTGAGTATTTTTCTTTTCCAATACTTCATACCCATTTCTTATGACTGTTGATTTCTTGCTTCCCAAGACAAGGCAACTGCAATATCTCTACAACAAGAATATGTTCTAACTTAAGATCTGAAAGAGTTTTCTCTTTCCTTAATTAGATCTCATGCTAACATCGATCAAGATCATTCTTCCAGACCAAGGAGAGATCTCGACTGACTAAATTGATATATCACTCAACCATTCTCAAATCATCATGAGCAAATTGAGGATTTATCTAAGTAACCTTTCAGAGCTCATTAGTTCATCAATATTAGTCTAACATACCCCCAAGCAACTGGTCTAAGCTCTCAGGAATCTCCATCTCTGTGTCACTCAGAGGGCCTCCTGAAAATCAGAGCTAGACAATAGTCCTTTCATGGGTATAAGCTAATAAAATTGGGAACAATTAATATCAAAAACAACACCATTCAAATAAACTCAAAATTCAACTAAGGAAATTTTGAAAAGTCATAATAACATCAAATCTTTCCCGAGTGAAAGTTGTGTTCTCAGCGGATTCTGACATACATTGAAATGCGATAGGAAAATTCCACTATAAGTGCAATCAACTGAAGAAACAATTTCCAGTGTTTGTTTGGAGTTCATTGCATTCAAGCAGTAATCGTAAATGAATTTCAACATTATATATCAACTTCAAAACTTCTGAACAAATTACTGTTTAAGATCCAATAACAAATCAAAATCTAACGCTAAGCTATTCTACGGAGAAATAAATAAATAAATATATATAAAATACAAAAGAGTCCTCGACTCCCGGTACTACGGTTCGTCGTTCTTGTTGTTGCCTCGTTTCCTTGATCGTTTCTATTTATAGAGCCCTAAAAGTTTGGGCCATAACTTCAAGGCATCTTTTATGAATCCCTAAATTTTAGGCCTAGGTTGTCTTCTCAGTCGCGACCTGAAAGTTGTGTCATGATAGAGTTTTGAATTTTGTTGCAGGTTTCTGTTGCGTGGCGGTTATGTCGCGACTGGAAGATCTTGTGCTCATTCTTGCGAGTTATTCTGACATATTTTTGGTTGCGACATTTTCTTTCCTTGATTATGATAACTGCATTTTGACCAATTTCCTTTGTCACAACAATATTACATTCATTCCTCAAACATGTCCACCGACGCCGATACCCATGTCGCGCTCACGATTCAGTGTAATACGCGAGTTGTTAGTAGCGACCCGAAGTTTCATGTTCGCGACGGTGATCTTTAAACTCTTCTTCAAATTGGTGTCGCGACCCAGCTTTTCTTATCGCGACAACATTTTCTTTTAGTTCTTGTTATGACATGTCTTGTATTATTGTCATCTCGATTAGAACCCCGAAAAGTCTATCGCGATAGAAGGTTCTATAAACTACGCCCAACTGTTTCCTTGTCGTAACTTTATTTTTGATGTTGCAACCTAGACTTTTGTGTTGGGGATGTTTTACATGTCGCGACCCCAATATGTTATGTCGCGACAACACTTTTCTACATGCAACATATTTTCAACCGCCGGCGACTTAGTTTTTTGGTCGCGACGCAACTAATGCGCCTTTTGCTTTGTCTTCGTGTCGTGACGTTTTGCTTGTCGCGACAGAGACTTCTATGTTCAAGCCCGATTTGTCTTGTCGCGATCAGGTTTGTTATGTCGTGACATGACTTCTTTGCATTTGTGTTGAAACTTCTGTAGCGACTTAGAAGTTATGTCGCGACCTCGTTTCTCTCTATTCAACTTATTCCTGTGTCGCAACCTGAAAATCTTTGTCGCGACAATCAAAAGACCTTTTAGGCTTGAAGTATGTAGCAACATTGACTCTCCTTGTTGCAACCATGTCAGTTCATCCATTAAGCACCCTTTGTCGCGACCTAGTTTTCTTGTCGTGACCTAAACTTCTTCTTCAGCATCTTTTCTGTCTCAACAAACTTTTCCATGTTGCAAAAGTCAGTGTCGCGACAGAAGATGGTTCTGTCACGACATATATTCTGCCTTCAATTCAACATTATGTCATAACTCAAACTATTTTGTTCCCAACTGATTAGCATATGTTTTTCCCATTCTTTGTCGCGACTGTTGTATTACATTGACATCTAAGGTCATCAACAATGAAATGTTATTTAGCGACAGGGGAAATGTTGATTCTGACACGGTTTCTTTGGTAATTGCTTGAAAGTTTGTCGTGACACACAAATTTTAGTCGCGACATGGACTGCTGTAATTGATGTTTTTCTCTTCTTTCTTCTTCAAAATCTCTCACGAATTAATACTGTAGTACTAATTTTGTAAATACTCCATGGTGGCATTAAAAGCATTTCCCAAAATAGTAAAACAAGCCAGAAAAATGGATTAAAAATAGATGAGTTTAAGACTCATCAATTACCACTGCATGTGATCATATATGTTATCTGTTTTCCCACTAAGCTATAAGCTTAGCACGGATGTTTCATCTGTGTAGGTACTGAAGAGGTCGTTAGTGACATTCCGCATTCTCCAGGGCCAACCTAGCATTAGGAGTCTTTTTTATATAGGTCTTTGATTTTGTTTTTGTAATGTAAATGTAATATTTTAGTAATAGTGAAACTTGTGTAAGTACAAGAAAATGAGACTCAAATATATGTAAAAGACAATTTAAACACCACTACTGTGGTAGTTTTACAGTTTTACGATTATTATGAATTTATGATATCATGTTTTGAAATGGGCCAACCAATGTCGGAAAATCAGCTTAAAAAGTCTCAGTCCTGTGTGACGTCCCCTCTCCTGCCTCTGCTAGGGGAAGGGGTGTTGCAGATTCCCTAAGGCTCGTGAGTGCAATTCATCTTTGTTGTGGTTGATCGGTTCTTGAAGTGTTCAGTGTTTATGGCAACACCAAAGGCATGTCCTACTAAAGAGGCAACAAATTTGTTTTTCATTCATGTGGTGAAGCACTTTGGCTTGCCTAAAGACATAGTTAGTGATCAGAATGCCAGGTTCACGGGGCGCTTTTAGGTGGAACTCTTCAAGATCTTGGGTTTAAAGTTGAAGTTCTCCATTGAAAATCATCCTCAAATGGACGGCCAAACCGAGAGGATCAAATCATAGCTAGAAGAATACTTAAGGCATTATGTAACGACTACACAGAAAAGTTGGGTTGATCTACTTGATACTACCTAGTTATGTTACAATCTACATAGAAGCTCCTTAATAGGAATGGGCCCTTTTGAGTTGGCTATGGGTTGTGTGAACTATTAGATGTGGCAAGCGGCCCGAGTGGGGGGCTTGACCTGTAACATATTGACTAATTTCCACTACGAGTGTTGATGATGCATGATAGGCGTTTTACCCAGTGTGTATATAAAATTATGCGAGAGAAAAATATAAAAGCGCCTATTACGCGCAGAGTATACGCTTGTCAAGTAATAAAGTATCTTTTTAGAATGCGGATATCGATCACACGGGGAAAATGGGGATGCTAAGTGCCAGAATATAATACTTCTCTAATATCCAAACTAACAATTGTGATAGTAAAACAAAATTTAAACTAAACTAATGAAATTTCTAAATCTAACTAATGAAGTTACTTAACTAGGATACGAGATGATAAATTCCTAGGGTACTTGGTGCGTCGGACAATTCTCTTGAATCTAAGTAAATTCTACTCTATTGTTTCTGAAAATGCTTTCCAGGCGACTCTTGTCTAATTTAATTATAAGCCTCTCTCGAGGTCGAATAACCTACCAACTAACACTAGGTCTTTTGGCTTCTCATTTCTGACCCCAAGCGTAGAGATGCTTTAAAGATCAAAAGTCTCACACGCCTCTAATTACCCCGTTATTTCTACACTGCCAGACTAATTAGGTTGATTCATGCATGTCTGGTCTTTGCTCCCTTCTCGGATCTTGCAAAAACCACTCACCACATTGAGATTAGCCATAAATCAATATGTAAATAGAATAAGTATGAATCAATAGAGGTGCATTCCTGAGAAACAATAAGCAGACATTAACAAATGAATATAAAACCCGTGTTGATACTCTGACGAAAACCACTAGATGCAAGTTTTAAACACTCTGAAAAAGGTCTTCAATGACAGTTTTTCACTGTCAAGGTATGATATATATGTTAAGGTAGGTTAATGTTCATATAAGTCATCTATGCCAGTGTTAAGAAAAGTTTAAAACTACTTTGACATATATATAAGTCAAGGTGAAGAAATATTGATAGTGTATCATTTGTCATTGTTTCTTCCGCAACTGTCAATGTTGTATCCAACATAAGTTAAGGTTGTTTTGCTTATGTCAAGGTTAACTAATGCTTTTGTTAAAGCCATTAATATACAATTTAACCTATTATAAATTAATCCATATCTAAGAAACCTTAGTGAATCAAAACTAAATTTAACTATCAAATTTTATATTTATAACAAATTCAAGAATCTAACTCCCATTTTCTAATGCTAGAAAATAAAAAATACATATCACATTTGAAACTATAAAATATTTTAGTTACATGGATACAATATATCGACATATAATTCGGTACATGATAAAAAATAAAAATAAAAAATAAAATCTTGCACGTCATCTCGTACTCTCCAAGTTGTTCTTGAATGTCATCAACCTATTTCAAGTAGAGCAAAAATATTAGTTTATGTTTAAAATTTTATGAGAAAAAAATAAATCAATAATAAGATACCCAAAAATAATAATGATACACAACTAAAAGAACATATAGATACCCTAAGCAAACATTCCTTGTTGATTCTAAAAGATCAAGAACACTTACTCGTTGTTCCTGATCGGTACGAAAAAATTTGACAGAATCGATGTATGTCTTCAATGCTTCAATGTGTTATTCCAATTACTAGAACTGGAATTTCTTCCACAGTCCGAACACCCTTTTGCTTTTCTGTGCAAAAAAAAAAATTCTGATCTTTTTTCTGTTTCTGCAAAAAAACATATGTTGGATTCCTTCATGTCCATCTCTCTCATGTACGTTTAATGTACATGAAGCGATTGAAACTTGATTGTCTCTAAGACAAGCGCCTCAACTCCTTAGAGTATATGAAATTTGGGTTGAGTCCGGCCCATGGAGCGACCCGACCCAGTCGGTATCTCCCATTTCGCCCACGTAATGGGGTACGGACTCATATCAATGATGTGATAGAGAATTTATACTTGCTAGAAATCATTCATACGGGTGAAAGGGCGTGCGACTTGAAGCCTGGAGTGTTAAGGGCTCAAATATAAACCCCATACGAGGCCATGGAACATCAACCTCAAGATATAATTAATCCAGAAAGTGTACTTATATACCCCGAACATTTTGGATTACACATAATTGAGTATTATTGATCCCTGAATTCTATACTCAGTCGTCACAACGATAACAAATGTTCTAAATCATAATCAAACTCCTTGGTAGAGATGATTATTGGAAGTGGAGTCCCTGGCAAAGTGTAAAACCAAAAAATGTTCTTTCTTTAGCCTTATATCGATTAGATGCGAGATTAACTTTCGCTTTCTAGGAATGCACCTTCATATAGATGTTCCATGACCATAGGATACACCCTTAAGGTAGCGAACATTAATACATCACATCATGAGTATAGTGAGGTTGAAAAGGAATTAAAGTGTTGATATTTGCTCGAGATCTCTTAAGGACTCACACAGTGAAGAAGCAGGGATCCATTCTTCGACTTCCTTATGGGTCGATAGCATGTAGTATGAAATGCATCTTGTCAGTAGAGCCCTATTCTTTTCTTATCTAAGATAAAGAATGTATGTCATTAACTCTCCTCGTTAGAGGTAATTTATATACGAGTCTTAGCCTTGTCACCAATCTGGCGCGAGCACAAAAATTCTCTCATCATCCGCGCTAATAGTCTTTAGATGACTAATTTCACACTCGGCTTTTATCATATAGACACATGAATGGTGGGGATACATTCATGTCGGTTCTTCTATTTAAGAACCTCATCTTGGTTCTAACCAAGGCGACTTCAAATTTATGTCTTTGAATTAAATTATCTCCCATGACTCAGTCATGTCGGCGCTATAATTGAAATAGTCTCATCTCTACTCACCTTTACAAGCGTAGGCGATTGCTCGTGTGAAGTGAGTCCAATCTTAGTCTATCGACATACTTTATTGAATTGTACAACTCTACTCTTATAGTATCTCATAAAATAAACGTTGAATAATATGCAAAGAAAGCAGGTTAAATTATTCAACAAGCGTAAGCATCCTAATCGTGATTACGTTATAAGCCAGGGGATTTAACATGTCTTGAATCGTCACAGCTATTGGCTTAGTGAGTGGGTCAGCCACCATATTGTTTTGTAAATGTATTTTAGGACCGCGTCCTTGTCATTAATTGCATCTCCCAATATAGTGATATCTTTTCTTGATATGTTTAATTTTCCCTTGATATTTAGGATCCCTTGGCAACAACCAATGCGCCAGAGTGTTATCATAAAAAAAATTGTCCACGAGAGCTCTAATGGGTTGACGATTTCTAAATGTTGCGAGAAACTCCTTAACAGCTTGCATCTTGAGTTCTTTGCGGAACAAGCTACATCCAGCCTCCATAGTGGACGAGCCTGGGTGCTTTTGCTACTCCCATAGTATAGCGCTATCATTTAAATAGCATATCCACGAAGTCGATTTATCTTGTCAACATCACCTCCCCGATCGCATCAATTAACGATCAGACGCAAATCCTTCTTCCCTTGATAACATAGCATGTGATGCGAAGTTCCTTTCGAATCTGTAAAAATCCTCTTGGCTACCATCCGGTTCTTTTTTGACGAAGGAGTTTGATTAGGCCGGCTAACCAAACCAACAACATAACATATGTCGGGCGTGTACACATCATTGCATACGCGATCAATTCTGAGCGACAACGGCATAGGTACTCACGGACATTTTCTCTTTCTCTTAAGGTCTTAGGACCTGTAAAGACTTGGCTCAAACTTTTTCTTGAGGGTATCCATCGGCTTGCTATCTTGCATGTGATGGCGGCTCTAACATCCTTTTGATGTAAGTCTCTTGAGATAAACCAAAAAACCTTTGCGATCTCTTATGATCTTTCTTTCAAGCAACTAGCTTCACCCATATCTTTCATTTCAAGTTTGATGATAACCACTTCTTAGTAGTGTCAATCATCTCTTTGCTATTTCATTATTAAAATGTCATCGACATACAGGAACAAATTACAAAACCATCACTTTCGAGCGTTTTAAATACCTGCTGATGGTCTTTCGTCATCGTAAACCATCCCTTTGGATTGGCAGTGAAACTTGATGTTCCATTGCCTAGATGCTGCCCAAGACCATATGGATCTTTTGAGCTTGCAAACTTTGCGCTCTTGTCCTTTAGATTCAAAACCTATAGGTTGATCCATATAGATTTCTTCATCTAGTTCTCCATTGAGAAATGCAGTTTTTACGTCCATTTGGTATAATTCTAAGTCCATATGTGCGACTATAGCTAGAACGAGGCGAACTGAAGTAATTCTCACAACAGGTGAGAATGTATCTTCATAGTCAATTCCCTCTTCTTGTGTGTAGCCTTTTGCTACCAGTCGAGTCTTATATCTTTCTATGGACCCATCCACCTTTCGTTTAATTTTGAGAATCCATTTATTTCCAATGGATTTTCGTCCTGGCGGTAGATCAACCAAATCCCAGACTTGATTAGTTCTCATTGACTCCATTTCTTCTTCCATAGCTTTACTCCATTCCTTAGCTTCAGGACAACAGGCCTCTGTAATTGTTTTTGGCTCTTCGTCATCCTGTGGAGCAATCATGAATGCTTCCCCCTCAATCTCAAATCGACGACGGGGAATATGTTCACGGATGCTTCGACGAGGTTGAGATTGCTCATGATCTTCCTCCATAAGTCGGATCGAGCATGTCGCTCCCACTTTCCTCGGGAGGATTAAGAGTGTCTCTAATCCCTCTCTTTGTGGTAGAGATTAGCCATTTCTAGATTTTCATAAAATTGAAAATCTTTATTAACCTTACCTCTCACAGGAAAGTCTTCTTCTAAGAAAACGACATCATGGGACTCAAGCTTTGTCACTCATCGACTTTTTCTGATGAAAACAAATCCTTTGGAGTTTCGGAGTATCTAATACACTTTTTCCCTTTAGGACCAAGTTTCCCTATATATTTATGAGTATTATTGTGAATATAGTACTTACCAAAAGGATACAAATTTCCTAAGTCAGGTTTATTACAATTCCATAATTCATATGGGGTGGAGGAGGCAGTTTAGGGCACGATTAAAATGCGTAGGCGCCAGTTAATAACGCATCTCCCAGAGGAGATAGGTAAATTAACTAGCCATCATGGACTAACCATGTCTAAGAGGGTTAATTCCTTCTTTACTGCTTCATTTTGTTGCGGAGTGTAGGAATAGTTAGGCTGTCGAGCTATACCCTTTTCATCACAAAAAACTTTTGAATTGGTGGGATAGATATTCCGCGACCTCATTCGGTCCCTTAGTGTTTTGATCTTCACGTTTGAATTGATTCTGCAGAATTAGTATATCGCTTGAAGCGGAGTCCGATGTCGGACTTGTGAGAAATCGAATAAACATGACCAAAGCGTGTGAATCATCTATAAAAGTGAAGTAGTTGGCACCATGCTTGTGCCACATTCGGTGGTCCACGGATGTACGAGATAGATACTTTGTAATGGTGTGGCTCTCTTGGCTTTGCGAAATGGTAATCTAGTTGTTTTTGAAGCTAGGCGATGCTCGCGTGTGGTAATTTTACTTTGTGAGTGATCGAGAGACCTACAGGCCAATCTATTAATCAGTCTTGCCCAGTAATGTGCAATCTGGCATGCCAAATACTCGGTATTAACAACCGAAGCCCGAAGTACCAACAACATGAATAAACGGTTGTCATTGTTACAATATTAGTGGTGTCGACACCATAAATCCATCTAACATAGCGGAACCATAATAAGCGTTGTCGAAATACTTTTACACAACCCTTATTAAATATAAGTTGGAAACCTAGTTACAGTAGACGAAGCGAAACAAGATTTCGTCGAACTTTGGGAGCATATAGCATCATGAAGATAAAGCGTGCGACCACCGTGACTTCCCAGTTTGCCGGTACCGATCCTATACGTCCCGGTGGAACATTATTCCCCATGTATATACTTCTATTGCCTTTAGGAATTGACGAAATTCCGCCAAGTTGTTCGATCCCCCGCTCACGTGGTCGGTTCTTCTTGAGTCACGATCCACGAGAGCTGATCTCGTGAGCATTAGCGACTAACATATAAGATTAGAGGAGCAGTTTGTCTGACAATACCTTTAGCTCAGTGCAATCACGAGCAAAGTGACCCGGAGTTGCCTGGTTAAAACGATTCTTGTTTACGCTTTTCGTAAGCGGCGTTTTCCACGCTTCGCGCTTTGTCCACTAGAACTTGCTTCATTCCTCTTTTGCCCTTTTGAAACCACTTACCTTTCCATTTTTTTCGTCTGAGCCTTTTGCTCCTCGCGATTTTAGTTCGATCATAAGCTTCATTAGCAGGCTTCTGGAAGAAAACTGATCTTCCTCAACTGACATGGCGAGCAACATCATCAAAAATTTTGATGTTCTCGTGTAAGGTAGGTTAACACGCATGTGTTCCCAATTGCTTTCGACAAGCGAATAACGATTGGACTTGCTGCTCATCGGTCATGTCATGCCTACTGACCCTCGATTCCGCGGTCATGTTAGGCATGATCGTAAGATCTTTACCTCATGGTGTCGATGGCGCTTCTTATAACCATGAGCGAGGAGTTAGCGGCGAAGTCTTGTTGTTGAGGTTCCACCATGGTGAACCTTGCGGCATCTGGCTAGCGAGCGGAGCGGTGCCTCTCAAATGCTTGACATCAAATCATTTTCATGCTGCTCGGCGTAATCGCGAGCAACCGCGATCTTTTGCACTTAGCCAGGCTTGATAGGCCAAGAGTCGCCTCTATGTTGGCTTGAGTAGTGCCTTGCTCGAGGTTCAGCCATTGGTTATTATTAATGGTTTCCAGCATGTCTTGCTCCTCCAGGAGATACTAAATCTTACGATGCCAAACATCTTAATTCTTTTCATTCAGCTTGTCTCCATGGTTCAAGTCAGTGACAATGCTCTTTGTTGCATCTATTTCAACTATATAGAGACAATTACTTAAATTAGGATCTTGTACAATTCAATTTACAATAATGCTTTGCTACAATGTACTAAATTAATTAATAGTAATTAACTGTCTGTGACTTGAAAGTAATGTTACACATTCAATCGATTTACATCTCAACATAGTCGATTATTATTATTTAATTTTAAGCATCGCAAAATTTTGGTTATTAGGTGAGATATATGTGCATAAATCTACGACCTAAAAAACCTCCACTATCGAATATTTCCATTCATGCTCATCAATGTAATTAATTAAAAAAATATCTGATAAACATGTCTTTAATGAAAAACATTCAATATGTACATCATTAGGAAATGTAATGTTGGAAATATAGATCATGCAGATGCATAATCGGGATCCATCAACAATGTCATCTAAGTTATCATCATTTGTCCGCTGACTCATCTTTCCTCTGCAGACGAATCTAATGACGGGTTCAACGCTGTGACTTACGTCCGTCCGACGAATACCAGCCTTAAAGTGACTTTCTCGGCGGTATATCCTGCGAGAGTGTTAAAGTCCTAAAGAGCTCAACCTTTGTTTGAGGCTTGACAAGCGGCTCCCATTCGATGCGGTAGGCATCAAGCACAATCTGGATTTGTTGCTAGATGAAGAACTCATGAACATCACGATGCCCTGATTTACAATCAATGACACATATAATCTATGTTCGACAGCGTATCAATCACTCTTCTTATATACTTGATAAATGAATTATTTGTGCTCTTGTATCACTACACACACAAATAATGCAATATATTATCCAATTAACCTTTTAATTAGTTAATTATAATATACAATTTAGTACCAATAATTCAAAAAATTCCAGAAAAATCATAGATAATCATAAAATTAATAACTAATTAATAAAAAAAATTATAATATTCTGATTATAATTATAGATCCCATGTGATTAAAACTAGAATTACGTGAGGAGATGAGAATATCCTCACGTGATTAATATCCTCACGTGATTAATTATGAATTAATTAATTCTAGTTTTAATTAGTTAATGAAAACTAGAATTTTTACGATTATTTTTTGCCTCCCAGCAGTGGTAAGGGTGGCGTAGTGCGATTCCTTATCGGGGAAAACTCACCGTATTGGTAAGGTTCTGGTATTGAAAATTTGATTTTTTTTTTTTTTTCACGAGTCTGAGTTGTATTCTTTTCCATATTGATTTGATTTGGTATTGGTTTCAATATGAGCCAAACCGCATATCATTGTTTTGATCAATGGGTATCTTTAGCCTTTTGGTTTGCAGGGTTTTAAAAGTCTATTTAATCATCTCGCCCTTCCTGGCCAAGAGATTAGCGAAGAGAAGCCTTGGGAGCGTCAGACCTCGCGGCCTCGATCGTGGGAGGCAGACTGAGGGTGCTTGTAGCGACCTGTGGCGTTCATAAGCCCAGGCAGTGGGAGAGAGCTGCGGCGATCGGGGAGAAGCGAACTCGGCGTTGGCAGGGCGAGAGAAACCGAACTCGGCGGTGGTTGTGCCGCTGTCGTCGCCGGAGAGCAAACCCTCGTTTCGTGAGGGGATAGATTTATAAATGTGAGGGGATCGTCTCTGTTACTTGCCATTGTATTTCGGTTTGCAGTTTTCTACCCACAGAAATATCGTTCAAACATGAAAACATACGTGAAGTGCTCTGATACCATTGTTGATTCTAAAAGATCAAGAACACTTACTCGTTGTTCTGATCGGTACGAAAAAATTTGACAGAATCGATGTATGTCTTCAATGCTTCAATGTGTTATTCCAATTACTAGAACTGGAATTTCTTCCACAGTCCGAACATATTGCTTTTTTGTGCAAAAAAAAAAATTTACGATCTTTTACATTTTATAAAAAACATATGTTGGATTCCTTCATGTCATCTCTCTCATATGCGTTTAGCATTACATGAAGCGATTGAAGCGATTGTCTCAAGACAAGCGCCTCAACTCCTTAGGTATATGGGCTGAGTTGAGTCCGACCCGCATGGCGACTTGACCCCTGATCGACATTACTACATCAAACCTGCAACAAAAGAATAATATTCTTGAGATGCAACAAGAGTTAAGTTTTCTTCTCTTTAAGGTTCTTTTATTTTGTAAGTAATTAAACAAATTGTTAGATAAATTAGAGAATTACTATCAAAATAAAAATAAAAACAACGTAGAACAAATTAAATTTATAATTTCATTGCCTACCTCGATTTTGTTTGCCTATTAAGCACTATTATCATAATAATCCATATCATCTAGAGTTGAATAATAATTATAATTTTTTTTTGATAAGGACAAGGATGGAATCCTTAAGGAAAAATAAAATAAAAACTAAACATCTTCAAAGTGAGTACACAAAGCAAGTCTTTAAATTCAATTCAAAATGTTGAGGACATCTCTGATTGAATTTTTTCATAAATCTAGATTTGTATTAAAGGCCTTAATAATGAATAACATGGTTGAAGGTCATGTGGTTGTGTTGGGCGAAAGATATGGATTGACCAACTTCAAGGTGATAGAAAGGTTTCATATCCATGTCATTCTAGAATTGCATTAAAACGGTTAATCTACTAAGAAATTCCCAATCTGAAAGCTAAGATGCATGAATTATAGGACTTTAACTCCATTAGCCCTTTTCTTTTTTGGTTAGTAAAAACGAAGAGAGAATGATAAATATTTAACTACAGTAGCCAAATTATAAAATATGATGACATTAAACCAGTGGTATAATGCGCATAGCAAACTACCTTAAGTTTAAATATGGTTGAGATTCTCTGACATATAAGTCATTACATGACTAACAAAATATCACCCTATCAACATTGTCATCCCAAAGAATCAGCATCATATATGGAACCAAATTAAAGGGTTTTGTTAATCGCCCAACCATCTGTGCATCTTTAAACGTAGACATTATATAAAAAACATCTAGAGATGTACATAGGTCAACTCATATTACAATATCTACAAGAAAACATGATCATTTGACCTTTTTTATTATCTCATTGAACAAAATTTTACAATGATAAATTTAAAATTATTAGAAATAGTGTATTTTAAAATTATTTAACCTTATAATTTTTTCTCTGCAAAGCCTTAGTCTTAGAAACCCCATATCCTCATTCTTCCATCCTTCTTCTTTGTTTTCATTCCCTTAAATTTGCAAAATGAGTATCCACAAGTTTATCCACCTGAAAAGTACCAAGAATAAAATATTTTGGTACTCAAAATCCAATAGTTTCACTATATAAAGAATAAAAAACCCATACCACACAATCAGAAGCAAGACAATTTTGTACTGCGTAATCAGAAACCCATTTCCTGTGTCATCTGCTCAAAAAATATGTGAGTGCCATCCAAATGGCCACGCCATCAACTCCCTCGATCTTCTTTAGGAAATCGCGGACATCCATGGTTCGATTACGCTCTTTGTGATCGAAAATCCGTCATTTCCACCCATTTCTACCCATTTCCCATCGACACTACCACAACCAAACACCAACCCATTCCCCTCGATCCAGGAAGTACCCACACACACGTCTCAAACAAACAAAGATCTTGTAACTAAAATGTTGGAGATTAGTGAACGGTAAGGACACCATTACTAGCAACATCGGTGAATGACATGAGCATTGAGAGAGAATGAAAAAATAAAGAAGAAACAATGGGGAGTGGGAGGCGGCAGTGAAGTGGGAGAGAGACTTATTCTATTAGGGTTCCTTGAAATGAATGGTGTGGATAGAGCTGCAAAATGATCGGTCCAGATTTCACCAAAATTAATTTTTTTTAAACATCCAAAATTAATCTAATGGCACCAAAATTAAATTCTTATTTTACATTAGAGTTTACATTAGAGTATACATTAGAGTCAATTTCGTGATAATCTATTTATATAAAATAATTATAATTTTTATAATTTCAATTTACCACGTCCACATGCCTAGCTTAGTTGATAGAACATTCAAAGTTAAAAAAAAACAAGACATTCAGGAAAGGGAAGGGTTCAAGTTTCAAGTCTCAGTGCCTAATATATAAATTTGTATGTTTTAACTTACAAAATAAAGTTAAGATTTTAAATCTGTATACACACTAATTTAAATTTTTTATTATCTTAATTTCCAAGCTTATGCAAATTAATAATTTTTTTAAGATAGTTAATTATGTTGATTTCATTTGCATCCAGTTAAATAAAAAAATACTTAATTTTATAGAATGTTTATTTATTAATTTTAATGGATGAAAAATGGCTTATAAAAATTTATTTAATTTTTATTGATATAAACTAAAAAAATAATCAATTTGATAATCAAATTTTAAATTGATATTAACATAATTAAAAAATTTATTAAATTTAAATAGCGTACTTAGTTACTCAAAATAAATTCTTCACTTCAATTTATATTACTAAATAAGTAAATAAGATTTATACATATGAAACAACAATATGATTACTTTTATCTAATTAACTTATAAACATGAACATATTGACTATATGTTGACTAATAAATGGTTATATTATATCAGTCATGGAATAGTTCAATAAATTTTATATATGTTGTTATTAGTATAAATAAGTTGCATATGTCATAATTGTTCATTTTAAATGGACAATGTTAACATATACTACCTTAAGTCAATATAATATATGTCAAGGATGACCTGTTTTCTTGTAGTGAAAGCATGATAGAGGTTTGATACATCATAAACTTAGGATAAAACATGAAAAAAGAGGGAGAAGAAACTATAATGATCAAATGATGGCGAGTCTCAGATTTTCTTCCACAAATCTCATGATCTTCTCCCAAATCTTCAAAAAACGACTCCCTGACCTCCTCCTTGGTCTGAGTGTGGACAAAGTCCCTTTTTCCAGAGCCTAGCCAGCCTCATCTCGTCTCTTTCGGGTTTGAGCTTTAAAACCACCTCCAATATGGGCTCAAAATGGGCTAAAATCCACCCAAAACACCGACCAGAACGTCGACATCGTGCAGCAACCTCATAATATCGAGATGCTGTTCTGCTGTCGCAACGTTGGTTCTCAAAATCCCGCGACATTCTTGCGGTCCCTGTTTTGCTCAATTTTGTAAGGCTATAACTTTGTCATACGAACTCCGATTTGGGTGTTCTTGATACCGTTGGAAAGCTCTTGAAATGTAGAATCCATCCATATATGTCTTGATGCAATAGGATCTCATATGATGTCTGAAAACGTCAAAATACAGTAGCCTCTCCTGCTAAAGGTGCTGCAATGTTTGCTGATTTTCTTCAAGTTTTGGAACTTGCATAACTTCTTTGTTCGAACTCCAATTTTAGTGTTCTTGGTATCCTGGAAAGCTCTTGAGTGTAGAATCCATCCATATATGTCTTGATGCAATAGAAGCTCATATGATGTTTTAAACGTCAAAAATTGATAGCCTCTCTGGCTTCTTGCAGTAGCAGTTTTCCTGATTTTGCACAATTCCACCAAATGGATGACCTGATCATAAGTGTGAACTTTTAGAACATTAGGGCACTTATTTAACATAAAAACACTAAAAAAAATAACTAAAGCATAGGGATAAAATGAGTATTTAAGATACTCATCAATGCACGGGAAAGCCATGAGAAGGCCGCTAGGAGAATGAAAAAGTATGTGGATCAACATCGATGGTCATTAGAGTTTCAAGTCGGGGTTAAGGTATTGTTAAAACTTAATTAGATCTTGAAAAAGATTAGTAGCAAGACTCAGAAAAGAGGGCTGATACCCAAGTTTGAGAGACCTTTCGAGGTGATCAAGAAAGTAGGCAAAGTTGCTTATATGTTAAGGCTACTAGAAAGGCTGAAGTTGCATCCAACTTTCCATTTCAGTTTTTTGAAGCCCTAATTTGAAGATGCATACTAGGAAAGGGCACAAGTGAAACGTGCCCCTCCTTTAGTCATGAAACAATTTGATAAAGAAGTGGAAAAGATTTTGAACCACATAACCATGGGGACAAGTAGAAAGAATCGGCAAACCGATTACCTTGTTCAGTTGAAAGACTATCCGTCTGACCCACTTTAAACGGGCCGAAGGGAAACACGAGGAACTATCTTTGGGGCTCCTTTACTGCTTTTCAGACATTGGTGGAGCTGAGTCTTATAATTGAATCAAAATATCATATCAGAAGATACAAAAATAAAACTACCACCGTAGTGGTGTTTATAGTGTCATACATCTGATCTTGAGTCATTTACATATCGCGCCACCGAACATATGCGTTTACGTTTAAATAAATCAAGCGAAACACCAGTGATGGACCTCTACAAGTGTGTTTGGCCCGGTGAATCGCGGAAGATGGCGAGGGCGTCCTCCTTTGTACCTACGGATTAAAACGGTGCTAAGCTGCAGCAGTGGGAAACATATGACTTATACGTATACCTGGCATTAATATATTTTACGGTAAGCATATACTTGATGCGGATATACGTGCGAATATGACATTTTATGAATTCATATAACCTGACTTATACGTACTTGTACTTATAGCAAACTTATACTTGTTCGGATCTCGAGGTAGGAGTGGCGAGCTTATACTTGTGCGGAGGTACGTAGATACTCTAGCTTATACTGAATGTGGTGTACCGTAGAGTGCGTTGAGCTTATACTTATACAGAGGTACCTGTAGGTACATTCAGAGCATAACGATGTACATTACTTTACTCTTATTCGTTATTCAGAATCTTATCATATAATTGTTTGATTCTTATCATATAACTGTTGGATTACTTAGACCAGTCATAAGGAATGAGTAAGACATAGCATAAGTACACAGAAGGTCTGATGCGATCTTGAGTGTTGTAACCTGGCGGGTGCGGCTTAACGTTCAGATAATGCACTTACGTAGCAGTGTCGTGGCAGCAGTCTTGACAGCGATCGGAGACATCTTGCCCATGTAATAAGAAATGTCGTAGTAGCAAGAGTCTTGCGACAACGTCGACGTCTTGTACGTAGCGAAGTGTCATAGCACTAAACGAAGTCTTAGAAGCTGCGATTAGATATGTGCACACTTGAGTAACAAAAAAGTTTGTATCATTCAATATCGTGGCAGGCGGTCACACAAATAATATGTGTTTAGGAACTTACTATCTTTTCATAGGGGCATTCGGTTTGCCCACATCGAACTCAGCCGCCCAGAGACGGTGAATGCGCGGTCTAATTTTCTTTGCCTTACAAACAGATGGACCCTTTCATACACTTTAGGGTCTCATTAGTCCAATAGACAAGTCCTTGGAGCAACGGAATGACAAAACAAAGCAAAACACAAAATACTCCATCGCGTGAGCAGTAGGTACCTGCGATAACCTTGCCTGTACGGCGTAGCCCTTTCAGCCCGTGACATACAGCAGCGCTTCTGTTGGCGTACTGAGGCGAGCCAAATCCTCTTCTCAGCCACATCGCAGCGTGGACATGCCACGTCGTGGCGTGGACCTACGCTGCTGTGTAGGGATACCTACATTGCTACGTAGGGATACCTACGCCACGGCGTAGGACCTCGAAAATGCCCAGATTTTGCTAATTCCTTCCCATTTTCTAGAAATCAAACCAAAACTCCAAAATAATCCAAAATCTTCTCCAAAAAAAACTCCCAAATGTGTTCCTAACTTGACAAAACCAACATAGAATTAATTAGGGTTTTCTGACACTGGCTGATGACTTGTAAGTTATGTTGCTTCTAACACTGAAACATGTATCCGGCCCACATCATAAACCAAAACCCACATACTTTCGAGGAGAATTCCATACTCATCTTATACAACCTAGGGTTTTACAAACCCAACTTTCAACAAATCTAGGGTTAGGATGAATTCCTAACTAAGCCCTAGAAATCCATACAAATCCCATATAAATCCATACAAATCATATTATACCATACAAATCCTTGCTGTTCCATACTTATCCATACAAAAATAGTTTCCATATCTTTTCTCTTCTTCTTCTTCTTCTTCTTCTTCTTCCTCTACTTCTTCTCTTCTCCTCTCTTCTTCTTCACTCTACGATTTTGGCTCTCCAAAAATGAGAGACCAACTTGGTCTTATTCCCTTTTGACTTTTAATTTCCTTTTTATTGCACTTTGGTCCTTCAACTCCCTTCTATTTGCACCCTGAAGTTATCTTATTTCTATAATAGCCTCCACGTCTTCTTATCTTATGACTTTTGTGTCCCGATTTAATAATTACAAATTTACCTTAGCATTTTGGGTTTTCTCAGTTTTCACGTTTTGAATTTAAATTACGAAAAATTCAAATTATATCTACAAAATACCCTAAACTTGCTAAAAACGACTAGGATATATTTCGGGGTGTTACAAAGACAATTCGAAATCAAAGGCTACATGGGAGCAAGATGTAACACTTTGGTAGTTTGAAGGGGCAATGCAAGCATATCTACAGGCTAAGTCGACGAGGGCATCGACTTTAGAAAGAGGGGGTGGGCTTGTTACCACCCTCACCCCCTCAAATGCCTAAACCGTTGATCGGAGAGAAGGGCCTCACAGGCATGCCTTACACCTATGAGGACACCTAATGGAACAAGGCAGTGGGTGACCATGGGCCCAATGCCATTGTCTGGATGAACAAGCGTCGGGTAACGCATGGTGGTGCATGGTAGTGTATGGTGAGGCCTCGTAATTGATGAGTCTAAAACTCATCTATTTTTTAAGCTCGTTTTTCATGCATATTTGAGGATTTAAGGTCTAATTTAATGATGAATTATGGAATCTTCACCCAAATCTATGTTTTGCAAGGTTTTAATGCGAAAAGCAAAAAAGAATAGAAAAACGATGAAAAAAATGGCTAAGAGGGGAAAATGCGAGTTATGTCGCAGCATTCATAAACATTCTTGCGACAAAACTGAGCGACCTGTGAAATTTATGCCAATAAGCGAGCAGATGTGTAATAGTGAAAGCGAGTGCGAATGATAGTCGAAAGATTATCGCGAACATTTCCACAGCTTTTCTGTCCGCGACATAAAATGAGAAGAAATACAAGAAAAATGTCTACGACATAGAAGCAAAGGCACAACCTAATGGATGTTTGAAGCGAAGTATTGTTGCGACAATTGATTACTCCGTCGACATTGCATGAGAAGAGATCTTGAAGAAGCACTGGAATTTTGTTACAACATGGAAATGAATATTGCAACAGAAGTGAGGAAGGAAGGCAAGAAGAATGTCGCGACACCTGATAACTATGTTGCGACAAAGAATAAAGTAAATGATAGAAAAACTTTGTCACGACATTTAAAATTATGCCGCAAAAAAGGAAGAGGGAATTCAATAAAGACACTCTGAAACAATGTCGCAACATAAAAATTAATTGTCACGACATAAAGTATTGTAGAAAGAAGAAATTCTGTCTCAACACAAGCGAATTTAGTCGCGACAAAAGCTGTCATATCAAGAAGGTAAGTCATGTTGAGTTTGTTACAACAAAGATATTGATGTTGTGACAAACATTTCAGAGAGTGAAACGTTCAAGGCATGAAATATGTCGCGCATTTCAAAACTATGTCACGACATATGGTTCAGAGGCTAACACTGCAAGGCATGGAAGCTATGTCATAACAACAGCAAAATGTGTCGCGACATTCGCAATGTGAAAGTTGTTTGAACTTTTTCGCGACAAGAATGCTTGTGTCACAACAAATTATTCTGGGAATAACAATGTAAGGCAAGAAAAATATGTCGTGACATGGAAACCTCTATCGCGACAATTATCAAGTGGACTCAACAATCTTATGTCACGACATCTCAAAAAATTTTCACAACAATAACTAAAAAAGAATGCTAAAAAGATATGTTGCAATAATGCTACAACAAAGAAGGAAAACAAAGAGGTTGATGTTATGTTGCGAAATAAAAATTTTCTGTCGCGACAAACTTAACAAAAAGGCAAAAGGTGATCAAATTACAAAAATATTACAACAAAACTACAATAAAGCCTGAAGACACCAAAGTGATGCTGAAATATCGTGACATACATTGTCGCGACAAAGACATCAACTAGACCTACATGGAATTCCACAAATTCAGCCTTAAATTCCAGCCCAGCATTTCAGAGCTTATAAATAAAAAGCACCAAGGGTAATGTGCGCAGCTTTCAGCTAACCCTAAACATTATAGGGAAGGACTGAAGTCTCATTGTATATATTTCTTTTATTTTTCTTTTAGAATCAGAGTGATTGATATGATGTGAATCATGGAGCTTAGATTAATGTTTATCTAGTTTTCAACTCTATTTGAAATTTTAGTGGAATCTGGGAGATTTTATGGAATTCATTTGATTTCATTTTTGATTGCAAATTTCAATGAATTTGTTTGATCAATTAGTCATTGTGATTTGTAATCCAGATTTGAAAGACTAAGCTCCCTCTGAGAAGGAATTTGGTGTTTTGAATATCATTTGTGTTATTTACTGAAGTTGTGGGTATGAATATTGGATTGATCTAATTGGTATTGCTCTAGTATTGAGCTGTTCTGAATATCAGTGGATGATACCCAAAAAGAGTTGTATCCTTGTCCTGATTTCCAAGATCCCTTTGAGTGACACGGAGATGGATTACTTGAGGGCAAAGAGCAGTCACCTAGGGGTATTTTGCATGGATATTTAAGGAAGCAATATACTCTAAGTGTAATTTTGATAATTCACAATTGTTGTTCCTACCTTTATAGGACTAATTGATGATTCATCACCTTTCACCCTTAGAGGTTTCATCTCAATTTAATAGAATGATCTTAATCCCGTGTTAGCTTAGATTCTAATCAAGGAGAAGGAACATTTTAATGAATTGCAAATTGAGGTACCAATTGTATTAGAGAAGGCTTATGTTACTCTGTATTAGACCCATCAACCTGGTTTAGGAATATGGTCTCCTAATTAGTGAAATGTATAGTGTCAGGAGGTTTCAAAGGCTATGCTACTTTGCTCTTTGACAAGTCCAGAATTCAAAACCATGACTAATTTGTTTTTAAACCTATTGCAAATTGATAAGTAAAGCATTTGTTCATTTAGCAGTGTTGATTCAATTTAGTAAATTCTTTAATTCATTTTATTTTTAATTGGAGAAAACCAAACAAAAAGTAATTTGCTTATAGTTTATTCAGTTAGTTTACAAATTCTATCAAAACAATAGTTCAAATAGTGACTATCTTGAGTAGTAAGGGTAGTTGATATTTAGATTTTCAATCAATCATCGTGGGAATGATATCTAAACCTTAAATCCACTTTATTACTTGTATGACCTATGCACTTGCAGTGATTTAGACCAAAATCAATTTTAAATTGCAAATTATTTTATATTTAGTAGAAAACAGTATTTACAAAAGTAGTCAAACAAGTTTTTGAAAAAACTGCTGGAGATTAAAGAGTTTTGGTAGTGATATCAGAAAACAATAAGATTTTGGTATGTTAAAAGTCAAAATCAACAAGCTTTTGATGTCGTTACCAGAGACTGAATAGTCTTTGGTGGCAATGTCAGAAGTTTGGCACACACACACTCGACATATTTTGGTCTTAACAGTAATGCATGGTGGTGCATAGTTCAGATGAGTAATGGCTTATGGTAGTGCATGATCCAAATGAGCAATGGATCGGTGGTGGCTACATCTATGCATGGCGCTCATGAAATGACTGAAGCAAAACCAGGCTCGACTAAGCGTTGAACGCTGGGCTATCGTGGAATACACTGCTCCCAACATGTGGAATATAAATGAAGAGGCTTCGAGCGAATTCAAAATGGAACTGGTAATTTGAAAAATGGTTTCAAGGATTCAAAATGAACCGACCAAATGGGAGTCATAATTCAAAATGGGAGCCAGAATTCGTTGTCTCTAATGTGGGAAAGGTCAGAGAGTGTGCATAATTTTGTAATAAGAAAAGTCTTGTATGTAGAGAAGTGTTGTAACACTTGACATTTTTGAGAAATACAAGTTGGGAAGCAATTCCTGTAAAACAAGTCTCATTTATATGCTATTTTTGTGAGACATAATGTGGGAAGGTTAGCTAAACAGTTTAGCATTGCATATCCATATGGTGAAAATTTTGTGGCCATGATTTAGGGGTGTGACAGTATCCATTGCTAAACTTAAGAAGCCTATAAGGGAGTTGAAGAAACCTATTCAATATTGATTGTTCTCGTATCAAATCCATATATAAATTTTTTTTTTTTTCATTTTTTGTCCCTGGGATTCGAACCCTAAGCCTTCTATGTGTGTTCATAAATTGTAAAATCGTCTAAACCGAACCAATCCATGTTTTCAAAATTCATTTTTGGATTGGTTTGAATTTCTTGAAAAACCGACCGATCTGCAAAACCGCTATATATATATATATATATATATATATATATATATATATATATATATATATATATATATATATATATATATATATATATATATATGATAGGTTGAAAAAATAAGGCTCGTGAAGCCTACACATCAGCCCAGTAAGAAAGAGGCCAGCCCAACGGCTACCTAAGGCCCGCTAGTCGAACTCCAAGTAAAGGAGGAGCTTGCCCAATGAGGTACCAGCCTTTCTAAAACCAACACCTGAGCCTTTCGGGGCTAGCCCGTAAGAAGCGTCCAACCTACGTATCCAAAGGCCAATTATGGTAAGTTCCCAAAGGGACGGGAAATGTAATAAAACCCCGGAATAATATATTATTCTGAAAATCCTACCAAATCTCATCAATAAGGAAGGAAGACTATCCCAAGTACACTACTCTTTCATATCCCTCGTACCAACCGATACCTGACTATAATGTTAAAACATCCCGATCCAATGGGAAGGACTCCTAATCACCATCCAACCTGGTCGAACATCTACTATAAATACACATTACCCCAAATGCAAAGGTACACACACACATTCTAGAGGCATACTTGTATGCAACATATTCGCCTCTGCGCCCTCTTTCTCTCGTAAAGAAATCGACTTTAGGCACGGAGCGTACCACCCGGCACAAACTCTCGCCGACCCCCCTTCTTCTTATTCTTGCAAGAGTGCCACGTCCGAGCCCGCAGATCAACAAAGGCTTAGATCCCGCTCAAATAGATTTATCCAAACGCCGCATCCCGTACCACAACAATCCGGTCCAAACAACACCCCCACACGCCCACCCCACCCGCTGAAAAAAGGCATCATCATTGGCGCCGTCTGTAGAACGATACCTTTATAAATATAACCGATTTCTCGCTTCATGGGTATCGACTGAACACAAGCGTATAACGCCTAATCCGCTTAAGGATGCAAGTGATCCGCCAGAGATGCAGCAGCCTCCCGACGCAGAAGCAATGCGTGTCACACACCGGCGGCTCTCCGCCTCATCAATCAACGCCGATAAAGAGTTGTAACAACTTACCGCATATGCAACATCCACAGGATGTACAAACCCGTGAAGGTCATAACACTTCATGAGGAGCAACACGGCCGCGGACATTCCCCGAGATGGCGAAACGTATGCAGTCCACCGAGCCGTGCATGGACCACAATCGCCCTCAAGGAAGAAGGAAACGAGCGATGCTCGGGAGACACGCCGAGAACGAAGAACTGCATCATCCTCAACCAGGAGCAGGAGAGCAATCATGGGAGCAGAGGTTTAGGAATCTTCAACAAGATCTCGCCTGCAGGTGAAGGAGGTGGCTAGCGCGCGCCTCAGACACTATGGACACCTTCGGGTACGAAGAACCGAATAACTCCTTCACGCCGAGCTACGCTACTCCCTTCCGGGCCGAAATTTAATGCCACAAGTGGAAGCATTCGATGGAATCAAAGATCCCGTCGACCACCTCAATACTTACAAAAATCAAATGGAGTTACTATGGATATCGTGACCTCGTATGATGCGGCTTTCAAGCACACTAAAAGGCTCAAATGGCCCGGTTTAATAATCACCTTCATCAATCTCTTCATTCAGAGAACTCATCCACATGCTAGTCTCCGACTTCATCGGAGCCGACGCATGCAAAACCGGAAGTTACCATCTATTGACCGCTGCGCTCACAAGAAAGTCCTCAAGTCCTACGCATCAAAGATTCAACGCCGAGTCCTCAAGATAGACATACCCGATGAAAATTCGTAATCACCGTCATTGTCGGTTAGGAATACAAATAAGATCTTGATGTTTTCTATCTCGAAGAACCCTCAAGCAAGCATGGCCGAGGTGCTCGCAAAAGCAGAGAAGTATATAAACGGAGAAGAAGCCCTTATATCCAAGAAGGAGAGCTCCTCCACCCATAAAGAGAAGAGTGGTACAGATAAACGACGAGGACGAAACCACAAAAGCCAAAGCATTCAAAATGTGAACTCTTTAGCTATGAAGCCACCATTTATAAGAAGATCAAAGCTCTGAAACCAAATAAAGCACACCCAAATTCTCCAATCGCATTAAAGACGTCGTACCTTTCAAGAAAACGGTCGAATGGCCGCCCGCAAGAGCTCTGCCCAGCAGTTCCCATGGATGAGCTCTACCCAACTGTACGCAATGACGAGCTCATCTACTCAGACCGGCCGACATCGTGAATCGTGACCACCGTGCCGACATTGCCACTCTACCGAGTTTCACCCACGAACGCCCACCACTGTAACGCCCACCATTAACGAGCCCATCTACTCCGCAGACAGCCACGCGTTGCCTCAGGAGCCGACCAGCCTGCTTACATTGCCACCGCTGAACGCCACCATTGACGAGCTCATATACCGCACAGCCACGCCGCCTCAGAGTCGACTACCAGTTACATTGCCACTCCCATTGAACGCCACTTCCACCGTGAACGCCACCATTGACGAGCCTATCTACTCAGACAGCCACGCTGCCTCGTGGAGTCGACCACCAGTTACATTGTACCGGTTGAACGCCACCATTGACGAAAGCTCATCTACTCTCGCACAGCCACGTCGCTCAAGAGTCGACCACCAGCTACATTGCCACTGACCAACGCCACCATTGACGAGCTCATCTTACTGCGACAGCCACGCTGCCTCAGAGTCGAACAACAAAGCTACATTGCTTACCCTACCGAACGCCACCATTGACGAGCCCATCTTTACTCGCATGTTTACAAAGGGCCTAAGGAGCCCTCTCAATCTCGCATAACCTACCTAACAAAGCCCAATATTTCACATGGACGAGCTCTGCCCAACTATTCGCATTGACAAGCTCTTCCTAGCAGTTCACATGGACGGGCTCTGCACAACTGTTCGCCTTGACGAGCTCCTCCCAAAGATTTCATAGCGGACGAGCCTCCGCCTAACCTGCTTCACATTGACGAGCCTTCCTGTGCCAGCTCATTACGTGGACGAGCTCGCACAATCGTCTCGCCTTGACGAGCCCCCGCAAGACTTCATACGGACGAGCTCGCTCACCTGTTTCATTAACGAGCTCTTCCTAGCGGTTCAGACTGACTACCACATGGACGGCGCCCCACCACCCTACATACAGCCGACATCCCAAAGGGCTTCCTGCCACGATGGTAACTCACCCACCGTAGGTCCGCCACTCAAATCTGACGAGCCGACCATCTGATGCCACACGCAAATTTAAGTAATCTTTTCAACTCATGCGAGTCAGCCGATGGAGGTGAGCCACCCAAGATGACGAGTCGAAAAATAAAGTCATACAAATTCTAAGGAATCGGGATTACCAGCAAAATACCAACAAAGACCAGCAGCTCAATTTGACGAGCCCCGCCTATACAAGCGACAACTTAGAATCGGGCTACCAGAATTAACCCACGCCTCAACGACTTAGCCTGACGAGCTTAATCGCTCCCAACTTTATACCTCAATTCGCCGTATAACTCATGAAGAAAGCTTAAAATACTACGGAGAACTGCACGATAAATACCAATATTTATTAAAAGGAGAGCTACATATGCCCTGCCCAGTCCACAAAAGGAAGCAAGTATACATAGAAGAAAAATATAAAAGTCGATATCAGGCGGGCAGAAATGAATACAGAAACCTAGGCGTCAGCAGGAGGAGCAGACGACGAAGAGGGAGAATGGGCTTCAGCAGGAGTATCCGGTTCGTGAGAATAGTCTGCAGAGAAAGACTCCTCTGCAGACCGCCACTGAGATCGTCGGGTCCAACCGTGGTAGACGTTAACGCCCGCTGAAAAGCGAAAGCCACCCAGAGGCCCACCGAAAGCACCGGCTTCGGTCCCTCACCCGGCTAATAGCATCATCCTCTGAGCAACCAAGGATATTTGCTGGTGAAGATCCCCGCGCACCGCGAAAATCCTCATTCAGCCGCTCCGCAGAATTTACGCCTCGTAAAAGCCTCACGATTTTAGCCACGCCTAGCGCCGCTTCGCTCGGGAGGCCTTGCTACGAGCCACGTGCTAGCCGCGCTTACTTTATCGCCACGTATCGCCATTGGTCGCGACGCAATTCTTGAGACTCACGCAAATTCGCCCTCGATGTGATGAGCCTGGGCCCCCAACCGCTTCAAGCTCAGGATCGAGGACTGCACCTAACTCGGTCTCGATTAGATCATTCAGCGCAACATGGAGCTCACCCCGGACCTTCTAAAGCTCACCTTCAACCGCCGCCAAGCTACTTCGAACTTCATCCTCTCTACTTTCCGCCCGAGCACGAGCCGACGCAGTATGCTTTAAATTAGATTTAAGCCCTCCACCTCTTCGCCATACTGCGGCCCGTTCGCAGCCTGACCGCCGTGAAGAAAGAGGCCGCTCTTCGCCTTATAAATCCGGCGATTTTTACATGCTTTCATCTAGTTTGGCCCACGGGCCATACTCCTTCAAAATGAGTGCTACCCGCACATCAAACACGGGGTTAATGATCCAACACTCAGACCGCACCCAAAACAGACACTATCGTAAACAGGACTTACCGAGGCAACCCCTCAAGGGGCAGAGCCGAGCCTCATCAACGGGCGGGCTGACCTCCCAAGGTCGAATCCTAAGGACTCCGACGAGATTGCACCACGCGAGTTCAAGACGAGGAGCAAAGAATCCTCATCTTCGCTAACTTTGATTCCGCATTTTCTCTCAACTCGTTCACCCTTCGAGGAGGTGGCCTAGCACTCTCCGAAGGCGGATTCCAGACGGTAATAGGCATAACCGCCAACGGCTGCTCGACGGCTCCATCCAAGAGACTCTTTGCCTTTACAACAGGCTTAGAAGGGGGCGGAGAGCTCATGATCAGCAGAACCCTACGTAGCGACCAAGGCCTCGCTCCAAGCCAGAGCAAAAGAAGTCGGAGACGCCCTACTCAACCTTGACCGAAACCGGCCGATTTCCTGCGTGAGTTCCCATTCTTCCGCTTTGCACCCGAGGCTTCCGAGACAAAGGCCCCCAATCGGACTCAAAATTCCTAGTGTGGAGGGCCGCGGTAAGCCTAATGGGGATGGACTCCTGGAAGGAGGCAAGGGCCTCGGCCGTGAACATGCACTACTACCGCCGCAATGCCTGATTTTATCGCCTCCGCATAAGGACGAAAGCAGACATCTCCGCCTCAACGCTTAGAGCTACAAGCAACATTATCTCCAGCACAGCGGTCAGACGAAAATCTCGAAGTATGAGAATAACGAGGTCATAAATATTCAACAACCTTCGCACAAGTTATACCGAAAACAGAGCAAACACTCACGAAGATTATCAGGGGTGGTCCAGTTTGCCCGAATACCTAGAGCTGCCCTTCATGTTCAAGGATCGTATTCCCAGCCAGACCACTAACAAAGAAGTAACGTCCCTTCCATGACCTATGGGAAGAAGGGAGATCAGTGATCACCAGAGGAGCTCCAGAGCGCCTGGAGAAATAAAGGAAGCCCTCGGTAGTCTCCTTTGGACTGAAAAGATAGAGGAGCAGAGCCACACTAGGGACGCCGAGCCCCCCCGTCTCTAAAAAGCCAATAGCCCACTAAAAATGCCCCAACCGCTGGGAGCGAAGGTTGGGAAGGACAAACGTTGGAAATGCCGCGCAGTAACCTCTTTCATAAAGGGATTCGTGAAAACTAAGACCATTGTCAAAGGCGACTTCAAAGAAACATACCATCCCGCCACGAGGCTACATAAAAGTCGTGACGTCAAAGTCCATACTGACGCCTGCGGGAGGTCGATAACGCTCAGCAAAGGTAACCTCCCATAATGGTCCGACCTTGCTAGGTCCCATACCACAAAGATGTCAACGGCAGATTTAAGGTAATCTGACCCCCAGGATATTTAATTAGGTTCATTTTCCCTTTATCCTTATCCAAGGGAAGAGGAGGCGCCCTGTGAAATATCAAGTGGTTCACCACGGCCGAACGGCCGGAAGCATCCCTAACTCCATTCAAAACCGTAACAACCAAAGAGTCATCGCCTAATACGAAAGAAGAAGAGCGACCTTAATCTACAATCAAAGCAAACAGTAGAAACGCAGTGATCCCAGGAATAAGACGGAAGAAGCAACCTCAGGAAAAATGCCAGGAAAAGACTCTACACAAAAAGGGTTAAGCAGAGAACTCTGAGCAAATAAAGTACGATATCGCGGAAGAGGTTGGAGGACCAGAGAAGCACAGGACAAAGGAGGTCTGCGAAAGAAACTGAAAGAAACTAGAAGAGGTAGGGGAAACAAGCGCGAAAACCCAAGAGTCATCATTATCACAAGACAAATGACGGCGACCAAGCCCTAACTAATCCAAAGCAGACACGTGGAAGTTACACCCGACGCGAGAAACGTTACGCCCGGGCCCACGCACACCGGCACACAAGTAATGGGGCAACCCAAGGTTTGAAAAATAAGGCCTCGCAAGCCCACACATCTGCCCAAGAAAGAGGCCAGCCCAACGGTTGATCAAGGCCCGCTGGGCTGAACCCAAAGGAGGAGCTGCCCAATGAGGCCTCCGTGCCTTCTAAAACCAACACTCCAAATTGGGGCCACCCAGAATAAAGGTCCAACCCAAGCAGTCCAAAGGCCAATTATGGTAAGTTCCCGTGCTTTGATTTACGGGAACAGACAAACCCCAATAATATATTATTCTCAAAATCCCACCAACTCATCAATATGAAGGAAGATCATTCTGCGAAACACTCTTTCTATATCCTCGTACCAAATCCGATACTGACCATAATAAGAAACATCCCATCCAATGGGAAGGGCACTAATCACCATCCAACTGGCTGAACATCTACTATAAATACATGCCGCCACTCCCAGCCGTGAAAGGTACACACACACATTCTTAGAGGCACACTTAGATACATATTCGCCTCTAAGAAATTTCCCTCTTTCTCTCAGTTAAACTGACTTAGATCTGGAGTTTCGCCACGGACATGTTCCCTCGCCGAATCCCTTCTTCTTTTATTCTGCAGGAGTGCCACGTCCGGAGCTCCGCATCAACAAGGCCGCTGATCCTCGCTCACCCTGCACGATCCGTACGCCCGCATCCCAACTCCACAAACAACTGTCCGTACTTAAAAATTCTACATCCCAAAATTCTAGCTTCCGCTTTTAAAGGTATCATATATATATATATATATATATATATATATATATATATATATATATATATATATATATAGTATATATTCAACCCATGTTTACATAGATAAACAATAAATATATTCTATTCAGCTCATGTTTCTCCATTAGGCTATTCATCCCAGCCCATATTTATATTCTATTCAATATTCAGCTCATCTTGCTTCATTAAACTTTTAAGTTCAGTTGCCCAGCCATATATGCATATATATATATATATATCTTCTTTTTAAGTCTTAACCTAATTTTTTTTGTCATCTTCACGCACTCCGCCAGAAGCTCTCACCACAAATTTAATCCAAAGAACAAAATCACACCCTAATCATTACACTCATCTGCAAATCTCCTACAACTCAGCCATGTACATTATTCTCTTAAACCTCCATTGTTCCCTGCATTTGTAATCTCGCCTCTTATATAAGTTAAACTTCTGTGTTATTTTTTAAATTATGTTTTTTTTTCTTTTTTCTTGTGGATTTGTATTTGAACTAGGTAATGAAAGAACTCATCGACTCTTATGGGTCCTTAAATTCGATTTCCTAATTTATTTTAATTCCTATCTTTATGGGTCAGGTAAAACTCATGTTGGAAAAAAATTATACAAATATGCTCTCTTTCACTAAGTTTGAATTATTTTAATTTTTTTCGCCATTAATTTATTGATTTTTTTCCACATCTAGCTTAAATTCAAATTAAATGTATATAAGGAAAAATAATATTTATTTTATTTTTATATCATCTAAAAATATTTTTAAGGAGTTATTCTCTAAAGCTAAATGTATATGTTACCATATGTAGTAATATAAATATTAAATTTCAAGTCTAAAGTATTAAATTTACTAAAAATTCGCCTTAAATAAATTTTTAATTTATTTATGATATTGTATTTCTATATTTAAACATAATATAGCTTTTATAATGCCTATTAATTGTGATAATATAAATAAATTGAATTAAAGTATTGAACTATAAAAAATAATTAATTCATAATTATTACCAATAGAATTTAGTGACAAATCATACATAGTAAATTTCAATAAATTTAATTTCTTTAAGTCCTCTTTTTTCTTTATGATATTTCTACTAACTTCAACCCGTATACAACATGTAAACAATGTTTAGATGATCCTTATCAATTACCCCATGTTGAAATTAGTGGCTTAATATAGAAAGTGAACTAATATTTTTTTTAAAGCATATTAAATTGTAGGTATTGAAGACTTTAGAAGAGAATAAAAAGTAGACACTTAGCCACACATTAAGAGAGTACTATACTTTATTGATATCAACCATAGTTTGATACTTTAGATGCTAAAATAGTTAAATAAAAATTCGAATTTTGTTATGAAGATGCATATAAAAATATGTAAAAATATAAATATTTTTGTTACTCATGTCAATCCTCCATGGTCACTTATGTCCATTTTCATTATTTTATTTATGAAAAACAAGTTTATATTTCAATTTCAATTTCCTAATATAAATTATATCTTATTAATTGTTGTAGATGGATGAGGATGTGTCATTAAATGTTGAAGGTTATATCGAAGATGGAATAGTATCAAAAAATGAAGGAGAAGAAGGAAAAGTGGATAAATTGGAAAACAATAGCATTGAAATGACAAAGAAAGACGAAGGTAAAAAACCATCAACTCCACAAAAACTTAAAATAACGAAAGGCATTGAGGGGGTAAGAAAAATTTCTGCAATATGGGATCATTTCACTATAAATAACCGTGAGAAAAATCAACGTGCATCATGCAATTATTGTGCCCAATCTTATGCTAGTGATTCTAGAAAGAGGGGAACTAGTAATTTATGGAGTCACTTGCAATCAAAATGTAGAAAATCTCCTTATAGAATACGATTAGAAAACAAAAGACCATTAGTTTTGATACTAAGAAAGAGGTCGGGATGGTGATGGGTAAGATTGGAATTTAAAGGTTATGTTGGCAGATCTAATCAATGATGCCTTTAGCATCAATGATTATTCGTGATGAATTGCCTTTTAGGGTCGTTGAAGGGGAGGGATTTAAGGATTATTCGCTATTAGAACCTAGGTTTGTACTCCTTCTCGATCATCATTTAGGAGATTGCATGAAACTTTTCATGGAATAAAAACTTTTTGAAACTATTTCATTTGAAGAATGTCTTGAGCTTTAATAATTGATACTTGGTCATCTATATTCGTAATTATAATTATATGTGATTAATCGTCATTGATTGATCAAGCATCGGAAGTTATTAAACGAATTTTGAACTCTTGTCGTGCTTCCTAATCATAAAGGGAAGCGATAATTGAAGCGTAATTGAGAGTTGTTTGTTGGTTCGGGGGCATTGAGAATGTTCTCACAATTACCGTTGATAATGCCAGTTCTAATGATTTAGCTATTACATATTTGGAAAGATCACTTTCTTGGAGGTAAGGTCTTAAACAATGAATTCGCGATGTTCGTTTGTTCTATACATATTTTTAAATTCATGGTTCAAGATTGTTTGAAAGAGCACACGAGTCTCGCATTTAAGATCCGAAATGCGCTCAATATGTTAGATCATCTCCGCCTAGACTCGATGTTTTAAAGTGTGTTGAACATGTGAAAATATCAAATAAAAGTCTCTTTGTATCTTGATGTGAGACTAGGTGAATTCCACCCATTCGATGTTGATGTTATAAAAAAATTTGAAGTAGCTCATAGGGTTACAATATCATGATGCTAAATATATAAGAAACATTTTGAGATATAGAAATCAAGGGCTCCTAGAAAAAGAAGATTGAATAGAGTAAGGATGTTTGTTAAATTCTCAAGATGTTTTATGATGTTACTTTAAAGTTTTTCGTGGATCTTTGCATGTTACTCAAATATTTTTTTTAAAGAACTGGTATATGCAAAGAACATTGCAAAATTGGCTAATGGGATAAAGTGATAGTTGTTTTGCATGTGTGAAGGAATGGTAAATTTCTTGGCCAATAGTTGGTGCAATTTTAGCAATGTCAATTATTTATCACATGTTGCTATTGTTTTGGATCCCCGATATAAGATGAAGTATGTGAAGTTTTGTTTTGAGCAAGTATATGAAGCAAGTGAAACTGTCACAATTATTGCTTTGGTTGAATCAACTTTCAATCGATTGTATAAATGGTATTATGATTTTTATTCAAGTGAACTTGGAAATGAAATAAATACTCCCACTAGATTAGGAGGAATTGATGATAATGATAGTGATGATAATGATAGTGATGATATTGATGATGCATTTGAAAAGAAATTGGAATATGAGGCATCTTTGGAGACAAAATCTGAAATTGGAAAGTATTTGTTAGATAATCTTGAAAAGTTTGGATTTTTTGATATTTTGGATTGGTGGAAGTTGAATGCTTCTAATTATCCTATTCTCTCTAAGAAGGCAAGAGATATATTGGCAATTTATTTCAAACTCATGCTCAATCCGCTTAAGATAGTTTGATGTTTACTTGATGCATTTAGGAGTTCATTATCTCCTAAAACAGTGGAGACACTTGTTTGTTCACAAAATTGGTTGAAGAAAAATCACACAATCAATTTGCAAGAAATTTTAGAGGAGGTTGAAAAGTATGAAGATATTACACATAAATCTTTTGGTTTTGTAATTTATATTTTTGGGATATATAAAATGACAGCTCTTCTTTTTTCTATGTTTTGCTAGAAATTGGATAATCAAGTAAAATTGTGGAGGAAGATCCAATGGAAGAGGATATATGAAGCTTTGAAATGTGAAGCTTTTTTCTATGTTTGTTGGATTGTGTAAAATTTAGATTTTATTGGATAATTTGTATCAATGTTTACATGGAATTTTGTAGAATCCTAATTTTATTATGTATTTTAACTATTTTTCTTATCATGTTTATTGAATATTTTATTGTAGAATTTTCATTTCTGCTTTATGAAAAAATGTTAACTATTTTATTTATAATTATTCTTTACATAAATAAATTGAGTTCAAACTGTGTTCAAACCGGCAAAATTGAATCAACCGTAATATTGTGATTCATGGCTTTTGAGTACTTCAATCTAAGCCACCTGACAAGTAATTTTTCAAACCTATATTATAGGTTTGAATCGACATGACAAAGCCAAACCAATACACGGAAGGACTCTACGTACCTCTCTATGCCCACCCAAACCTTAAGCCAGATTAGAGAATCTACAATTATAAAATCCAAATGAGTTGATGACAATACGTCAAGAATTAGCTCCCAATTCTACAAAAATTCTCTGATAAATTAATATTAGGATTAGGTACACCCAGTCATATTTAAGTTAATTTTTGTCAAACAAGCAACTATATATATATATTCACCTCTTGAAAATATTTAGACAAAACAAAAACCTTGGAATCTAACTCGAAATCTTTAATATTAAATACATTTAATAATCATTTTGCCAACGCCAAATACACCCAAGACAAAAAGCAAAAAATTTCTTCCACACTCCACATCACTTGAAGAAATTTTAAATGATCATTGACTTTCTACAAGAAATTTATTAATTACCAATCTCCTACATGGAACTTGTCACGGAGAGATATTGGTCAACGTCACTTTGTTGGCTTCTAGAATAGAAACAGCAGGACAGTATAATACTAATCCATAATTTGACTAATGTTGGTGCAAGCTATGTGTTCGAGAAGTGTTCTCCAAAGAAGAGAATGGTCGTTTTGCTTACGGTTTTTTGTTCTTATATATATATATATATATATATATATATATAACATGTTTGGATTCAAGTTTTTTTTTTTTTATTGGTTCTGAAAAACAAGAAAACATAAAGAATAAGTTTGATTTTTTTTTTTTTTTTATGTTCTGAAAAATACAAAAAATACTAAATTTAAAGAATAATAATAGTTTTCAAAAAATACTAAAATAATGTTTTCTGTGTTTTTAAAAACTATTCTCAAAAAAAAAAAAACATGAACCAAATAAGCCCACAGTTTTCAAATACGTTTTTAACCTGTATTCAACATGTGCCATGATAATGTTCGTATAGTATTGTTTTCTAGAAACATGTAGAGCTATTAAACATTGGTAGTTGATTCAACTTGCAATCTATTTTTGTACAAAACCGGGCTGGAAAAAACTCAATTGTAGGCAATATCCACTAACACAAGCATAGGCACGTAGCTAATCTTAATGTTTTCCACTAGATATTCAAACCTCTACCCTTAAACAATTAACAAATTATTATTTTTACAAACATATAAGCATCGTCATCAATATTAAACTAGAGATGGCTTAAACACACCGAATCATGCTATATATATATATATATATTCTATGCTATAATTTGCCTTTCCACTTACCCCTATGGGAATCGATCGTCATGAATGGTTGGCGCTCCAACTTCTCCATTACACTTTTTCTCAAGAAAACTTGGTCCACGGTTGAAAATTTCAGATCACTTTGATCATAATCACACTCCAAATTAAGGGAAAAAGTCAGGCATTGAGAAGCTTCACCCAAAGCCAATGCTGAGATTTCCATGAGTTTATTATATAAATGCTGCATCTCCCTAACCATGAATCCATCACCTGCATTGTCCAAGATGTCTTTCTCAAGATTTACCTCATTTCTCTGCTTTCTATCCTTTCTTCTTTTT
This sequence comes from Tetrastigma voinierianum, assembly GCA_016808115.1. Classification (NCBI taxonomy): domain Eukaryota; kingdom Viridiplantae; phylum Streptophyta; class Magnoliopsida; order Vitales; family Vitaceae; genus Tetrastigma; species Tetrastigma voinierianum. The sequence continues at coordinate 393,321 of JAEQBH010000543.1, read as the reverse complement.
CTCCAAACTGTTTATGGAGCAGAGAATTATCTCTTCCATTTCTGTTCAAGCTCTGAGAAGTTCATAGATAATGGCCCATATGAGACCAACTTGAACAAGCTCATGGGCTATCTCTACTCAGCAGCTCCTCCAACAGGTTTTGGGAAAGGTTCAGTTGGTCAGAACTATGACCAAGTGAAGGGGCTTGCTCTCTGTCGAGGCGACGTCTCAAATGCAGACTGCAGAGCTTGTATCACTGAGGCAAGCAGCGAAATCCGAAAACTCTGTCCAGACAACAAGGCAGCCATCGTATGGTATGATCACTGCCTTTTGAAATACTCAAACATGGATTTCTTTGGTCAAGTTGATTATCAGAACAGGTTCTATATGTGGAACTTGAATAATGTATCTGATCCTGCATCATTTAATCAAAAGACAAGGGAGCTGCTAAGCCAACTTTCCCAGCAAGCTTTCGTCCAACAGAAAATGTATGCTGCTGGAGAATTAGAGCTTCAAGAATCCAAGAAACTATATGGATTGACTCAATGCAGCAGGGATCTTTCCAGCAGTGATTGTAAGAAGTGTCTTGATGATGGAATAAGTAGACTTCCAAACTGTTGTGATGGGAAAGAAGGAGGGAGGGTTGTTGGTGGGAGTTGTAACATTAGATATGAGATTTACCCTTTTGTCAATTCTTAGAACTTGCAGATCAATTTCCCTAGGTTTGTTTAAGCATCATCCATCCTATATATGTTTTGGGAATTTAATACCATGTTACTTACCTATATGTATCTCAGAAAAAAAAAATGTAGCTGATTTTCATAATTCTACCATTAGAATAATTCTATACACTGATTCCATGTGTAAAGTATGTCTACCATAAATGAATTTTTAAGACAATAATCTTTTATTCTATAAGTCATTTAACTCTATTATAGAGATTCCATATACTTTTCCACTTGAAAAATTGTTTCACTCCTTTTTTATTCCTTTTTAAAAAGGGGTAAAATAAGTGTGGTAAATTATAATAACCCCCATCCAATCATGACTCCTCCATTAAAAAAGAATGTCCTCATCCATCGTAAAATCAAATTAACTAATTATCATTTGTTTTGAATGCAAAGGAACCCTCTCCACTTTATGGTTATATGATTAAGAGAATAAACTTTCTTCCATATCTAATATACGATATCATGTCAAAAAATTACAAAATTTTTATCTATACAGTGTCAAAAACTTTTTCCTATTTAATATGGAATATCACATGAATAGTACTTTGACATAATTTACAAAATTTTGGGTCTATCGTATGAAGCAAAGACTGATGCTAGCTTATGGCCATGGTATTCATTGCTGAATAGAAGAAACCAATTCAATATTTGCTTGTTCACGTATCAAATTCATACATAAAGTTCTAACTATTCATAAGATGGACAATGCAGGTTCGAAATCTACAATTATAAAATCCAAATGAGTTGATGACAATACGTCAAGAATGAGCTTCCCAATTCTACAGAAAATTCTCTGGTAAATTAATATTAGGATTAGGTACACCCCGGTATATTTAAGTTAATTTTTGTCAAACAAGCAACTATATATATTTATATTTACAGGACTGAACTCTAGAAAAGTGACACTTAGAGAACGAAGGAAAGTTTAATCATATTCAAGCTTATAATATATATTGATCAAAAAATTCAAAACCAAATATATATGCATGCAGGGGCAAAGCCAGGAAATTGATCGAGGGAGCAATAGTCAAGTATTTAGTTAGAGGCATTATAACTTAGCAATAATGGCTAGAGAGAGAGGGGCCAACAGTCAAGTATTTAGTTCACGGATTATTTTTAGCCTAAAAGCTCTGTAGCATAATGATAACAGCTAAAATCTTATGAAATTATATGGGCAAGAGTTCGATTCCCCTTACTAAAACTTCAAATTTGGATGAGAGGTCATGAATTTGAATCACCTCAAAATTTCCATCAATCTCTTTGTTGAAGTTCTGAAAATACGAAGAGAAGAATAATAAAAGAGGCAAGGAACAATGGAGAAGGGAATTCTGGATTCAATTTGCTAATGGAGAATCACAGCAATTTAAATATAAAGGTTATGAAACAATTACTAAAATTAAGGTCCTAATCATGGAATAAAAACATAAATAATGAACTGATTCCTAAATATCTTGACTGATTTGAATCAGTTAATAGAGAAGGAAAACTTGACCATCTAATGATAGCTAGAACCAAGTGATCAGTCCTAAGCACGACACTCAACACTCAACACTCCTCCTTGTTTAGGAGCTGCAAAGTTAGCCGTGAAACATCATTACTCTGCTTGAGGTGATGTCGATTGTGAATAGTTCGGGAATTTCTCCCCTCATGCTTGATATAGGTAGGTTCGGGAATTCACCCTATGCCTTGGGCTTGGGCTCTCCTTACGTTGGGCCTTTGTCCATGCTTCTCTTGTATTGGGCCTCAGGTAGCAATTATAGTTTGTTCTCCCATTATAAACTCCAATCAGATCTCTGTTTATCTCATGTGACAATCTCTTTATATTTGAAGATGATGAGATGTGAGGCAGCACCCTTCAAGAAGCTCGTCGATAATATACAATTGTCTTGAATCGCTGTTCTTCTCAAATATATTAAAAAAATTGGAGAATATTATTTTATAGTTCACTTTTTTCACTAGTAATTATTATAAAAATAAAAAGGTGAACAATTTCTTTCTTTTTTTTAAGTTAAACATTTTAATTAAAATATAATAAATTATCGTGTCAAATCTTCGACTACGGACTCCTTCTTATGCCCTCACCTTTTTAAAGCGTTAATCTTTCTAGTATGAACTATAATAATGATAAGCAAGGCGATTATTATCTTGGTACAAATGAGAATAAGCCGAGGTAAATAGTATCTTAAGCTAGACGATAATAAGTGCAGATAATATCTTGATATGAATAGCTGAAGGAGATGGAAACAGTGAATAGGGAATGGTTGGAAATGCTTTTACAGATGTATTGATTAAACAAAGGAGGAATTATGCTTCAAGGTCTCATGGACCCTCTTATTTAACAAAAACATTTAAATTAAGCCCAAAACTCATAACAACATCTAAATTAATGTTTAAAATTTACAAAAATAAAATTACCCCTACTCCCCACACCTCAACTCGATCATCCAGTGTCTTTTTTTCTGATTTTTTTGTTTTTATATTTTGCTTTTCCATCTTTATTTTATAATTTTTAATTAATTTTATAAAAAATATCTTATTTTCAGTTATTTTGAAAGTATACTTAATTAAAAAAAATTCTTTTTCTAAATATATTTATTAGGTTTTTATTTTGTGCAATAAATATGTTATCATTAATTATTTTTAATATACAAATACATTCGTCTATAGCAATGATATAAAGTAGTATAAAATAATTACTATCTTTAAAATAATATTGATTTTTAATATTCATTTGTAATAATTTTTATTTATAATATTTATAGTTTTCTTATTATAATCTTAGTACACACTTTTTATATATTTATTTTTATAAACCTACAATTTTGAAAAATGAAGTAATGAGTGTATCCAATTTTAGTAAATAATTTTGAAATTTTAAATATCTTTAACATTTAATTTAATTATTTTATTAAATAATAAAGTTAAATTTAGAAAAATCTATATAATAAAATACCTATTGCAAAAATTTTGTTTTATTCAAAATTTTAACTTTAGTATATTTTTTATGTAATTAACTATTAAATACAAACATATTCACTTGTAACAATGATAATAATAAATAATAATGATAATATAACATGTCTTAATTATATAAGATATTGTATCTTGTTTCCTATTTATAATAATTTTATCTAAAATATTTATAATGTTCATATGATCTATTTTTTATATTTTTGCACTCAAAATTTTATAAAACTAAGAAAATTACAGTAAAATTCTAATAACAAAAATATAAATGTATATTAAAGCCAATGATAATAGAAACACACATAATTGATAGAAAATGATTTTAAGTTCATTATTTCATTTTTTTTTCTAAATCATGACAATGAAACACGAGCACAAGGTATTTTCACTAATTGTATAAGGCACATGAACTAAGTGTACTAGCAATGTACAAGCCTACTATTCTTCAAAGATTTCAATTGATTTTTAAAAAACTCAAATAATTATTTTCTTAACTAAATGATGAAGGATATGTAGAAATGTTGACTCTAGGGTATTCAAATATAGTAAATTACTAGTTGAAATTTCGAGTTTAGAGCATACAGGGTATGCTAAAATGATGACAGTAAATGTTGAAACAGTTATATAGAAGTATTACCAGGAAAAATAAATTATGATGTGAAACATTACATAGGGGTGTGACTGTAAGTGTTACCAATGTGTAGTTCAAATGTCTAAACTGGATCATAACCCAGTTAGGAACATGACGATATAACTTGGGTGAATCCCGAAATTTGGTGTTGTGTTGTCCTTGAGATATTTCACTATCTTGTTAGCCCAGCTGGAATAGGCGATACGTCTCCACAGGATCTGATGATCTTGCATCAAGATAAAGTAACATAAATCATGTCTTCAGTGACCATTATGTTGTATGCTCTTCTAGTCTGCCCCTTAATTCAAGAAAAGTAATCTTTCAAAACTACCTTAATTTGCTTGTTTACTTCTAATGGCCCGAATTTTGTTGGAAAGAAAAGCTCATTATAAGAATGATAATGAACACGGTATTTATAAACCTCTTGGTGACTTTTCGAACGATCCTTTGTCACGCGGATCCTGTCCGACCGGTCGGAGAGAATCGAACGAGAGTCGGGCGCGATACTATCATACTATACTATATACTATCTTTGTGCGGGACTCTCATTGTCCTGTTCTTTCTTAGAGTTGTACCCGTACCTGTAGTATACAAACAATTTGTAATAGCAAGGTCATTTATATATCTAAGAAAAGAACTACCAGGAGTGGTGTCCATAAAAATCTATACCCTTATAAGGTCCATTGTATACATGTACAATTTCTATTACAAAGCGTCGGGGGTGAAACGGCGATGAGCACCTATCTCTAGATGCCCGTGTTGAAGTGTGGATCAATCTGTCCTCCAGCATATCTTAACACCTTACGTACCTACAACGGTTCAAATTAATTATCGCTTTTGCAGCTTAGTGGAAAACATATATAGATAGACCAATAACGACTAGGTATTCTTAAACTAATCGAATTTTGTTCTGCTCTCATACGATCTGCCTTATGACTTCTGCACTCATCCATCTTGTCTAATGCCTTTCATGTGGTTCAGAAACATGTACACTATATCATATCATTCTTTTATCTACTCATACACTGTTTCTTGTCATTTGCTTATATCCATTATATTTTGATCTTTAAATACTTATTTCTTGTATCATGTTCTTTTGGGTTTTTCCTATACTTTCATCTTCATTTTATTTTCATGTTTAGTATGCTGTATATGTATCATATGCTCATATCTCAGCATCGCGCCCTTATAACCTATACATATTATCTGTACTTTCTCACATTTCTTATACTTTTCATATCTGGTACTTTTGTATGCTTTCATCTATTTTTTGTATCTTTTGTGCTTTATATGTTTCTACCTGTTTCGTCTTTTTCATCTTTCGAGTTCTATGACTTAGCCATCTGTACCACTGCCATATCATTTCTTATCTATACCTATCATCATGTCTTTGGCATTATTGCATCCATATATACTATTCATTCTTATCTGTTGTTTCTCATTATATTTTTCTTATCAGATTTTTGTGTATCATACTCTTCATTTTCTGATATACTTTTCATTCTTCACTGTACTTGTATATCATTACTGGTTCTGTTCTATCCTATCATATATTTTTAATGTACTTTGTACTTCTTGTGTTCATATCATGTTACCATATCAGTTTATGTGCTTATTAACAGTGTATACTATCTTCTTTGTGAGCTGTAACCTATATCATATCATTGCATTTATTTTGTTGTATCTTTTAATTTCTTATATTCATTTTCTAAATGCATGTTGGTTGGGGAAATAGCCCAGTTGTGCAGAAGAATTACTATCATTGTCTGAGACAGGTGATCTACCATCTATCGATTACCAGGGGAAAGTACTATGGCAATGGGACAGTCTGGGTCTATTAATGGTGACCATACAGAATTACGTGATCCAGCAGGGATCTGTGTCATGAACTTAAACGGGGCCTGATATCTGTCTGTGTATCACTCAAAGCAGCATGTCTTCTGTAAACATCTTCACATCTATCTCTGCAGTTCTAGCGGACGTGAAACATTGATTTTGCATGCATATCAACTAAAAACGAATAGCTATTATTTATCTATGATTGTATACAATATCATATACTATCATTTATACTCTATATTGTTCATGTACACATTTATCATTACGAGTTCATAATATGTCTGTAATGTGCATATGTTATGTCTTTTCTATCATTTAGTTTGTCTATCATATATCATGGATATCTGCTCATGTTCTCTAATTAATACATGTATCTATTCATATCACATAGTTTTATCCTTAGATTTAACTATTCTTGTCTTTCATATTATAGTGTGTATTACTTTATATTTCATATATCCCATATATGCCTATCATTTGTGTGCCATTCTTGTGCTTTGTCATCTTTTACTTCTCTCGATCGTTCTTAGCATTTATTTCATGTTGTTCTTAGCATGTTCTATCTATTTCATTGGTGTGTCCTCATATTTTCATATCATAATCTCTGTTCTTATCATGTTGTATTTGTCTTATTCCTCATGAATCACCACTTTGCTTAGAAATTGGAATCGTTCGATCGGATCGTAAATAAGTTATGGCATTTTCTTCAAATGATCATTGCAATCTTATGGACAGTTTGTAAGTGCTCATTTTCCAGTTGTCTTGACTCTATCTTTGGCCTTTTGTTTGTATATATGCCAGCTAAAGTCACACAAGGTTCTTATCTAACACGAATCACTGATATGAACAGAAACTCGAGTTATCATTACAGCATTTCGGGCCTCTATGATCAAGATGGGAATTGGCTTGCACATGCCATAAGTGAATTTTAGGACACATTAAAGTGGGGTGACGTACTATTTCTGATGTTTGGACCTCATTAAAATTGATTAATTGCCATGTGAATCATAGTGGATACAATGATGAAGCTATCTTTGATTACAAAATCTGAACATAGTTCAATGACGGGGTGTACAAGTGATCACATTTTATGATCTGGGTTATTGAAATCTTCTGCTTAAAGCTGTGCGGTACCACTCTGTTTGAAGTCGTGGTGAATCTTGAATAGGCAGTGATTGTTTCTCCCGTTTTCCTGTTTTGCTGCCAGTCAGCTCCGCATCTTTTAAAGACCTGTGGTGAATTCATAAAACAACTGTGTGGTTATATTGTATAAACTGATATAGGGTTAATTAGGTTTGTTCTATTACTGCTTCAAGTCTTCTTTGTTGACAATGAATCCTCCTCAACAGGGATTTCCATATAATGTATGTGTCATTTAGGTTAACCTACTTTCAAGAAAATTTTGGTTATGATGAAATCCTAACAATTACTAGATCAGGTGACTCTGTATGATGTGGACATTCACACAAAACTTGAATTCATACAAAATTGTTATTGTACTCGAGGTTGATTCATGCCTTTTGGCTTCATCTCTTCTTATATACTTTTCTTACTCTTTACTCTTTTCCCTGTTTTTATCTTGCATCTACATCTGTTTTCTCTATCAGAGAAGTGAATGAATATTTTGCTTCCCCTTAAGATTGTGTTTGGCGAGTCATTTTGGCTTATTTTCCATTTTATACCCCAGCCTTATTCTTCTTATTTCAATCCAACTTATTCAATTTTATACTTTGGCATCCCTCTTTTTATGTGACACTTAGAGTCCTCGTGGTAAATGACGATAATTACCCTTGGTTTTATTAATGTTAGGTCTCGTTTCTTTTGAAAAAGTTCTGTTTAAAACAATATCTTATAGTCCAGCTTGAGGTATTTTCAAAAGTATTGGTCACCATCCTAAAAGACGCAACTCATCATGAAAAGACACAATTCAAAATGAAAGGGTTAACAAATGAGTGCATGACACCTTTTCATGAGCGGACACAACTCAGCCGAAAGTCGACATCACCTTTTCAAAGGGTCCTTAGGAACGCTATATTTATTTCCATAGTTTGAAAATGATATTCTGTTATTCCTCTCATAGTGATATGATTAAATATTGTTAAATATGATAAGGTTTCCACTTCATTTGACTCGATCATTAATCTTTCGTTTTGTAAAAAACTGTTTTGAATCTAACAATCCCATATGAATGAAGTGGTTATTAATGTGACCTGATAATCGCGACACTATAGAGAGTACATGCTGGAAGATCGTGCATGAGATGGTAGCTTTTTGACCTTGAACCCCTTCCCACTAATAAAATCCTCATCCGGACTTATCGAGCTGATAATTGATGAGTGGCATTTAAAGCCAGAAGTCGGTGTTTGCAAATTCGGCCCTTGAATACAAGTGGAGGTCGGGTTACCCGGCGTGGCTTTAAGCAGGCGAGTCTAACATGCAGGAGCTCTGGTCATCTGCATGAAACCACCATCTGCAGTTAACTATATTCAATATATCCAAGATCAAATCATCATGATCATTGACCACTTGGGCCTGGCTTGTACTCGATGTACATACCCGACTATGGTAACTCATATACAATAATAGTTACAAGAGTTAATACTTTTACTCTTAATAATACATATATTAAACGTAAATGGTTCCTAATACATGTACAACCACCAAAGCCACATCCGACTGCTTGTAGCCGATCTCTAGGGCAGGCACCGTCCTCTCACTTACTTCCACATTGCACAGCAAAATAAAGGGGATCCCACGACGGGGTGAGCTAAAGCTCAGTTGGAGAATCGCCCTAAGTGGGCTACTCACCATCTAAGTGCAGTGCAATGTTCCAATTTAAACACACATTCAAGCAAATGCATGATCCCTGCGAATGTCTACGACCAACTCGGATCGAGTCCTCACCGACTCTCTCACACTACTTTAAGCCTTGTATGAAATTATTATTTTATTAGTGGACAACCCTCCGATATATCATATCAATTGGACCGCTCCGGCGATTGATATATAAAATTGTTTTGTGGTTACCGCCAGAATCGTATGGTGGGCGCTCAGGCGATTGATATTTTTGGTTTGGACTACCCTCCGATAATTTATATTTTAGACTACCCTCCGAACCATTTTTCTCTAGACTCATCTCATGCACTAACTCCTATAATCCTAGGATGTTCAAGTGCATATGAAATGCATGTATGCCAGTTCCATCACAGTCTAATCACATGCAAACATATCAACATGAATATATTCGCATAATATCCAATCACACAATCATGTCATGTAATTAATGATTTGGCGTCGAAATTAGGCTCACTTGGGTTGTATTCATCTACGAGTAATTTAATTTAAATCGACCGACCGTAGCGATATTTTAACGTGTATTTTGGTATTATTAGGAATAGTGAAACCCTGGATTTACTATTCACGGAAAATCTAAAGCAGTTCCTTTCAGTGAACCCGAAATCCGCCATTCCGGCCAAATCATACCAAACAACCATTTTAATACACGAAAGTTAAACCTTACTCCGACAGCCCCTAAACAACTCCATTCTTCCTCCAAAAAGAATTCCTAACGCCGGTCCCATGTTTTGGAAACGATCAAAGCGGCCCATTCGGCCCCTTTGCCAATATAAGCCCGGCTATTTAAAGCAACATTGACACCCAAACGATTGCGATTTTTACGGGCGTCACGGCCTCGAAAAAGCCCGAACAATTTCCCTGAGTCGGTCCCATGTTTTTTGGGACCGATCAAGCAACCCCTCACGGCCTCAAACTAACGAAACATCGAAAAAATAAAAATGGGAATAAAACGTAGGAGAAAATCCTACCTCTTGGAGTTGTCAAAAAGCTTCGCAAATCGGGGTCCACTAGCGTTGTGCCATGCGCGTGGAAACGAAACAAGCCTTTGGCACCGTCGGCAGCGGCGGTCGGATTTATAGCAAATCTAGAGAGAAGCTTAAGCTTCTCTCTCTAAAAATTGAATTCGGCTGCTACTGGACCTAAAAAATGGCTTCCACGTTTCCTTTTGCTAATGTAGAAGAGAACTATTCCCTATTTTGTCCTATAGCAACTTAAAATCAAATTCCATTACCCATTATGTCCCTCTTTCGATTTGGCGTTAAATGCTTATGCCGGCCAGTACATTTCGTCGTTTTTACCTGCTGCATCTAAGTTATGGTACGCTTGAGTACATGCTATATGTGACTTTAGTTGATAAAATCGATTTACAAACAAATCACGATTATAAACGTCTTGGGCCTTTCACGTCTCTCAGAAAATTATGAAATTTGCGTGCTAACTAGATTTCGCGAGGCAGTTCTGGTACAATTCGTTTCATCATCCGAGGTCTAGAGAATTAATTACGGACTTTTAACCGTAATTATAATTTTATAATCAAAATTACGATTTTGCCCTTATTCCAGAAATTGGAATTTCTCGGGTCTTACATGTGATGTCTTGAACTATTCAGCTGTTTGATAAATCAAATCAATAGACTTCACACTGTCTCTTTCCTAACATAATTGGTTCTCATGATTGTGTTCATTTTGGCCCTGAACAACTCCTGGTTTTCATGAGTGCTTTAGAGAATTCAGCCTTTATAAATTCTCACAGAAGCGGCCCCTTCACACCCATATAGGTGACTCCTATTAGGAATATCCTACAATATCCCACTTGGATTTTCCAAGTTATAAGAATCATTAAAAGCATAGCTTACCCTAATAAACTCTGCAGGTAGCACTAGTTTATCATAGGAATAGGTAGGATAGATTATCTCCTTAGTGCTTCTTTTGAATCACGCATAATTCGGTTGTCCCTTTGAACCTAGATCTTGGGATCTCCAGTCAAATAGGTTGGGTTGTCATTAAGGTGATTCTTTTGTCATAGGCTTTAATCTCATTCCCTCGTGTACGAATTTACTTGCTCTCATCAGACAGTAGCGGATCATGGATTATCCTTTGACTTTATATAATCAATAGAAATAATCTCATTTGAGAGCAATTACTATGATTATTATATCTCACGGCGTATGTCTAGACTTACCTTTATAAATGTCATTATATTGCCCTACCAATTGCAGATTAGCTATCCACGATGTACAAAATGCTGGCAGCACCGGAGTTTGGGCCATATTGGAATATCCTCACAGAAATTGGCGAAGTCACTAAAGCTTCCTCTCAACTTTATCTAAAGCAATAAATTCAGATTCCATTGTGGATATGGCAATACACGTTTGCTTTGAGGATTTCCAAGATATAGTGCTCCACCAAGTGTAAAAACATAACCACTTGTAGATTTTGTATCCTTCATATCAGATATCCAGTTCACATCACTATACCCTTCTAGTACTGCTAGATATCTTGTATAATGCAATCCATAATTAAGGTATATCTTGGTATCTAGGCCTAATAATTTACCCTTCCTAATGGTTTATTCCCGGATTACTCATATATCTACTCGAGTTTACTAACGAGTATCTTTATATGCAGTACAGATGGAGTTCATGACTACGTAGACTTCGGTAATCTGAGGTATTCCAATTGTGATATGCTTTGACCAATATTTTAGACAAATGATGATTTATATCAGCGGTGTTCTAAGCGATTTTACTTTCGTATTTGTCGAACTTGTCAAGTAATTTCTCAATAAAATGTGATTGAGATAACATAAGTCCACGGATGTTCTAGAAATTTAATTCTGGTATAACATCAACACCCAAATCCTTCATGTTAAATTTACTAGACAACATTTTCTTGGTAGTTGTAATAATATAGTCATTACTACCCAAAATAAACATATCTATCTTCGACGACAATGGCATATATCATTATTTTGATAACTGCATAAATGCATTCATCACATTTATTCGTTGAATGTTTGAAAAATATTGTAATTTCTCGTATATTGTTTTGGATGTTTTAATATAGTGATTTGCTTGATCTGCCGTGCTTTTCTGCCATTGTCCCGATGACATGGGTTGGATCATATGGTTTACTCATTTCAGTGAACATTCAGATAACATGCGACCAACGTTTTGATTATATCTCCAGTTGTATAATGTACCAGTGGCACATGACATGAATGGATCTGTATTAATAACGAGAGTATCTTGGCGTCAGTTTTTATTTGTTTTATAATACTTCTACAGTCAGTATATGTTATCATTGATCATGGTTTCATTTTATCTTGAGATCTCATTTTAATGGTTTATCTTGAGGAAGATCATTAATACAAGTGTTTTAGCGGTGGGATTCATTTTCATATTCACAAACTATATGGTGCTTCAAGTGGGCAGTGCTTTGTTGTTTGACTCATTTTCTAAATATGTTAGAAAATCTAGACAAGGACTTGGAAGTCTTGCCTTTGCCTTCTAGTGCCTCTTTACTTTCATCATTTATAGACTCATGATCTATATCACTAGTCGCAATATCATGAGTTCTTTTAAGAGAACTCCTATCACATGCATTTTTACTAGGAAATATATTTTCAAAGAATGATTCATTTTTTGACTCAATTATTGTATTGACATGTATATCAGGAATATCATATTTATGCACTGGCAAATATTACTACTACTTATTGCATAGCCAATAAATATACAATCAATAGTACTTGAGTCTATTTTAATCATGGGAATAGGAACCATCGCATAGTGAACACCCCCACACCTTTAAATATTTGTAGAAAGGACTCAGACCTTTCCATAATTCATATTGGGTTTTGTCTAAATTCTTGTGGAGGTAATCTATTTACAATATAATTTGCTGAAAGCAAAGCTTCCCCCCACAAGTTCCGAGGTAATCCTGAACTAATCAACATGACATTCATCATCTCTTTCAATGTTCTATTTTGCGTTAAACATTCGCTGTTCTTTGAGGTGTATAAGGCGCAGAATTTTGGTGAATAATACCATGTTCTTGACAGAACCGATTGAACAGTGCGTCATATTCACCACCTCGATCACTTCTTATTGCCTTAATTTTTCTACCAAGTTGATTTTCAACCTCATTCTTATAATGCATAAATTTTTTCAATGTTTCATCTTTACTCACCAACAAGCCTTTTACAACAATATCTTGTCGTCATCAATAAAAGTCACAAAGTATTTCTTTCCACCTCTAGTTTGAACATATTTCAAATCACATGTGTCACTATGAATTAACTCTAGAGGTTCAGTACTTCTTTTAATATTAGGAAATGATGCTCTAGTTAATTTTGATTCAGCACATCTCACATTTATGATTTGCATCAATTTTAAATTTAGGCAACAATTCTAAATTCATTCATTTACGCAAAGTATCAAAATTAACATGTCCTAATCTACATGCCATATATTAAAGGACTCAAGCATATAAGTAGAAGATGTGTTCTTATTATTAAAATCAGATACAATAGTCATTACATTCATCTAAAAGAGCCCATTGCTCATATATCCCTTGCCTACATAAATCCCACTCTTAGTAGTACAAATTTGTCGGACTCAAATAAACCTAAAATCCTTCTTACTCAACAACTGATCCAGGACACAAGATTCTTCCGGGTCCACAGAGCTTAATACAACACATCATTGAGAGTAAACTCTTTCGGAAGTCATCTTCAATATCATTTTTCTTGCCTTCAACTTTGGAAATTGGAGAATTTCCCATAAAGAGTTGTTCTCCATCATTGAATTGTTTCATATGAAGGAGCATCTTCTTATCGGAACATATGCGTCCTAGTGGCCCAGTGTCCACCCACCATTCCTTGAGTATTTCCCACCAAGTTAGGCTTCGGATACTACTATAGAAAACCTTATGTTAGAAACATTTCAGAATGTTTTCCACCTCGATTTATCATGGCTTGGAGATGCCTCTTGTGGTTCACTTGTGCTTTACGGTTTCTACAATATTTTACTAATGTCCGGGTTTGTTGCTAAGCCGTGCCTTTGAACCTCTTGGAATCCACCACCCTTATTTTATGATGGCCAGCAGGCATACTATTTTCTTGTTGGTTTTATGTCCCTCCTCAATCACATGTGCCTTTGAATCCATGGAATGATTGCTTATTTTCTTTCGAATTTGTGTCTCTCTATCCTCAGTCTAAATCAAATCTTCAAGCTTCATTTCTTTGCGTTTGTGTTTCAAATGATTTTTACGATACTTCCATTTGAAATGATATTCTCAATAATTGTAGCTACTTGAAAGATTCACTAAGCACCATCCCCGACATGAATTTCATGTAGGATCCTTGAATCTTGAACTTGACTTTATAGTAGTCTTGGAATCCACATCATTTTATAATCGAGAATCTACCCACAGTGAACTTCTTCGTTGGCGTCTCATCTTGTATTTTTCTATCCAAGGATTCCCACGGCTCTCTAGTCGTCTTGATTGGACTATACACATTATATAATATGTGTTATCCAATCCATTGAATGCCTCAGTTTTGCTAAGAAAATCATAGTGCTTCCATGCATCCACCGCAACAACAACTTGGCGGTCGGCCTCATTCTCACTACAAACGGGAGCATCCTGATGAAGAAACTTTGCAAGATTCAACGTAGTGAGATAGAATAACATTTTCTGTTGTCATCTCTTGAAATCATTCTGTTGAGCACCGGTTTCTCCCGTAGTGGTTATTAGTAGGAACATAAATAGGCACCACGGTAGCGACATGATTTGTAATAGCAAGAACACTAATATCATTTGCATCCATTTCTGAACAAAGATTACAAACTATTCAAACAATATAAAAGCAGTAAGTTATTAAACCAGAAACAGTTTATGTTATTGTTTTGAAATTACTACTTTAACGTTTTTTTTATGGTTTATCAAAAGTCATTGTTTAGTGCAACAGTTTAAATTAAAGCGAAACAAGTAGAATGTTTTTTATATCAAAACGAACCGCGACAAGTAATTAATAGTGTGTCTTAAGAATGTAGAATATGACTCTAAGGTGTTCAGTGTAGTAAATTCTTAGTTGATTTGATTCCCCAAACAATGCAAAGTATACTAAAACAGTAACAAGTAAATGTGAAACAATTATATAGAAGTGTTACACGGAAAAGATAAAGTGTGACATGAAATTGTTACATGAGAAGTGTGACATGAAAGTGTTACACGTAATAGTTTCTGATATATGCAAACTAGATACTAACCAGATTGCGAACAGAGCGTGATAGAACTTTTAGGTAGATCAAAGGCTAGTGTTTGACACTATGTGTAAGGCAAATTACCCGTTCTTGGTGCTTATGGAATCTTAGGCGTCGCCTCCAGGGATCTGACGTCTTGTGCGGACCAGTATGTTCCACGTCTATCATCCGACGAACCCAAACTATGTTGTGTACTCTCCAAATGCAACGCCTTAAATTACGAAAAATAATGCACTAAAACTACCTTAGTGCCTTTCAACCATTCTCAGAATTTGTTGGGGGAAAAAGAAAACTCACTATAGAATGACAATGAACGGTATTTATAGACCTCTTTGTGACTTTCAGGATAGTCCTACCCATCTAAAAAATATCATCATGAAAGACACAACTCAAAATGAAAGGACCTGACTCGAGTAAGAAAGTCAGCATTTCATGAACGAACCGCAGCTCTTAAAAGTCGAACAACACGCTTTTCAAGAGTCACTTGGGAGGCGTATTTTATAAATTCGTTAACTACTCGATTTGAGCGAATGAATATCTGACATTATTCTCCTCATAGTAGGAGAATACAGACGTAAATCATTGAAAATAGCAATCGGGTCCACTTTAATTTGAGAACTCAAAGTCGACGATAACTTCAGTTTTTCTGGCTTAAAAAAGTGTTTTGGTCCAACAGGATATCCTTATAAATATCGTTTGATCTCATATTCATCCTATGCATTTTCTTAATCTCATACATATTAATTTTATAAACTACTTTAATTATAATTTATGAAAAAATAGATTTTTGTTATTTTTCCTTTTTTTAAATAAAAAAAATGATTATTTCCTGTAAGATAATGATATATGACATTTCTTATAAATATTGATTGATGTCACATTCATCTTTTGCATTTTTTTAACTTCGTACATATATATTTTATAAACTAATTTAATAATAATTTATGAAAAATAGATTTTGATTCATTTTTATTTTTTGAAACGATAATAATGAAAACATGTTTATGCTCAAATTTAGTAGAGATACCTATGAGATTTGTTATAATATGTATAAGATATTTACACTAATTGTATAAGGTATATGAACTAAACTTATAAGGGTGTACAAGCTTATCACTTTTCAAGGATTTCAATTGATTTTTTTTCAGGATAGATTTTATTTGAACGATTATTTCCTTTACCCAAAGATGAAGAACACTCCTTATAAATAATGCTTGATTTTATGTTATTTCACATTCATAATAACTTTTTATTTATAATTTTAATATTGTAATTTTATTTTTTTTATTTTTTAATTTTAATAAACCTAATTATTCTTAAAAGGGTGAATAGAAGATATTACCACTTTTACTTTTAATTTTATTAACTTTTAAATATTATTTTTAAAATTAAATATTAAAATGATTATTAATAATTTTTTGTTAAATAGTTAATATTTTTATATTATTTTTTATCTTTATTTGAAAAAATAATTAACTTGTGGATAGTATTTTTCTTTCTATTTTTAAAAATTTAGGTTTACAAAAATTTATTATTTTCAAAAACAATGTTTACAAAAATTTATAATATTTAAGTATAAAAAATGAGATTATATTATGAAGATAATAAAATATTAGAAAAAGAAATATAAGATAAGAAATGATAATAAAAATCATAAAATTTAATTTATTTAAAAATGGAAAATAGATGATGATTTATATGAAAAAGGCAAACAAAAGTGTACATTATAGGGTGGGCCATGGGGCGTGTGTGGCTAGGGAGAAGAGGTTGGGGTTTGTGAAGAAGGAAAGGTATTTTTGTCACCTCAAAACATGTCATTTGGTTGAATTTAGGTGGTTTGATGAACTCTTTATGAAATTATGGGTTCCATTTAACTCTAAAGCATAATTACTTAGAGTTGGTAAACGGGTCAGTCAATAGCTTTTTGGATTAATGAATTAATTGTAGATGTGTTTGAATTGTCTTCTTGTTCTATTAAGTCTAGTTTTCAAACCAATGGCCCATTTTATTAATGGCCAAAAGCAGGTTAAGCAGAGCTAAAACCTTAAAAAAATCTTTAAAAAATTAATTTTATAAATTGCTCATTCTTGGGATAAATATATAATAATAATTAATATATATAAATGATTGAATCTCATAATATAATAATAGTAAGCAGCGTAAATAAATAAATAATTTTAGAGCGTTATTTATAACGAGTACAAAAGCTATGGCCCAATAATATCAATGATAAAATAACGAAACAATAGCACATGAGAAAAAAAAAACAGAATATCAGGCTAAATTCGTATAATAACTCAATAGCACGTCTTCATCCTTCTTATATGTAATAATAATATGTGATTACGTATTAAGCTAAGTTAAGCATTAGAAAAATATATATCCTTTATGATTGTTGATTTATCATCATCTATTAATAAATTTAGAATGTTAACAATATAAATTTCTTTAGAATAAAAAAATATTTTTTCCAAAATACATCTTTACCTTATAGTAATAAAATATCATATTTGTTTGAAAATTCATCTTACTAAAATAAATAATTATATTATGAAAGTAATTAACATATATTTTTTGTTAATTATTTAAAAAATAACATTATTTTGTTATTAAAATTAGTTTAAGTAATAAAATTATTTAAAATATATTGATAATTTAGTTATTAAATTTAATTTAAATTTTTATCAAAAATAATATATGATTTGAATAAATTTAAAGGATAAATAAAAAAATGAAATTATAAATATTTAAAATAGGATTAATGAATAATAAAAAATATATTTAATATTAAAGCGTAATTTATTTAATTGATATATTAACAAAATTTCATACAACGTTTTTAAATATTAAGTGCTCATATAAATTATATTAAAAAAGATCGTTTAAAAATTAAAAAATAACATATTTAAAACAACAAAGTTTAATATATTAATCATATATTATAATTATGTATTTTTATTCTTTATCTTTATAAAGAAATAGTACAAAAATATCAGAATTTTATAGATGAATCATGTGAAAATTTAAATTGCTAAAAATTAATTCTCAAAATTAAATAAAAATTTAGTCGATAGAATTTAGCAGGGCTAAACTCGCATGGTATGGCCAAAACGGGTTAGGCCAAATTGGCCAGATTTTATTGGATCTTAAATTTTATAAGCTGCCCAAAGTGAATTTAAAGTGAGTTGATTCGCCAAGAAACAGCATATTATAAATTCTATAATTCTTGTAAAATAAAGAATCATTCATAATTCTAATAAAGTACAATTAATTAATTTAATGAATAAAGATATGACAAATTATATTTTAAGGCCCACAAAGCTCAAACCATAATAAATTAAAAATCGGACCCGAAAGGATTTGCTCTACTGCTCTGCAACTGCAAGACGCTCTGAAATAATAGAAAAGAAAAAGTTAGGGCTGGGGGTGGTGATGTGGACAGGGAAAGGGCCCTTTATGAAATTTATAATAATAATAATAATAAAATAAGTAAAAAATAATTATAATAATAATAATAATAAGAGTGGGGCCCATAATGATGAGGAGAGAGTAAGGTTAGAAACAGCATGGACAGGTAGGATTATTATGGTCAACTTTGAGATGGGGATGGGGGTCCAGGAAAGAAAAGGTGGAGGAGAGCACAGAGGAATATAGACGAGAGAGAGAAACGCAGAGCGCGTGAGGGGAACATGCGGATGAACGCCACTTTCACCCTCTCTCTTCCCTTCCTTGAATTTCCTCTTCTACTTACTCTCTCATCCAGTCTATCGTCTTATTTTCTTTTAATCCTTAGAGACTCCTCTCATATTTTTGGGATTATTATGAGAAAACCGGAGGCGAAGTTTTCAGGCATGTAGTCAGCGTTTGCAGGTAACTGTTCTTTTCTTTCCCCTCTAAGAAAATTGTTTGTGTTTTTTTATGGTCTTTTTGTTAGTGGGTTTTGAAGCAAGATGTTGTTTAGCCTTGTTTTTGATGCGCCCTTCACAATGCCTGTTTGATTGAAGTCGGATAGACGTGGGTTTTCCTTCTGTGTTATCTTTTATGGTTTTATTTTGCTATTTTTAGACCTATTTATTGCTTTGCTTTTGTGAAATGAGAATGCATGTGGGGCAGTGTTTGGATGAGAAATATATTTCTGGTTTCTGTGTTTTATCAGGATAAAAAGAAGCCGTTCTTTACTTTGTCCTGTTTGTGTGCTGTGTTGTTGTTGCTTTCAGTTTTGGTTGTTTACTTCTGGGTTGTGCTGTTGTTTTTTAATTTTTTTTATTGTGTCAATGTCTTGTTGGGTTCTTCAGCAAATCTATTAACAAACCGTATATTTTTCTGGGGAACATTGGCATCTTTGGTTGTCCTTAATTAGTGAACAGCTAATTAGTAGTGAGATTTTCTAGTTATGTCTCTACGTTATGTTAATTTGGTTATTATAGGGGTTCATTTTGTGTGATGGTGTTGGTTTGATTGACAAGCACATTCCTGGAATCTGCTAAAGATTATGTTTCTTTAGTTGCCAACTTTTTTTCATGATTTATACATGATCTACTTTTGCCAATGGAATTGAGAGGGTTTGCAATCAATGGCATGTCAACCCATGACTAACAAAGTAGCTTTGGCAATAAAGAAAAATATTGACATATTTGGGAAAAAAACCATTGTAGGAATTCGGAATGACTTATCATGATTATCCATTGTAGGAATTTGGAATGACTTGTCATGATTTATTAAGTTACATAGTTTTAAAATCATCTATGAAATTGCATTGTTTGCATGTGTTGCAGAAGTCGTTATGGGATGGACCATTTCTGTAATGAGCAGAGTGCAATGTAGATGAAATCACATCTTTATTCTTCTCTTAATCATGTGTGAAATTCAATAAAAATTTTGGTAGCATAGCTGCATGACAGTGGCAATGGTGGCGGTCTCTGGGTTGAAACTAGTGAGAGTTGTAGTGGCAATGAGAGTAATGATGTGATGTTAAGATATGATAGGTGGTGTTTATGTCATTAAGATGAAAGAACCCAATGACTATGGTATTGGTGTCCCGGTACATGTTATGTTGTTGATGAAAGAAATTGTTAAGGCATGATATTCATATTAAATGAAATCCACCACAGAGCTTGAGATTTTGGAGAGTTGGTCGTTTAATATGGTATTAAACTTGGTTTGGCGGGAGTCTAGGTTACAGCCACCTCTCCTGCGTTGAATCCTGTTGTTTATTTGAAAGTCCATGAATGACTCTCTTTGGTTTTGGTTTGTTTGACTCCATGTGCGAGTATGGGGAGGCACATGAGGGAGGGTGTTAAAGAGCATGATATTCATATTAAACTCAAATCCTACAAGTTTGAGCTTTTAGGAGAGTTGGTCTTTTAATATGGTATTAGAGCTTGGTTTGGTGGGAGGTCCTGGATTCTAGCCACCTCTCTACAATTTGAATCCCTGTTTGTTTATTTGAAAGTCCATGAATGACTCTCTTTGGTTTTGGCTTGTTTGACTCTCCATGTGCGGGTATGGGGTCGCATGTGAGGGAGGGTGTTAAAGAGGATGATATTCATATCAAACCCAAATCCTACAAACTTGAGCTTTTAGGATAGTTGGTCATTTAATAGAAATCAAAGTGGTGCAATGGTGGTCATCATGGAGGTGTCTATAGCTTCAAGTGAAAGAAAAGCCTAAAATAGTGATGATGCCATTATGGCCCCGGTGGTGGTTCCAATTGTATCATTGCTGTGATGATACATTTTCTACTTTGAACAACCTAGATTCTATAGACAGCCATGCTAAGTTTCAATGAATATTGTGAAAATGCCCATGCTCAGGGTGGGGCAGTTATTAATTGGGTTTGGCAACTAGTCACTAAGGCATAACAAGGGGATGGAAAAAAAGGGGGGGACTTTTATTTTTCTGTAATGGCTTGAGAATGTGAGTTTTTGGAATTTGGTTCCATTGGGTTAGTTGTTGGCTCATATTTGCTGATCAAGCAAGTTTCATTGTTGATAGAAAGTGAGTTTATAAGTGAAGAATTCTGATGGAATATTTGCCTTCACTGATGTGACAAACCTTTATTTTTGGTATGCTTGATTTTATTTTACAAGTGCTGTTATTTGAAAATGCATATTTTTTGTTTATCAGGTTTTGTGCTTGACCCTGAAAAATGTAGTTGTCTAAGCTTGGGAGAGAAAAGAGAACTAGTTCATGAAATTGCCCAGTGGTCAAAAGATGCCCCAGAGATGCTTCGTTCATTAACTCGCAGAGCGCTTTTGCTGAACATCTGCACCTCATAGAATGGCAAAGAGAGAAAGTATACTGATCTCACAAAGTTTAGAATGATAGAGCACCCAAGCAAAGTTAATTTCAAGAAGTCCAAGATCAGTACTGATAACACTATTGCTTCTTCCCCAGTCAAAACACAAATTGGATCCAAACAGCAGAAAAAGAAAGAAAACCTACTTCAACCCCTTACTGAGCTGGATCATTTTTCTCCAGAGAAATGCAAAGAAATCAAAACCCTGCTGTGTCAGGAACCCCAGTACTGCAGAGGTAGCTTGAGTCCAGAGGATGCCTTTTGCAAGAGATGTTCTGGCTGTATCTGTCATGGGTATGATGATAACAAGGATCCTAGTCTATGGTTGACCTGCAGTTCTGGTTCTCCTAATATGGATGACTCCTGTGGCATGTCAAAGTGCCACATCTGGACATGTGCTCTGAAGTTTGAAAGAACTGGCATTACTTGGGAGAATATAGTCGGCCCAAAGTTGGATTGGGGAATCTTAGCTTGTAGTTTCATAGGAAAATTCACTGACCACTGAGGTAACTATCTTTTTCCTTAACCTTTAACAGTTCATATCTCCCCATCATTCTTTATACAGAATAGAAAATATGTACCAGACAACCATAACATTTTAATACGGGCAAGCTGTGTTGTCCAAAACAAGAGCTAAATGACCCAATTCAATGATGAGATATCTTCTTCTTTTTTTATTGGTATTTGTTTTCTTTTTTTCCTGGTCCCCTCAATGATGAGATATCTTTTGTGCCCGCAAAAAGGGTTTTGGATAGATACTAGTTCAACAGATACTATTAGTGGTATACTAAATGCTTATATGGCTTCATGTCTTAACATTTTCCCTCTTATTGAACCCTTTTTTTGTCAATAGAGATCTACTTAAGATTTGCTTGCTTTTTAGGATTGAGATATTTGGTAAATTAATCCTACCACAAGAAGAAATTTTATGTAATAAATAATAACACAAGATCAGTGTATCAGAATATCTAATGTAATGGTTAGACTTTTTATATAGCGACCAGCTTATCCTAAACCAACCAAACCAAAACAAAGTAGCAGGTTGTGGTTCAAATTATGTTGGTAGGCTTGTCACTGACATAAAACTCATTCAGTGAAACAAAATACTAAAAGAATGGCGTGTTAATTTATTGTTTGGCATCCTTCAGAAC
Source organism: Tetrastigma voinierianum (assembly GCA_016808115.1). NCBI lineage: Eukaryota > Viridiplantae > Streptophyta > Magnoliopsida > Vitales > Vitaceae > Tetrastigma > Tetrastigma voinierianum. The sequence continues at coordinate 370,601 of JAEQBH010000543.1, read as the reverse complement.
CTGGAGAAAACAGTTAATGGTTGCTAAGGAGGCTAGAAGAGTAGATACTGGTTGTCAAGGGAAGCTGCGGGTCTTCCTGAGCCACAAGATTCTCAAAGGAACTGAGCAATACAAGGAACTGCAAAAGGCTGTGGAAATTGCCATGAGAAGGCTGAAGAATGAAGTGGGGCCTCTTGATCAAGTTTGCACAAAGATGGCACGTGGGCTTGTTAACAGGCTCTCATGTGGTGCAGAGGTTCAGAAATTGTGCTCTTCTGCAATAGAAGCTTTTGATTCCATGTTTCCAGACCCTCACCCTGCTTTTACAGAGCAGAAAGAACAAGCAAGTATCTTTCTTGTTTCTAGAATTTGGTATCTCAACATTTTGATGAGACATAGCTGTTAAATGATTCAATGATTGTTTTTTGTCCCATTTTGGTTGCACAAAGTTTGATTGAATTAGTTTAAGTAAATGCTTAGGAAAATAAATAAACTTCAATCCCACAAAAAATAAACTGATTTCATCATCATGCAGTTATGAGGACTGAAACGATGTTTTTCTCTAATGTTTTTTATTAATATATTTGCCTATTTCAGCAGGGATGCAGATACAATTTGAAGAAAGTTCGCCAACTTCAGTGGTCATTGTACTAGGGTATGAAGGCCATTTGTTGGAGGAATTTTTAGGCTGCAGGCTGTGGCATCAAAAGTCTACTATGAAGGATTATCCAGAAAAACCTACAGACAATGTACTGAGGCCAGAAAAAACGATTCAAGGTGACTGATCTCAATCCTTCCACTGAGTACTTCTGTAAGGTTTCCCTGTTCAGAGGCACAAGGGTTTTGGGCGTTTGGGAAGCCAAATGGGTCACACCTTCATTTAGCAGAAGCTCCGTCTCAGCATTAGGTGAAGAACATGGAAAGGGAGAAAATACCTTTATGCTTCAAGAATATTCTCAGATAGTCAGATGGATTCAACAAATTCAAGTGATGCTAAATTGGTCTGTTGTGACCACTCTGAGAAGCTTAGATCACTGGATGACATCAACAAGAACAAGAAATCTGGATACCACTTACTGCCTCCTTTGATGGAGGCTGTTCCTTCACTGACCTTCATCTCCCCCATCTGAATCGATAGATATGAGTATCCGCACAGTATAAGAATGGATCAGGTGATGATTATAACACTGTTATACTAACAGTCATAGAATAACAGACAATATTATGACTGATAAATAATTTGGTTCAGCTTCTGAAAGCAACAATGCAAGAAAGAAGGGTGGTTAGTGTCTTCGTGGACACTCTGATTGATGACCCACCAAGTTTGGCAGAGCAGCTCATCCATTCATTCATGGACGAGATTTGTTATGACCAGAAATCGGGTTCTAAGCAAGGGTTCTGCGCTAGCCTCTGGCACTAAACAATGAACAGTAAGATTTCATCTGATGTGAAAATTACATGGACTAGTTAATCCATTCTAGGAGTGCTTTTTTTTTTTTTTTTCGTTTCTTTTCTCAGGTGGGAAAGGAGGGTCTGAATTGAAGGACTATATCAGGCTTGAAGTTCAGGGAAGGATTCATGAGGTTGATGATCTAAATTATTTTGGGGGTGGAGAACAGGAGGCAGAGTTGTCAAGCCCTTGCTAATTTCTTCGGAGCAAGAAAATGTGAAGTTCTTCAATCATGATTTCTGGTAACCACTTGTCAAGAAGACGATTGTTCACTTGCAAAGCACACAAACAGTTGTAGTGCTGCTTCTTGATTTCACCCCAAAAAAACCTTGTTTTTACTATGATTTACAGAAGTGATAAATTGAGCCCCTCAAGCTATATAGCTGAGCGATATGCAGATGATTTTCTGAACTTCAGATTTTCTCTCTTTCACAAAATTATTCTTGAACACCCATTTGTCAGACTAGGATTTAAGAAAGTTACATGCTTGGAAATAACTCCTAGTGGATTATTGTCTTTTCACACTATGTAGTTGGCTGAAAGATAAGAAAAATATGATTCTAGCCGTCATTGTCCTCCCCTATGCTATAAGCTCCTTTACTCTTGCTTTTTTACTACCAAACAATTGAAAGAATAGTAGTGAAAAAACAAGGACAAGCAAATTGGGCACCTGTGTTCTCCAATTAAAGTTTACAAAAAGTTTTCTAAGTATCCGTGATGCAATAACAAGTATAATCTCTCTACATGGGTCAGTGGATTTTTTTTTTTTTTTTTTGGTGTATTCATAGGATGGTTCCCTGAAAAGGCAAGGTCCAAATTTCTTTTGGTTCGTCACCGACATCATATCATAATCTCAGTGAAATCTCATCTTTCCCTTCCGCTGGAAACCAGCATGCACTGTATGTTCCCAAATGCATATTTCACAGGTTGTGCAAAATACAGGAGGTGAGATTTTTTTTTTTTTCCTTTTTATTACAATGTTCATTGAAGAATGCATTTGGTAATGATTTTTAGATGACACCTCAAATCCCCATTAATTTTGTTTTTTTTGTTTTGCATGACACACGCATCGTCACGAACATCGGTTGAATGAATAAGTGACCCCAAATAAAGGTAACTATCGTAGGGCCTCGTGTGCACATCGCGGGCCCATATACGCGCGCGCCGCCATCCACCCCCCGTACACCGCTGCGACACAAGAAACTCTGGTCGTGATGTAGAAAAGCATTGTAAAGCCCGCTGCAATGAGAATTCTCTATTGCGACAGAACTCTTCGCTGCGCTTGGCGCCGCCGCCATCGGCATGCACCTGTCGACCCACAAGTTAATTCCTGTCGGACACCAAGATCAGGTCACGACATAAATTCTCGTCGTGACATTGTGGCGAGCCATCTCGCGACAGAAAGCACCCAAGGAGGCCTATCGCTGACAGCCTCCTGTGCACGCCCGCGACTCTCCCAGTACTTGGCCGTGCGCGCAGGAGCACTCCATCAGGCACTCCAGCCCTCCTCGCCGCACCTAAGACTGAAATGGGCGTGAAGCCCACCCCATTTTTTGGCCTCAGAGATCAAGTTTTTTTTTTTTTAACACATTCTAAAACCAATATAAATTAGCCTTATTACTACAAAGGCCACTATAACTTGGAAAACTCGCCAAAATGTATATATTATACAAAAAAAACGAGTTTAATTACAATTCATGTCCTTTAATTACAATGCAAGAACAGGGTTTTTATACCTAGAATTCTTTAATTAAAATTATAGAAACTGGGTTTCTACCTAGGATTTTAGTACAACATAAAACAAAGACTAGATTCTACTCTTCCTTCACATTAGGTCTTGATGAGCTTCGTCAAACAGCCTCCACTGCACTTCGATTAATTCGAAATTGTTATTCTATGACTGTATGGGAAGAATGTTCAAGAATAATTTTCCACATATGCATTCCCCACCTAATGGGCCACAGAATGCATAACTAAACAAACATTCAAGTAATCATGCATATTCGAGATTTCTGAATATCTACATGCCCCCATATCCCATGCCTCTCGAATCCTCATCACTCTCTTACACATGCAATTTGCCATGATATACAAATTTGTTAAACAAAATATTTTGTTTGTTTCATGACAACTCTCCGATATATAATATTCAGAGACATACTCGGATAAATATTTATGTGGACAACTCTCTGATATATTATAGTGAACATACTATGATAAACAATTGTTGGTCAACCATCCGAAACCATGTCATGCACTCATACCTTACTATTCCATTAGCTGGCCCCCAAGCACGAAATTAATACGTTATTTCCATTGCCAATCTACGTTAATATATCAAACTGGCGCATATACTAACATAATTTACACAAACAACGTTCATGTTATTCAACTTTACCAATAACACAAACAGCACACAAGGGCCAAATTAATGGTTCGACAATTCATCATGGAATTGCCCAAAACAATCTTAATTCGAACCTGTCCGAAAACAAATTCCGTAATTTTCGCACTTAGTCCCAAGTCTTGGACTAAATGTACTGTAATATTCAGTTCAAAACACACCAACCATTCGATGGCTCTTAACTACGCACTAAACCGCAGGTAAAAACCCCACCCTTTTCGGTGCCAAAACCTCTGCTACTAATCCGACGCAAAGCTCTCACGATAAACTTCTTTTCTTCTTGCTTCACCAAACCGCTGATCCGAATGTCGAGAAATCAGAGAGGCGTGTTTTCCCTCTACAACTCTCTCTCTTTCTCTTTTCTTTTCTCTTCTTTCTTCTTCTCCCATCCCACCATTTTGTCCAAGATGCAGCTGGCGATGTCCACTGCAATTCACCTCAGAGTCACCATATCGCTCATTTGAATTACCTTATTATCTCCTTTACCTTTCATCCACTTCCATTTCCATCCACTGATTTAAGGACACACGCCACATGGCCACATTCAGCCTTACTCGACTTATCCTACACTCGACACACGGCTGCCAATATACGAGCTACTTATCACGGTGCCAAGTCATTCCAGATTATCCTCTGTGATTCGAAAACGCGAAATTCGATTATCTCGAATTGAATAAATTCGATATAACAGCTAGATCAATATGATGAAACCGCTTTCAAGAACTGAGATTTAAAAAAATTTCAAATTTTTAACCAAAATTATCATTTTACCTTTTCTTACAAAATTTGAATTTTATAGGGTTTTACGTTAGAAATGTATAGTTTTTATAACACAGGAAAACTTATCTTTCAAATACGAAAAAAAGTTGAAAACACTTCCTTTGAATGATTGCCATCATGCGACTCTGTGCCTTCATGTATTTCAATAAAATTTTCAACTCTATCCAAATATCTGCATATTAAAATTTTCAACGATTTAATCTTGGGGCTTTCATTTTCGTAAAATGAAGCTGTGACTAATTCTAATAAAATAAAATAAATAAAATCCGCTCAGAACCATTTTCTTAAAAATAAAGTTAATGAAAACAATGAAAATGTGTTTTGCTTTACACTTTTTTTTTCACTTATAATTTGCTTTACACTTTTTTGTTTTATCCCGTGTTTTCGTTTTATCCCAATCGACTAAATCCCGTGTTTTCGATTTAATTCAAAAACAACAGAAAACACCGGGCACTGCTTTTCCGATTCATATATAAAAACAAAATAAATGAATTCATTACTAAAATTTGTTTTCGCTCATTCGTGGCACTAAACGCTGCTTTCCTCGCTTTCAAAGCCAATGTAGAAATGTAAAATTTTCACTTACTAAATGCACTAATCACTCTTTCCTTTTCAGTCACACCAGGTCAGATGTATCCCTCTAATTGGACCTTCTGACAGGATATCAGAAAAAAAACAGAGAGTTATATCTTACTGCAGAAATTCAACATGAAATGCAATAAAAACAATGGTTTCAGTAATTGTGAGACCAAACTTAAAAGGAACTTTACATATAAATGTCAACTTGGTACATTAGAATTAGATATGGTGAAATAGAAGTCGGTAACCTTCTGAGTCCCGTTAATAAATTTTAAATAACGCTTATGATTAACATCTATTATGTACTTAAATCAAAGGGTATATGAATGTACATGGTGGTGGTTTAACTATTGTTTGACCATTTTCTTTCTTCTGGGGAGGGCAAAGCACTTCCATGAAACTCAAGAAAAACCTTTTGTTATGTTTAGCTTGGTGTATCAATGTATTACATTAAACGAGAGGTAAGGGAAGCCAGAAAGCCCTGCAAGGCTTCATATGAGAATTTGATCCCATTTGTAGCTTCTGAAACTCTTGGCCTTCATACTGAGGAGGATTTCAGGTGCCATGGACTGTAGAGAGCTGAACTGTTATTTTCCGTCTCTCCTGAAACTTCTTCTCGTCTAAATGACAGGCTTCATGATCTTCCAGTTGATCTTCTACCATGCGTGGGACTTCTCTTGTAGAAATCAACTTCTCGGTCGTGCACTGATACTGTTGACATGACCCTGTCCCCCGAGACCCTGTACCTTAAACCAGCCTGTGCTACCAATCAACTGTCTTTGCTTCTTCCAGAATTAGAGGGAGCACCCACGTCCTGAAACAGGGCTTCAATATTGCTATGCCAGGACCCTGCTCCTCTCCCATAACTGAAACTAGGGCTGCCCACTGGCCTGAGCTGTATATTAGAATATTTAAACCTCTTGATGAATTAGGTGGAGTGCCATACCTAGATGTGCCACAAATTATCCAGACTCCAGAGTCTTTGATGAGCAGAGTACACTAGCCTATTTGTTAAGCTTCTAGGGTTCCGAGCTGTGATAGAGATGACCTTGAGCAGCTTGATTTATTCCCCTAGACAGAAAAATTGGGTTGAACGGAAGATAGGGGAAAGGGTCATTTCAGTTCCTTGGTCCCAGTTGTTCAAATATCAACAGAAAGAAGGGGCAACTCCCATTTAGGCATCATGGTGCCCATAAAACTAAAAAGCACAAAAGAATTATTCAGAGGTTAATTAACAAAACTCTTAACTGTATCGATCAATAGTCAACCAGAGATTATTCTCCCAAGTATAAAGCCATTATTCCACATTTTCACTTGGCAGAAAAATGCAAGCTCCTTGATGACTGGCAAAAGGGCAAGGGGGTCTGGACCAAGGAGATTCTGCTTTGATCCCATATAGCAGTAGGAAACAAAATTTAAGAAAATAATAAGTTCAACCATTTTTAAAGAGCTTAAAAATGAGAACATCCAACTACATAATGAAACATGTTCAACTAAAAACAATGCTCCAAAGACATCTTTGAGTAGTAGTAATGCTACTGTTATTAAACTAAAATACATTAATAGTCAAACTCACCCATATTGATCTATATCAGTGTGCAATGGCATAGTATCAAAAAAATTTAAAAAAAAATTCCAGAAACCACAAAAGCAAACTTCTAGAATCAGATGGACTACCCACAATGAATGATTAACAATTGCATAAAGATTTTCCATGATTAGAACATGTTCATATAGCTTTTATTATGTGTGTTGGGTCTGGCTGATGCATGTAGGTTTTCTTGGCGTCAAACTGGCGATGAAGGTCCTTTGAGTATCCAAAACAACAATTCCCTACAAATTTCAATGCAGATGATATCTAAAGACAGTAATAAGTCAAAACAGTTCCAATAAAATTTGGAAGCTCATTTCCCAGAGCATAAATCACAACATAGTTCACGATATTCCACGATCTAAGTAATATCTATCAGGATTAGGCTGTTGTAGTTTCTAGTTCACGTCTGACCTTATGCTTACCTGCCAGTCTTCTACCCCAAACTCAAATCCAAACCCCATGGTGCAACAAGAGCTCCAACCATGGAAAAAGCTGGACTACCGCTAATTGCAACCTTAGTTTTGCAACCAATAATAACATATATTAGAAGCACTGATGGAACACTTACATATTCTGAAACAGTGCAAAGAAATCCATACAAGGGCAAGAAATAGAACTTCCACCAGCTAAAATGTGGACAAGAATAAAATTAAATTTGCATTCAGCAGTTTCTTACTGCAATTTGTTTCCATTTATATAGGCAATAAAGATTTCTTTTTCTTTTTCGTTTTTCTTTTCTTGTTTCGTTTTCTTCTGATTTTTCATTTTTCATACTTGCTTTCGCCAATATTTTCAACTACTCCAGAAAAGAATAAAAATGTGTCGCTCAAGTGCAAAATTTATCAAAGGAGAAATAAAAAGCGTGCAAACAGAATGCAATTCTTGAATTCAACTTATAACGTTGTCAAATAAAAGTGATTTTTAAAGAGCCAAGCTACCAGATAGAGATGATGACATCCGAGCCATGGTAGCCATATAACCACTGTTACTTGGTGGTGGTGATAAATAATCCTGTTGACTCTGGTTAATTCTTCTCTTGTTGCTAGAGAATGCAGCCATAGGGTCAGTGTAAAAGTCAAATCTCGGAGTGGCACAAGAATCCTCCTGCACAGGCAGAGTAGCAGATCCCTCTACTAATGGATTAGAGAGGACACCAGGCATGGCAAAAGTATCAACAGTAACAGAAACTTTGGTCTGAGTAGCCTCCATTCGCATTGCTTTCAGTCTCTCCCTTCGCTGCTCTGATTCCTCCATTTGATCTAAGGATCACGGCGACTGCACAATATGCACCAAACTAATAATTACAATCATATAGAGATATCATCATTATTATCCACCAGTACAAGACCCCACAACCCAACTCATCCCAGCAACCTCAACAGCTCACCTATCCCCCTCAACCCTAGTCCTTCTAAAGCTTGACACTTTGCATTTTTCCACAGTTTTGAAGACATAATTTTTTCATAGCGCAAAGAAATCCCAGTACAAATTTATTTCAATGAATAAAAAACAAGAAAGCTAAAATCAAACACCAAGATGATGGAACCCAACTATTTTATGGAACGGGTGACAATTGCAATGCATTCTGGAACTTCGCAAACTTCTTAAAAAACAATCTAAAATTCCTAAACTGAATAAATTAACTCATATGTGTGGAATATATAAGAAGGATTTACTCAAATTTGAGAGGATGGAGAAGGATTGCCCATAAAACCACGGAAAATAAACTAAAAAAGGCAAAAACAAATCACAAAATTTGATCTTTCAAAGTTTATATGCTTTTGCCCAGAATTTTGGCTGCAGCTTACAAAGCAGAAACGAAGGAAAATAAAATAAATAAACAATTGGATTCAGCAGTAACCCACTACAATTATTTTCTGAGAAACCAAACAGAGGGTCAATTTTATGATTCGAATAAGAAACTTACCAGAGCTCACAAATAAGATCGAGAGCATTCGGACTTTTGAAAAAAATAGGGTTTGTGCGAAGAGGAAGAGAGGAGGGAGCTTCAACGGATGGGAATATTATTCGTCCTCTTTTAAAAGAGCCAGAGTATTTTTTATACATATGTAAACGTCTGATCTTTTTATTTTTGGCATTGTGTTTGAATGCAATGAGGGGCATAATAAATAAGAAAAATAGAAACTTGATTTCAAGTCCAAGCCAAACATATAATGGAGGCATAAAAATAAAAGTTTTATATGGAAATATTTTTTTTTTTAAATTATTAAATTAGTTTGGAAATTGATGATGTTTTTTTCAACGGACCTGCTTAAACGTGCCGAATTTATCGTCATTCATTCAGAATCATCATTGTTTCCTTCAAAAATAAAGAAACAAAATGATTGACGTGTTTCTCCTGCTGCTTCTTTCTCCGAAGGTTCTGCTCCGGGCTCTTTCCGGCTGGGGTTATAAGCATCAATCACAGGAATAAGCTTTGGCATGTAAGTCTCGCTGCATCTTTCACCGACGCGATCTGATATTTATAATGCGAATTGATCAGCGATAATTTTCCTAATGGACGACGATACGATATTTCTCCCATTTTGAGAGATTTTATTTCCTCGTTGTTAACCGCTATTAATGGATAATTGAAGTGCTTATTTAATTATTCTACTTCTCATCAAGTAGATTCGATCCGATTTATAGGATATAGCTCTTGGACTTTTCAAGTATCTACTCTGGAGGGATGAACTAGGGCTCCCGCTTCCACACGTCAAGGGCCACAAAGCCGTCACATCTAAAGCTCGCTTATTAGTCTTCTTTAATTTCGCTTCTACTAAAGGGCCTGCGCTCGCGAAATCCCACCACGCTTCCCGCCAAGTTATAGCGAAGCAAGCAAGGGTGGTCAGACGTTTTCGACATCAAAAAGTATTTGACGTGAAACACTCATACAATGGGTTTGATTAAAGCCATTGCCGCTAAATGTCCCGTGGTAATTGTTTGGCCCTTATCAGGTATGCCGAATTTATTCCCAAACAGAGAATTACAAATAGGTCTAGCATTGTAATACTGGAATCCATTGTGTCATCTCCACAAGTGAGCGGTCTAATTTTATCGACTAATGTGAGCTATTCTCCAATAAGGGTATGATTTAGTGAGAGAAATTGTCGCTAAGTACATGAATACCAATGGTTGATCGTTTGAATGTTTTAAAATAGAAAGACAATTGTCGATTTTAGGTTCCAATTTCCTACTCCCGACTATGTGTCCCAATTTTATTTCATAAAACTCCATTCCAGTGAACCATTGATAAACAGGTCTTTGATGGAGGATTATCTTTAAATGCTCTTTTGAAAATAAAGATGATCGAGTAATACTAAACACTTCGTTCTCACTAATACGAACCCCAGCTTCTGCATTCATGATCACACACGCGCATCGAGGATATCTCAAGCATAACACGCCACAAGAATATGCCCAACTAAGGGATTTACAAACTCTTCCGTGAGACGTGTGATTAATATTACAATAACTATCAAGATCAAAAAGAGGAATCGAGGGACTATACCTTAATCGTGGTGAGTTTCCGTGGGATTCCCAAAGCAGAGGGCTTAGAACCCATAAAACTTATGTTGGAACAACAGAATAAAGATCGATTAATCATAAAAAACAAGACTCTTTTGAAATCGAATTCATCAAACCTAGAAGGATGAAGAGATTAGATTTAGCAAGATAAAGATTCTCGTCGGTATATTTACAAATCATTAACTGAAAACTCTAATAGAAAAGAAATCCAACCGATCTACAAGTTCCAACTCAAAACGGAGAGAAACTCTTCTCCTTTCAAAACCTAAACCCTGTAGTTTAAAACGCCTATTACTTCTCATTCCTCGCATAATTCTCCAATGAATACTTTCCCATTTTAACATCACAGAGCGCCTCACTGACTAATTTCTCGCCCAACTGATATTCTAATAAAATTATGATGCCATTATTAAAGGACTTGCCAATTTCACCACCGGGCCACTTTATGTAGTCGATCAGACAATGGGTTGTACCTATTAAATGTGCTCATCACACTTTTATAAAGAATAATGATACACACATGAATGATGTACGGCAGTGACTCTATCCTCTGGCAAGCTCTTTGTATTTGCCTGAGTTCCGAGACTTCACTAATTGTCTTCAGATCCTTATCAAGCTTCATATTATTTCCTGATATACATCCTGTACACTTACGTCATAGACTCAAAGACTCAGTGTCTAAAACATAGAATATTAAAAGAATTAACCTATGTGCTACATAATCAGGTAACTGTATTTAGATGTGCTAAATTTACTATACTATTACTCAATATTCATCACACTTCATCTGATCTCATGGGTCCCAATAAGATTAGACTTAACCACTAATTAGGTATGAATCTTCAACAAAGCGTTTCTGAAAGCCGTTTTTGCAAGTAATCTCTAAAATAGCAATTATAGAAACAATATGCTGTCACCCAAGTAGAGATGCACACCAAAGATGAGATCATTAAACCAACTGGAGCCATCCAATGAACATTATACCAAAGAATACAACATATATTCAAATAATAGATTATGATTCAAGAAATGTAAGGTAGTCATGCAAACATAAACTGTGGCAACTGATATATGGCACCATAAATATGGAACACGTGAAACCATCATGCAGACGTCATGGAACAACCAACATAAGTAGAACTAAAGAGGTCTTAAGTTTAGAACACCGCAGGCTAAACGAAAAAGAAAGGTAAATGATCAAAATGGGCGCGGGAGATAACATAGATGGAAGAGGTTCACATCCATTTTTAACACCTCTAGTCTAAATTAAACAGAGTTTATATGGGCCAACTCCGTCCTTCACAAGAGAATGCGTCTCATCTACATGTTATCTAATTTATGACTCCTCTAATCAAGGTGCAAAGTATCTCGCCATCGCCGGCTTCCTCGAAATGTGGCTTCCTCGCTCAGGTGAGACGTTGATCCAAATTGTTTCATGGCTCCAGACTTGCACTCCTCTGAACCACCTTTGAGTCCGCCGCTCCATCCTTCATAACGGGCGATGTGCTCGATTAAGGTCGGGTCGTGGATGAAGTGATCCCGGAGTAGGTAATCGGGATAAACAGGGTCGAGGTCTACAGTGGATGCCGCCTTGCTCGCCGGGCCTTATTTGTGATCGCCCCACCCAGGTAACACCCTCTTTAACTGCTCCCCACTTCGCTTCTTCCACAATACTAGTCACGCGGTAGGGAACTAATGGCGCTTCGCTTTGCACGCCGATTATTGCAAGAAGTCCCCACAAGACTCATATGACTAATGCATAGTCAATCGCCTTCCTACCATAACCTCAACACAAAAACCTAATTTGTTCTCAAAGCGGACTTTGGCCACTCCTACGCCCAATTTGATCAGAATGATCTGCTCATCGTGCATGTATTCCTGCCTGAGCTTTCTCCAGAATGAAATCTTTTCACAAACCACGAGTATGGGCACGTCGTGCACATATAGCCTTGAAACAATCGGGCATCAAGTCAGATACAGCCCTCATGGATATGGCTTGGTCCAAGCATCAAAGCGTAATATAATAGTCGATGCGCCACCAATCAGAGTGACACGAAACCGCTTTCCATTCACCGTTCCAATACGGCTAATCCGCCGATTTTCCTGCTGGGTAGGAACTCCAATCATCGAAGGTAAGTATCCGCTTAACCCCGCAGCACGGCGCATACTTCATACTCGGATAATCCCCGATGGAAGGAGAATATAAAACGTCATAATTCTCAACAATTTCTCTCGCAAAGTGGAAACCCTTATTTGTAATCGACTGGTCCATTTTTTCGTGCTCTCCTCGTAATCCCTGCAAACACGCCTATTTCTTCACCATCACTCCGTCAGATATGTTCCTCACTCTTCCGAAGAGGAATCAATTCATTTTCCTTCCCTTTTGACCTACCGAGGCATCGGGATTCGCTTCTTCACAAATTGCTCCATGGGAGGAACCGGATGCCTTTCTCCCGGGAGTATTCTAGAACGCGCCGTAGAAATGGCGAAGATAGTACATCTTTCTTACGCCCGGGACATATATCATCGATCCCAAAAACAGTTTCAAACAAAGACTGGCCGCCCTTAGTCATCGGGACAACATTCTCCCGGGTCCATACCGACATTGTAAACCCGACCACCAAGCACGTATCACTCAACCAAATCCAATAAACAACCTTATGCGTAACCAAGAGGAAAAACCAATGCTAGTAAAGATCCGTAGGGCTTACCACTTTCAGACACTGGAACGCATAAACAATCCTAATCGACAATGGAAACCCCGCGCATCAATCGAGCTCTGAGATGCTTCAGGCGAGAGCAAACAATTGTGGCTTAGCTGAGTGTCAAAAAACATTTGGAATGTAAAGAGGCGCCAAGTTTTCGGGTTAAAACCTTTTCGCCCAGCGATCGTGCCAAAATTCTGCACATGCTAGTGATGTACCTACATAAATTTCACCACGCTCACTTTGAATAGTTGTACCCCATAAAGCTTAATATGTGTTCTGCATAATTTAGCCACTCATTCGCTTTTTTAGCAAGCTTCCAGTCGCGACATGCTTGCGTCAGACCGTACACTCGTTCCAACCGATTTTAATATATATATATATATATATATATATATATATATATATATATATATATATATATATTTATATATATATATATATATATATATATATATTTCACTTTGGGAACAATGTGCCACTATACATTTTGACCTTTCCAACTCCGCTTCATTCCTAAGCTCACGTGATGTTCACTTTCTTGTCTAAATTCCACAACTGACTGCATTCGTAGACTTAGTCACCTGTGACCATTCTCGGGATACCTTCAATCTCTCTTCATAAGATCCACCATTGCCTACAACCTGGATTCCTAAGGTTCTAATACAACTTGACAACTTTAAGCTCAGTAAGGGACGACACTACGAATCCATAGTATGCAAGCAAGGAAATAATGGCCTCTAATCATTTTCCAATTTATGATGTTCATAAAGATCAGATGCATGAAGTTAACATGACCAGTGATGCACAATTTGGGAGCAATACAGGGTTAGATCGAAAAAATCACCATAAGTCTCGTGGTTTGTGGGCAAGAAGGGTAGAACGCACAAGTATTACCTAAAGAAGACCACAGCCATGTATGCTTGTTAAGATGTACGTGCAATAAGATGATGTAGAGAGTGAATGAAACTGCGCGGGTATGTACATTTGCGTGTGAAACATAATACTCAAAAGAGGCATATTTCAAAAATTTTGAACCACTGAACATATAACGAGCGCATAGTTACGTTCAACCAGTGTACACCTACCCCCACAACAGAAACAAGCATTGTCCTCAATGCATAGAAACTAAGGGTACCCCCACAACAGATTTGGAGGCAGTAGAGAAACAAGAGCCCCACGATTTTTTTATTTTCTATTTTATTGAAAAGCAATTGAAGTAAAAACAATAAAAATAGAAAGCAAGAACAAAAATAAAATCAAAACTATATACAACAAGTGAGAATGAGGTTATTTGAAGGGTGAGAGCTTGGTAGAGCTGGGATCTACCAAATCTTCACCGTGCTCTTAAGCATTGAGATGCTCAAGGAATGGTTCGAGGCGCCGCCATCCACTGAAGGATTTTCCAAGGTCCTGATTTTCGATCTCCACGCTCGCAGGGGATAAACTACCTAACGATGAATGGCCACCCAACTAGAGTGGAGCTTTCCTGTGAATAGATGCAATCTGAGCCAGCAAGACTTTCCGATTGTCTCAAAGTCGCAATTGATCCGCCATGTAACACCTCGAAATGCCTTCCCTAGCCCGAGCTTTCATACTACTCGCAGCTCTTCAAGTTCATTTAGCCGCAATAGGCGCCGCACCGCTGAGTTAGGATCGACTAAAAGTTCGAATAGCCCAAGAAGCCCTGTTCCATCTCTACCCGGCAAAATGGCAAGACTTTCCATAGCCAGCCAGGGACACTCAAGAACATGGCAAGACAGAGGCCCAAAGAGCATCTAAGAAGACGGTATGACCAATCTTGTACTCCCAAAACTCTTTTTCCAAAATATGTTTATCTCCCTATTACAGCTCACTTGACCATCGGGTCTGTAAAGTGTTTGATACTTTGGCGGGTGACTCCATTTCTTTAACATTTTCAAAAGATCGACAAAATGGAGTCCACCATCACTAATGATCAGACGATTTCCAAACGAGAAAAAAATATGTTCTTTTATAAATTTCAAACAACTCAGGGTCATTGTCTCGTTGAATCGCCCAACCCACTTAGACACGTGTCCACGCAGGTAGCAGTAAGTGGTGTGTGTGTGTGTGTGTGTGTGTGTGTGTGGGTGTGGGTGGTAATAAAATGTAGAGATACCCACAGCAGGGGGAAAAGGCCCTATGAAGTCTAAGTACCCTGTCAATCAAAAATTTCAATAATTAAAATTGTGGTAAGAGGCACTGTTGTTGTTTCAGACCCCTCCTAGTTGCCGGCATTGAGCACAAGTTTTGAAATCAAACAATCCTTAAATAAGGTGGGCCATTAAACCAATTTGTAAAATCTGTTCCGCCATTTTTCGCAGAGAAATGTCCTCCATAGGCTCTCGCATCGGCAGTTAAAATCCTCACCGTCACATCAAGTACAATAATATCTTCTCATTATTTGATCTCGGGACAAGATAAATAGATATGGATCATCAAAGAGATTAATATCTCGCCAAAATTTTTCGCCAAAAGTCCACTGACCTAATCGCCGCCATTTGGTGTAGTTCACAATGTCGCATACCATGGTAATGAACAAGAGCAAAGAGTTGCTCATCGCAGAAAGCCATCATCTATGGGCATGCCATGGAGTCGATTCGAACTAATCGAGATAAATGATCAATGCATCACATTCTCAACCCCTTTTATCCTTAATGGTCAAGTTGAATTTCATTGATAGTAAAATCCACCTAGTTAACCTTGGTTTTGTATCTGCTTGATTGAAGAAGTACTTCGTGGTCGCTTGATTCATGAAGATGGTCACAGG
This sequence comes from Tetrastigma voinierianum, assembly GCA_016808115.1. Classification (NCBI taxonomy): domain Eukaryota; kingdom Viridiplantae; phylum Streptophyta; class Magnoliopsida; order Vitales; family Vitaceae; genus Tetrastigma; species Tetrastigma voinierianum. The sequence continues at coordinate 354,791 of JAEQBH010000543.1, read as the reverse complement.
AGAACCAACAATATATGACCTAAATTTTTCTGTGAGCAAAACGATGCCTAGAAACCTTTTCTCGTGGTCGGTAGTCAGCCCGGGCAGAGCGCCCGTTGTTTCATCGGGCGCAGTAAATGACAAAGCCTTTGTCTTCCCTCTCGTCCTAACACAACCCTGCGGCATACAATCATTAGCCGGTTATGATTCAAATGGTGTCCCAATTAGACTGTGAGACGCCATGGACACTAGCATGTTTTCGAGCTAGTAAAGTGCACGTCACAAGCTGCGTATCTCGCTGTGAAAGGGACATCTCGTAGCAAAGTACATAAGGGCCGGATATAATTAAAATCTTTTTATAAACCTTCTATAAAACCAGCATGACCCAAGCAACGACCTTATGTCTCTAACACACGTAGGAGTAGGTAGGTTGGAAATCACTCAACTTTGGCCTTATCACTAATTCCATCTTTTGATACTATGCCTAAGACAATTCCTCGTGGTTACCATGAAATGACATTTTTCCCAATTTAACACAAGATTTTTCTCAGCACCTTCTCAACCTACATGCAGTTTCAAGCGTTTCAAATATTTACCAAAACGAGAAACTGTCACAAAAACTCCAATATTTCTATCATGTCACCGAAGATTCCCATCATGCATCAAAGGGAGTTCCGTGCGCTGCATAGTCCAAAGGCATTTTCCTAGCGTATACCAAAAAGGGCAAGTGAATGTAGTTTTTTCTTGATCTTCCAAATCTATCTCAATTTGATTGTACCTCATCAAGAAAACAATAAAATTCATGCCTCAGAATCCTCTCTAGCATTTGATCAACAAACTAAGAGGAAAATGCCATTTCTTCCCGGGTACCCAAGTAAGCTCCTATAATCTATGCACACCTCCATCCGAAGTGACACGAAGGGAGCTCATTATTTTCATTGGCAACCACCGTGACTCCCGACTTTAGGAACTAATTGTTGGATAACCTACTTACTATCTCAAGTCAGGGTAAATAACCCACATCCAAGAGGAAACTTCCTTCTTCACCACTTCTTTCATTATCAATGCCTCATGGCCGCTGTACGCTTAACATCCTCTTCTAAGTGAATTCTATGTGTGCGATCAAGGACTAATTCCTTATCCGCAATCATTCACTTAAAGCAAATTCCGTGGGTTTTCAATATTTCCAAAAGTTGAGTTTCTCGAGTCAAGCCTGGCTTATGAAGCATTATGATTAATGAAAAGTGTTCTCCTCCCTAAGAATGCATATTTGAGATGCTGGTAAAGGTTTTAGCTCAAGCTTAGGTGGCCTCCGTAAGGCAATGTCTTATCCCTCATCTTCGTGGCAAAGGTTCAAATTTAGGTGTCCACCCATTAACTTCCAATACATCTTTATGCCTCGATTAAAGAGTAGAACCGACTAAAGGTGGTCACTCTCCTCCTCCCAACCCGGGCCTCGACCAAACATGACTCTAAGAGGATCATCATGTGAGACATTATCCGTATTTTTGTACCACCTGAATCAACCATGTTAATTTCACAAATACTTCATTCCCATTCTCACAACATTGAAAATATCTCGGGATTAACAATCATGTTACTAAACGAGAAGTCATTAGGCTTCCCTACAATGTGTACAATACTGCATTAGCAAATGCCAAGAATGGTCGACTCAAGAATTACCGGGAACCGAGTTCTTGATCTTTGGCTGTGTTGAGTGTCACACAACAAAATCCACAAGGAAGTAAAATTTGTCCACTCAGACTTTCAAAAACACCTTCACTATTCCCCAGGGAATTTTTACACGACCACACCCTGTAGAGGGGTGAGAGGATATTGGGCTGGATCTAATTCTCCTAACTCCTAGGTCCACATATACCGAGTAAGGCAACAGATTAACACTTGCCCTAAGTCCTACCCAGAAAAGTTCTAACTAGCCCTCCCATCATCAAATGCAAATAGACCTCTCCTGCCCAGATTTTGGAGGTAAGTTGTTCAATTAGTGAAGTAGATTGGTTCAGTCATGAATGCCTCCCTTGTTGACACCTAATTTCCTTTACCGTGCATAAGCCCTTTAAAATTTAGCATATGATGGAATTTAAGCTTAATTTACTCCAACAAGGGAATGTCTAATTTACTTATTCAACAGCCATAGATTCTCGAATGGTTATTCACTTTCTTCGATGCTCAATCTACGAGGGTATGGAGCCGAGGATATGGGTAGACTTGTCGCCCTGTGATCATCAAATTCATTTGCATTAGGGACATGAGGCTTGTCTGATATTTCATCTTCTCTAACCGATTCCACTTTGAGACTCTTGTGATATTCCTTGTTGGAATGGTTTTGTCAACTACCTACCACTCTGGTTGGTAAAGTGACAGCCTTACAAAGGCTCAAAAAAAATTTCACTTTGAACTCCAAACTTCCCACACCTGCTTTGACCTCAGGATTTTGAATAGGCTGGAGATGGGAGTTTCCCTTTTTCTCATGTTGGAAGGTTACCTATAGATGAAGTTAACTTGGTTATCCGGGATCTCGACATATTCAAAGCGCCTCAATTTCCGTGTTTGTGGATTGCCAAGCTTTGCATTTAACCGTAAACTATATCCTCCATTTCTCTTGGCGCGGGGAAGATATGGTTAGGTGATGGAGTCCCTCTACCGATGGTCGGAAACCTTGATTAGTGGTTCACAGAATCTCGATGGCCTTGGATTCGAAATGGTGGAATGGGATTTGTAAAGCCATGGTTTTGTAATGAGGATCGTGGTTATTTGGCAAGGTTTTGGCCTCCTTCATTCCTCCAACTAAAATCAAAAGACTCATCCAGATCATATGTTTCGTATCATGGGAGAGTTTAAAGGTTTCCTTCGCAATTAAGGCATCGTCCGGCTTCTATTCAATTGCGCCTTACTTGGGGAAGGTTTGGCACTTGATATTGAGTGCAAGAGATCATCATGATATACCACGGCTCCTCCACTCCGGGTCCGGTGCCGAGAGGTATTCTGAGGCACGCTAGTTACCTCATGCACCTTTTCATCTCTATGGCCTCCCACTCTTCCTTGTTAAATTAGCAATTTTTGCTTGTAACTCACTTCATCTTCTTAAGTGATGGATTCCTGCCCGCCGATGTGCTATATGCACTTTAGCAAAGGTTCACAGAGGTGTTACTTCAAGTTCGAAAGATTCTGCCATAGTGTCAAAAAGTCAATTGCTTCCCTAGCACTCTTTTCATAAAATTCTCCGACACACATCATTTGGATGTACTATTTATTACTTAAAGACAATCCTTGATGAAAGTATGCACAAATTTGTCCAACATCCAACCCATGATGAGGGATAGCATGGAGGAAATCCTTATATCTTTCCCATACCGCTGCGAAGGGTTCACCCGGCTCTGCAAGTTCGAATCACGTATTTGAGGGCATTGGTGACGTGTAGGAGGAAACTTATGAGGAATTGCCCGCATGTTTTCCCACGTAAAGATCGAATTAGGTAAAGGGTATGGAACCGCATTTCATTCTCCTTAAAGCAAAAGGAATAAACCAAAACAGATTATGTGGGAGGTGAACTGAGAGGAATGCACTGCACATCCCTCAAAGTCCCTCACGACATGTTCTCGATTCAACCCCGACATACGTAGAAGACTGATCATTTCCGACTTCATCGTAAATTGATCAGCCCCTTCCTGGCTGCGAATACAAATTGGTCAAGGGTCCTCGAGGTCGAATTTAAGGTTCTTCTACGTTAGGCAAAGGAGCTGGGGAACTCTATATTGATTTTTGCCGAAGTTACCATTTCTCCCCTCTCATCTGTTATCGAAGTGTAACATCACCTTATGTTGTGGAGGTTCATGAAATCCTCAGGGGTCAATATGAATCCCTGAGTATTTTCATAAATACACGTTGCCGATTCCTGCAGATGATCCATTTGGAGGTAAAATGTTATCTAGAAACTGCTTATTATGGATCCTTCGTAGTTTCTAGAGGCACTATTCTTACTAGCCTTCCACAAGTGTTTGTTGCGAGCCCAAACCGACATGCACTACGCTTACTTCGTCCAAGAAACACCCACTGAGATTTCTCACTTAAAACAAAATAAAAAGAAAAGTGGAGAACGTACCGGATTTGCAATGCAATTGCAAATTACCTCTAGCTCTCTTGATCAACTGACATCGCCATCACTGCAAGAATCCGCGCCAAAAATGCTTCGTCCCACTGCAGTCAATTTCTAATATTCCCATAAAGCGAGGAATTAGCTAAATTGTCTAGCATTGTAATAATGTGGGAATCTACGTGTCATCTCCATGTGAGTGGTCTAATTTTATCGCACTGTCAGAGCTATTCTCCAATAAGGGTATGATTTAAAAGAGAATTGTCAAGTCAGGTCGTTGACCGAATGGTTGATTGGTTTGAATGTTTTAAAATAGAAAGACACCCGTTTGATTTTTAGAATCCACTCACCTTTCGATCTCTGTGTAGAAGTCCCACCTCTTATTTTATAAACTCATCTAGGAACCATTGATAAACTATTTCTTTGATGAGATTTATCTTTAAATGCTCTTTTCGAAAATAATAAAGATGATCGAGTAATACTAAACACTTGTTCTCACCATCACGCCGAACCCTTAGCCTTGCATTCATCACACAACGTGTACCGAGGATATCTCAAGCAACGCTGTCAGCTACGCCTCAACCAGCGATTTACAACCTTCTCGCACAAGTGATTACTATTACACAATCCATCAAGATCAAAAGAGGAATCGAGGGACTATACCTTAATCAAAGGTGAGTTTCCAAGGATTCCTCAGCCAGCATGGCTTAGAACTCAAAACTTATAAGAACAATTATAATTAAAGAGCGATTAATCATAAAAACAATACCTTTTGGAAATCAGAATTCACTTGTAAAACTGAGAAGGATGAATAAGAGATATTAGGATTTAAAGCAAGATAAGTATTTCGCTGAAAGATTACAAACGCCAATCTAAAACTTCCAATAGAAAGAAATCTTGCAACTGATCTACAAGTTCCAACTAAAAATGGAGAGAAACTCTTCTCCTTTCAAAACCTAAACCCTAGAAGTCAAAAACCCTATTACTTGTGTCCCCTCGCTTTATACCCTCCAATGTGATTTTTCCCATTTTGGTCTACATCGACAGGAGGCCCCACAGATCGATCGACTTCGCCCAATCTCGCACTCCATAGCCAGTACCGGGCACATTAGTGATGTACCCCAGACAATTTCGCCATCATTAATTTATGTTGTACTGACAATGTGGGGTTGTACCCAGACAATGTGCCCATCACATTTATGGGTTTCATCTTATTATTATGAATGATGTACCTAAGATAATTCGTCCTCCTGGTAAAGCTTTCCCTTGTATCACGGAGTTCCCAGATTTCATCAACATCACAGATCCTTTTTTAATGTGCTTCATATTGGCTTCCTATTATGCTAATCCTCAGACACTTACGTCTAGACCGAAAGACTCTGCACAAGTCTAAAACACAAGATATTAAAAGTACCTATCCTTGCTTTCTTTCAATCAGGTAGCTCTTCGTGATTTGGGATAAAGCAAATTCACTATAGCATATCAAATGTGTATTCATCAGAATGATGACTTTCGACTGCCGCTTATTTCCTGCTCAGCTTTTGAGAACATCCTCCGACTGCTAGCATCAGACTCGATATTGAAGTTTTTTCCTTCTTTATGTAGTTCAGCTTTTTTTTTCTTGAAACTACTTCGATCATTGTTCAACTTCTTTACGTTTGCACACCGTCGGGGTCATCCTTTGTTATGTTCCTGTGACCAAGACGCTTCTTCCTCTTTGTCTTTTCGAGAGGTACACAGGCGTGTGGCTAGCTTCGTTAGGTTTTTTGCCTCGTCCCGATCCGTTTTTTTTTTTTTTGGTCGCTGTGTATTCCCATGGGTCCGGCTGCTCTCCGTTTATGATGCAAGACTCCTCTCATGAGTCCGGTTCAGGCTGACTGTGGGCGAGTCTAATCACAGCATGGTTGTTCTTTCAGATTCCAGGAAGTCCTCTCAAAGGCAAGATAATAAATTGATTTAGATTAAATACCCTACGGGTCCGAATATCTCAAGTCTACCAAAACCCGGCAGCGGGTCCTACTGGCTGTTTTACTCAGAAGTCTTCGAGAAGACGAGAAGCCCCGTCAGAATGGTGTTTGGTCTTTGATGACGACCTCCTATGTCGCTCAAGTGCCCAAGATGGGCGGTTTTTTTCAGGTGGCCTCAGAGCGCCTCCGTTTTCCTCACATCCCTTTATAAAAAGCGGTTTCATTTCAACGTCTCGCCTTCCTCTTCACTCGCCAACTTCTATTCCTGTCAGACCGCCTGCACGAGTTAATGTAGTCGTGGAAGAGCCGCAAGTCGCAGACGAGTCACAGAATAGCAAAGGTCGCAGACCGAGTCGCCGCTAAGCCTGAGGCCGAGAGCTCTGATCGAACACTCACCGATGAGGCGCGCCAAGGAGGGACCTTCAGAGGCGTGAGTTCGTCGCTCTAGAGGGACTGAGCGATATCGTTTGAGGGACGAGGCTTCAGACTCAATGGGCCTAATGGCTTGCTTTCCGATGAGGGTCAATGCTTCACCCGAGTTTGGACCCACTTTGATATTCTGCTCGACAAGAGCAGGAAGAGTCCTTTCTCGTTGATTGCACTGAGAGCCGCCGCCTGCCTAAGGCCCCATTCCCTCACCTTCGCCCTAACCCTGGGCGCCGACGCCCGAGCCTCCTTATACAATTCGCTTTGTTGTCGACCAGGGCTTTGAACCCTTATAAGTGTAACGACGCTTCGCTTTGATACTAATTAATAATCAATTTCGATCTCTTCGCTTATTCCTAATTGTGTTCTTCAGGTCGCCCACTGAGTTTCACCCGGGTTCTCTAGTTACAAGGCCTTACTGAGCTGGCTTGAATTCAAGACTGAGCTTTGCGCTCCGCAAGCACGTAGTTCGAGAGCCGTAGCTGGGTCTGCGGGCTATATGCCGCTGAGCTGGCCGAGGCTTTGGCACCGAGCCGGCCGACAGGTTCGCGGGCTAATATGCCCGAGCCGAGGGTTCGCGGCTATACGGCCTTGGCCGAGCAACGGAGCCTCAAATCGAAGCATCGGGCTCCTCGCACGGAAGCCTTCCCGAGTCGTTGTTCCCACGAGCTACCGGGCCTCGGGCGCCAAGGCCTCCGTTGTTAAGCTCAGAACCAACCGCCGGCTCGGGCCGTTGTGCCTTCGGTTATTCCCGCTCCTGCCGCTAGTTTCAACCGAAGCATTACCAGTTATTTCAGGTTTTGGCGCGCTTAAGTCAAAACCGAAGCATTAGCTTCGGTTGTTCCCGCTTTTCTCGCTATTCTCGCTTCCCGGAAGTCGCGAGGTTTTCTCAAATCGGAAGCCGCTGGGCTCTTCGCGCCGCGCTCGAGCCGAGCCACCTGCGGGTTATACGGCTTTGAGTTTGAGCAACAGTTTCGGAATCGAAGCACAGTTCTAGGCGTTAAGGCCTTTCCTGTTGCGCTCGCGAACCGGTTACCGCCTCTGGCGCTAAGACCTTCTCAGCCGGTGCGGCGTTTCCGCAAATCAATCGCCAAGTCGCCCGTCAGGCTCGAGTTGTTAAGCTCGCAAACCGAACTACCGGGCTTCGCCGCCAGGCTTCGGGCTATTCCCGCCTCCGAAATGCTAGGCTCTCTCAACCGAGCCGCTGCTCCAGGCATGTTTTTAGCAATTAAGCTCAACCGAGCCGCTGCCTCGGGTCGCTTCTACCTGGGCTATTCGCCTCCGAGCCATTTCAGCCTCTCAAACCGAGCCGCCGCTCTTCGGCTATCAGGCCTAGCCGAGCCGGGCTCCGGCCATGGCCTTTGTTGAGCGCTGAGCTCAAAGCTGGGCCATTGTGGCCCGGCATGGGCTAATTTTCCCGAAGAACTAGCCATGTGGCTATATGGCCTTACTGAGTGGGCCAGCTCGCAAACCGAGCTACAGTTCCTCGCGCCGAGGCCTCCTGTCGTTGCTCGTGAACCGAGCTACCGACTCCTCGAGCACCGAGAGGCCTTCTCGGTTAAGCTCGCAAACCGCCAAGGCTCAGGGCGCCGAGCCCCTTCCGGCCGTTAAGCTCGCAACCGAGCTTCCAGCCCCCGGAAGCACTTGGCCCGTGGCTACATGGCCTATTTTGAACTCAGCCGCCGGGTTCCCTGGCGCCAGGCCTTCCTAGTCGTTACTTCCGCAAACTAAGCTACTAGGCTCCAGCGCCGAGGCCTCCCGGTCGCTGCCTCCGCAAACCCAACTCGCCGCTCTAGGCTATCAGGCCTCGAAATGAGCTGGCTCCATGGCTATATGGTCGGTTTGACTTCCTTCTCTTGGAAAGGTGCGGGTAGCTTTAATGCGGCTTTATGGAGAATTGGAACGGATTGCACGACTTCCCAAGCACCCCGTCTCGCGTAAATAGCGACCGTGACGGTAACTTCATGCTTCCGGGCCCTTTAAAGCGTGAATCGAACTCGCGCACGATGAAGTGCTTGCTCGCTGTCATCGCAGGAGGTCCGCCAGATCGCGGAGTCGACGCTTGGTTCGATGGTCTTCTCGCTCAGAGCCGTGTTCTTCCTGCCTCCCTGTGGAGCAGTTGTCTCTAGCTACATCCAATGACGCTAGCCTATGCTAGGAATGTATTCGAAATGTGTACTCAAAAAACTTTTAGTACCGCTCTCTCCATTTTTTTCCTCTTTTTTCTTCTCTTCTTTCCCTTTCTCCTCTTCCTTCTCCTTTTCCTTTTTTTTTTTTTTTCTTTTCTTTCTCGTTCGCACTCTCTCTTCTTCTCTTTCCTTTCCTTTAGATTTTTTTCTTCCTCCCTTTTAAGGGAGTCGTTTACTATTCACCCCGAGATGTACCTGATGGCACTACTAATTGTAACTTTTCCACTACACTTGTATCTTCTTTGGAAATAAAGAATAATCTCTCTTGTGAAGCATGACTTGCGCATTTTGAGGTGTGTAATTTTCAAAGGCCGACGTCGCTTCTTTATCGATATGCTCGTTTTTTATTCATATGATATTAAGCAAAGTAATCAAACGAACACACAAATCGTCATGATTCAAAACCATGTACTTTAAGAAGATTAAATCTGGTGGTCTATTGATAGAATCAAGTAAGGTGCTCACTGCTCAAGAGTAAGGTGTAAATTTTTTCCTTCTTCCATCCGGCCTCGTAGTTTACAGTCAAACCATCAGATAAGGGGCCTTCCTAGTCGGGTCCTAGCTCTGCTGTAAGATCTTTCCTAGCTTTCTTCTATGGTACCTTCCCGGGGTCGTAGTCGCCAAAAGCTATAGCTCATGGCTCTCGACCTTTCTGGCCATAGTACCTTGTCGCTCTCCTTTGGTAGTCTTTTGTGCAAGCCAGACTTGCTCACGCTTTCATCTAAGGTCTAGTTTAGCGAAGAGCCTCTTCATATGCCTCTACACTCTGCCACTCCAACCCTCGGGATTTAAACTGATCTCGACAGGGTTATCGCCTACAAAGGCTGTAGCTAATGGGGGTCTCCGAGTTGCCGACTAAGGTGTAGTTCCAGATGCCCATAACACCTCGAGGAGGTATTCTACCCACTGGGCTTTTTAAATCTTCCAACCTCTGCCTTCAATGCCGCTTTAAGGGTTCCTCGATGGTGACTTCGCTGTCCATCGATCGTGGGATGAGCCGTACGAGTAGTAGTTCCCGATTCCGAGCTCGCACATAAATCCCCGACCAGATCTGCCGAATTGTTTCATTGTCTCCACACCGTGGCTTTCTGATACCAAACCCGCATACTATGGAACGCCAAACGGGGTTATGTACCTTTGTTCATGATAGCAGCCATGGGCCTCGCTTCTACCCATTTGCGAAATGCTTCACCACACACGCATGACCAGTATCGCCCTTCCAATAAAGGTGGGTCCCACATGTCCAACCCCATTGTCGAAAGGTCAAGGGCTTGTAACTCCACGCTCACTGCCTCTACGGGTAGATGAGATTTCAAGGCTTCTCGACAAACTTCGCACTTTCGACCAAATTTCATTGCGCCTCTGCCATCAGGCCAATAAGCATTCTCGCTCAAGACTTTTCCCACGCCCGAGCTCCGGGCGTAGGTTTCCACATGCTTTCGTGTACTTCCCAAAGACGGCTGGCCCTCTTCCCTGCAACACCCTGAGACGGGTGAAAAACCCGCTATAAAGGTTCCCCGATGAATAAAGGAACCCGGCACTTCGACCCAAGCTGGGATGCCCTTTCAATGCCAAGAGTCCCTTCCACGGCAGTCCCAAATGGGGTCCATCCAAACGGGCTTCTAAATGACAAAGAGACTTCATTGCATGAGATCACTGAGGCCCAAAGGTGCTCAACAAGTGCCGCCTATTAAGGTCTTCTCAAAGCTGCTTCTAGTTTTTATAGTGGCATCCGTCTACCACCTCTCGCCTCTTGATGTGTCCGATATGAACTCGCATCTAACTTTTTAAGTAAATTTGACCTTCTCGAGGTATAGATCATTTTTTCGCCTCCGGCTTCGTAAGAGTCTCATCTGTTTTACTACCAGCCTAGAGTCGCCAGATACCTCCGGGTCATCAACTTCCATGGAATGGGCGCAGGTTAAGCCTAGCCTATGACGACCTCATACTCTACTTCTGTTATTGGAGGCCTCCTGAACCCAAATCTTAGCTACGCATAATCAATATCTATTTTCATCCGAAGAGGTCAAAATTAGACCACACTTCTTGAGTATCAAGGACCCCACCTACGAACAACCTCCATAAATGTGGAGGTCGACGTTAACTGAGTAGCTTCTAAGAAGCTCGCCGAGGTGGAATCTATGATGAAGTCTCGCCAAGATCTCGCTTTATTGCTGTTTTCTACTTAGATCCGATGTCGAATCCCGCCACTCTATGGCCCATTTCATCAATCTTCCCGAGGTCTCTGGTTTGTGTAGCACTTGCTTCATTGGATATTCATGAGATTTCAGCCGAGCTGAGTGCAAGGGCGGAGTTTCTTGGCCAGGGTTACTAATGCCGGATATCCATCTGGGTACCTTCTCAACCCTCTCGCAGCTCTACACAATAGTAGACTGTCAGACTCTCGCTCTTTGTCTCTTTGACTGTGACGACGTTGAGAAATCAAAATGGCCGTGCATTATAAGGAGCCTCCTCGCAGGGATTTACTCGTAACGGGAGAGCCCGATAGTTTTTAACATCGTGGAATGCTTCTTCACAAAGCAGCATCCCATTGAAAGCTTTTAACCCGAAGAAGGGTCGACACTTATAGCCGGCCTGACAAAACGCTTAGCGCAGCCTATTCTTCCGCTAGATGTTGGACTTCTTTTATGCTCATGGCGCGATGTCGATCACAAATTTTTATCTGTCTGGTTTGCCTCTATTCCCGTTGTTGACAAACCAAAGAATTTTCCCACTTAGATTCCAAAGCCGCATTCGTCGATCTCAACTCATGTCAGACCTTCAGATCTCGAATGCCCCAAATTATGAGCCATATGAAGCTCTACCGTAGCTGATTTTACTAACATATCGTCTATATATACCTCCCTGTGATGTCCCTATTTATTTCCGAACATCCTCGTCTTCACCCAACCTCCGGGCAGTAGCCCGCGCTTTCTTTAGTCCAAAGGCACATCTCGATAGCAACAGTCCTCGCTTCCGACGGCACGAGGTCTTCTCGTCACGATCCATGTCGATCTAGTCAGAGTCGGAGAGCATCCATAGTCGAGGAGTTCATGGCCTGCTATGCTGCTACCATGAGGTCGATTCGGCGTGAGGAAGTCGTATTCGGGCATGCCCTGGCCGACGCCGCGGAAATCGGCGCAGTCGCCATTGCCATTCTCTTTTTGACGAAGCACGACGCGTTGGCCAACCATTCGTATTCCACTGACAGAGACTGCCTCGATGAGCTTCGTCGACCTCCTCATTAACGTCATTTTCTAGTAATAAACTTCTTTCTTTTTTGCTTAATCGATTTGAAGGATGGATCGACGCTAGTTTGTGAGTGATTATCATAGGTCAATCCCTCCCATGTCCTCCTCCCGTCCCACACGAAAACATCTTTTTGTTCTATTTTAAGAAGCTGGATAAGGAGGCTTTGGCCTTCGCAGCTCGAACCAACGTAGGCGAGGTGTCAGGCGGTCGCCCACTATAGGCTCTGTGGTACTTCTTCCGAGGGCCTGTGCTGAGGCCGACTCTGCCTTGTATGTCGAAATTCCTTTAATGATATGTTGTCGACCGCTGTCGCCCATTGATGCCGAGTAACATTCCCTAGCCACGCGCTGGTGTCCTCGAACCATTCCTACTTCGTTTGTGGTGGGGAACTTGATCACCATGATAAGCTGGCTGGACGGCCTTTATTGTATCAAGAGAGAGGGTCTCGCCTCAATAACATGCTATAAGCCAGCATCTATGAGAAATCTTACCGGTCGTTGTTGCCGGGTACGGGGGTCTTCCAAAGTGAGCACTAACTCAGACACCCCAAAGGCAAGACTTTTTCTCCGTGAGAATCCTCTCGTAGGTGTCGACTGGTTCCAAATCTCTCCCTTCTCTCGACTCATCTTGTCAAAAGCCATAAAGATGATGTCAACCAAGCCCCATTGTCGACAAAGGACCCTGTGGATTGTTTTATACCACAACTCCGCCCTTATCACCAAAGGGTCGCCGCGGTGTCGACATCCTGTGTCCGAACGAGAAGGTTGCTGCAGTGGTCCAGTTGAGGGAGTTTGGACACTTCTTGCACCTCCAAGACCTCTCCCCGACGGATACCACGCAAATGAGCCTTCGTCGAGCTAGACTCCCACCTCCCTGGGGCCCCGGCGATCACATACGGATTTCCCGGCGCCGCCGGTGTCGAGTCAGTCATCGCCGGCGCAGGCGGGCTGTGGCTCGATCCCGACCTCGGGAGGCTATGTAGCGACAAAGATACCCCCGTCGAATCAAGTATTCTATTTTCTTCCTGAGCTGTATGCAATCGTCTCGTTTCATGCCCGCGGGTCCCTAAGCAATCACTGCACCGTGTTATCTCTTTGCCTAACCTCATCCGATGACCATCTAAGAAATTTTTCATGTCAGACTCTCACGCAAGACATGATGCCAGGCCGCCGTGGGGTGAACCAAGGAGGTGAATACTGTTGTCGCAGCCTCAGCCGAGGTGTGGTCCCAAAGTGCCTCCTGACCTCCCTCGCGCTCCTCAGGATCATTCTCTCCGTCCCTTCGTGGGATCTCTCAGGTCTCCATACTTGGGGGCTTCGTCCTCCCATTTCTCGTCACCCGCTTCTCCTTGTGCTGAAGAGCTCTCTGGATATGAGGGCTTCTTCGCCATTAATGTAATTTCTCGTTTAGCGAGCACCTCAACCATGCTTGTCCGAGATTCTGAGATGAAACATTAAGTCTTTGATTCGTACTCCCAAATTTCAAATGATGAATGCGTGATTTGGCGAACTTCATCCGGAACATCTACCTTTAATGACTCCTAAGATTGAACCTCCGACATAAGACCTAGGCTGCGGCTTTCGCTTATGGACAGCAAGAGATAATCGGCCCTCTCAGATGTCCCGCTCCAACGGCTGAGACGACGCGACTGAGAGCCTCTAAAATGAAGAGATTGACAATGGTGGGAGCCTGTTAAACCAAGCCAATGCTTGGCCTTTTAGCGTGATAGCGAGGCTCAGATCGCACGGTCTCGATATCCACAGCCCATCTCGGTTCTTATAAATATTAAGACGGTCAACTGATCCTTCATTCCATCGAATGCTTCTATTCATGGTGATCCTACTTTGCCGAGGTGGGGAAATGTGAAGACTCCTGGCCGTGAACTGACTCCGCTTGTTACACCAAGGTGTCCATAGTTCAGAGTCTTAATCTTTACAACTTCCTCCTTCATGTGGCCGAGCTCCCGTTGGATTCCTCGAACCTCTCGCTCCCATGATCGCTCCCATTCCTTGCTGTCACGAGGAGTTGGCTCATAGCTCCTCGATGTTCCCGGCATTACTTCTTCAGACCCTCCCTGGGTAAGTAAGGCTCAGGCCCGGTTCGCTGGATTCTCGCTTCTATTTCTACCTCCGTGTGGAGGGCCAGTGGCTGTTTCCTTCCTTGTAGGTATTATGGCATCTCTGGGTCCGCGTCGCACCTCCTACTGGGCGCTGCATCTGCCCGGTGAGTTGCTCTAATTCCCTTACTTGGTCAGAGACGAGTGCCTCCATCTCATTCAGACATAGTGTATAGTTTCCAGTGCGCCTGCAGGAGGTCGGCTATCTATGTTGCTTTGATGGCCTGCATTCTCGGGATGGGCGCGGCCCCGCTTGTGTTCCGAAAGTTACCATCGCCATCGGTGAGATCACTTTATTTGTAAAGGAACTGCCGTTCTACGCATTTCAAGTGCCAACCGATGATGCTTTTTCAATCGGAACTAAGCTTGAGCATACTGAATTTGCTGGGTCGGTCCGTTGTCTCCGGATGTCGGGCTCCTCTGCAAAAATAAGAAACAAAAAGGATTGGCGAAGGTTCGCCCGTTGCCTATCCGATGCCTAAGTCAATTCTTTCCAGTGGAAGAGAAGATCTATAATGCCCCGTCTCCAGAAAAATAGATAAATCAGATACAAGATAAGGCTTCTTAATTATTTTCTTGTCATAATAGAATTTTTGAAAATCGTTTTAAGGGTGAAATTATAAAATTTTCAAAGAATTGTGACACTTTTGCAATTATGAAGGTGGGAGGGTAAAAGTGTGTTTAGAATTTCAAAAGCGATACAAATATTAAATGGTCAGAAAGCCTAGAAAATTCTCTAGATCTCGATGATCAAACGGATCACGTCGTTAAATTGCCTCACGAAATCTAGTGACCTAAAAATTTTCGTTGAATCTTTAAAATAATATTTTACGATTTTCTAGATGATAAGTCGTCGTACTCAGGATGAGATTTACAAAAATCTAAGCTCCGAAGCGCTTTGAGCTTAAAGTTCATTTAAAATAATTGAACCAAAGAAGGTGCCTTGAAATGAACCCGAACGCGACAATAAATCTGCTTATTCAAATAATACACAAGAAGAAATAAATAAAAATATATAAAAAAACGAAAATAAAAAAGATAAAGTCAAAAGAAAAAAAGCAGATAGTGAGACGGATGAGAGAGGAGAGCGTTGGAGAGAGGGAGAGACGATTTTTATTTTTTATTTTATTCTTCTTGTTTCTTTCTTAGACATTTACTTTAAATCTAGATCATAGATTTTGGGCTCTGATGTACACAAAGTTTGGCCTACGCGACGCAGCCTACGCCAGAGGCATCAATATCTTAGCCTTTTGTTAAATCCTTAAAAGGTAGGAAATTCTCCTACTTGTGCTATTCTTCCCCGGCTCAAAGCTATGTAATTGCTCAATTGTTTTGGGAGCCACAGTGTCAGAACTTCAAATCTAAACTTTTGATCGAGTTTAGAAATTTTAGGAATTTCAGACTGTGTTCTGACAGCTTCTGAATTTCGACTCAAGTTGGCCACGATTGAAATTTCGTGATTGTAGTTCTGATTAAAACTACATAATTTTCGTAAATGTTTTCGTGTTTTAGACTCTATGAAAAGTCCCTCGAAATAAAAGTCAGTTAAAACGGATAGTAAGTTTTATGAGGCATTTAATGTGTAGGACATTTTAATAATTTCATCATATTATCGATGTCAATGAATTTGTGACTAGCACGCAGTTTTGTTAATCAGCTTCGCTCGATATAATCGCCAGTTCTCGCAGATGTTTTATTGCTAAAACGCTAAACCGGCGCATTTTCGCATTTCAGATGGATCACAGAAAGGTATTTGAGCATCCTGAATGAGAATCTAGAGCGCCGACAAGATTTGAAAAAGAAATTACCGGTAAAAGGTAAGTACTCAAAATTTTCTAAAACGAAGTTCGCTTAATTACAAAGTTTGTAAAGTGCTTTGAAAATATAAATTTATAAAGCATTTTTTTTACCTCCCATTTGTTATACTTTAAGAAAAGTTCGACAGATTTAAGAAACAAGCCAATGGCTTAGCAAACCCCTAGATGGCACCTACCATTTTCCAAATGGGATTTATTTCTGATCGCTGCATTTGCAGCGTTACTGGATATTATGACCAACTATATTGCCTGGCCGGAAATCAAGTTAGATCAGTATATATTTATATGAGTCGCTTCTCTCGCACATTCGGTATATAGTTGGGCTACAATGACTTAAGACATGTGCCGACGGAGCAAGGCCGGCTCCGGCGCTCCATCGAGATTTGGTTCCAGGTTCCAGTTATAGAGATCCCGCCGTGTTCAGTTCGACCATCTTAGCCTAGTAGTGTTCGAGGTTCACTAATGGCTAAGTTCGAGGTTCCGTGGTATCACGTCAGTATTTAGAAATGGGCCACAATGGTTGGTACTTGATTTCCAGGATAGCACTTTCAGATATTAACCACCACCTAATGGCTTTTCACAGCCAGAATAGTTTTCAATAAAGTGAAAGTGTGCAATAGTTTTAGCATGCCAAAATGGTTTCACAGAAAAAACTCGCTTTCTCATAAACAAATATAACCATTGCATAGATTACATTGGAGGTACAAACAAAGCAGATTAAATAAAGATTAGAATTTATAAGACACTGAAACACATTCATATAGTTATAGTTAAAGACATTTTATAGGTTTAACAGTATTGCCCAGAACCTTAGCTGTGATTGCCATGGTATTTATATATAAGATATGTAAAAAGTAGTAAAAGTTAAAATGTGACATTTGTATATGTAAATATCGTTTGTAAATATGCATGCATGGTTTTGAGAAAAACAGTTACACAAAAATTATGTTTGATCGATCCTTATCTTATATTTGATAAGGACCAGAGGTCCTTATTGTCAGAATGGACATTCGGAAACATTGAAGTGCATATTTTTTATATTGTGATTTTGTATTTACTAACCACTGCAGGCAATCAAATATGTCAATTCAAGTAAATCTAAAGCGTTTTGATAGAAAAAGTGAAAATTTATAACCCACGCTTTCCAAATACAATTTCAGCGCTTTAACTGGCCATAGCCTTCATGGTAAATTTGTCGCAATGGTTTAGCTCGGGCCGAGGTTATCGTGGAGTTGCCGGCTGCATTTCCCCTCATTACTGTTGAAGGGTCCGCTGCTGGTGATCGAGGCTTTTGGGGATAGTTCGCCCGCTTCTGCTTCCACGCAGATTTCTATAGAATTTTTTATAATGATTTTTCTATTGCAACCTATATTGTTTTGCTAAATCCTTGCATGCATCAAATATTGTAAAGTGTCACTGAATTTTTTTTAACCTTAAAATTCATAGCATTATGTCTAGACGAGGTCGTAGAGGTCGATATAGGACTTTCACACCGGAGGCACCACCAGAGAGAGCCTGTTAACAACCCTAGGATCGAAAAATGCTTCATCAGCCCCCAACATAACCATGAATGAGGTCACAGACCTGTTATGTAATTCCTCGACGATGGATCAGTATACAAATTGTTACACAGATAATTCGTCGTAGATATGGAGCCTCCCTTAAGAGCAAGAGGGGCAAGGACAGAGCTTTTTCCCAAATTAGTGGGCTAAACTTATGATGGTACCGGGCACCCGCAGGCGCATACTATGGCTAGAGCAGTGGTTAGAAATCTATGCATGAAGGATGGGTGTTCGACAGCTTAGTCCTCTTTCGTTCTATGGCACTGTACAAGGACTCCGTGAGGCCATTAAGAGGAGACACCCTATAGGAGTCACTTGGGACTAGTTCCGATAGGCATTTACAAACAGATTTTACCCGCGTAGTTATCAGGATGCAAAAATAGAAGAATTCTTCAAGTTAGAGGCCGATCCTGCGAAGGACGGTAATACAGCGCAGGTTTTCACAGCTCAGAAATTGGTGCCTCAAGCATACAAGAAAATGAGGAACATAAGTGGCTGGCCCACGGGCGCTTGAACGTCGTAATTAAAGTTCATCTAACCCGGGCATCTCAAAATAACTTCGAGAGTCGGTTAAGGCTACACTCAAGGGTAGAAAGGACGCCGCTATAACTCGTGGGCGCCAGATGTTAAGAGAGGTGTTCCCAAGACTAGTTAGCTGTGCACCAGGCCACTAAGAGAAAGAAAGCGGAAGAAGTGGACCGCTGCAGGCTCACAGCATTTTGAGGAGAAGATCTAAACTCAGTGGATCCCCGGCCTGATCACCAGCCCCAAGAGGTGCAGATCTTTAGGATCATCTTTTCCATCAGGCTCCCACATGTCAGGAGGCATCTCTGAGAGCGCAGATGAACATGACAGATGCCTATCATATGTGAAGGTCACTTTATCCGAGACCGTCCACGCAGAGCTGGCAGAGACCTCCGAGGTAGGTGGCAAGAGCGCATCTACCCCGTGCACTGGTCCTGCAACAGTCAGGGGTGGTTAGCGTAGGTATGCACAAAGACCGGGCAGGTCGATAGGCAGAGGTGCAAAAAGAGTTCATCGTCATATACAGTGGTACTCATACTCTCCGTGCTCAAAGATTGGCACACAATGCCAGGAGGCAAATGCATCACTCGTATTATTTATCGTATGATTTCCGCCATTTCATCATGATGGCAGATGTATCACAGCACCTGTGAGCCACTCATTCATTTATTTCAAGATTCATTCACTAAGAGGCACCGTGATAGAGTCCCTGTTCATGCAGATGGTCGATGGTGGTTTCGCATCTAATGGGATACTATGATATCCGGCAAAGATAGTTCGAGGTAGCGCATTGGTGATCCGCACAGATTTTCCAATAGACTTTTGATAGTGTTAGGTATCCATGATTTATATAGTCTGTACGACCTGGTTATCCAAGCTATTGTGAGCCAATTTTAGATTGCTAAGTAAGAAAGAAGTAAGATTGGTTCGACCAGAGGAACCATGCGTGATATTTCTGGGAATCGAAGAGAGACGCCTAGTTCATTAATGCCACGACCATTCGAAAAATGTTTTAAAGGCCGCTGTGGTTATTTGGCATTCAGAGGATGAGACAAGAGGGGACACACGGTCAGGAAGACATCCCCATAGTCAAAGAGTTCCTGCATGTCTTCCGCATGATATTTTGTGCTTTACTCCTGATAGAGAAATCAGTTCGTTATTGAACTAGTTCCAAGGATCGAGCCGAGCATCCATTCCTCCATACGTAATGGCGCCGCAAAGTTGAAAGAATCAAGGCACAATTGGAGAGGAAATTGCTACAAGGGCTTCATCGACCTAGTACCTCATCGTGGGAGCTCCACCTTCGTAAAGGAAGAAAGATGGAAGCTTACTTCGCTGTGCATGTAATTACGTATTAAATTTCATTCCGCGATTACTTAAACCGCGATCCACTTCCATAGATGAGCCACCACCAATCTCGTAATGGCTCCAGTATTCAAGATTGATCTAAGGTCAGCAATACGCTTGAGGGTCCGGAGAATGATGTTTCTAAGATCGTCAGACGAGATACTGGCCACTACGAGTTCCTAGTGATGCCATTCTAGACGACCACTACCCCAATGGCGTTCTTCATGGATTTGATGAATTGGTAGACAAACTTTATTGATAAGCTTAGATCAGATATTCATTGATGACATTCTAGTATCAAAGTGGGCCGAGGAACATGCAGAGCATCTGACATTATCGGGCAGATTCTAGAGAGCGCCTGCTATACGCCAAGTTTAGTAAGGCCGCTTTGGTTAGACAAAGCAGCTTTCTGGTCATGTCATTTCATAAGGTATTAAGGTGGATCCTGAAGATCGGGGTTATAAGTGAACTCGGAAGCCGCCTACCTAATGTTTCAAGTTCAGCGCTTCCTTGAATCGTAGGTTATTACAGAAATTTGTTGAGGGATTTCAAGATAGCAACCTGGCCGACTCAATCTATTGAAAAGGATCAGAAATTCGGAAGTGGTCGATACCGCCAAAGATATATTTCGGTGAGCCGAGACAGAGATTGACGACAAATCCAAAGATAGCACTACCATCGTGAAAGGACTAAGTATGTGGTATATAGTGATGCCTCTGCACAAGGGTTAGGTGTGTTTTGATGATGGTAGTGATGAAGCTTATGCTTCCCGGCCGCTTAAAGAAGCACGAGCAGTAACTACCCGACCCATGATTTAGAACTAGCAAGAAGTGGTTTGCCTCTAAAGATCAGAGACATTATCTATACTTCTGCATCAGCTTCGATATCCACCGATCATAAGAGCCTACACACATATCTTTACCGTAAAGAGCTAACTTAAGGCAAATACTGGTCGGGAGCTGGATTGCTGACTATGATCGGCATCATGAAAATTATCCGTGGAAGGCCAATGTAGTGTCGATGCCTTAAGCCTAAACCTGAGGGTTCCTATGCTTATTCAAAGACACATTATATCTCCCATTGTTGATGAGTCGAATTGGGAGTTCATCGTAGAAATGATACAGGACACTGTCGCATCATTTTATGTTCGCCCTCTTCTCATGGATCATCAAGGTCAAGGTGTTTCAAGATGATTAAGTCGAGGCGTAGGATTGAGGGTGGTAGGAAACCGAGTTCTAGATACAAGAGACGATACGCATTAGTTAGAGGAGTCGAATGTGTGTACCTCTAAATAGGTGAACTAAAAGGAAATCATGGAAAGAGGCTCACTGCCAAGATATGCCATGCACTCGTAGCACTAAGATGTATCATACCTCGAGGGAGCATTATCGTGGAAGGGCATGAAAAGGAAATTGTGATTTCGCATCCGCATGCCTAACCAATCAGCAAGTAGTCAAGCAGAGCACCGTATCCGTAGGAAAGATACAAATTTCCTTCGATTCCCGTATGGAAGTGGGATAAGATTACTACATGGATTTTGTTATCGCTTTGAGAACTCTCTGAGACAACACGATGCCATATAGGTGATAGTGATGCACTAACGAAATCCGCATTTTCTCTCCAGCTAGTAATGATGACTCATCGACAAGTTGACCCAATTATACGTGGAGGAGATAGTTAGATTACATGGTGTTCCTATAGTTTCGATACTTCCCAGATCGAGACCCCAGATTCACATCCGATTGGGTCCGCTTGACAGATGCCATGTGGGGACTCGACAGACTTTAAAGAGCTCATCCTCGGGACCGATGGTCGTACCATAAAGAACTATTCAGACGTTAGAGGACATGCTTGGGAAAGCACGCGTGAGGGAGCTTAAGGAAGCCGGGATATGCATTTATCTCGATGAGTTCACCACAACAACGCTTATCAATCCAAGATGTACGACTCTATTCAAGCATTGTATGGCTCTAAGTGTCAGATCCCGTATGCTCGGGATGAAGTAGGAGAGAGGAAACTGACAGGCCCAGTTAGTACATATTACCCAGATGTTAAGATCCAGATTGGTCCGGCATGCACTTAAGATAAATGGTGTGACGCATTAAAAGTTATGCGACAAACGCCTAGGATCTGCAACTAATGTGGGCGATAGGTCTTCTCAAAGTTTCTTGAAAGGTGTCTCATTTGGAAGACGCTGAAAGCCGAGGCCCGTGATACATATGGTCATATGAGATTATCACAGAGCGGGACCAAGAGGAGCAAGATTAGACCTTCCTCCGTAGTCGTTTCAAGCGTTCATAATGTGTTTCATGTATCCATGCTCGCAAGTACATTCCGCATCCCTCCCAGTGCACCGAGATCGCCCAAGAGAATCCAAATTACGAACGCAGATAAGATCGCAGAGTTGCATTTCATGAATAAGGTCATTCCGTTAGTCAAAGTTTTACTGGGAATCAAGGGATTAAAGAGGCTACATGGGTCGAGCTCCGACATGAAAGAATTACTATCCTCATTGCTTTCAGACACAGATCCTCTTTATATTAGCTACTCATTTCGGTGACGAAATGTTCTTAAGCTGGTGATGATTCAGAACGCCCGTCTCAGATAAAGGACAGATGTGTGAACCAGAGGTGCAGACTAAGGGCTTCCTTAATTATTTTAGTGTCATAATAGAATTTTTGAAAATTGTTTTAAGGGTGAAATTATAAAATTTTCAAAGAATTGTGGCACTTTTGCACTAAGGAAGTGAGGTGAAAGTGATAAATTATGAAATTTCAAAAGGATAATAATAATAATAAATTACCATAATGGTTCAGGGAAGCCTAGAAAATTTTCGTGATCCTGGGATGACGAAACTGATTACACAAGTAAATTGGGCTCGCGAAATCTAGTGGACCCGTAAAAATTTTGTCAATTCGAGATGTCATAATATTTACGATTTTTTGATTTATAAGTCGTTGTGATCTTAGTGGATGAGATTTTACAAAATCTCTAAGTCATAGTTTGCTTGAGTTAAAGTGCATTTAAAATAATTGAACTGAAAAGAAATAAAAAATTTTGGGACAGAAATGAACCCGAATAAAATAATAGAAATCGTTTATTCAAATAATAATAATAATAATAAATAAATAACAAAAATAAAAAAAATAAAGTCAAAAGAAAAAAAGCAGAGAGTGAGATGGATGGGAGAGGAGAGCGCTGGAGAGAGGGAGACACGATTTTTATTTTTTATTTTCTTTTTCTTGTTTCTTTTTAGATTTATTTTTGAATTGATCGAGATTTTCATCTATGTATGTGCTTCGTCTACGCGACGAGAGATTTAATACGCTGGTAGATACCAATATTTTACCTCTTTGTCAAATCCTTAAAAGGTAGGAATTTTCCTACTATGGTTATTTGAAGCAAAGGCTATGTAATGGCTTGAAATTGTTTGTAGGGCCGTGAAAGGTCGTGAACTTTCAAACCCAAATTCTTGGGACTCCCGAGCTAAATTTTTGTGAATTTTTTAGACTGCTCGCATACCTGCTGAATTTCTGGACTGTTGTGGGGCCATTCGTATTGAAATTTCTGTGGATTGTGAATGACAGTCTGGCTGTAATTTTCGTAAATGTTTTCGGTGTTTTTGGGACTTGCAGAAACCTTTAAGTCAAAAGTCGCTAAAACGTGATAGTTTTTAGCGAGGCATTTAATGTAGACATTTTGGTCAATTTCACATCATATTATCGGCGTCATTATCGGTCGGGACTAGCACGAAAGTTTTGCTAGAATCAAGTTCGCTCGACATAATCGCTTGGAGCTCGCATGTTTTACGGCAAACGTTAAACTGGTGGGCATTTTCGCATTGTGATGGATTGTGTAGGCGATCTTTCGAGCATCCGACGGTAATCTGTGAGTCATTGACAAGATTCAAAGAAATTAGTCGAAAAAGGTGAGTACTCAAAATCTTTTCTAAAACGAGAAGTGCTAAATTACAGCCAGAAAGTGCTTTGAAAATATAAATTTATAAAGATTTTTCTTTTACCTCCCATTTGTTATACTCGCCAGAAAGTTCACTAAAGATTAAGAATTGGGTTTGGTCTCGGTTTAGCAAAACCCCTAGATGACACAGCCGCTTTCTACGATTGATTTGATCAAGGTATCAAGCAAGGTTACGGGATATTATATACAGAGGCTCGCCCTCCGCATTCAGTATATAGTTAGCGCCCTGACTTAGTACATAGTGATGAGGTGTTAGTTCCAAGGTTCCATCACCGAGCATTTTGGTTCCGAGGTTCCATTATGCTATAGAGACTTAACCGTGTTCACTGCATTCCATCTTAGCTCGTAGTGTTTCGAGAGGTTCACTACCGATGCCGTGTTCCGTGGTATCACGCCTAGGTATTTTTAAATGGGCCATGTTGGTTGGTGATTGACAGATACACTTTTCGGGAGTTATTAAACACCATTGAAATACAAAGAATGTGAATACAAAAAACAAGCCAAGCAGTTGTAAATAGTTTTCGTATCAAGTGCCAAAACAGAATAGTTTTTAGCACGCTTTTCTTTAAATGGTTTCATAGCAAAATCAATTTTCTGCAACAGCTTTTACAACCATTGCATGCATTTTCATATTTGGGAGGTACAAACAATACAGACAACAACATTTAGAACTTATAAGCTTCACCGAGCCCATTCTGCTCACAGCTTTTCTCTGCTTTTAAAATACTTGCCAGTAAGTGCCGCCGAAAGACCTTTCCAGATCCTGGGCCTTGCACTCAAGGCTGCGATTATATATAAGATAAGGAAAGAAAAGTAGTAAAAGCAAATGTGACATTTTGTATATAAGTAAATATCGTTTTGTAAACATGCATGCATGGTTTGTGAAACAAAGTTGCGACAAAATTATAGTTGGATTTATCTCTTATCTTATTTTATTTGAGACCAGAGAGGTCCTTTATTGTTGCTCGACATTTGGAAACATCGGGAGTTTATATTTTTTATACAGTGATTTTGTATTTTGGTTTGACCTTGTTCGTGCATCATTATGCTGCCGATTTTCGCTAAATCTAAAGGATTTTGATAAAAAAAGGAAAATTTTATAACCCACGCTCAAATACTTCAGCTTTAACTGGCCACCTTCATGTTAATCCCTTCACAATGAGTGAGCTCGGGTCTGGAGGTTATCGTGAGTTGTCATCGATTTCCCCGCCACTGTGAAGGGCCCATCAAGATCAACTCCTGTAAACGAAGTTTTAGCGTAGTCTACATGTTACCTTTCACCGATGGTGGCCTTCGTATTTATAATTATAATCAAGATAACTTTCCCTACGGATGACGATACTTAATATTTCTCCTATCGGAAGTAGTAGACATTTTCTTTCCTTATCGTTAACCGATTAATAAGGATAATTGATAACTTTCCCATTAATACGATACGATATTCCCATCAAGAGAGATTTTCCTTGTTGTTAACCGATTATCAAGGGATAATTAGAAAGGGGCTTATCGGGAATTATTCTACTTCCCTTATTGGCGGAGATTCGATTCGATTTATAGGATATGAGCTCTGCTTTTCACAAGCATCTCACTCTTGGGAGGGATGAACCGGGCTCCCGCTGCCTCGCATCAGGCCGTGCCATCTAACGGCTTGCTTATTAGTCTTCTTTAATCCCACTCGAACTCTGGGCGGGCCTGGGCGCCTACTTTTTAAACCCAATCAGAAACTAAACTAATTGTCAAAATAGTGCATAATGTCGTTGTCACACAGCCAGAATCGGAATACGGAATTCTCAACGCCACATCTACGACAACTGACCGGACTTGGAACTCCGCCACGAACACCGCAATCGTTCATTAACACCTGTCCATGATATTTATAATCGGTGACAACATCAAACTTATTATATTAAACTACCAATAAGCTCGTCATTACGATAAATGACATTTGACAATTTATGAATTTCAATTGTCATTATCCATAACAGCGGTATTACGCACTACATCTTTAATTTAGTTTTCAAGCTAATTTTAGAATCATTTTTTTCCAATTAAAGTAATTCGGTATAAAACTCTATAAATAAGGTAAATATGTGATGTGATGAAATAGTAAATCCATTTTTAAGGAAAACATATAACAAATAATGTCACTTTGTTGTTCCATAGGATTTAGTTTGTTGTTATTTTAGCAAAAACATGCAATATACCTATGTTATTTTAGTTTGTTTGTAAAGAATCTCCATCCAATCTTTCGTATCATAGTCAAAAATGTAAAACTTTGTTCAAATAAACCAAAAATTCCTTCCAAAAAGAAAACAAACCTATAAAGAGAAAGAGGGAAAGATTTTTGATCTTTGAATCTGTTATAGAGAGAATTATAGATTAAGAGGGCTGAAAGAGGTTTAGGCTTAATTTTGGTAGTAGGGGAGGGTGAAAAGAATAGGGAGAAGGAGATCGCAGTTCATTTAAAATATATTATATATATATATATATATATATATATATAAAGCTAATCACTTTTTTAATATAATGATATAGTAAACTCTGAACTTCTTTTTCTCATGTCCAATCATTTTAACGCTCTAGCCACTAAGGTTTCGAATAATAGAATATTTTATAAAAATTATATATTCGTATGTTTTCTAAGGTATTATATATTAGAGATATATATATTTATTTTATTTAAATTTAAGAATGATATTTATATTTTTAAATATGATTTATGATTATTTTTAAAATTTTAAAATATTAATTTAAGTAAATATATACAAAAAAATTTTATTTTTTATTTTAGCTTCTGGAAATGATTTTTTTTTTTAATCTCTCGTAATACTTTATGGATACAACGAAAAATTATAATAGACACTAATTTTTATCGTGATCACTCAACCAATCTTCTACTAATATAACAATTTCAAACAATTTAACAAGATTGTCAACATAACTAAGATGATAAACACATTTGAAGTCTTGTTCTCATTCATATGTAATTACTATTGTATTTAACTTTTTTTAGCAAATATCCTTAAACTATTTTTAATAAATATTTCATTTGACATCATCGCAAGAGAATGTTTAGTAATATTTAACATGTTATCAAAATAAGATTAATATAAAATAATTCATTTTGTAAAATTTCTTTTAAAATTACTTAATGATACTTATTTTCCAATAACTATAAATATTTGTATTTAAACTTTCAGATTATATCTATTTTGTTATTACTGGCTCCATACTAAGCCCATATCAAACTTATAAGATTTAATCCTCTAATAAGATTCCATACCTTAGACTTCGAATCACGCTTGTCACACTCGTTATCGTGATGATGGAGACGATGCAATAGTGGAATGAGCATGAGCCGGAACAAAATCAAAGGGTTGTTTGTGATAACAAAGGAGATGAGAAGGAGGAGATGAGCCATCAAAATTTCAGTTGAATTTATTTCTATTATTTATATATAATTCATTAATAAAATTTTAGATTTACTATGATATTAATAAAATTATATTATGTCAAAAAAATATATTGAATCATATGAGTGTATATTTTTTTAAGGATTGAATCTATAGTTTTTTTGTATCATATCACTTTGTTATAATGTAATAAATTGTCTTCATTAGGACTTGAATTATGACCTCTCCCTTCCTTGAATGTGATGTATTTTTAAACTTTGAAAAGCCACAATAGAGATGTTAACTAATCTTATACTATTAGTATCATTTATTTAAAAGAATATTTTAATATTTATCTCACTTATAATATTAATTTAATTAGTTATCCTTTTCAAGAAAAAAATTAATAAGAAAACAATAAAACAAAACTAATATAATTTAATACTTTTAATAACAAGGTGAAAAATCTACTTTTAACAAAAAGAAGATATTTTTATTTAAATTAATTTGTTAATATTAAACATAAAGATCAAAATACTAAATTAATGATTTTAACTTGCTTATAAAATATGCTATTTTTAAAATATCAAATGCTGTAATAATTTACACTTAAAAATATATATTATTATTACAAATAATATTTTATAATAATTATACTTATATAATAAATTTCTAGATTAATTTTATAATAATTTTTTTGATAATTATTTTAGTAAATACTTCTATAATTAATAAAATAATATTAAATATATGATAATATGTTTTATTAATTTTTAACACACTTAATCATGCATCTAGCATTTCACAATTATGTAATATTTATAATCTTTTATTGAGACCATATATGACAACGAATACCGATATGTCTCAAGATCCTCCGAATCAATGACCGATACCGCGACTTTGAACCATGATCCAGATTTTAGATTAAGGTTTATTTTTTCTTTTGGAAGGAATTTTTGGTTCACCGGAACAAAGTTTTACATTTTTTGTTGTGGTATGAAAGATTGGTTAGTGATTCTCTACGAAATCACATGGAATTCGTAATTTTTGACCGTGTTAACCGAGTTAACCGAGTTAACATTGAAACTCAGTCGATTCATCCAATATTTACCAATTTATTAGAGAAGCCATAGGATCGTGATTCAACTTGTGCGATGAGGTTCGCGCGAGTCCGCCGATTT
Source organism: Tetrastigma voinierianum (assembly GCA_016808115.1). NCBI lineage: Eukaryota > Viridiplantae > Streptophyta > Magnoliopsida > Vitales > Vitaceae > Tetrastigma > Tetrastigma voinierianum. The sequence goes on along the minus strand of JAEQBH010000543.1, from coordinate 326,946 downwards.
TTCTCGAACCATGCTTCACATGAACACTTGATTTTTAGAAATTGAAATGGCAGCTTGAATCACACCAAGTATGAGAGTAGAAAGTGTTTCACTGCAGCAGTTTGACATTGGTGTTCCATCTGCTGAAGATCTACCAAGTGGCTTAAGTGAAGCTGTTTCTAAGCAGGCAAACCCACTATCTTCATCACATGAAACATTGTGTATGGCACACACAAGCAGTATACCTCGAGCCCTTCCAACACTTCAGAAGAACAGTAAGGAAGAGCAGAGGCCATGGGAAAGTTGCACTTCTAATTTCGTAGTTTCCTCAGTGTTGATATTAGTAGTCCTGTGATTCTTAAACAAGTTTTTCAACTATACAGCTAGCTGCTTAATCCTTGGTTTCATAAGGAAGCTAAGCATAAGAAACAAAATAAAAGTAGTAAAGAACCTGCAACTTTCTCATTAATTTCAAACATTAAAAGTGACTATAAATAGGTTTGCAAGAGATAAATAAAATTAAAAATAAAGAAAACCACTGACCTCACGATATCACATTCATAAACAAACTTCCACATTTGAATCATTCTTCAACCAACTTTAACAGTTTGTGCATCAGACATTTTCGAGGCAAAGTGGGAGAGGAAGCTAAGAAGTCCTTCCTCCATGGTAAGAGCAGTTGACCTAGAAGTCACATACCAAACCGTCCATCCCATAAAAAACTAGGTTCAGGACTGCTTTTTTCGTCATCTTCTCTGAGAGGGAAGACGTAGTTATTATGTACAAATATCGAATCCCTCACTCCATCTGTGATGGTTGCCGGCGTCATCTCTAAACAAGGCAAGCTAGTCACCCAGGCTTAGCTTCGGTAGCTAAATCTTCACCAAACGTCCAGAGTATCCTCGTAAGCCTGAAAGCATAAATTTATGTTCAACTTCTGGGTGCTGCCTAGAAATGGCATGAATGAACGAGGCGCATATCCTATAAACTTGTGCTTTTGATGAAAGAAATCCAGCACATTCGACTGGGAAGTCATCAATATGACATAGTAGAGGCTGCCACTTTAGAGATCGAGGTAGTCCAAGAGGCTAGGTGGTACGTCAGTATGCACAAGCTGGAGCTTTTGGTAGCCTGAAATGATTTCCTAATTTATTTATTTATTTTGACAAGCTTTATGATGGGGAATCTCCTGATCATCGTTGGTGAACCATCACTAGTGGCATTTTTTTAGTTTACTTCGAAAGCCATTGATGATGATAGTCTCCTAGCCTTTTGTGTCTGTAGTAATCAGATAGTGTTTCATTTATTCTAAATTTTGAACAAATCAATGTCATCGTACCTTTAATTAAAGTTTCAAAATGTAATCATTATAAACAACACTTTAATTATATCTTTTCTCAACCATCTGACCTTACACACAAGTTCTGATCTATGTCAGACATATACAACACATATCAGTGATTAAGTTAGTGCCATGCTAGGTATATATTGGAATAGAATATAAATTGTACATTTTCCCTTGATACAGCAATATGCTTACCATCACCCACTCGAATATTTGATGAAGTGATTTCACACCATTCTCTGAACAAGTTCTTGTTGTGTGCCATGTGGTTGGAGCAACCACTATCAATGAGTCAACAGTTTGTTGAATTAATGTTGGTGAAGCAAGTGACAACAAACAAGTAATCTTCTTCTTCTTCTTAGGCTATTGTATTTGCCCCTTCCTCATTTTGTTGCCTTTTGTTCCCGTAGATAATAGCTTCATGTCCCATTTGTTGACATTTGGAGCATTTAGCATTTAGTCTTCTCTAGCACTTGAAAGGTGGATGACCTTTCTTGTTAACAATGCTGGCAGTGTGGATATGACTTCTTCCGCCCATTCTCCTTAGCTAGTTCTACACTGGTGCTAATTTCTTTCTTCTTGTTCTTCCACTTTCTCTTGGTAGCTCCTTGATGCTTGACTGCTAGTGCTCCTTTTGTTGTTGTGCCTTCTCTCATAAGTCTTCTTTGCTCTTGTGCTTGAAGAGCATTTAGGAGTTTTGCTAAGCAAATTTTTTTATATGTTTTGGTATTTTTGAGAGCAGTAATAGTTGCCTCATACTTCTCTGGCACAGAAACCAGAATTTTCTCCACTCAGCCTTAGGTTTCATTGTGTTTTCCGGTCTGGGCAACTTTTACTCTATTTGCAATCCCAAGTAGCTTGTCATTATACTCCTTGATTTGTTTCGATTCTTTCGCCCTTGAAGTTCTAAACTTTTTAACAAATTGAGAATTTGCATGCTCCTTGATTCTTTATTATAATCCATATTTCTTTAAGTTGCTTTAGAAGAACACTTTTGTAAAGAATAGATAGGAGAAACTACTGCAAATAGAACCACCTTTACCTTGTGATTCTTGTCGATTTCATTTGTTTCATTGTGGATTTATGAACATTGTCTTCCTCTTCCACTGCTTCCCAAATATCCAAGGCTTCTAAGTAAGTCTCCATTCGAGCAGCCCACATCTCATAGTTGGTTCCATCAAACATTGATGGAACAAAAGCAGAAAAGGCTTCGGTTTCCATGGAGTCTTTAGCAAGAAAACAGGTCCCTTAAAGAAGAAACTTTGATACAAATTGTTAAAGTTCTGAAAATAATATGAAGAGAAAAATAATAAAAGAGACAAGAAACAATGGAGAAGAGAATTCTTAATTTAATTTGCTAATGGAGAATTACAACGATTTGTAATACAAAGGATTGGAAACAAATTACTAAAATTAAGGTCCTAATCATAGAATAGATGAGAACAATCAACTGATTCCTAAAATCTGGACTGATTTGAATCAATTAAAAAGAAGGAAAACTTGACCATCTAACGACAGCTAGAGCCAAGTGAGCAGTCCTAAATACGGCACTCTAACACTCTCCACCATCGTCGGGTATCAAATTAAATTTGAAGTTAATTTCCCTTCATTCCGAGAAAGAAGACCTGGTCAAATTGCAAGACATATGACTCAATCACCCTTATGATGGGACCAGAAGTAGTTGCATGAACATTACCAGGAAATTGCCTATGTAAATCATAAGATTTGGATAGAGGTTGACTACATTTATCATGTCTGAAGTCTCATAGAACACCTATGGGATCTGAAATATCTATGCTTAATTTCATAGAACAATGGATCCAAGATTGTTTGAGGTAGCCTGTGAGGAGAGATACAATTGATGAGCTGCGGAAATTACTTGAGGAAGACTGTCTATGCTTGGAAAGATGTTTTGCTAGCTCCATACTCCGAGACTGTCCTACATAAAGTAGACCATGGCTGGGCAGGCTGGTTTTGCAAGAGGTCTTGATGCTAACCAGAAGTTTCAATTCTCAACAAAGATGGGTTCGCCGCAATACACTTAGCTTCTGCTAACTGGGCCTAGGACACTGTGAGGGAGCTTATTGATGGAACCATGAATCCAAACATCTATATAGTGACAGCAGAACTCCTCTTCATGTTGCAGCTGTAACTGGGAGGACTGAAGTTATTTGGGAATTGCTTAGCATTTGCCCACCAAGCATTGAAGATGTAGCGGGAAGAGGCGAGACTGCTTTTCACCTTGCTGTCAAAAACAATCATCTGGAATCCTTGAGAACCTTGGTGGAATCATTGGAAGAAGCCTTCAGCATAAAGATCATAAACCTAAGGATGAGGATGGAAACACTGTTTTACACTTAGCAACTGCTAGGAAGCAGGGTATGGTAAGAACTTACATAGACCTTTTCCCAAATGAACACAATACTATGAATGAACCAGTTGTTCAAATTAAAATTAAGTACTTTGCCATCAATCCTGTATTAATTTACAGGATACAATTAGGGTTTTCAGTTCAATTTCCATATCTAGACTTATTCCCTGCCTCTACAAGCTTCGCTACTTCAGTGTGTCTTTTCTCAATAAAGCATGAATTGATGGTTTATTCCCTAATTTGAACCGAAACAATTCATACCTTTTCAGTTGAGGAGTTTGATAAATTTTGCCCATATGTAACAGACCATGAAATTGCTTCTTGGTGATGATGATCTGGCTGGTGTAGTGGACGTGAACCTCACCAATAATAGTGGCTTCACTGCTCTGGTTGCTCGATGTTGCCCAGCAATTGTAAATAGTCAGATGATTACATCCTCCGGGACTCGCTTCTTCGCTCAGGAGCCAGCGAGCATCTGAACTGATCATGGCTTCCTCAGCTGCTAACTCCTCAGGATTCAAAATATTTCCATCACTGAACCGCCTCAGATTCAGATCAACAGAATGTGAGCTAGTGATGAAGACCCTCATTTCTGATCCCTCTAAACTCCTGGAAGATGTCTGTCCAAGAGAATTAGAGCAGTCCTCAGAAGGAACTAAAATGCATTGATAGTGGTGGTTGTGCTCATAGCTGTCACCTACCGTCATCTTACAGCCTCCAGGGGTTTGAAACCGATGACAGATTTATGGGGGGTACCCACAAGGAACTTCACCTCCCATTCGTGGCTCGCATGTCAGCTTATATGCCTGTCTTCATTCCATTTATGGTTCTAAATTCTATAGGATTCTTCACCTCAATTGCAGTTATCATTTTGCTCATTAACCGGTTTCCTCTCAAAAGGCTACTGCGCTTGGCTGTGTTTTGCATGGCTGCTACCTATGCTTGTGGTTTCTTTTGCATTGCACCTTCCGGTTTAATTGTTTCAATGACAGTCCCATTGACAATGGCCGTAGTTGCCATAGCATACCCAGCCGGCCTCATCATCTGCTTCTTTAAGACGATGGCTAGAGTATGAGGAGTAAACAGGGTTCAGAATAAACCTATTGTGATGAATTGTGGGTTGTGGCAGAAGTGTCATGATAAATGTGAAGATACCATTCCCAGTGCTCTAAAGTAATCACTTTCCAGTGCAATAAGGAAGTGATAATTGTCAACAGAGAGTACTAGGAACAAATTCAAGTGAATAAGTAGGAAGCTGTTTAAACAATAAGTCAAGACGCCATCTAGAATCATGAGGATCCATCCTCATACTCTGAGTGAGATGTACACACATTGTGCTTGGATGTGAGCTGGAAATGAAATAAAGCTATAGCTGAATATGCTTGCACCATGATGTATGGAACCCAGAATTTATACTCTGGTGATTTCCATACAAGATACGATGATATTCTACACATGTTGAGTTTTGTTTAGTTGTGACTTGTATCTGATGAGGAATTGAATGAGTATGCCACTGAATAAAAGCTAGAAATTTCAGCATACATGCTTGGGCAATGTTCAGTATATCTTCTTTATTTAAAGATTGGTGAATTGGTGAATTACTTGTAGAGAAACATACAACTCAGATCATCTCCCTTTTCCATCCAACAGGTCATTGTCAAGTGTCCCTCTGTCTCCCTCCTCTCTCATAGTAGTAACACCGCAATTAATGCTGACCGACTTTTCCATTTCTATTTTGAAACTGCCCTGCAAAATGACAGCACTCAGTAGTGACTAGAATAAGCTAACCAAATTCTATTTCCCAAATTTTTGCCCAACTGGTTGGCCTCCAGGCTGCCTAGGGTCTTTGGATAAGGCCAGGATAACTCAAACTGTATTTCCTTGCGACATATTGGTACTTCTGGCATGCTATAGAAACAGTGTTGTTTAGGCGAAGCAAAGGAGTTGGTCACAACTACTGCCACCCTCTGTTCTTCTCTTGATCGTGTATAGGGGGCATCGGCGAGTGCAGTATAGCACTGTAAGGGGCGTCCGGCGACCGATGGGCCTGCTTCGCACTACTCAGTGGTCAGTCAATGAAAATCCCGGGATGTGGGAGGAGGATTCAGCCTTGATTCGGATTGCATCCTCTCATCGTGGAGATCCGTCGTTATAGAAGAGGTGGTTGAAGAATGCTCTTTTCTCTGAAATAATCTCACTTAAAGACGTTTGTTTAAGCACATCGGGCGATTCAACCCCACGTATCGGGGAGATTAATCTTATTAAAGGGATTTGGGACTAGGAAATTCGGGGGATAAATAAAGCATACGGATTTTAGCCTACCAGGGTTTGATAGTAGCTCAGGGCTTTTTATTATGTGATAGAATGGCGAGTATGAGGCTTGGAATCTCAGAGACCGAGCCGCCTGAAGCAGCTTGGAAAGGTTGACCTTCTCCTCAGCGAGTGCTCTTTAGACTCTCCCATCTGGGAAATATTTACTTGGTTTTGGTGAAGCGAGTGGAATCGGGTCATTTCTTAACACATGCTAAACAAGCCCGGGGCCTGTGATTAGCAGATCTTAAAGATCATGGTACCCACAATGCCCCCCTTTTTCTCCAGTTGGAGTTTTTATGTTGTTCCGGTCGGGGAGAAAACTCATCGATTGTTTTTCAAATGTTGGATGTTGAGAATTGAGGTTTAGGAGAAATAGTTAGTGCGACAATCATTAAGGTGATGCTCTCATTTTGTTTAGCGCGTGGGAGGGACATGCACCGCCTCCCGATATGCATCCTGCGCATCTTACGTTACAACGGCCAATTTAATGCCTTTGATGACACCTATCTCTATAAGAAGTAAGGGAGTAGCGTGGTTTTGAGAGTGGTTTCTTTACGTCACACTCAAGAGATTTTAACTCCTATATTTCCTTCTCTACCTTCTCCAAACTTTCAGGCGGGTTGAAGGCTTGTGACCCCGACCGGTTGATTTTCCACAGTGAGGAGTAGTGCCGCAGCGAACATTTTTCGCGTGATGGTGGCAGTGTCTTTGTTGTTGGAGCCATCCTACTAGTTTTTGTGAAGGTTTTTGGGTTTTTGGTTTACGTTTTTAGGTTTTGTCCCTAATGGGTTGTAAAATCTCAGAGGTTTCTTTTCTTCGGGGTTTTTGTTATGGACCTCATGACCGGGACCCACCGCCACTAGTCGACGAGGTCTGCGGCTTGACTGCGATAACCTCAATGAGCTATTTCATTGTAGTTCTGTAAACTAAGCCTTTAAAGCTGGCCCCGAAGCTGCATACATTTTGAAGCGTGGGTTATACGTTTTCCTTTTCTATCAAATCACCTTTAGATTTAAAATCCAATGACCTCTTGTTACTTGGTGGTGAAACTAAAATCTGAAATCACGTATATAACGAAATATACAACTCCATGTTTTCCAAATGTCATTCCACAACAATAAGACCTCTGGTCCTCATGAAAATATAAAAGATAAAAGATCCAATCCGACATGGTTAATATGCCTACATTTCTCAAAACCATGTGCATATTTTCTGAAAGATATTTAATATCTGAAAATGCCACATTTAACTTTTACTATTTTTAATTTACACCTTATCTTATCTGCCACAGTGTCCCAGGGAGGATCTTGGAAAGGTCTTTCGGCTTCAACACACTTTGAAAAATTGTTTTAAGCAGGCGTGGGCGAACGAACCCGGTGAGTCTTATAAGTTAAATGTTGTTATCATTGTATGTACCTCGATATGAAATGCAATATGAAATGGTTGTAAAACATTTATGAGAAAGCGAGTTTAATTATAGAAATAATTAAAAATGTCTTCAAAAGTTATTATTAACTCTTTGAAAACTATTCTCTCGCTAAGCTATTCACGAAAGTATTTATGGCTGGCGAAGCTGATTTAGGTGGTGGTTAATATCTAAAAAAGTCTTTATCTTTGGAAATCAGTCTCTGCGTGTTTGGCCATTCGTCTGGGCGTGATGCGGAACCTCGAAACTGGCATCGTTGAGGTGAGCCATAAGACGGCTCACCGTTCAAAATGATTCGATGAGCGGCGGGATCATATAACGTAATGGAACGCCGGGCCGGCAGCCGTCGTGTATTAAGTCGGTATGTGTATATCTGAATGTCGCGACTGACTACGTATATAAATATATACTAGATCTAACGATTGCCCGTGGTATTATAGTTGAATCATAATATCTCATAACCTTGTCGTACACGATCAGGAAATACATGCGTAGAGCGAGGCTGTGCCGTGGGGTTTCTTCAAGCCCAGAATGGCTGTTTCATCTTGAAATCGAACTTTACTTGGTATAACAGATTTGGGAGGGTAAAACAAAATCTTTATAAATACATATTTTGGCCGACTCTGAGTGTAATTTAAGCGGCACGTTTAGAAAATGATTTTGGAAATGCTAAACACTCTCCGGTAATTTAACTTCTGATTAACATCGAATTTCTCTAGATACCGTCGAATCTTTCAAAATCTTCTGTGATGTACAAGTCTGAAAATGCGCCAGGTTCTGACGTTTTAACCATAAAGAGCACGTCTGGCGGGGCTTCAGAGTGACTATGTCTGAGAGCCGAGAAACACAGGTTACAACAGCTGCGTCTTGGTCGTTCGATGGGGCAGCCGATAATGATGTGAAATTGGCCGAAAATATCACTGCATTAAATGTCACCTTAAAAACTATCTATTGCAAATCATTTTAGGCTGAGAACTCAAAGTAGAAGGAGTCTAAAAATCTTGAGAAAACAATTCGAGAAAATTTTACATGAAACACATCAAACTCTGATGCAAATTCGATCTGATGGCTGAAAATAGTCTCGAAATTCATGATATCAGAAACAGTCACAAAATTACAAAAATTCCTAAACTCGGTCTAAAATTTTGGGTAGAGTTTACAACTCATTTAAAAAATTTGAGGCAATTTACATAGCGCTGAGAACAAGATATCTGAGTAGGAAAATTTCACTACGGCATAAGGATTTGTAATTTAAGATATTGAATACTTTTATCTGTATTTCCTGTGCATCGTCAGAAACAAACCTATTTCAGTGATGGCCTCTGGGTCCGATTCCGTCGTCTGAGAAAGAAGCAGAAAAAAAAAAAGAAAATCGTCTCTCTCTCTCTCTCTCTCACACACTTATCCATGATTTGACTTTTATGTTTTTTTTTTAGTGTGTCTTAACCTTATTATTATTTGGATAAACGATTTATTATTATCTTTATTCGAATTAATTATCATGAAAAATTTTATTTCTTTTCGATTCATTTATTGTAAATGGCTGTCAGCCAAACTACGACCCAGAGATTTTTGTAAAATCTGCGTCTACTTAAATCAACAGCGATTTATCCCATGAAAATTATTAAAATATTAGTATCTGAATTTGTGAGAATTTTATGGAGTCATTAGATTCAGCGAGAACCAATTTATGGCGTGATCCGTTTCATCATCCGAGATCTAGAAGAATTTTAAAAAACCATACTTAATTTTATTAATTTATTATTATTATTATTCTTTAAAAATTTCATAATTGGAATTTATTGAAAACAACTCACTTAATTCTGAAAGTCACAACGGTCTTTGAAAAGCTTTTATAATTTACTTCATTAAACAAACTTTCAGAAGTGACATTATGGCCATTTAAAATAATTAAGGCGCGGTGCCTTGTCACAGTTACACATACAGCCACCCCCTTCGAGGCAGGGGCTAGATTCTGAATCACTCCACATTTGAACATTTTAGGTCATAAAATGAGCAAACTAATATAAGATAATCATGTCGAAAGGCCAGGGATATTATTTACAAATATCTGGCCTCTCTCCAAATGGCCTCTTTAATCCAGTTCCACGTAAAGAAACTTTGACTAGCGGAATATTCAAAGTGGAATCAACTCTGCGATCTACTATACACATTGTTTGCTCATGACATAGGTCGAGGTGTCGGCGCTGGATTCTTTGGATGATCTTTGGGTCACGTGGAGGGATGCGGAATGTTGCCTGCGGGCATGTGGATACGTAAAAGCATTATGAACCTTAGAACGACTCTGGAGGAAGGTCTATCCTATGCCTCTTGGTCCCTCTGGCAATAATCCTCATATGGCGCCTTGTCTGGCGCCGAACTTTCCGCGTCTTGAAATCGAGGCCAGCGTTTCGAGGAAACTTTGAGGAAGACCACTATCGCCCCGCCTTAAGTGTAGATCTACGGTTGTCCGCATAACCACTACTGTTTGTCCTGGCTATCTTAGTATGTCTCGGACAATGCTGGATCATATCTGAAGTGTCTGTCTTAACTCTGGGCCTGTGGGTCTCTCTCTCTACTTTATCCCGATCTGGTCTGACACTTAGGCATTATCTTCCAAATGGAGCAGTACCCATCTTTGGATTGATAGCCCCATTGTTGTAAGCGAACTCCATCGGAGACATAAATGTATCCAGGAAGCATAAAGCTATCCGCGCTATCTTTCTGGCGTATCATAAGCGTCGAATAGTTCTCTGGCCGACCTCGGTCTGAGGATGGAAGTTGTGCTAAAGTCGTCGAGTCCCGTGGCATCCACACGTAAACTAGACGAAATCTGGATGTGAAGATCTGGTCTCGATCAAGGAAGCTATCGATATAGGAACACATGTAATCTATTATCTCTTTCAAAACATTATGGTGGGCGAGCATGCAATGGGTCATCATTACTAGCCCCAAGGAGAAAATGCGGCGGTTCGTTAGTCTATCCACTATCACCCATATGGCATCGTGTTGTCTCGAGTTCTGAGCCCGGTAACAAAATCAGTAGTAATCTTTATCAGAGCCCGAAATACGAGGAATGGGAAGAATTTATGTCTTCCTGCGGGCTTAGATTGCTCACGCAGCCTACAATTCTGACAGTTAGGCATCACGGATCTGAAATCTGCAATTCCTTTTCATACTTGCCCTTCCACCCGATAATGCTCCCTCGGAGTATGATATGCGAAATTACTACGAGTGCATGGCATATCTTTGAGAGTGGCTGCCCCGGGGATTTCCTTTACAGTTCACCTTTATTTTAGGTACACGATGACTCCTCTAACTGCCCATGTGTCTCCACGATGCGGCTTTTTGGTTTCTGCCTCAAATCTTGCCCTCGACTTAGTCGTCTGAAACACGCTTGACCTTCCTTGGTCATCCTTGAGAAGAGGGCCAGACATAAAATGGTCTGCTTGATGTCCACATGTATCATTGCATGGCCCGAGAACTCCCGAGATCCTCAACTCTATCGACAATGGGAGATATCTTGTAACCGGATAGCGTAGAATACTCCGGTTTAGAACCAAAGCGTAAACATTTACATTGGCCTTCCCGAGTAATTTTCTATGTCGTCTGATCATAATCCTTAATCAACTCCGACATAGACCTTGCCTTAAAGTTAAGCTCTTTACGGTGAAGATATCTTTATGAATCTTATGATCGGTGAATGTCGACCCAGGGAACACCGTAGCTAGATAATGTCTCGGATCTTTGAAATAAAACCAACTACTAGTTCAAATCGTAGATTACGGGTAGTTAACAGTTAACGGCACTGGCGGCCGGGGCGCAAACTATCACTCTACCATCGTAAAAACACATAACCCGCTTGTGCGGGCATCCTTTATATACCACATAGCCGTCGCTCACAGCGGTGGTGCTAATACGGAGCCTTCTCGTAAAAATCCTGCATCTCGGCTCACGAAACTATCTTGGCGAGAGAGAGAGGGTATCGACCCTCAATTTACGATCCTTTTTCAATAGATTGGTCAACGGGGTTGCTATCTTCGAAAATCCCTCAACAAATTCTCTGTAAATTAATTTTAGGACTAGGTATACACAGGCATTATTTAAGTCCATTTTAGTCAAACAAGCAACTACATATTTATATTTAGAGTACTGAACTCTGGAAAGGTGAAATATTGGAATTGTTAGTTGGAGAAAGAAGGTGTTGTGATTCATGTAGCAATAGTGATAGAAATTAGATAAAGAAAACATAACCTTAAGATTTACGTGGTATGGTGACGATCATGGGGGCAGTTGTTTACTTATAACAAAATAGGGTTAAATAAAGGTATTTTATAATAATCGCGAGCATGCGAATTACAAAGTATTCTTATACCCTAAACTTACAATAGCATACGTCACTCGTTTTAGCCTTTGCACCTTACCATTAGCAATATGAGGCATGCCATATCAGAAGAAATTTTAATCAAATTCAAAACATAATATAATTTATAATGATCAAAACAAAAAAAAATTGATCAATAACCCTGAATATGTTGGATCTCCCTTCAGCTCCACTTGTTTCTCATCAACATCACTGGTGGGACTGTATGCTGTGACACACCATGATGGATAAAAGTAGTTGCATGAACATTACAAGGAAATTGCCTCCATGGAAACTGGATTTTTTATAAGGTTGACACCATTTATTCTATGTCTGAAATCTTTATAAGCACCTAGCTATAACAAGACTGAAATGTCTGTGCTTAATTTCATAGAAGAATGGATCCAAGATTGTTTGAGGCAGCGTAGAGGAGACACTGATGAGCTGCGAAAATTACTTGAGGAAGACCTGTTCATGCTTGCTAGCCCCATACTCCGAGACTGTCCTATATGTTGCATCCATGGCTGGGCAGGCTGGTTTTGCAAAGGAGGTTCTGAGGCTGAAACCGGAAGTTTCCTCAATTCTCAACAAAGACAGGTTCGCTGCAATACAGTTGGCTTCTTCCTACGGTTTGGGGATAGTGTGAGGGAGATATTGATGGTAAAACATGCATGAGCATGGCCATCTTAGAGCCATAGCAACTTCTGGAAGCAGGGTCTATTAGAAACTTCCCACATAAGATCTTCTCTCCATACGAACACAATAGTATGAGACTGGGTTGTAAATAATCCAACACCTTCTTAGGAAATCAGTCGTTAAGGTAAAATTAAATTTTCCACAATCGATCATGTATTAATAATTTACAGGATACAATTGCACAAGGGTTTATCAGGGGTTATTCAGTTCAATTGGTTTATTTCCTGATTCTGTAATTCAGAATCAAAACAATCCATACCTTTTCAGATGAGGAGTTTGATAAATTTTGCCCACATGTGATAGACCATGAAATTGCTTCCTGGTGATGGTGATCTGGCTGGTGCTGCTGATAAATTTGTTCTTTTACATTGCACCTGCTGGTTTAATTGTTGCATTGACAATGGCTGTAATTGTCTGATAGTCCCCCTGGAACCCAGTTGGCTTCAGCATCCATCCTCTAAGACAATGGCTAGATTTGGAGTAAGAAGAAGAAGGGGAGTTTTCAGGAATGAAACCCTTGTTGGGGCTTCAGTTGTTGGTGTTTGCATTGATTGTTATAGATAAATATTGAAGATACCATTTACCCAGTGATTCTAAAGAATAAATAATTTTTAGTTATATAAATTCTAGATACACATGGAGTGATCGTTTGTCAACAGAGCACTAGGAACAAATTAAAGTGCAATAAGTAGTCAAGGCCATCTAGAATGGGGACCCTATCCTCATTGGAACGAGGGAATGGAAATAAATAATCATTTTTCGTTTTTATTTCTCATGTAATAAAATCAATAATTTGATTATATTCTTAGTGTTTTGATTAGTTTAGTAACCTTATTTAGGAATGATTGTTTATTTTCATTCGATAATTTGGTTATACTAGGAATTGGAATGAAAGATAAAAAAATTGACAATAATATCCTATCATATGATTTTAATTATTTTTATTTTTATTTTAAATAATAATCTTCTATAGTTTTTTACTAATTAAAAAGATTAAACAAACAATATAAAAAATTTAAAATATAATCATAAAAAAATTATATAACCCTATATGCAAATATTTGTCATTCATTTCATAAATATTTTATTTTATTTTCAATTTCCCTCAAACTCTTGCCTAAATAAAGGTTATATATCCTTCTAAATCTATAAATATATTTCAAAAAATATTACAAATATTTTTAGTTTATTCAAAAAATTAATTTATTAAATTTATATCTATTTTTATTTTCATTAGATTTACTATTATATATACTATATGTGATTTTTAATTTCCTCTTCATTTCAAGTTTGAAGCAGGAAGTAAGCTTCACATTCCTATCAATAACATTTAATTATTTTTCAATACATCCAAACAACAAAACCAGATTATAATTTTTTTTCTTATTTTTTCATATAATATAAAGTTTTCATTTATTTTCTTTCCCTCAGATTCTATACAATCAAACATATGCCCTATAATTAATTGTTTTATTTTATTTAGAATTAATAAAAGTATAATTAATCATTCGAGAGCGCAAGATTTAGGTTTCCTTTTTGTGATTTACAGCGCCTTCAGTCCCCTCGGTTGAAGAAAAAAAAAATAATTATTTTATATTTTTGATGATTATCTTATGTTCTTTCTTAATTTTTCTATTTTTAAAGAAATAACATTTTTTCAAATATTTTGTGAATTATTTTATAAGAATCAGTCATGAAGCTTGAAGCTAGAAATGTGGGATATTAGAAGTAAAATCTGAAAATTAAATAATGAAGTTATTTTACAATGTGTGTTTAAAGAGGGAATCAAAAATACCATATAAGTATAATGAATTAAATTCTACTCTTAAAAGTATAGAGGATTTTTTAGATTGAAATTGTGTACAGTTTCATTCATATTCTTATAAAACTTGTCAAACATTGAAATAAAGAAGAAAATAAGTAAGAGATTCTATTTCTCCTCTCTCTTTTCCCTCGTCAACCACCCCTGATGGATATACTTGCACCATGATATCTGGGACTTAAATTTACCCTATTGGTCAGGAGTATGCGTGTTAAATCCGAACAAACGAAGGGAGCTGACCCGATTTTGAAATATTTTAAATTATTTTTTTTAATTCGGTTGTTAGTTTTAATGTCAAAAATATAAAATAAAAAAACTGAATCAATGTTATCTTTTAAAATTTTCTTCTATTTTTTTTAAACTTAAGATTTTTACAACACTCAAATTTTAATGAGTTATAGTTCTACTATTATAGTCAAACTTCTATGTTATTTTTAAATCTGAAAAACTATTAAAAAAATTATATACTTTTTCTAAAGTTTATATAGTGTTCATGAAAATGATAGATGGATAAAGTAATTTTCTTCTACTAATTTTTTATTTTGTATATAGTTTATTTTCTATGAAATTATTTATTGAATAAAATTAATTAATTTAATTTTGATTTAACTATGATTATTTATTTTATTAATGCTATTGTTTTAAATTTATTAATAAAGAAGTTAGAGAAAATTGTGAGATTTTTTGGATAACATTTATATTAGTTATATTTTTATATTTTTTTTATAATGGCCCAAAAAATAGTGGATTACAATTTTAATTTTTTATTCGGTGTTTAAGAGATACTAATGGGTAGATTTCCATATGAATGCAGTGATGTTTTAGTGTTTACTTGTGAGTTGTAAGTGATGAGTGAATAAAAGCTAGAAATTTCAGCATATATGTTTGGGCAATGTTGAATAAATTTTCTCTATTTAAAGATTGTAGAGAAACATACTCACAAGTAAGAAGCTGGTGATCATCTCCCATTTTCATCCAACAGGGTGGTACTTGTCAAAAATCAATCCATCTGTCTAGTATTATTTTCTTTCTCCACACCATGTAATAAGATATGAACTTTAATCCTTTTGTCAATGCCAGGGCATCACGTGACCTTTGCAGCCTCACTGTCTTGATTAAATCCCCCTTCTCTTTTATATGAGTTTGGCTCTCAGAGGGTCAATAGTTACCCATCTGATTATGGGGTTTGAAAATGGATTTCAACTGCAGAATTCCCCCTTCTGGGTTGAATAAGATAAACAGGGAATCTGATGTTGGACTTGGACCTCAAGACATTCATGGGAAGTTGGAACCATGTAAGACTGTTGCACCCACAACTCCAAATTGTAGAATCCTTAAAAGACAGGCATTTAACTCTCAGCTCATAGTAAACCTAGGTATTCTCTGGTCTCTTTTCATCTTTACATCATGTAATCATCCAATATTAGCAACTGCTGAAGAAGCCTCTCACCAATATTTTTCTCTCTATCACATTAATTCTCTAGATCAACCGAAATGGGACTCAAAAACTCTTTTGAATGAACTGGGTTTTCCCTATTTTTCTTGTTCTCCTTGTTTTTTAATTCAAAAAACAGTTTTTCGAAACAGTGTAACAAACGCGCACCGTGGTTTTTTTTTTTTTTGCTAAATTTGTGTCATTTTTTCATGGTTAGCATGACGAGCTTCCAGAGGAAGTGTTGTGGACATGAACGGTTTGATTTATAATTTTGATCACAGTTTATATTGCCAAAATCAATAAAGTTCTAATAAAGATCAATATCGCTTTCTTAAGCATTTTCCTGATAAAAAAAGAAAAAAGAAAAAATCACACAACAATAGTTGTACAGAGACTACAATCAATTTGCTTAAGTCGGAGAGAATATATAAAAATCACTAGCACCATCAACGTATTATTATTCTGAAGCCGCATTTGGAGAATGACTCAACCATTAGCTATAAAAAATTTCGAAAATCTTTAGAAAATGGAGCTCTGAACGTGCATCCATTTTCATGACAGCTTCCAAACATTTGTTTGGTAAGTTGAATACTTGGAGGATTAGGTTCACCTGCAAAGACAAAGCCATCCTACTACAAAAACTACTCCATAAAATAGTTTTGACTTTCCTTCATACAATATTTTAAAAAGAAAACTATTCCATAAACTAATTCAAAATATTTGATCAGAAATTTCATCTATCATTGCAATGCCCACACCCATTCTAGGGGTTACTGGTTTAAGTACAGATTTTAGCGTGTAATCGAATATTAGGTTTTAGGGGGCGCGTACCTGGGCCAAGTCACTGATCATGGCATAAACTAATCTGCATCAACTACCAACCATACCGAGAACAACCTGTCATTAGCATATTTCAGTAATAATCAAACAGATGCAAATGAGTAAACCATAAACTTACATTAGCTTTGGTCTTGAAAGGACAAAGTCATCTTCCATCTCTATAAATAGTAGCCCTTCTGAAAACTGAAACAATTCAGTCCTTGTCTGCCTTTCTTCTTCTTCGTATTCCCACTTAATTGCCAGGGTGACAAAATGCTGAGAACACAAATGAGGTTTGCTGTTACAGCCTTGCTCATCCAACTGGGCATGGCAGCAAATCACACAGTTGGAGGTTCAAGTGGATGGGATACCAGCAGTAACCCGGAAGCCTGGGCATCTGCACAAACATTTGTGGTTGGAGATAACTTGTGTAAGTAAGCTATACTATATATTTGGATAGAATTTTCAACAGGCATCAAATTGAAATATGCTTACTATATTTGAAACATTCATAGAGAATGAATGGGGTCTAGGCTAACTAACATACCTTTACTTGCAGTTTTTCAGTTCACGCCAAATCATGATGTGCTTGAAGTTTCAAAAGCAATTCTGAAGCACATGCACAGCAGTAATCCCAGCTCAAACCACAGTAGCAGCCCCTCTCGTCATACCCTCTCTCTCGTCTCCCAGGAAGATGCTTCATCTGAACAACCCAGGGACACTGTGCCAGGAATGAAGATCGAAGTAGACACTCTTGCATCATCTTCTCCGCCGTCGGCATCACCAGCACCTCCTCCGACTTCATCACCTGCTCCCCCTGTCACTCCTCCCTCTTCCTCTACACCTCCAGAGGCTTCTCCATCACCAAATTCTGCTCCAACACCTACGAGCAGCCCTGCACCATCCTCTAATGGTCCTTCTGTTGGAATCTCCTGGCTCCCCACCATCCCTTCTTCAAGCTTACAAGGCAGTTTCAAGCCAGTCTCGTAATGGGGATTCGGTTTTCATGACAATTCTTCTGGCCCTCTAACCATTTGAAGTTTCTTGATATTTGTTTCTGAGCAAGATTGTTTCTTTTCCGATTCTATGCAGCCCAGAGCATTTGAAAAAACAAATAATTTCAATAAACCTTACATATCATTATCAGAAAAGCGTCTGATGCAATGTTATCCAAGGTCAAAATTGAATCAAAACCAGCAAGAACCTGCCTCCATAAAAATATACCGAACAAGTTCTTAGATTAATGGGAGATCATATTAACATACAATGCAGGAACAAAACCCAGGGCTTGTAGTCCAAAAAGGTATTCTATTCAAAGATGAACATAGTGTTTGTTCCAAAGATGTACTGAGACTTCAACAGTTGATTTAAAAACATAATCGTATTTGCTTATTATAGTTTACATGCAATCAACGAAATCAAGAGTCATTGGTTTCTCATAACAATGATAAAATAAGCAAGAAACTGTTTGTCGAAGAATGAATAGCTCTGATCCTCCAACTTAAGCCACGGGGGGACGGAGAACATGATCCTGTGATGTGTCGACCGCAGCAGGTGGCATGAATTGCCACATAGCAACACCAGGGTAACCAACGAAAGGCATCAGCTTGTTTCCAGGAGCTTGGGCTTGGGCGGCAGCAAATGCAGCTGGCATTGCAGAAGGATGAGGCAGGAAGCCTGGCTGAGCACTAATGGCTTTGACTTGCTGCTCCAGCTTCTCCTTCTCAGATTTTAACCTTTGCTTCTCATCTCGAAGCTCATTTTTCTCAGCCTGCACAAACGTAGGAATTCATTGACATTACACTTCTCATCTCATTTCCTTTTAAGTGTTTCTTTTCTTGAACGGCAATAAGAATAATGAACAAAAGGGAGGAAAAAAACACCCATCAAAGAAAGGTGCAAAGAAGTACACAAGATGTATACAAATCTCTAAATCAAAGAAGGAACAGGAAGAAAGTGGCCCTGTAGGACCATGAAAACAAAGATCCCTATCTATAGACGAGTGAAACCAAATATTGATGAAGCAGCTTAATTTCGGCCATTGATCACTCAAGCAGATAAAAAGATTGACTTTGTACAGCCAACAGAAACAAAACCCCCTTTACCTTCCAATTCGCAATATTTCTCTTGCAAATCTCATTTGACTCCTTCAGCTTCTGTGCATCCTTAGTAACTGATCACCACATTGAACAGCATCACCCAGAATATAGCCTTGTCCGCTTTAGGTGGCCCCTTCCAGGCATCAACACAGAACCCAATTCAAGAACAGCAAGATTATTCCAAATTTGATGTGAGGAGATTAAGGCAGAGAACACTGAATGAGAAGAGAAAGAATAATATCATGCCTCTCATTCAGCCTATCCTCCGCAATTTTAGCGACAGCTTTGGTGCCAGTTGCACCTTACATGTCTCGAGCCTCAACCTGTAAAATCAATTACACACCATGAGACATATGGATAGATAGGAGACAGAAAGATGCAAGCATCAAGCAGCAGTACAGGACCCCTAAAATCTGTTATGAAACTCTGGCAAGAAGAAAAGAAGAGATATCTACCGTTTTCGGGGCCCAGGTTCCTTTAGCACATCTGAATCCCCAAACGAGCAATCAGCTTCCAAACTGAAAACAAAGAGCTCAGACATCAAAATGCAAATTAAAACGAGAGAAAAAAAATTATTTTCATTTGATTATTGATCATGAATGGAACTGGTCATCTTAGTGCACATTGCCCCGAAATTACAGCTCATCTGAATGACATTAGTAAATTCAGTACACCCCAACAGCAACCTCAGAAAGGAACCACAAAAAGACCAGATAACTGCTTCTGCTCTAACAAATCTTCAAGCTAAACACAATTTGACAAAAGAAGTAAAAGTATTTAAAGACAAATATTGCCAAACTGAACATTAGTTATTTACTGTGTCAAACAAAAAAGGACATCTATAACTTCTGAATATAAATGATATTCCATACTGTAGGAGAACTGGTAGACTACAATCAGAAAACTGTTCCTCATAGAGCAAGAAGTTTCAATACCATACTTAATAGTCAATAGGATTGAGACTGCACCAAAAATCCTAAGCAAACAACCTTCTAGAAAGAGTGTCTGTTGCACACACCCTTAACCCCGATATGGATTGATTAATTTAGTTTACTTGCTGTTGAAAAGTGACACCCAGCAAAAGAAAGAGAACATATTAATTTGAAACGGTTCCTTTATGGTTAATCATTTCCCTTATGTATCAGTTACTGCCAGACTGTTCAATGAAGAGACTAGAGATCAATTTGAAGTTTGAGCTGATTCAAGTTAACCAATTCACCTACAGCACATATAATAACATATTAAATGAAATATAACAAGCTTGACATAGAATTCTCCAATAATATCCAAAGGATAACTGAGCCAGGAAATTACTAAACACCTGGGCCCACTTTTCATTCCAACACAATCCTTCCCAAAAGATAAAGCAGCAAATCTCAAAAGAATCAGTTAAAAGCAGGATAAGATCACATTTTAATCAAACCAAATGGAATCAGAATGTGAATTCTATGCCCACTGGCAAAAGAACTAACTGTATTCACCCAAACCAAGTCATACCAAATCTTATAAGAAAACAAAGATCACAACTAGAAAAACAGTGAGTGAAAGCCCAACACCTTTGTGTATTGCAGAAAAATTCAACGAAGTGAAACATTAAAACAAAGGTTAACCTTATCTTTTTCCTAACACACCCATAATCATCTGCTCGAAGTCAGTAGCTTGGCCAGAAATAACCCTCGACTTCGACCTCCCGAAGATGCCCCCATGAATATTCGAAAGAAAATAAAAAAGTTCCCGTCGTTGCAGAAATCCAAAGAAACGAAGAAAATAAAACCCTTTGAAATATTTTACTTTTCATTATTTAGGACCAAAGAAAAACCAAACTTCCACTAGACTTAACCTACAAATTTAGCTAAGTAAGTTAAAAGTTCATTCTGACCAGTGGAACAATATGAAACATATGCAAGATTCAATGTTTTCCTTTCCTTTTCCTTTTCTTTCGGTTTTCTCGGCGACCAAACAGAAAATTAATAAGAAAAACGGAGGTAAATCACTCACCTTACACTAGAGGAACTGTTGAGAGCTTGAGAGGGCCAGGAGAATCCGGTTCAGGTGGCGGGGCCGGAAAT
This sequence comes from Tetrastigma voinierianum, assembly GCA_016808115.1. Classification (NCBI taxonomy): domain Eukaryota; kingdom Viridiplantae; phylum Streptophyta; class Magnoliopsida; order Vitales; family Vitaceae; genus Tetrastigma; species Tetrastigma voinierianum. Next base: position 306,209 of record JAEQBH010000543.1, on the reverse strand, counting down.
TTACGCCCGCCGGGAACGGTCATATCTTCCATTATGCCATAATCAAATAGCCAATTGGAGTTCTCTGAAGAATCTAGCTCCATCGTTGTTTTCAGCTCATGAAATCACATGAATATCCGGTCAATCCCCCGCTTGGTTGATGAGAAAATGAAAGAAAAGGAAAGAAAAGAAATTGAGAGGAAATGAAGCAGTGATGGCTGAGAGCACACTTCAGATAGTCCTTTTGTGTGTGCTTATGAGGAACTGGGCCTGGGCCTTTGTATATTCTAATGGGCTTGAATTTGGGCCCACAAAAAAAAAAAAAAAAAAAGAATTTATCTACTTTGTTATCTGGTTTTACTGAAAGGTTAATTTATTAATATCCCTGAGCTTTAGGTGTAAATATACACTCTGTCTCTACTAATTTTCAAATTTCATCATTTACCATTTATTTTTTATTGAACTTATTTTTTAGAAATATTTTACATAAAATTATTTTAGATAGGGGTGTTTAACAACATTTTAGAAACTAAATTTTATTTTAAAAAATAAAATAAAATTTTTATATAACATATATTTATAGGGGTATTAAGCAATCAAAATTGAAATTTATGATGGGTTAGTATATGAAATATCAAAATCTAACTCAAACACCTAAAAGGAAGGGGGTGAATTGAGTTTATGAAAAACATTTTATAAATCTAAAATTAAATTCAAGTAAGTTAAAGAGCAATAGATAAAGAAATTGAAAATTTTCTTGTCTACTTTCACTTCTCCTTAACTATTAATAGGGTGAGGGTTTCGCTAATTTGAAGCTTCTTCCCCTTCTGTGTATACTTGAATTATGGTTCCAATGAATAGTCAAGTTATAATTCTCTTTCAAAAATACATCGTTTGAAGTTTTTCTCTCTTGAATACTTCTCTTTTTTAAGCACAAGAAACACAATCAACCTCGCTCTCTTTAATGCATAACACAATGGAATGCTACGATGAAAAACAATTTTACATTTCTAGGTACGTAAGAAGAGTAAATGCATCAAGAATTTGTTTAAGAGTTATTCAACGAGAGAAACGACATTTCAAAGCTTAAATGTAAGTGTTCTCATAACCATAAACGAAGTCAAACCCTAAATTCACATATATAGGGTATTCGACTCCAAAAGTGTCTAAGAGTGACCTTGTTTGGTGACCATCTAGATTGTTCAAATGACTAACCATTAAAGCATTTAATCAATTACTGAGTCTTTCATTACCCTCGTCTAGTTCTCACCGAATGACCTAATGCAACCTTCTGGAAAAGATAGAAGATTATGTTGCACACCCTTTTCATTTCTCATTTGGATTGCCTCTTGTCTCATCCAAACGACCTTATGCCTCATTCAAATGAACTTGTGTCTCATCCAAACGACCTTATGCCTCATTCAAATGAACTTGTGTCTCATCTCGTTAATACTCTTTCATTCTTAGAAGAGAAAAAAAAGAGCATTTTCATCTTTGTTTGGATAAATCAGAAATATAATGTCTATTGGTTATTTTAATTAATAAAGTTATCAGATTAAAATTCTTTCCTTGTCCATATGATCCTTGAATGACTATCTCGAGACCTTTTCAGCTCTATTTCATTCCACCTCTTTAGACATTTAAATTTAAAACACATTAAGGTCTAATTAAATCCAAATCGCCTTAAGTTTAATACTGAAACTCATATTTTAAAAGAATTTTAATCAATTGAAAACTAAGACAAGTTAAGAAAAATACGTATATTTAAAATAATCAACCTAAGTGCATTAATTTACTTACCTTAAATTGACATCTTAAGCTTGAAAGTCTCTTTGTCACAATTGAATTTGGATTTTTGGTTATTGTATCTTGGGCTAAATTTTCAGTTCTTCGATGGCGAATTTGACTTCTAAATATTTGATCATGTATAACTTGTCACTCATCTCAACATTATGTATTAATAATCAATAATCTTAATTTGTTATCATCAAAACCATTCTTAGAATGCCCTTGTACTAACATTATATTTATACTAAATTTCAAGGATCTCAACAAAACTAATCCTTTATTACAAGAAAAAATAAATTTCAATAGTTGAAAATAGTTTTAACTTTAAATCACAAATGCAAAATGTGGTTCAACATTAAGTCAAAAATGTGATCCACAAGTATTATAATAATTCAACATTGATATCTATAATTCTGTTAATTCAATTTTATGCCTTCACCCACTTACAAGGCCAAGACTACTAGACTAGCCTAATATGTCAAAATAATATAATAATATGAAAATGAAAAATAAATAGAAAATGAAATGCAATGGAAGTACGAATTAAAATGTGCAGGTTGTATTGAAAATTTAGCTTTAGTTTTAACTATAAATGTGTGAATTGTTTCATTAAGCATGCTCATATATTTGCATTAAGAAAAATGTTATCCTAAATCAAGTGGGAATTTATTTACTTCCAATGACCTTTAAAAACCCACAAATGGACTTCTATCTTTATCTACTAAATCATGAATCCCAAATGGGATTTATACAAATTTCTCAATTTCCAAATTAAGGGTTAAAAGAAAAGGCATCCAAACACACCCCCCAAGTCTATTTTCAATTATGTCATCTCATATACTGTATAAACAATCCCTCCCAAATGAATAAAAATAAAAATAAAATTGTTTAACTGGATTTGAAGGAGCAAGTAACAATAAAATAAAATAGTTTTTTCTTTAGTGGTGATTAAAAATTCTTGACCCACTAGAGACAATTTGAAAGGATTACCTTAATATTATGATGGGTGATATGGAATAAAGTTGTTGAAGTTAAGAATTTCAAGTTCAAATGTCGTTCAAAAAAGCCAAATATTATAATATAATATATATAAATGAATAAATGTTAATAATAATATATATATATATATATATATATATATATATATATATATATATATATATATATATAATTATAGTAAAGTTCTCTCTTGAAAAGATACATTTCATAATTTTAAAAATAACTTTTAATATTTTCATAATTCAAATTTATATTAAAAGAGTCTTTTGGAAGAGATGTTTTTCACAATGTCTCTATTAATGATGCATAATAAAAATAAATGTAGTTGCATAAAAGTTATTACTTCAATTTTTTTATTTTTTATTTTTGAAGTCTATTGCTTCAATATTCAAGAGACAAAAATTAACAATTTTTATATCAATTATATACATTGAAAAAAGAAAAACTAATTTATAGATTGTACCTCTAGAAATATCTTTTATAATTCCACAAATCAAGTTTATATACCTTTACAATTGTTGTATCAATGATACATAACAAAATTACACTGAAGTGGTTCTTCAAACACTTGTGTACAATTCCATAAAATATAATTTATATTAATTAAATGTGTTTGTTGAAAATTTTATAAAAGCCACACAGTAAAAAACAATGAATTTATACTTCCATAATTCTACAAATTTGAATTTTTATTAATCTTGTCTCTTGAAAAATATCTTTTACAAATTTCGTACAGCCCATATCTAGAAAAAAAAAATTTGTTTTTCTAATATGACAACCATGTAAGATAATACTAAAAATGCATACTTTAATATGAATTTGATTTTTTGTAAAATCAACAAAGACTATTGAAAAAGAATCTTTTATGTGAAATAATAATTAAGCAATCGATCCTCAAACGGAAATCACAATACGATGCTATCATATGTGAGGCAGATATCAAAACTTATCTTAGTGGGTGTTAGGAAGCAAGAAAGAGGCGGAAGCGTTGAAGGAAATAGCCAGGAATTGTTGAAGCGAAAACAAGTAAACAGCTTTTATTCTTGTAATACCGATCAAAAGTGATTAAAATATAATATTTGAAATGCGAAGGTGCAAGCCTTTGAGAGAATAAGTGTTAACAAAAGCATAAGAGATTCAAAATTTAGATTTAAAACTTTAAATATGGATCATTATGAGTTTAGAGTTCAATTTTATAAATAGTAAAAATGTATTTTTTAGCATGAACCCATTGGTGTCTTTTTTTTTTTTTGAGGCTGTCGAGCTGCGTTCACGTCGTTTATAATCTTATGTGCTTTTAAAAGCACAAAGCTTAGGCGCCTGTGCCATATTCCACACTCATAACTTGTAATCTTATATTTTATAAAAGCTCGATCTTGGACCTGTATATTAAGTAATTTTACTCATTTCTGAGTTTGTGCCTTTAAATGTATATCATTGATGTAAAAATTATAAAATGTACCTCTTAAAAAGAAAACCTTATAAAAGGAACAAAAACTATTGCTTTTGTAACTATCTTATTATAAGAAAATTTTCCCCAAATTACCAATTTTAGTGATTTTTTTTTTCAAGTTGACTTATAATTTGAAAAAGTCCACATAGGGTCTGCCCTATATGTAAAAGTTATTACTTATGCCCCTCCCATATAGTTCCTAGGGTCCCATGTGTATGTCATACTTCAGGATGAGTTATTTATGTTTCACTATACACCATATTTAATATATTTGGAAATTATGTGGATGTACTTACTCTTATTTCATGCATTCCATAAAGAAAGAGTTTTTAATTAAATTTATTTTTATGCTTGTTATTTGTCTTTAAATGCTTAAAAAGATAGTGTTGATGTAAAATGTAAAAAGGGATTTATTAAAAAAAGCATAGTTGAAAAACACCAATCATAGCTCACACTAGTTGAGGGTTGGATAGGCCATAGAAAAAAAGTCATAATACTAAAAACACATTATAATGTAAAGTGAATTACGATATTAATATATATATATATATATATATATATATATATATATACTCAATTGGAAAGAAGAATAATAATTTTTCTTAAATACGATGATGATAAATAGATATTTAATTAGATTTTATAATATAAATGCAAATATATATATTGGCTTCGTTGGGCTCTGAAAGGAAGGATGATTTTTTTATCATTCTTGACCTGAAATCATTCCTCTAAATCTTTTTAACTGCCCAATAAGTAGTTGCTCATGAGATTTAGATTTTATTTTATATTTGTGTTATCAAATAGTTTTTATCGATGTTTGGTTTTATCGTCTTTTTAAGCCGTTTGTTTTTTAATAAATGGTTTTATTGGCGTGAATATTGTTAAGTAAATACAATTGTAGCGATTTTATTTGTGTGGCAACCGATTAAGGCCGAATAAGGTAAGATTTTATCAATTGAAGATATCAATTTATAATCTTCTCTGATCTACATCATATATTATAAGTTCAATCAATAATATTTTCCTTTAAAAAAATAGATTTTTATAATATTGAAATGATCATTATTTTTTATGAAAATATTTTTTTACAACAATAAATTAAAATTTTTAGTATATTTTGAAACTCAAAAAATATTTTGAAAATAATTTTATAATATTTTGAGAATATAACTCTCTTTCAAAAAATCCTTAATTTATTTTTATTATTTATATATTTTAAAAACTAATTATATATAATGGTTTATTTTTAAATCTTTTATATTTGTTCCATTTTTTTTAAATAATATTCAAGAAAATATATGCTAAAAAAAATATCATAGGAAAAAATAACCATTTTCCTTTTTTTGGTTGTAAAGTATATATTAAAATATTGTCTCAAAAAAAAGTATATATTAAAATAAACAGAACCCAAAAAGTGATTGGTGAACTTAATCATTAAATCTTCAAATATACATAATGACTGAGATAATGTTAAGTATTTTTTTTAATATTTTATTTTGTTTATATATAAAAATCTCCTTTTAATTAAATAATTTGTTAAACAATTAAGGTCCGGCTCAGATGATAAAAATGGTAAAAGGGTAGGTTGAAATGGTAAAATAATTTATTTTATTGTTAATATTTTTAAAAATTGATTGGTAATATTTCATTTTATTTCCTTAAAAACACTCAATCTTTATAATTTGATTGTACATACTAAATTTCCAATTCTGCTTTTTGTTAGAACATTAGGTCCAGCCAGCTATAAGCAGGCTGTGTGGACACCTGGCCCAATGATATCCAATATTTATTCTTCAGACAAATTATACTGTAAGATACAGTAATATTCTCTTTTCTCAATATGAAATATAAATAAAACTATATAGTAAAATTTGTGACTTTAATTATAAGCCATAAGATAATTGTGGAATTCATGAATGGGATCATGAAAATCCAAGGACGACAAGGATAGTTGATTCCCCAACCTTTCGCGAGTTACGCCCACTTTAACGTTTAACCCTACCTTATAATTTCAGAGGAAAAAGTAATATTGAATTAGTTGTGTTAAAATTTTTATAAAGTCCTATAATAGTTAGAGGAAAAGATGGATTCCATTTACCAGCCCTTCTTCTTTTTTTTTTTTCTTTTTTTTTTTTTTCATATTTAAACTTAATAAAAAAATATTTTTCAAGTCCTGTTTTTATAGAATAGTTCCCTATTATTAAAATAAAAAATAAATATTTTCCATTTTTCAAACTAAAAATTATTTTTTGTTTTTAATAACAGAAAATTAGGAGTGTGTGGATAAAATACTTTAAATTATTTCTTTAAGACTTTTTAAAAAATTTCAAATAGATTTTTGTCTCATTAAATAAAACAAAATTAGTCTAGAATCCCTTGTTTTTGAAAACGGATATTGAGGACAATTTAGTAATTTTTACGTTTTTTGTGTTTTAAAAAAAACAAAATTGGAACCAAATCATTATCTTTGTTTTGCTTCTTCTCGTTATTTTTTTAAAGGAAATAATTTTTAAAAAACAGAAATCAAGCAGGCCTATTTTTTTTTTTTATTTTTAAATATCTATTTTCGAAAATAAAAAATCTTTTTTGTTTTGTTTTGTTTGCTTTTTCTGTTTTTGATTCTTTGCTTGTGGAGGTAAGGGATGAATGTGGGAAGGTTGATATCAATCCACCCGCCATTTGACTTCATTAATCTGTCCAATTTGCTGAATTATTTTGCCGGGCTGCATGCACTTTCTTACCAGCCAAACACATTAATGCACATTTATCAGAGAAAATTTGTAAAATTTGCGTGTTAAAAAATAAATTAATAAAAAAAAAAGAAGAAGAAAATGATTTATCTGTAAAATGCTCGTTATTACTGTACCCCATAAGGGTTCAGTCAGGAAAGTACTTCCGAATCAGAAGTTGATAAATCCAACTGGGGAATGCACAATATTTCTGAACTGAATTTCTAGGCAAATGTGAAAACACTCTTGCAAATATCGCTACTCTGCAGGGATAATTCTGTAAATTCATAATTCCCAAAAAATTGAATTAAACGCTACGACAACAATGCTTCCACTATACAACCAACCCCCATCCAAAACACAAAAACAAAATTAAAATGCTTCCAGAAAACAGAAACAAAAAATACATGCTTCCAAAAAGGCAAAGCCTTAGGCACTCACCGGACCCGGCGTTGGCGGCGCCGGCGGGCTATAAGTCGGCGCCACAACCATGGTATTCTGAGCCGGCGGTGGAGGGCTCGGCGGCGACGGCGGCAGCGGAGGAGGAGGAGGGAGGAGGAGGATTCAGATTGGGGTCCGGGCTAGGGTTTGGATTTGGATTTGGATTCGGATTCGGATTGGGATTGGGATTGGGAACGGGATTGGGGGTGGGGGTTGGGTTGGGAATCGGAGTGAGAAATGGGGTGGGGGTGGCAGTGGGATTTGGGTAGACCGGCGACGGGGACTGGTGGCAGGAGTCGCCGGAGCACTTGTGGGTCTTCTGAATGCTGTGCCGGAGTAGGCCGATGCCGATGACGAGTCCGGTGACGGCGAGGACTGTGACGATGAAGATGAAGATCTTGGTGGCTTTGCCTACATAACACATTGTGCTTTCCTCACCTCGCGAACGGAGAATCCGAGGGCTTAAGAGAATTCAGAGCAAATGAAAGTGGATAGCTTCCAGTTACAGTATAGTCCTTGCAGTTCATGGCGTTTGGTACGAAGAAGAAGAAGACGATGAAGAATGGGGATGCATTTAGCTGTCCTGAGGCGTCGTTTTGGTGGGGTATGTGATGGAACGTGAAGCACAGTGAAGAAGAAGAAGAAGAAGAAGAAGAAGAAGAGAGTGGAAGCGCTTTTACCAAATAAGGTTTGGTGCTTTTAGCGACCTGTAGGCTGTCGTTGCAGTGACACCTTCAAGTAAATGCCCCTTGCCTTTTACCATAATTACCATTCGCCCCTTTCTCGCCTTGCTTAGCTGTCCTTTGTCTTTACAGTTTTAAATAAACTTACCTACCTCGAAAACAAAAATTAAATAATCTATAACAATATAGGCTCTTTTTGAGGCTGCGATTAAAACTGGTTGAGGTAATAAAATTGTGTTTTAGGTCTAAACATAATTTTAGAATGTTTAGTTAATTTCAAAATTTATAAATTATGACTCATAATTGACATTTTAAAACTCGCTTTATAAAAAAAGAGTAGCACTGCTTACTATTAAGTATTATTTTTTTTTATTTTTAGATAAAAATAGTCCCCAACAACTTTTATATTTATAATGAACCAAATATGCTCTAAACTTTTCACGTATCCTCACTCTTCAGAAACTACCCTCACCAATTATTATTCTTTAGCGAATTCTTCATCTCTAATATTACGATGATCAGAAAGTTTTCGACGGCCGTCAATTCCTCTTTACTCAGCAGTGTTTTTCTTTCATAAATATTTAATATTGGAATGTTAAATTAACAATTTTTATGTTTTTAATTATTTCATATTGAATATTATAATGAATTTTTTGGTCATCACTATTTTTGTTTATTATCATTATTGTATTAACAACATTAGTTTAAAATTATTAACATTAACATCAAAAGGAAGATACATGTATGAATAACTATCAATTTTGGTAATTTTATATTAATTACACTTTTAGTTTTATCAAACATGTAAAAACATCAATTCTATATCGCAGTAACTTTAATCAAACGTGTCTCACTATTTATAAAACACAGTTTTATAACCATAATTTGTTAAACACATATTTTTAAATCTTTTTTTTTTCATCACAACCCCGAACAAAGCCATACACTCTTCCTTTTAAACTATTGCTTACATTCTTATTATTATAGATTTATTTTTTGTTTCTCACTCTTTCTTAGTTATAAAAATTAAATAATCAATTTAATTTTGGTACTTTAATAATAATTAAATATAAAAATAATTGTGAATATTTAATTTTTGTTCAAATAAAAATTAGTTGTGATCTCAATCAGTATAATTAGAATAAATTTATTATTAACATAATCATTATATTTTATATTATTGAATATTAATACTTTTTAATTAAATAAAACTTGTTTTTCTTTTCTTTGTTCTTTCGCTCAATTTTTTATTTAATTTTTTGCGGGAGGAGTCCTACGAAGTAACTGCCAAACGTATAATTAGCAAAATAAATTTAAAAAAATCCAAATAAGTTTAAGTATGTATTACTCACTTTAATAAAAATTATTTCAGTTGAAAAGGCATCAATATGAAAATAAAGGAGTAATATTTCACCTCAAACTCCTTTTTTTTATATATTAATGTTAAATAAATTTTCTTTTAAATCCTAATTGAAAGAAGAATTTAGGCATGTTTGTTTATGGTTTTTTAAAACCGTTTTTATTTAAAAAAAATAAGAAAAATAGATAATACGAATAGCTCCTAGTTTTTTTTTAATTCTCAAGGATATGAGAGAATATATAAAACATTAGGTTTAGACATAAGAATAGCTTTTAGAGAACACCAAAATAATATTTTTTATATTTTCAAAAGTAGTATTTTTTATTTTTTTCAAAATAGTATTCTATATGTTTTTAAATTGTCTCAAATTATGTTCCTTCATTTTCAAAAACTATTTTTAAAAATAATTTTTAAAACATGAATTCTCCCACTTTAACTTCATGTACACTTGATTTAGTCTATGATAAAACTTTCAATATTTATAAGATATAAGGTGAAAAAGGGTTGAGGTAAAAGGTCATGGATTCTAGATGGAAGCCACCATTATTCCACATAATATATCATTTAAAAAAAAAAACTCTGGAAGTAACTTTTTTCCTTTTTTTTTTTTTTTTTTGTTTAGATAATTCCATTTATTGAGCGTTTGCTTATTGGAGAAAGCAGCACGTAAAACCTTACGTGCATATACGGAATTTTATATGAAGCCAATTCTGTAACTCACACGTCCTAAAAGCCTGTCAACAGATTTTTTTTACTATTTCACCCACTCTTTATTCTTTCCTTTCAAACTTTTTTCATACTACCGATTTTCTAGAAAATTTTATATCGTACATCTACAAAAATTATTACTCTTTTAGTCTTTTATATTTTTGAATTAAATAAATAATTTTTTAAACATGTTTTACCTATAATATATTAACTACAGATATAATATTAAATACATATTTATTTTTAAAATATAAAATAACTTAGTGGCAGAAAAAAAAAAAAAAAAAAGTTACTCACTTACACAATACACTGAGCTTTCAAGGAGGATAAATCGGAAACCGAGCCAGACAGACATGTCCGCCACGTCACCATCTTGGGGTGTAGCTCACGTCACCTCTCTGCCGTATTCACCTATGCCCTCAACATTCATTCTATTTACGAGATTGCCCCTCCCCCCCAGCCAAAACCGCCACGTCATCAACCAATGGCTGCAGCGGGCACGCCATCCTAGATTCGTTTCATGCTACAAAGACGCGCGTGATTTACGCGTGCATGACAGGCCGAAGTAAATTCATTTCCCATTCCCCCATGAATTTTTTTCACTAAAGATTCTCCGTTTCCTCCTCCCATCAAATTTAATTAATTCATTAACATCCTTAAGTGTACCTATAAAATATATGTAGAAAAATGCAACATGTCTAATTTTATTAATCGGAATATTTTTTTAGTAAAGTTTGATACTAATAATAATAATTAATAAATAAATAAAATAAAATAAAATAAAAACCCAACTAAAGTTTTAATATTAATTATTTATTATTAAACCCTTCCATTACTTTTTATGTCATAATTTTAATCATATTTTTCCATATCTAAAGTTTTCATTTATTTTTTTTATCTTTTTTATTTTAGACCAAAAAATTAATCTGAGAAAGGGTTAGTGATGGATTACAAAAGATGGGATATTGACTTTTTTTTACATTATTTAAAATCATTAATTTATTAATCAAAATATATCTATATATGATAATGGCAAAGGGAGTGGTTTTGGATTGAATATAAGTATATAACCAAATGAAGATGCGGGCTTTAAGTGTTATTAGCCTCTAGGTTTATTGTAGATTTGGGCCTATGGCAGCCCAATTGTGAGGATCTCATGTGGGCCAAACCCAACTTCCCAACAATGTTCATAAGTAAGAAATTTCTTGAACCGTGCATTGCCAACTACGATTTCTCTCATTTTTCAGACAAAATCGTGAATACAATTACGTTTTTATTTTCGTACTAAAGCCTACACCTGGTGAATCACGCTTTTACTAGATAGGATCAGAATGGGAATTATTTGCTTTCATTTTCAGACTAAAGTCAGAGAATGAAGAACTACGGCTGGGTGACAAAAATGAAACTATATCACCAACTACGGCTTCTAACTTAAATTAAAAAAATAAAAAAATTTAAACATCTTTCCTAGGCGATTTGAAAAAGGCTAGATTTGATAATAGCTTGGAAAGAGACTTAAATTCATTATTTGTTTAAAAAGAAGGGTCATTTTGACCCAAAACTCAAACAAAGGATCCTGAACGTCATAGAATGGGCAAAAGTACAAAAACACCCATTATATTTTTTTGCGAATATCCAACTAACATCCCCAAACTTATTTTTAAGTCCAATACCCCTAACGTTCATACTCGTAACTCGACTAAACCCCTCCCGTAACCCAAGTTGCTAGGTAGAATTACGGTTGTGAATCTCGTCGTTAGTTGCTGACGTAACCCCCACATGCATCTTCATACATGATACAAAAGCCCTAAAATCCCTTTTATTTATCTTGCCATAACCGATTTAGAGAGAAAAAACCCTAGATTGCTCCTAATTACTATAAGTCGTTGTGCCATCTCCATTGTTGCAACTTTTATGTCATCTCCATTGCTGCAACTCGTTGTGTCATCTCCAGTGCCCTAATCAAAAGATGCATCTCCGTTGTTGGTACTCCACCACCGTCATCCCCCTTAATTTATCTTACCACAACCAATTTAAGGAGAAAAAAGCCCTAGATTACTCCTGATTGCTGTTAGTCATTCTGTCATCTCCATTGCAACAACTCGTTGTACTATCTCTATTACCCCGACCAAAAGATGCATCTTCATTGCTACTAGTCCACCATTGTCATTGTCATTGACAACTTTTTTTTTTATGGATATGATTTCGATGTTGTTTTGAGGTATTGGCTCATTTAATTGTCCTTACTGGTTGAAGAAATTGAAGCATCATTGTAATTTCTCTTTGTATGCGGAAATTGAAGTGCATTACCCTATGTTTTTTTTTTTAATTTGTTTATTACTTGTCTTTGTTGTTGGTGTTCTGAAAGTCCAATCGTTAGAGTGTATTTGGAAAGTGCGGTTCGGAGTCTATTATTTGCATTTGAAAGTGTATTGAAAATGCAATGTTGTTGTAAAGTTCAATTTTATATCCAATTGAATCAAGTTTTTGGTTTGTATTGATTGTCAAATGAATCAAGTTTTATTGAGATGTTGTAAAGTTCAATATTATTAGTGTATTTGGAAGTGTGTATTGAAGTGCAATGTTGTTGTAAAGTTCAACTGAATCAAGTTCAATTTTGATTGTGGAATGAATAAAGTTTTGTTGAGATGTTCAATTTAATTGTATTTGGATTGTTTTTAGCTGAGATACCAAAATGCCTCTCTTTTTCTCAGTGGCCAAACAGCCATGTTATTTACACCCGTCATTGTGTTTTTCAATGTCATGCAATAATATTCCACAACACCATTAAAACAAATATGAAATTGAAGCTACAACAGTTTTCGCCTAAAGTCTCAATTAAGCCTGCATTTGCATTCATTCACGTGTATACCCCTAGATTATTAAATCACTGCACATTGAATTTTGTTGAGAAAAAAATGGCGATGCTTTGGGAATTCACTTAATATATGATCCATCCATGTTATCATTATGACCATGTCTATAGAAAAATATACTGCTAGCCAATTCTGCCATGAGAGTTGAAAATCTAGTTAAGTAATTGGTTTGAAAAGTTATTGAATGTTTCCACTTCAAACAATTCACAGAATCCCTTGAACCAAACAAAAGGCAAATAAACAAGGGAAGGGTTACATGAAGCTCGAACTTATATAAGCTCAAAATTTTTATCGTTAGATTTGGATTCTTATCACTTTTTTTAATAGGGTTCACAAAAAAAATGTCAGAATATTCTGATCCAATAGCTAAAAAGCTCGAGCTTATATGAGCTCTTTTTTCAGCCAAACCCAATAAACAAATGGAAAAAGAGCAAATTTCAGGCCATTCTATATAGATCAATCCTAAAGAAGATGAAGTCATGATACACAATCTATCTAAATCTTTCAATCGGTGTTTTAAATGGAAAAAAAAAAATGAAAATTCCAAATTTATCTAAAAAATTTCAGGAAAAACTATTTCCTAATTTCACTTCCACAAGTTCTTCATACCATTTTCCGAAAATGCAAAAGATAGTAAAAATAAAGGCTAGTCTTTCGATTATATTGGGGTTGAGCATGAATTATTTATTCTATTAGAAACGGGAAAATACCCAATGAAACCTCCTTTACTGTCAAACAGACAATCGATATACGCATGTTATATATGAACAAGAATAATAACTTGATCTCTGACTAAGTTATACTGATACCTAAATCGACGTAATCCCTACTATAAAGAATAATAAAATAAAATTAAAAAACGAATAAAATAAACAAAACGAAGTTCTCGAGTTTTTTCAATATTATATCAAGTCCATCTAAAACAATAACATAAGATGCTATTTATAAGCACCAAAAGAAAATCCTAATGGATAAATTCCAAAAATCCTAAGAGATAAATCCTACAAAACCCAAACAGATAAATCATAAAAACCCTAACAAATAAATCCTAAAAACCCTAACAAATAAATCCTAAAAAGTACGATTAAATAAATAACTAATAATAATAAAAATCATAATCACTCGTAGCTCTATCTCGCTAGCGCTGACATTTGAAATTCTATTCCATGCCCCCCAAAGACAAGATATATTCATAAATAAGATAAAAGAGAAAAGGGGGAAGATCCCAAACAATCCTTTACTTAGCACAATGGTCGCTTTTCACCTTCACCTCCACCTCAGGGATCACCATCACCTAGGGTTTTTTCCCTTTCTTTTCCCCCAAATCGACAGCACTAATTCCTCGGAGTTCCAAATCGAGGTGGAGGCCACGTCAGTAACTAACGATGGGATTCACAACTGTGAGCCTACCTAAGAACTTGGGTTACGAGAGGGGTTTAGTTGAGCTACGGGTACGAATGTTAGGGGGTATTGGACTCGAAAAGAAGTTTTTGGCATCAGTTGGATATTCGCTAAAATATAAGGGAGGGGTGTGTTTTTGTACCTCTGCCCTCATAAAATGTGTGTAGAAATGCATATAAGAAAAAAAAAAAAAAAGGGAGCCACTTGTTTGTTCATTTGGCTAACATTCATTATCTTCTCTGCCCCCTAAAACTAGAGGTCTCCATTAGCTATTCTGGAAGCTGCTTCTCCTCTTCTTCTGTTTTGCCTGACCACAAATTTTGGGATCATCTTCATTCATAGTCTCAGACACACTGATAGCAGTTTTTCCTGCTTGCCATGGTCACCATGGCAAGCATCAAGAATTCGAATATACCTTGTTTTGGAGATAAAAGTAGAGTTCACCAAGCTGAGTTTCTCTGGGCAATGCCATCAGTAAATCAATCTGCAAATGCAAGAGGAGCAAAACATGTTAACTGGTCGGCCTGGGCATGTTCTGTCTTTCAGGTCATGCAGTGTAGGCATGAGTATTCAAGCTGTGGCACCTGATATATCTACCACAGCAGCAGAGGTACTAGGAGATCCTTTTACTATCAATATCATACGGGACATGAAATGAACAACTTGTTGAGATGGGGGGTTTAAGGAAACTTGCCTCGTATTCGTATGGAGAAATTTAATTTGGTCACTCCATGGTTGCCCAGAAAATATGATGGCAGCTAAGGGCACATAGATCAGGGACAGTGAATTGGCCATTCTGAACCTTATCTACCAGACAGCACCTCCTCCCCGCCTCGGCAGGTGAATCAATGCATCTTGATCATCTACAGTGGTCCAAACTGTAGAATGCATGCATAAAGAAGGCAGGCATTATGTTTTTTGTTAACAAATGGCCCCACTTTGCCTCACATTAATATGCACTCATTTCACGTGTAAAGATATGGACAGTTGATAATGTTTCTCCCTGCTTTATAAAAGAAAGGCAAGACTGAAATAGTAAGGACTAAGGAGTAGCACCTCTCTCCATATTCTGAAAGGCCAGCCTGAAAACACCTTTTCTTTCTTTTGCTCGAAATATGCAGGCTCCAACTCCCCTCTCCGAGAACCTCGAGAAGATCCTAGCTAACTATGTGCCACTTTATGTAATGCTCCCTGTAAGTCACAAGCAAGTTCTGTTTATAAGCATTTTTACATATTTGTAGTAAAATAGCAAATGGACAAGAATTGTATGGGACTGACCTGATTATTTTGCATATGTTTGAAGCTGGGAGTCGTAACAATTGACAATGCTCTGGAAAACAGAGACGGGCTTGAGAAACAGCTCAAAGAGCTGAAGGCGGCAGGTGTTGATGGAGTTATGGTAGATATCTGGTGGGGGATCGTGGAATCCAAAGGTCCGAAGCAGTATGACTGGAACGCTTATAGGAGCATGTTCAAACTTGTTCAACAATGTGGACTGAAGATACAAGCCATAATGTCATTCCATCAGTGTGGTGGGAATGTGGGGGATGTTGTTAACATCCCTCTTCCCCAATGGGTACTTGATGTTGGGGAATCAGACCCTCATATCTTCTACACTAACCGAACTGGCAACAGGAACAAGGAGTACCTTACAATCGGTGTGGATAACCAGTCTCTCTTTGGAGAGCGTACAGCTGTTCAGGTCAGTCATAAAACAAACTTCATTATCTGCAGTTTATTCTGTCATAAAATATGAAATTGCGCTACTTGCTTGAGTCCTGATCAATACGGTCAACTAGTTGGAACAAGTGCTTGCTCTACTCCTTTGTTTCTAAAATATTGCTTATTGATTTATGAAGATCTATAGTGACTATATGCAAAGCTTCAGAGACAATATGTCGGACCTTTTAGAAGCTGGACTTGTGATAGACATCGAAGTGGGGCTTGGTCCTGCAGGAGAGCTCCGATACCCCTCTTATCCAGAGAGTCAAGGATGGGTTTTTCCAGGAATTGGAGAATTTCAGGTAATACTAGGTTTTGAAACTTTAGCAGCATAGTATATAATAAGCATTAACACAGCCTAGTATCACAAACTCGAATTCTTC
Source organism: Tetrastigma voinierianum (assembly GCA_016808115.1). Classification (NCBI taxonomy): domain Eukaryota; kingdom Viridiplantae; phylum Streptophyta; class Magnoliopsida; order Vitales; family Vitaceae; genus Tetrastigma; species Tetrastigma voinierianum. The sequence continues at coordinate 289,684 of JAEQBH010000543.1, read as the reverse complement.
AAGCTTAGGTTCTACTGGGATCTGCATCTTTTAACATATGGTGTCTGAAAAATATTGCAGTGCTATGACAAGTATCTCAAGGCAGAATTCTTAGAGGCTGCAACAGGTGCAGGTCACCCTGAATGGGAGCTCCCAGATAACGCTGGGGCATACAACGACACACCTGAATCAACAGAGTTCTTCGGATCAAATGGGACACACCTTACTGAAAAAGGAACATTCTTCTTGACCTGGTATTCCGACAAGTTACTGGGCCATGGTGATCAAATCCTGGAAGAAGCCAATAAAATTTTCTTGGGCTATAAAGTCAAGTTAGCAGCTAAAGTAACCACACTACCTCACTGTGTATATTTATTATAGTTCATATATCATCAATCAAACAGTTGACATTTAATCGATAAAACAGGTATCTGGAATCCATTGGTGGTATAAATCTGATAGCCATGCTGCAGAGCTTACTGCTGGATACTACAACTTACAGGATAGAGATGGATATAGACCCATTGCAAGGATACTCTCCAGGCATTATGCTATTTTGAATTTCACATGCCTTGAGATGAGGGACTCCGAACAAATTGCCAGTGCCAAAAGTGGACCTCAGGAACTTGTTCAACAGGTAGAAACTTCACAACATAATCCATATGAAGACCTGTTTTAGTCCATCAATGTAGAGTGCTAAGCAAGAAATGTTAGTATTACTGCATAATAGTAGAACAGTGTTCACACCCCCACCGGAAAAACATGTCAAAAAGAAACTTCAACTAAGACCAGCATTTACACTTAAAAGCTATCTACCTGTGATCTATTTCTCATCTTCAACCAAACAATGCTCAAGAAGAAGTACGATTTTAGATAAAAATAATTTAGGACATGATATGCTTGAAGGTATTGTGAAATAATGTGAACTTACATGATATGGATGTGCAGGTTTTGAGTGGAGGGTGGAGAGAGAATATTGAAGTTGCAGGTGAGAATGCGCTGGCAAGATATGACCGTGCTGGCTATAATCAAATCCTTCTAAATGCTAGGCCAAATGGAGTCAACAAAGATGGTCCACCAAAACTGAAGATGTCTGGGGTGACATACCTTCGTTTATCAGATGATTTGCTTGAAGCAAAGAATTTCAGCATATTCAAAACATTTGTGAAGAAAATGCATGCTAATCAAGTAAGCAACCTCCAATTAAGTACTTCACATATGATCAATTGGTATGCTGATCAGTTTCTTTCTTTCTTCTTCTTTTCCAGGATTACTGTCCTGACCCAAACAAGTACAATAGCCCTATAGTGCCTTTGGAGAAGTCAAAGCCAAAGATTCCATTCCAAGATCTTCTAGAAGCAACCAAACCCCTGGTGCCATTCCCATTTGATAAGCAAACAGATATGAGCGTCGATGGTGGCGGCCTTTCTGATTTGTTAGGTGGCTTGATAAGTAGGGGATCACTTCTATATTTAAGAGAAACCACATCTGAAATGGGAGAAGATGTGAGGCCAAAAGAAAAAAAAAAAGGAAGAAATAAAGTAGCTATTTTGAAATGCTAATAAAAGGCCATTCCATGGTTATGTCATGAAAATTTGAGGTATTTGCTTTATGAATAAAAGAATCTGCATTTTCCCCTTCTGGCTGAAATGCACAATCATGTTTCAGTTCATTACTTATGTATTCACCAATAATCATCAAAGGAACAAAATCCCTCTGTAAAGTGGTGGAACCTATGAATATCCCGCATTATAATCTTTCGACCTGTGAGCTTAGAAATGAGTCACATTACTGTGTGGCAATCTCCACATACACGAAGATTCTTGGTGATTCGAATTACTGTGTCTGGACCTGTGTTTATTAGAGCAAAAGGCGGCTAATCTCACTGTGATCCCAAAGCATCTTCTCTCACCTCTTCTTCCACATCATAGAACACTGAACTTGTATCAAGCTTGCATCCAGCTTCCTTCAGCCAGTAGTTTCAACTCTTCAACTTGGCATATATATGCTCTGTTTGTTTATGTGACTTATCACCAACTAAGAATCAATGAACCATATTATCTAACTCAATGAAGCTGTAGCCCGGCGATTTCTTCAATGCCTTTCTTCTCACCATGGCTCTTACCCTTTCCATATCATCCCGTCTTTTCTCAGCTGCAAAAGGATTGGAAAGGCAAATATAACTACTCACCCCTTTGGGGTTCATGTCAAACACTTTCTGAGCTGCAATCTCTGCTAGTCGAACAGTTTTGTGGAGTTGAGAAGCAGTAAGGAGTGCAGCCCATCTGTCACTGGTAGGTTCAACTTCCATTGTCCTGATGATCCCGTATGCTTCATCCAAATGCCCAGCTCGGCCAAGAAGATCCACCATACAGGAATAGTAAGAAAGTGCAGACTTCATATTACACTCCTTTTGCATTTTGTAGAAAATTTCTCGACTCAACAATCTAATTCTACATATGCTGACAAGATTGAAGTAAAAACACCATCATCTGGAACAAAACTGTTTGCTTTCATTCCATCCAGAATGGAGATAGCCTCCCTACCCCTTCCATGAAGCCTGTATCCTGCAACCATAGCACTCCAAGAAACCAAACTTTTGTCAGGCATCTCATCAAAGAATAATGACGTGGAATGGGAGCTAAACTTCCATATTTGGAATACATGTCTACCAGAGCAGTTCCCACAATAGTGTTTGAATCAAATCCTTTCTTAACATTCTGGCAGTTCCCACATGATGTGAATGCATGTATGGAGAAATTTAATTTGGTCACTCCATGGTTGCCCAGAAAATATGCTGGCAGCTAAGGGCACTTAGACCAGGGACAGTGAATTGACCGCTCTGAACCTTATCTATCAGCACCTCCTCCCCACCTTGGCAGGTGAATCAATGCATCTTGATCATCTGCAGTGATCCAAAGTGTAGAATACATGTATAAAGGGGGAAGCCATTATGTTTTTTGTTAACAAATGGCCCCACTTGGCTGATAAGAATTAGCTGCCTAGTTCTTAAATTTTCAGTAACAGAGGATTTCCAAATCAGATTGCCTAAAAAGGAAAAGAAATAAAAATCTTCAATTAATTTCTCCAGAGAATATTCAATCACAGCACCTTCAAACAATGAAAAAAAGGAAACAAATAAAAGGAGTAATTTCAGCCATCCTACTATGGGTAGGGGTGAGCATGTTTCGGTTAACCAAACTGTACCACAAAAAAAAAAAAAAAAAGCCGGCCATCTGTTTTTCGGTTTGACATTTATATAAACAAAAAACCTAACAATTAACATGATAGCCAAATCTTTGGTTAACCATACATCGGTTAACCAAAAAACCAATGTATTATAAACATTATATATTATATAATACGAATATTATATAGTATATTAAGCATTGTATTTTACCATAATATATAATATGAAACAATCTTATACATTATACTAATATTACATATCATATACATTGTATTTTATAATTTTAAAATAATATTAGTATTTTTGTTTTGGTCAAGACCGAAATCACGCTTTTGTAGTTTAGGCAAACACCTAGATTTGTATAAAACAAAAATCAAAACCAAACCTATAGCACCCCTTCCTAGCCCAACCCGTTTGGCGGGTCCAAACCGAGTCCGGGTTGCTCTAATGTCACTCAATCACCTTATCAAAACTTTATCAAAACACGCCGTAGCGTTTACACTTCGCTGGGCATAAAATCCTTTTTCAAATATGCGAAGCGCTTTTTAAAGGGTGCCCATTTCATTTCATCTGGCGCAAAAGTACAATTACTATAAAGACATATCAAGCCTTTTCAAATGATTTACAAAATAGATATTCAAAGTTGAAATTGTTTTACAAAATATCAATGTTCAAAAAAGAGATATGGGGTAGAATGTATATACGGAACATACCCGCAATTCTTTCTTTATGACTCGACGTCCTCTATCTTGCTTTTCGCTCCCGTTCAATCGGTGACCGCTGCATGTGATAAAACTACATGCTAAGCATTTTCATGTTTAGGCGGTTCTATACAATTCCATTCTCTAAGCCGCTTAAATCAAATCATGCATTTCACAATACTTTCATTTCAATTCGCAGAATTTGTTGTTTTCAATTCCACTTGTCACAATCTCTAAATCAATCTTAATTCGATTATGCCTCTTAACAAATTTAACCTATGTTTTTGATATAACGGATACTCCAATCACCAAAGACGGCCCCGATGGGCTGCAAGGCGGTATAAAAATGGTTTATAACACAATACGTGTCCCGCTGGCCGCTGACCGTTATTAAAAATCACCAAATAACACTATCATAATGAACCTGGCTGGGTCATTGACGGAGTGACACATCAATACACCGCGTTTCTGCAGATCGCTAGCGTATTTTGACCCCTATTGGTATATCAATCTATTCTTCATACGAACTAAACGGTTAACATTCGATTAAGGGCGTTCAAATCTTTTATAGCAACATACAGTACAATATGTACATTTGTATAAACTGTTCATTTTCAATACTCATGCAATTTTCATTTGCAAACATTCACAATCAATTTCTTCAAATCAATTAAAACAATTCAATATGCTTTTCATGATCTGCAACGCAGTTCAAATCTTAAACGATAAGGGACAGAGAAGATAGAACAAACCAAAATCGCCGCTTGATTCCGACTGAATTGACTAGCATGCTTTCCTCCGTCGCCCCTATTCAAATACAATGACAATCACATGTTATAGGTTATTCTAGAGTTTTTGGTCAGCCTTATGTCTACCCGACAATTCCTTCACTTGCAAATTTTCCGGGACACATGGGAGCCATAATTTGTTCATGCTTCCTTCAAGAAAATTTTAGCTCTACGAGTTTATTTTTGCAGGACTGAATCATCCTACTTGAACACCCAAACTCAAGTTACGGCATTTTAATGCCAAACTGGTCAATATGCTCAGCTCACTCGGTTACCTATCATATTCCCAATTTCTGGGTCTTAACTCCATAAATTATAATGATTCCTCTACTCATTCAAGCCTACGGTTCTAGCGTTTTTTCTCCAACTAGAATCATCCACCTGACACAAAACCTGCTATTGCATTTTACATCCAGACTACTCCAATTTGCAAAGCAGAATCAGACTGCTCTTACACATACCCACTCGACAAATTTCTCAAGACTTTAGTATACACTTGGTATACACTTCCTTCGTTAAATTATTCCCTGGGTCTATTTCCAATCTTAATCTCCAATCACTAATTCGAATATTAAACTCAACTTACTACCAAAACACTATAACACACCCAAACAGAACATAATCCGTGAGCTACCCGAGCTCACCTTTAAGCCCGTATTTGGGAGCCTTAGAGCTACAATTTGCTCCTTGTCCTTCATACATTCAGACCTATCTCTGCTGGGCTCTTTACCAATTGTAATCACTTCATTTTGACGATTATAACCCTTAATCTATACCAAAACAAAGAACGGGGGGTCTTGACAAATTTTGACAAGATTTCTTTCTAAAATCCAACATTTTCCCTTTTACAAACACTCCTCCAAACCAATCCAAAATAATGAAAAACAATCTCAAACTTAATGAAAACCATCCAAGAACACTTTTATACTACATTTGGGGTTTTATTAAACCCAAACACAAGTAGAAAGGGCGTTAGGGTTTGGTTTTTCTTACCTTAAATCATTTTCAATCTTCAATGCCAAGCTTTCTTCTTCAACTTGATCTCTTAAACTCTTGCTTTAATTGAGCAAGAATCACAACCTCCTCACTTTGGAAGCCCTAGCTCTCCCTTCCTCCGAATACGTGACCCTTCCTAAAGGACAGAAATCACGGTAAGAATCTACACAAGAACCTCCCACCCAAGCTCGTCGACCGACAAGTTACCATAAAGCCTAAGCCGTTAAACCGTATTTGGAAAACGCGTTATAAAATTTTTCACTTTTCTATCAAAATCACACCTTAGATTTAACGAAAATCCCAGCAAAGATAACGACCGTACCTGGTCAGTTTCAAAATACAAAATCACCTCGTATAAAAATATACACTCCCCAACGCTTTCCAAATGTCCAACTATTAACAATAAAGGACCTCCGGTCCTCATCAAAATATAAGATGTTGATCTAACTACCATACTTTGTCAAGAACCTCGTTCTTTTCTCAAAACCATGCATGGCTATTTTACAAAAGATATTTACATATACAAATGCCACATTTTAACTTTTACTATTTTTAATTTACACCTTATCTTATATATAATCACAATTACAAAGGTTCAGGACCGAGAATCCTGAAAAGGTTCCTTCGCTTCAAGACTTTTACACTCGAAAAATTATTTTAAAAACGTAAAACCGTGAGCCAAACTGCCTGAGTACTATAAGTTCTAAATGTTGTTGCTCATCAGATGTACTCCCAATATGAAAATCAGATGTAAATGGTTGTTGTAAATCATGGCGAGAAAACTCGAAGTTTTTGGCAGAAACCATTTCGAAAACTCAGGGTTTAAAACTATTTATACCGGCCAAACTATTCAAAACTATTTCATTGAAAACCGTTTCTAAAACTATTTCTCGGGCCAAGAAAACTGCTTTCGTTGGTGGTTAATATCCAAAGTGCTATACTGAAATCACGTACCAACCATCAGGCCCATTTCTAAATACCCAGACGTGATGCCACTAACCCTGAACCCGACATCAGAATAACCCTAACACTACTCAAATTAAGACGGTCCTGAACACGACGGATCTCTATAAACATACGGAACCTCGAACCAAAATGCCCTAAGTGGATGGAACCTCGGAACCAACACCCCATCGCCATGTACTAAGTCGCGCTAACTATATACCCTAACGCGCAGAGGCGACTCACTATATATTCTAGATCTAACCCCAATTGCCGACCGTATAATATAGTTAGTCATAATATCCCATAATCTTGCTACGCACAATCCGAAATACATACGACTCCGAAACTCGAAATTGCACCATCTGCGCTTTGGCTAAACTGCTCAAACTGCTTTTAAACATCAAATCAAACTTTCACGAAAGATAACAAGGGAGGTAAAAAATGTTTTATAAATTTATATTTTCAAAGCACCTTACAAACTTGTAATTTAAACACTGCTTTAGAAAAGGATTTTGAGTACTCACCTTTTCTCGACTAATTTCTTTCAAATCTCACTACACTCTAGATTCTCGTCTGATGCTCAAATAGCTTACACAATCCATACAAAGTACTAAACAATCTCAATTCAACGTTTTAACCATAAAACATACAATGTGGCTTTCAAAGTGACTATATCGAACTAATTTCATTCTAACAAAACTTTTTACATGCTAGTCCCATTCGATAGCGACATCGATAACATGATGCAAATCGACCAAACGCCCATACGCATTAAATGCCCCATAAAACTATCCGCTTTAGTCAACTGACTCGCGACTTTCCGCAGAGCCTTAAAAAATAATTCAAACATTTCGAAAATTTTTGTCCGACTTCGTTCGACTACAACTCGAAATTTCAACCCGAACTCGTCCGAAAACAATCTCAAATTCAGCCTGATCGCTCGAACACAGCCTCCCAAAAATTCCTAAAAATTCATAAACTCAGCTTTTAAAATTTTTGACCGGGTTTACGACCTTTCACGCTCTAAGAAAATTTCAAGTCATTATATAGCATTTAGGCTCGAAATAACACAAATAGGAAAATTTCATACCTTTTAAAGTTTGACAAAAGGCTAAGATATTAGTACCTATGCGTAGCTCTCGTCGCATATACCAACTTGCTCTTCGCTCCGACGAAACCTACCGGTCCGATTCCAGAAACTGAGAAAGAACAAACAGAGTAAAAATTTAAAAGATCTCTCTCTCCTCCCACTTGCTCGTCTGTCAGCTTTTTGCTTTTATCTTTTTTTTTTTTTTAATTACTATTATTATTATTATTATTATTATTTGGGATATTATAACTTATATTGCCTCATTCGATCCATTTTGCCCCGAAAATTTTATTTCTTTTCGGGCCACTTATTTTAAATGAACTCAAGCCACTTCCTAGCTTCCGAGATTTTTGAAAATCTCTATCCCCGTTCTCATGACTTATCACCTTAAATTGCAAAATATTCCGACTCGGTTCCCAAAGATTTGACAAACTTTTTCCGTCACTAGGATTTCGCATATCTAATTTAACGGCACATCCGTTTCATCATCCGGCATCTGTAGAATTTCTAGTTTCCTCGAACAATTCCGTGTAATTTATTATTATTATTATCCTTTTAAAATTACATAATTGGAATTTCACCCATCCACTTTCCTTAATTGCAAAGTAACATAATTCTTTGAAAACTTTATCATTTCACCCTTAAATGATCTTTCAAAAAATTCTATTACATTTAAAAATAATATGAAGTTCTTAAGACATATTAATCTACTACATAATATACCCCGTACACCTCTCGGGACTCGGCGCATCCTCTCTCTCAAACCGTTTTACTCAAAATGAGTTTCCAAGACCACTTTGGTCTTAAATATCCTATGTCACAGAAGGCCCTTTGTCGGGCTTTCTTTAAAATCCATTTTGGTTTAAGTTCTCCTAATTGCTGCTTGCCCACTATTTGTCTCTTTATTTGCATTTAAATTTCATTAATCACACTTAGACATTTCTTTTCTTTTCTAACTTATGACCCTTAGGCCTTATTTCACAATTTCCAATTTTTTCGCCTCTTACTGGGTTTATTTCCTAAGTTCAATTAATTTCTATTTTAGCATTTAATATTTGCATTTGGCTTTTTAGCCATATAATAATTTAATCAACATTCATTTAAATACCTCCCTGAAAATACCTTGCAAGTTTTACTTCAATTTTATACCTGTAATATATAATAAAATTATAAAAAAATTTTTAAGTGCATTTCATGCTACAACTTCCCACTTAAGAAAATTTCGTCTCTCGAAATTTGCTTCCAGTCAAACAGGTCATGGATACTATCGGGGCCGATCGTTTCTTCACTTTCCCAAGTGGCTTCTTCGATCTTGTGGTTTCTCCACAGCACTTTAACTAACAGAATCTTCTTGTTCCGCAATTCTTTCACTTCTCGAGCCAAGATCTCAACTGGCTCTTCCTCATAGGTCAAATTTGGTTTCAACTCAAATGTATCCGAAGAGACTACATGTGATGGGTCTGATCTATACCTCCTCAACATTGAGACATGGAAAACATTATGGATCTTTTCCAAGTCCGGAGGTAATGCCAATCTGTATGCCACTGGACCCACTTTTTCAATCACTTCATAAGGGTCAATAAATCTAGGGTTCAACTTGCCCTTTTTCCCAAATCTCATCACTTTCTTCCAAGGCGATACTTTCAAAAACACTTTTTCGCCGATCTCATATCGAATATCTTTTCTTTTCATATCGGCATATGATTTCTGTCTATCGGTGGCCACCTTCAATCTTTCTTTGATCATTTTCACTTTTCATAGTCGATCACACAACTCCTTAACATATCTTCCAGAATCTGAATCACTCTTTTTCGGGCCGTCCATCCGCCCTCTGCGGTGGAACGCTAGGCCGTCTCGTCCGAGTGCCTAAAGCCTCGCACTTTCTTCTCCTAAAATCAAGTAAACCCTCGGATCTCTTTGGCCCGAAAAATGGATATTGAATCCCATGCAATCGAACTATTTCTCGATATACAAAGCCTTTGCTAGCTTGTCAAGTGAATAGTCGCTCACCGGTAGGAAGTGAGCCGACTCGTCAACGGGTCCACTACGACCCAAACCAGTCATGCTTTCTCGCCAATGGTAACCCAACTACAAAATCCATGGTAATTCTGGGTCTCATTTCCACTCCGCATTTCGATAGTCGCAATAATCCCAAATGAATCTCGATACTCGCTTCACCTGGGCAAACCAAACACTTGGTTACAAACTCTGATACATCTCTTTTCATTCCGGACCATCAGAATGACATTTTCAAATCTTGATACATCTTTGTGTTACCAGGATGGATAGCAAAAGATCCACTATATGCCTCTCAAGTCAGCTTTCTCTCAAATCATTAATACTCCGCACACAAAACCCGATCTTTATAATACAAACCCCATCTTCGCCATCAGAAACTTGATTTCTTTACCATTTCCAATCTAACTTACTATAGCATCAATTTTCTCTTTTTTTTTTTTTGTGCCTCTAGCACTCGATTCAACAAACTCAGTCTCGCTATCAATTATGTCACTATCAGACATCATCGCCTATCAACGCATAAATGAGCATTCAACGTCAAGCATTTGCATCATCTTTCGACTAAAGCCGCCACCACTACATTGCCTTTCCCGCAGGATAATAAATCACACAACTAATTTTATCAATTTCTATCCATCTCCGTTGTCTCAAGTTGCTTAGTTGTGAGGGCAAATACTTAAGACTCTTAAGGACGGTGTAAATGAAGCACTTTTTCTCTAATACAAGTAGTGTCTCCAAATTTTCAATGCAAAAACAATCGCGTTAATTCCATCATGCTGGGTAGTTCTTTCTATGCAACTTCAACTGCCTCAAGCATAGCTACCACTTTACCCTCTTGCATTAAGACAGATCCAAGTCCATTTAGTGAAGCTGGCCACTAAAGATCACATATTGCAAGATCGGGTGAGGTAGAACGAGCCACCGGTTAGAATGCTCGGCTTATCAAAACTTCTTTGACATTCTTACTTCCCCCATTCAAATTCACATTTTAGGCAGTCGTCATTGGGCTGTGATCATGAAAACATAACAAATCTTACGTAGTAACACACGGTCCCGAAACTCACCTTTCTGTGAGATCTCGGTGGTTTCCATTTAATAATCACCTCTATCTTCCTTGGATCCTCGAATTCCTTCTTACGTCTGAGAGTGTCGAGAAAGGACACTTCTCTCAACCAAAATTCACATTTGCTCAATTTTGCATATAACCTTTCCTTTCTCAAGGTTTCTAGCACTACCCAAAGGTACGCATCATGATTTTCCCGATCCTTTGAATACACAAGAATGTCTATGAACACTATGACAAGCAGTCCACATACGATTCGAAAACTACGATTCGTTAAAGTCCATAAAACTACTTGATTGCATTTGTAGACAAAAGCGGCATTACAAAGGAACCCTTAATGTCCCATATCGCATTCTAAACAGTTTGTACATCCACATCTTTAATTCTCAGCGATGATACCCGGATCGCAAGTCAGTCTTGAAAAGATACTTGCACCTCTCGATTAGTCGAACAAATCATCAATTACGGGTAGCGGATATTTATTCTTCACGATTGACTTGTTCGGTTAATACATAAGCAATACATAATTAAGTGTACCATCTTTTAAGCAAAAGCGGGGAGCTCCCGTGGTGATACGCCCGGTCGAATAAGCCCTTTTCTAGCGAGTTCTTGAAAACACCAATTCGATTCGCGACTCCCGTTGGGCGATTGAGTGATGTGACTGGATATTTGGTGTGCTGATGCGAAATTAACCAGCAAACTCAATCCACTCGGCGAGCAATCGCTGTGACTCTTAAGGCTGTGGGGTATTGCTTATAGGAATATCGGATACACTAGGCCTTACCTTTTCCGTTTCAATCACATAAGCCAAGTAGGCTTCACATCCTTTCCGCACCATTTTTCTCGCAGTGGCTACGGATATCACATTAGAGAGGTGGTTTGACTTTCTCATGGAGTAGTAACCTTCATCCTCGACCGGTGTTCTTAAGGTCACTATTTTCATTCTACAATCAACTGCTCTCGCTTGGTGTCAGACTAACCGATCTATCCCCAATATCACATCAAACTCCTTAAAGGATAATTCGATCAAATCCCCCAAAATTCATACTCTCGTATTTTGATGGGACAATCTCTATACACTTTCCCTTGGCCACCCTCGACCCTAAGGGGACTTATACCACTTATGTTTGTCCTATTAAGACCCATTGAAGATCCGTTAATCGAATCACGTCATCCTTTATATGCAAATCACGATGCATCATCATAAAAATTTTCAAAATCATTTACAAACAATTTCAAAATCATTTCATGAGAAACGCTAAACTGGGCTCGTGCCAAAATAACATGTAGCACCCGCCTCATTGACAGTTTGGCAGTGCGAGCGAGTGAGGTTGCTCTAATGTCACTCAATCACCTTATCAAAATCATTTATCAAAAACACGTCGTAGCGTTACACTTCAGTTGGCATAAAATCCTTTTCAAATATGCGAAAGCGTTTTTAAAGGGGTAAGCCCATTTCATTTCATTCATGCAAAGAAATGCAAATTACTATAAAGCATATCAAGCCTTTTGAATAATTTAAAAATAGATATTCGAAGTTGAAATTGTTTACAAAATATCAATGTTAAGAATATGGGGTGAATGCATATGTCGGAACATACTCCTTGATTCTTTCTTTATGACTACGACGGCTCATGATCTTGCTTTCTTTCCTGTTCCGATCGAATGCATAGCGTAGATGAAACTGCGCTAAGCATTTTCATGCTCGGTGGTTCTATACAATTCCATTCCCGGCAGTTTAAATCCGTCATGCATTCCTGATACTCTTTTCATTTCAATTCTAATCATACTTTCCAATTCCAATTTGTCACTTAATCTCAAATCAATTCAATTCGATTACGCATGCTTTCTAGAATTTAACCTATGTTCGATATAGGATAGCAGGAATCACCAGAGCATACCGCAGTCCCACTAGAATTTGCGAGACCGATATAAAAAACAGTTTTATAACCTGTCTGATCCAGAGTGGCGTGGTTATTTAAAAAAATCAATTAGTGAACACTATCGATCTACGGTCCAGTAGACTCTTGATCGGGTGACACGTCAATACAATCGTTCATGTTATTACGACCCTATTGAGGTATCTCCAATCTATCCTTCATACGAACTAAACGGTTAACATTCGGTTAAAGGCGTTCAAATATTTTATAGCAACATATAGTACAATATGTACATTTGCATATAAAGCAGTTCCAGTTCAATACTTATCACCGATTTTCATTTACAGTACATTTCCACAATCAATGTCTTCAAATCAATTAAAACAATTCAATATGTTTTCTTATTCGGCTAGAACAAATAGTTCAAATCTTGAAATGAGGATAGGAGAAAGATGAAACGGAAACGAAAATCATCAGCTTTGATTAGATCTTCGAGTCCTGCGACTAATCTGTTTCCTCCTCGTCAACCCACATTCCATCTGACAATCATATTAGTAGGATTATTCTAGGGGTTTTTGGTCAGCGTTTATAATACCGATATCCTTCACTTGCAAAATTTTAAGGGACATAGGCCATAATTTGTTAAGTACTTCCTTGAAAATTTTAGCTCTTTAGTCTATTTTAATAGAGATTTGAATCATCTCATTTTGGATGCTCGACTGATTACGACATTTAATGCCAAGCGGTCGGGTAACGACTCACTCGATTACCTCTTGTTATTCCCAATTTCAGGGTCTTAACTGCCAAATTGGTAATGGTTCCTTCTACTTATTTGAAGCTATGGTTCTAGGTTTCTTCTCCAATTGAATCATCTAATTTGGATCGCTGAAAACTCGAGTTATTGCATTTCTGTCCAGAGCCTCTCGATTTAATGTCCAATTTGTTCTTACGCATAGCTCCACTTTGACAAATTTACGGGCACTTTGGGAGGATTTGGTGCATACACTTCCTTGATAAATTATTCTACTAGAAACACATTTTCACACAGGAAATTTTGAATCGCTCAATTTGGATGAGTGAAACTCAGCTTATGGCCAAAACACTATAACAATACCCAAAATAGAGCATAACCCGTGAACTACCCGAGCTCACCTTTAAGCCCGTATTTGGGAGCCTTAGAGCTACAACTTGCTCCTGGTCCCTTCTATACATTTGTAGACCTATCTCTTATGGTTCTTTACCAATTGGAATCACTTCATTTAGATATTATAACTTAATCTATAGCCAAAACAAGAACGGGGGTCTTGACAAAATTTTGACAGCATTTCCTTTGAAAATCCAACATTTTCCCTTTTTACAAACACTCCTCCAAACCAATCGAACCAATGAAAAACAATCTCAAACCGCGAAAACCATCCAAGAACCTTTTATACCACATTTGGGTTTATTAAACAACACACAAGTGAGAAGGGGGTTAGGGTTTGGTTTTTCTTACCTTAAATCATTTTCAATCTTCAATGCCAAGCTTTCTTCTTCAACTTGATCTCTTAAACTCTTGCTTTAATGGAGCAAGAATCACAACCTCCTCACTTTGCAAGCCCTAGCTCTCCCTTCCTCTCTCTCTCAAACCGTTTTGCTAAAAAATGAGCTTCAAGACCACTTACGGTCTTAAATATCCCATAATCACATAAGGCCTTGTTTGACTTCTTTAAAAATCCATTTTGGTTTAAGTTCTCCCTAATTGCTAGCTTGCCCACTGTATCTCTATTTGCATTTAAATTCTCATTAACCACACTTAGACATTTCTTCTTTACGACACTTATTATAGGTCCTTGTTCACAATTTCAATTTTTATACTTTTCATGGATTTATTTTAGTTCGATTAATTTCTCATTTTAGCATTTAATATTTACATTTGACTTTTAGCCATATAATAATTTAATCAACATTCATTTAACAATTCCTGGAAAATACTCAAGTTGACTCAATTTATACCCGGAATATATAATAAAATTATAAAAAAAAATTCTAAGGTATCTTTGGGGTGTTACAAAACTAATCGGTTCAATTAATCTGTTTTTCGGTTTAGTTTCTCGGTTGGTTCGATTTCATAGAAATTTTTTGTTCACCCCTAACTATAGGACATAACCCAACAGAGGATCACCCCCACACACGAGGATCTGTGACAGAGCACAGCCCAAGGCTTTTCCCTTTTTCCACTAAAAACCAGTCTGCCTATTGCCTTGCCTCTCCATCCCTTTTTCCCCCCAAAAATCATTATCTCCATCACCAGCCTTGCCTATTGCCTATTACCTCTTCTTTTCTTCCATGTGTCCCTTTTTTTTCTTCTGGAATACACCTTCCAGCTTGGCTGGTTATGCATTTCTTCGACATGTTGTTTACTTTGTTGGCTCACATGAATTATTATTAGATAAGATAAAGCACCTGCTGAGCCGCAATCATCCTATGATAGATCGCATAACCTGCTGTGATATCAAACACATTTTAGTCAGCAGCAAAGATAAGGAAACAGTACATAATGTTTCTCCCCACTTTATAAAAGGGAGGCAAGACAGAGATTGTAAGGACTAAGGAGTAGCACCTCTCTCCATATACTGAAAGGCCAGCCTGAAACCACCACTCTTTTGTTTGTTTTGCTCAAAATATGCAGGCTCCAACTCCCCTCTCTGAGAACGAGAAGATGCTAGCTAACTATGTGCCAGTTTACGTAATGCTCCCTGTAAGTCACAAGCAAGTTCTGTTTATAAGCACTTATTTTTACATATTTGTAATAGGATAGTAAATGGACAAGAATTGTGTGGGACTTACCTGATTATTTTGCATATGTTTGAAGCTGGGAGTTGTAACGGTTGACAATGTTCTAGAAAACAAGGATGGGCTTGAGAAACAGCTCAAAGAGCTAAAGGCAGCAGGTGTTGATGGAGTTATGGAAGATGTCTGGTGGGGGATTGTGGAATCCAAAGGTCCTAAGCTGTATGACTGGAATGCTTATAGGAGCCTGTTTGAACTTATCTAACAATGTGGACTGAAGATACAAGCCATAATGTCATTCCATCAGTGTGGTGGGAATGTGGGGGATGTTGTTAACATCCCTCTTCCCCAATGGGTACTTGATGTAGGGGAATCAGACCCTCATATTTTTACACTAACCGAACTGGCAACAGGAACAAGGAGTACCTTACAATCGGTGTGGATAACCAGTCTCTCTTTGGAGGGCGTACTGCTGTTCAGATCAGTCATAAAACAAATTTCATTTTCTGCAGTTTATTCTGTCATAAAATATGAAATTGTGCTACTTGCTTGAGTCCTGATCAATACAGTCAACTAGTTGGAACAAGTGCTTGCTCTACTCCTTTGTTTCTAAAATATTGCTTATTGATTTATGAAGATCTATAATGATTATATGCAAAGCTTCAGAGACAACATGTCAGATCTTTTGGAAGCTGGACTTGTGATAGACATCGAAGTGGGTCTTGGTCCTGCTGGAGAGCTCCGATACCCCTCTTATCCACAGAGTCAAGGATGGGTTTTTCCAGGAATTGGAGAATTTCAGGTAATACTAGGTTTTGAAACTTTAGCAGCATAGTATATAATAAGCATTAACACAGCCTAGTATCACAAACTCGAATTCTTCAGAAAGCAGGTTCTACTGGGATCTGCATCTTTTAACATATGGTGTCTGAAAAATATTGCAGTGCTATGACAAATCTCAGGCAGAAATTCTTAGAGGCTGCAACAGGTGCAGGAATGCCCTGAATGAGGTCCCAGATAACGCTGGGGCATACAATGACACACCTGAATCAACAGAGTTCTTCGGATCAAATGGGACATACCTTACTGAAAAAGGAAAGTTCTTCTTGACCTGGTATTCCAACAAATTACTAGGCCATGGTGATCAAATCCTGGAAGAAGCCAATAAAATTTTCTTGGGCTATAAAGTCAAGTTAGCAGCTAAAGTAAATCACACTACCCTACCCATATTTGCCATAGTTCATACATCATCAATCAAAGAGTTGACATTTCATTGATAAAACAGGTATCTGGAATCCATTGGTGGTATAAATCTGATAGCCATGCCGCAGAGCTAACTGCTGGATACTACAACTTACAGGATAGAGATGGGTATAGACCCATTGCAAGGATGCTCTCAAGGCATTATGCTACTTTGGATTTCACATGCCTTGAGATGAGGGACTCCGAACAAAGTGCCAATGCCAAAAGTGGACCTCAGGAACTTGTTCAACAGGTAGAAACTTCACAACATAATCCATATGAAGACCTGTTTTATTCTGTCATTGTGGAGTGGTAAGCAAGAAATGCCATGTAATATTGCATAATAGTTGAACAGCCCACCAAAAAAATGTGTCAAAATTCCATGTCCAAAGGAAACTTCAACTAAGACCTGCATTTACACCAAACAATATTCAAGAAGAAATAGGATTTTAGATAAAAAATAATTTAGCACATGACATGCTTGAATGTATTGTGAAATAATGCAAATTTACATCGTTATGTCAAATGGCGGTTGGTTTATGTGTAGCACATGCATGTGTAGGTTTTGAGTGGAGGATGGAGAGAGAATATTGAAGTTGCAGGTGAGAATGCGCTTGCTAGATATGATTCTACCGCCTACAATCAAATCCTTCTAAATGCTAGGCCAAATGGAGTCAACAAAGATGGTCCACCAAAACTGAAGATGTCCGGGTTGACATACCTTCGTTTATCAGATGATCTGCTGGAAGCAAAGAATTTCAGCATATTCAAAACGTTTGTGAAGAAAATGCATGCTGATCAGGTAAGCAATGTCCAATCAAGTACTTCACATAAGATCAATTGGTATGCTGAGCAATTTCTTTCTTTCTTCTTCTTTTCCAGGATTACTGTCCTGACCCAAACAAGTACAATAGCCCTATAGTGCCTTTGGAGAAGTCAAAGCCAAAGATTCCAATCCAAGATCTTCTAGAAGCAACCAAACCCATGGTGCCATTCCCATTTGATAAGCAAACAGATATAAGTGTCGATGGTGGCGGCCTTTCTGATTAGTTAGGTGTTTTGATAAGTAGGATCACTCCTTTATTTAAGAGAAACCACGTCTGAAATGGGAGAAGATGAAGTGTCAAAGAAAGAGAAATAAAGCAGCTGGCTTTGAAATTCTAATAAAATGCCATTCCATGGTTATGTCATGAAAATTTGAGGTATTTGCTTTATGAATAAAAGAATCTGCATTTTCCCCTTCTGGCTGAAATGGACAATTATGTTTCAGTTCATTACTTATGTGTTCACCAATAATCATCCAAGGAACAAAATCCCTCTGTAAAGCGGTGGAACCTATGAATATCCAGCATTATAATCTCTCGACCTGTGAGCTTGGAAATGAGTTTAGTTACTGTGTGGCAATCTCCACATACACGAAGATTCTTGGTGATTCGAATTACTGTGCCTATACCTGTGTTTATTAGAGCAAAAGCTATGGCTAATCTCTCATTGTGATCCCAAAGCATCTTCTCCTTTACCTCTTCTTCCACATCATAGAACACTGAACTTGTATCCAGCCTCCTTCAGATGTAGTTTCAATTCCTTCAACTTGGCATATATATGCTCTGTTTGTTTATGTGACTTATCACCAACTAAGAATCGATGAACCATATTATCTAACTCAATGAAGCTGCAGCCCGGCGATTTCTTCAATCCCTTTCTTCTCACCATGGCTCTTACCCTTTCCACATCATCCCATCTTTTCTCAGCTGCATAAGTATTGGAAAGGCAAATGTAACTACTCACCCCTTTGGGGTTCATGTCAAACACTTTCTGAGCTGCAATCTCTGCTAGTTGGACATTTTTGTGGAGTCGAGAAGCAGTGAGGAGTGCAGCCCATATGTCACTGGTAGGTTCAAATTCCATTGTCATGATAATCTCACATGCTTCATCCAAATGCCCAGCTCGGCCAAGAAGATCCACCATACAGGAATAGTGAGAAAGTGCAGGCTTCATATTATACTCCTTTTGCATTTTGTAGAAAATTTCTCGACCCTCAACAACTAATCCTGCATGGCTACATGCTGACAAGATTGAAGTAAAAACAGCATCATCTGGAATAACACTGTTTGCTTTCATTGCATCCAGAATAGAGATAGCCTCCCTACCCCTTCCATGGAGCCCATATCCTGCAACCATAGCACTCCAAGAAACCAAACTTTTGTTAGGCATCTCATCAAAGACATGCCGTGAACACGCCAAACTTCCACCTTTGGAATACATATCTACAAGAGCAGTTCCCACAATAGTGTTTGCATCAAACCCTTTCTTAACAAGGTATGAGTGAATGGACATGCCATATCGCAAGGCTGCAATCTGATCACAAGCTCCAAGCACAGCTATGAAGGTTACTTCATCAGGTCCTGAACCATCTAAAGCCATTCGATTGAATAGTCTGAGACTTTCAAAAGCATCCCCATTCCGTGCATAACCGGAAATCATAGAATTCCATGACACGGTATCTTTCCATCTCACCCTTTCAAACAACCGCCATGCATCCATGATGCAGTTACAATTACAATACATCTCAATAAGAGAGTTGGTAAAAAAATTGTTATAATTCCCTATACTATTTCGAACAGCATAACCATGTACCGATTTTCCCTGTTTCACTACTTTCAGGTCAGCGCAAGCAGAAAGCAAACCAAGCAAAGTTGTGCAATCTGCAAAAAACCCAGCTTTTCCCATTAAATTAAAAACTAAAAAAGCTGCTCCAGAGTCATCATTTTTCGCATAACCAGAAATCATTGTGTTCCAAGAAGTTAAATCTCTCTCAGCCATTCTATCAAACACCATCTTGGCAGTTCCCATATCCCCAAACTTCGCATACATAGACAGAAGAGAATTGCCCACATAAATATCCGACTGTAACCCGAAAACCACCACCTCAGAATGAACTCGTCTCCCAATTTCCTCAAGTAACAAATCACCACACGCCTTAAGAACAAAAGGGTAGGTAAAATTATCCGCCCTCTGTCCAAAGCAGAGCATATCTCGATACAAAACAAGGGACTTCATAGGCAACCCATTACAAGCATAGCCTCTAATCATATAATTCCACAAGAACGAATTTTTCAACAGGATGCCATCAAATATAACTTCTGCGTGGGGCATAACTCCACAAGCAGCATAGAAAGCGGCAAGTTTCGTATTGAGATAAGTGTTATTCTCAAGAATGCTGAAGGAGATCATGTGGGCGTGGAGTTGCTGGCCCTGTTTGAAAGATTTGGTGTTGGTGAAGGACTGTAAGAGGGCTCCACACTGTAGAAATGAGTGGGTGTTGTTGGAGAGGATGTCGTGTGAAGTGGGTAGTGTATAAGTTAACTTGGAGAAGATAGGCATATTTCTTGAGAAGGGTTTTTCTGTAGGGTTGAAGGAGCCAAGAGGTGAGAGAGCCATTCATGGAGAAGAGTTCCACGCCTGGGCTGCAGCGAGGAGGAGGCAGGATTGGTTTGCGGGAAAAGGTCGGTATTCGGTTTGAGAGGTTTTCCCTCGGTGAAATATAATCAATTGTGTTAAATAAAAAAAAAAAAAAAAAAAAAAAAATATATATATATATATATATATATATATATATATATATATATATATATATATATAATTAAAAATTTAAGACGATTGATTGGGTAAAAGGGTGAAATTTTCCTTTGATTAAATTACATTTTGAAAACCGAAATTTGATCCATTAACATTTGACAAAAATGCCCCTCTCATTTTTAATACATGAAAAGGAGATTACGTTACCGAGATAATGTTAATACATGAAAATGAGAAAGACATTTTTATCTAAAATTTGTTTTTTTTTTATGCCCCTAAATTTGACAACGTTTTACATTTTTGATAATTATTTTCTATTATCAAAAATAAGAAAAACAAGAATAATATGTTTTAGTTTTTATTTTTTATTTGTTTTGAGAAACGTAAAGAACATAAAAAATGTTAAATTCAGATAATAATAATAGTTTTAGAGAACACAAAAATGATGTTCTCTATGTTTTCAAAAATAGTTTTAAAATGCAAGAACCAAACAAGCCCATGATAACTTTGGGCGACCTAACTTGTTTTGGTTACAGTTTTTTAAAATTGTTTTTTGTTTTGAAAAAAAAGGAATATACGGAGAACACCGTTTGGTTTCCTTTTTTTTTAGAAAATCTTAAATTCGAGATAATAAGAGAGCAAATTTTAGAAACATTAAAGGCATTTAGATTCTAATTTAAGCTATTTTGTTATAAAAAAAAAAAAAAGAGAACAAGAAAACGAGAAAACATTGAAAACACATTTGACTCTCTCATATTCTTTTTGTTACGAAAAACACAAATAACACATTAACTACTAAATCACAGATGGCACCGCGATAATTTTCAAAAGCAAAGTCAACGTACCTTGGGGTTATGTTTTGAAAACTATTATGAGCTTATATTTTGAAAACAAAGAGAACACAATTTTGGTATTTTGAAAAATGTTTTTTATTATCTTTAATTTATTATTTATGTGTTATGCAGTATTTTTCATAAAAAAAAAAAAAAAAGCTAGTGTTTTCTTATTACCGTTGTTTTTTGAAGAAAAAATCGATTTTAAGTGGCAAACAAATAGTACTAAAATGAGTACATCATGTGTTTTTCAGCGTACCAAATACTTGGTTTTAAAATGCAAGAACCAAACAAGTCGATGGTAACTTTGGGCGATCTAACCTGTTTTGTTTACTATTTTTGAAAATTGTTTTTGTTTAAAATATATATATATATATATATATATATATATATATATATATATATATATATATATGGAGAATAATAAGAACAATTTTTGGATAACATTAAAGATTGTTTCGTTACTATTTTTGAAAACTTTTTTTTTGTTCTCAAAAAAAAAAAGAGAACAAGAAACATTGAAAACACATTTGACTCTCTCATATTCTTTTTGTTATGAAAAACACAAATAACACATTAACTACTAAATCCAAATAACAACAAGAATTTTAAAAAACAAGAATCAAACATGTCACTAAGGGTTATGTTTTTGAAAACTATTATTGAGAACATATTTTGAAAACAAAGAGAACACAATTTTGGTGTTATTTGAAAAATGTTTTTGTTATCTTAATTTATTGTTTTATGTGTTGTCTTTGTTTTTCAAGAAAAAAAAAAAAAACTAGTGTTTTCTTGTTCTCATTGTTTTACAAAAGAAAAAATAGTTTTAGCTATAACAAAGCAGAATACTAAAATAGTATACATGTGTTTTCTTAAAGAAACATTACCGAAACGATTTTAACAAGCCAAAGCAAGCTTTAAAGATTTAACTGCTGAATTTTTGTTTAATATTGTAAAAACAATTTTAGCTCGAAAACGCTAACTTTTGATGTTTTTTAAATTATTCTTATAAATGCCCCCAATTTAATGTTTTATATGTTATCCGTGTTGTTAAACAAAAAATTTAGGAACCAAACGTGTTCTTTACGTTTTTTTTTTCTGCTCTCCTTGTTTTTAAGAAACAAAAAAAAAAGGTAAAAAAAACAGTTTTCAAAAACTTTAAACCGCAAGCGAAGTATGTTTTAAAAGCAAATAAATAAAGAAAGAATGGAGATGCGGGGTATCGATCCCCGTACCTCTCGCATGCTAAGCGAGCGCTCTACCATCTGAGCTGCATCCCCTTGTTGTTTTTCTATGTTGGATTAATTAATAAAATTTCTTTATATTTTCCATATAAAGAAAATGTACGGTTTCCTGTTTGATAAAATGTACGGGCCCCCTGATTTTTTTTTTCTATATTCGGTTTGATTTGGAGTTCTGAGTTTGTGGAATTTTAAAATATCGCTTTCTTTTTTCCTTTTTCTTTTCATTTTTTTGCTCGATTTTTATATCATATTGAACGTTATGGATATTTTAATTTAAATTTGGTAAAATTTAGCAACGTCTGGCTTTGTCACGATTTTGCGGGTTTAGGTTGAGTATAATCGTGTTTGGAGTGCGTGACCGTGTTGACCACTTGCTCCCCAATATACGATTTAATTAATAAATATGTTAAATTTAATAGGTTATTTGTTTAACGTGTGAATGATTAATTATAATTTTTATTATTTTTAAATAATCAATTAAATGGGTCGTATTCGTGTTGAAAAGTATGGATATTTCCGTTAGGGTTACTTGAAATTTGTGTGACAGGCTGTCTCGATTTTGTGGGTTTGATTGAATATATAATCGTGTTTGATTATATTTGTGTTGGCCAGTTTAACGTGTTTGTCGTAGGTCGTATTAGTGTTGGCGCAATACAACGTAAATTTGATCGAATTGAGCCGTTTAATTATTATATTAATTAATTAACCTATTTAATAAGTTATTTGTGTTAAATATAGATTATTAATTATAATTCCTATGAATTTAAATAATAAAATTAATATATATGTTAAATTTAATAGGTTATTTGTGTTAAGGATGATTAATTATAATTTTATTATTTTAAATAATCAGAGTAAATGGATCGTAATGCGTGTTGATCTACACAGCGAATAATGATTAGTTGAGTTTGGGTTAGTGAATGTGGGCCAGTTTATTATTCGTATCGAGTTTGGAGTTGATGAATGTGTGGCTTGTATGTGCTGACGTGAATACGATCATTAATGCTTGAACTCTTACCCCTAATTTCCATAATCAAATTCTGGTGGGAGGAAATGCAAGAGGAAATACCAAATTTAACTAGGTTTCGACTTTCGGTCCCAACTTGGGCGGCTTAATCGGATTGATGGTTAACTTGACCCTAACTCAACCTAATTTCTAACCCGAGATATTTAACCCAAGTCCAACCCCACTTCATTTTTCTAAATCTGGGTGGAGTTTAAGTTAGATTCAACTAGTCGGAATTGTATGATTCTACCAAATGTTTTTTTTTTTTTTTAAATATATATATATTCTCATAGAAATTGAATATTAATTTGGACCATGGCGCAGTAACCACTTTAAAGGGATAAATAAAAAAAGTTATTTGTAAAAATAACCTATATTTTTAAAATCCAAAAAAGGTACAAAAATACACCATTTGTATTAAAAAAGCCTCCGGTATATGGTCTTAAGTAACGTGGGGATGGGACAAAATGCCTATTGGGAATTTAATTATATATATATATATATATATATATATATATATATATATATATATATATATATATATATATGAGATCTATGTTTATACTTTTAGAAGCATTTTTGTTGGAAATAGTTTTTAAAGTCGATCCTATATTTTTTGCTATTATGTGTTTTTCAATAAAAATGTTTATGTTATAAATGTGAATGACCACATACATGAAAAATAGTTATGAAACTTAATACGTTTATTAATGAATCCTGTAGATTCATGTCACAACAATAGATCTGTGTAGATTCATCAATGAATGTCTAAATTAATAAGGTTCGTATCTTGCTCGTCGAGAAGCATAAAAGTGCTTGTGGCTGTTGAATGAAATAAATCGAAATAAAGTTCTCGTCTTACTGTCTCGGCTCTCGTGTGTTGACTTCTCTCGTTCCTCACTCGCTAACTTTCTCACACATTGGGATCATTTGGTTCCTGACAGCGTTATCATTGCGACTATTTCCCCATGTTCTTCTCAGTGCATCGGTCTCTTTGCAAAGGTAAGGTTTCTTATCTACATATTATATATTCAAAACTCAAAACATCTTTTCCATTGAACTATTCATCCTTTGTTTTGATGGCAAATTTGGCAAAACTTGAGTTTGTGGCATTAGACATCACTGGAAATTTTTTTTATCATGGATACATGATGCTGAAATCCATCTAGAAGCTAATGTCCTTGGATAAACAATTAAAGATGGTAATAATGCATCCAATCAGGACAAAGCAAAAGCAATGATTTTCTTCGGCACCACCTTCTTTGAGTGAAAATAGAATATTTATGATAAAGTGCTCTTGTCATTTGGAATAACCTCGAGAGGTATGACCACGAAGCGGTCATTCTCCCCGAAACGTTATGATTTGATGCATTTACGTCTTCAAGATTATAAGACAGTAAGTGAATATAATTCCGCTATGTTTCGCATTAGCTCCCAGTTGAAATTATGTGGGGAAAAAGTTACCGATGAGGATATGTTGGAAAAGACTTTTTCTACTTTTCACGCGCCGAATTTGCTCTATGACGACAATATCGTGAAAAGGGTTTCAGAAATACTCTCAATTGATATCCTGTCTTCTGGTAATTTGAACAAAATAATGAGCTTGTGAAAAATCATGAAGCACGTCCAGCAGTTCTGCTCCATTCCTGAAGTGAATGTATTTATATCGACCTCATAATCAAATACAAGGCCGTGGCCGTGGTCGTGGACGTGGTCGAGGTTGTTCATGTCATTTTGGTAATCATAGTGGTCATTCCAAAAATTCATCTCGCCACCTGAAGTGGGAAAGAAATGAGAAAAAGGATCAAGGGGACTCAAATACAAATTCCGTTGATAATGTATGCTATCGTTGTGGAATGAAGGGCCATTGGTCGTGTACCTGTCTTACGCCGAAACATTTTGTTGATCTCTATAAGGAGTCATTGAAACGGAATGAGAAAAGGTAGAGTAAATTTCATCAGTGTGGTACCAGGTACCTGATTTGATTATTTTACTAATCTAGATATTCTTGATTTCTTTGTCGACCCGAGAAGACTAATATTGCTAGTTTAATCCAATAGCAAAGTGCCCAGGATGATCATATTATCTTCATGAGATAAATGTTTATATTATCACATAACTATATATTAATGTTCATGAATGCATGCTTAAGTAATTATTATAATAAATATATTTTCATCATTTGTGCATTTTTTTTATGTTTATCTTTTATATTTATTTATTTTTGTTTTGACATGTCGACTTCTCAATGAAGAATGTAAATTATCACTAAAGAAACCATTTCAAGCGATGATGCAAATGTTTGCCTCACGATAGTGCAACAACACCTCTTAAAATTTGACATATTTCTCTTACTTAAAGAGGCAAACAACAAGTGTTAGTACAATTTTGTGGCAATGCAAAACGAGTGAAGGCTGGAAGAGCTCATATCATATTGCCTAAAGGAACAAAGCTTGTGATTAAAGAAGCCTTATATTCTGAAAAGTCTCAACGAAATCTACTGAGTTTCAAAGATATTCGTAAGAATGGATATCATATTGAGACTATAAACGAAGGCAATGTCGAATATTTATTGCATTCGACTATTGTTTTACGGAAAGAAAAGTGTCTTTGGAAGATTACGCATTTTGTTACGGCTATACTACACAATATTAGCGTGTTGAGGCACATGCAATGGTTAGCCAGCAGTTTAACTAATCTGATGAATTTATAATTTAGCATAGCAGAGTTGGGTCATCCCGGTTCCATTATGATGCGAAGGATTATAGAGAATTCATCTGGGCATTCATTGAAAAATAAAAAGATATTACAAACGAATGAATTCTCATGTGCTGCTTGCTCTCAAGGCAAATTAATCATTAGGCCATCACCAGCCAAGAATCCCCTATATTTCTGGAACGTATACATGGCGATATTTGTGGGCCTATACAACCATCTAGTGGACCATTTAAATACTTTATGGTTTTAATTGATGCTTGACTAGATGGTCTGCACCTATTATCAACTCGTAACTTGGCGTTTGCGAGCTCAACTAATTCGACTATGAGCTCAATTTCCAGACAATCCCATTAAAACTATAAGACTTGACAATGCTGGTGAATTCACTTCTCAAGCATTCAATGATTATTGTACTGCCATTGGCATAACCATTGAACAATCACAGTAGCACATGTTCATACTTAGAATGGTCTTGAATAGAACATAAAAGCGAATTCAATTAATTCTTGAGACCATTACTTATGAGGCAAACTTCTATATGCGCATGGGGGCATACTTTATCTTACATGCCGCGCAACAACGATTCGCATAAGGCCATAAGTTATCGCAGATTCTCCATTACAATTGGTTCATGGTCGGGGAACGAATATTTCCCATCTGAATTTTTGGATGTGCGGTTTATATTCCAATTACTCACCACATCGCACGAATCAGGACCTCGAGAAGCGAGTTAGGAATATATGGTAGTATGAATCTCCATCTATTATTAAATATCTTGAACCATCTCATGGAGATTTATTTATGACACGCTTTCAGATTATCATTTGATGAAAACTTTAACATTAGGGGGAGAAACTAGCGGTAGTAATTACGGAATGAATTATCATTGTCCCATGATCCTCGAGCGAAACAATGTGAGCAGGGAAGTTCAAAGATAATTCATTTACAAAACTTAGCAAGTAAGCACCATATCCATTCTTGATCAGAATGGCCAAGTCACATATACCATTTGCAAATGCTCCTATTAGGGTGTTGTTCTGAAGGACAACTTGGCCGTAATGAGATAAAGGGACTGACTGAAGCGGTAGACATATCAGTTCAAAATCTGATCCTCGTAAACAAAAAGGAGCAAATGATACAAATGACGAGTTGAGGTAAATATTGACGAAAATTTCCCAATAAAACTCGGATAGTCGGTTTCAAAGAGAATAAGGTACCTAAGATTGATGGAAATGAAGAGATCTCTGTGGTATGTTATGGCGGGAATGATGGAGACAAAATGAAATAATCGTCGACGATATTTTTGCATATCATGTTGCGCAAAATGTTGCAATGAAAATGAGGATGCGGAACCAATGCAATGGAAGAATGTGAACGTCGAGAAGATTGGCCCAAATGGAAAGAAAGAAGCCGCCGTTGTGAAGATTAAAATCGCTAGCAAAACATAAAGTTTTTGGACCTGTTGTCTTGACGCCTTATGGTATAAAACCTGTAGGATATAAATGGGTTTTCGTGCGAAAACGAAATGAGAATCATGAAGTTGTTAGGTATAAAGCACGATTGGTTGCCCAAGGGTTCTCACAAAGACCGGTGTTGATTATGAAGAGACATATTCTCCTGTGGTGGATTCCTGACACCGATTTTTAGTGATACGCGTTTGTAGAAAAACTTGAAATCGTCTCTGGAATGTAATCACCTGCCTACTTGTCGGCTCATGATAATGACATTTATATGAAAATCCACGAAGGATTCACGGTTGCTTGGCGGGTATGACTCTAACCAGAGGCTTTATTCAATAAAGCGCAAAGGTCTCTTTATGGCTTAAAACAAGCGGGGCGTATGTGGTATAATTATGCTTGAATACTTGTTGAAACAAGGTTATAATAATGACCCTATTTGTCCGTGTGTTTTTATAAAGATATCAGTCACAATTTGTGATAATTGCGGTATATGTTGATGATTTAAACATCCTTGAACTCTGAAAACTTTAAAAATTTCATAATTGCCTAAAATTGAATTTGAAATGAAAGACGGGAAAACAAGATTTTGTCTTGGCTTGCGGTCCGAACATCTCAAGGATGGAATTTTTATGCACCAATCTACTTATATATCAAAGATCCTTAAAAAGATTCCTATATGGATAAGGCACACCCATTAAATTTACTGGAGTGGTTTGTGAGATCACTTGAAACTAATTAAGGATCCTTACCGATCTAAGGAAATGATGAAGCGCGGTCGAAGTACCATATCTAAGTGCCATAGGTGCACTAATGTATCTTGCTAGTCACCTTGACTGATATATATCATTCTTGGTAAATCTAATGTAAGATATAGTTCTTCCCACAAAGACATTGGACGGGGGTTAAACAAATATTTGATATCTTAGAGGCACCATGGATATGGGTTTATATTGTGCTCTTTCGTCAGTCACGGATTGGTAGGTTAACATGCGAGATACGAGGGTTTTGTCCGATCCTCATAATGGGCCCGATCACAAGCAGGTTATGTCTTCCTATATGGTGCCAGCCTTGCTATATCTTGGCGTTCCATAAGCAAACAATTCTGACTGTCAGCCAGTGTGCGAAGTCTAGCAATTCATGAAACAAAGCTAGAGAATGTGTTTAGCAGCTTAGGTCAATAATCAATCTGTCCATAAAACATGTGAGTTGTCTTATCAAAGAGAAGTACCAACAATTTTGTATGAAGATACATGCATAGCGCAATTGAAGGCCGGATATATCAAAGGTGATAGAACGAAGCACATATCCCCAAAATTCTTCTTTACGCATGATATTCAAGAGCGTGGTGTTATCGATATTCAACAAGTTCGATCTAGTGATAACCTCACTGATATATTTACAAAGGCCTTCTTTCTGAAAGTCGAGAAGAACTAGTATCCAAATTGGACTCTGACTGGCTCCAACGGTCTTACTAGGGATGGGATGTAGACAAAGGGGACGACATTGGCACACTCTTTGAGAATGATGCTTCTTCTCTCATTGAGATTTCTTTTCTTTCTTTTTTCTTCTTGGCAATGTATTTCCCCGAATAACGGATAAGAATTATGTACTCTTTTTCCTTCCTTGCAGGGTTTTTCCCTACGGGTTTTTACCTAGTAAGGTTTAATAGAGCATATTCTTCATGGATATTCAAGGGAGTGTTATAAATGTGAATGACCACATTACATGGAAAATAGTTATGAACTTAATAGGTTTATTAATGAATCTGTAGATTCATGTCTAGCAATGAATCTGTGATTCATGATGAATCTATGAAGATTCATCAATAAATCTCATTAATAAAGTTCATGTATCTTATCATCGAGAAGCTATAAAGAGGTCTTCACCACTTTGTTGTATGAATAAGCCAGGAAATAAGAGTTCTTTCGTCTTAAGCTCTCTCGCTCTCATGTGACTTTCTCTCGTTTCGCTCCATAGCTTTCTCACACATTGGGATCATTTGGTTTACAACAGTTTATGTGTTTCGTGATAAAAAGGTAAGACAAGTTTCTATTTTTTGGAAAACCATTTTTAAAAAACGGTTTGGAATCTTCACTTAATTTTGTTTTATTTTAAAAGGGAAAACAAAATAAAAAATAAAAATCCTAAAGATGACTTTTTATGAAAAAAAAAAACAGGTATGTGAAAAACCGAATTTAGGTCTGAGGGTCAGGTTACTTATCGAGAATGTATAATGGAAGCGTAACACCCCTTTAAGCCCCTAAAGTCGGGTCTCTTCTAAACAAACAAAGAAAAATATGGTTTTTGACTAATCAATTAATGAATACCGAAGATAAGTAATAACAATACAAAAGCATGTAAGACATATATAAATAAATAATCAAGTAAATTCGGATGAGAAAAATGTGTACCTAGATGGCATGTTAGAAACGTTACTAATTATAAAACAATGCTATTGCAATAACAAAATACAAATTATTCACATCCAATTAAAAATTAGTTATAAATCATATATCAAATTATTTATTAAAAATATAGATGGAATATCGGACCCCACCCAAACTCATATATATATTACACAAATTAACTCCTAAAATTCAATTTTATAGGAATTGTAGAATTAATCATGTGTTTGAAATGTTTGAAAACCGGTTTGAAATTGAATTTTTGAAAAAAGGAAGTTTGAGAATTGAGAATTTTGAAATGAAATTGAAGTTTGAAAATTTTGAATCGGGATTTTGGAAATTGGATTTTGAAATTAAGAACTTAAGTTTTATAAATTTGAGGCTTGAAAATTTGTAATTTGTGTTGTAAAATAAGGAAAAAAATGACGGAGATATTAGAGAGAGAAATATGAACGAGAGAATTTATTTTTTCGGATATTTTTACAAGACTCAAGTGAGGCCCTTTTATAGGCTTACAATACATGTATCTATGAAAGCTGAAAAGTCTTTCATAATGGTTATCATAAAGCAACCATAACAACCATTATTTAGGAAAGCTAAAAGGTCCTTCATAATGACCGTTATGTACAAGTTCATGAATCTTTCCGGTACATTAGATGAATCACGAACTTTCAGATACATCAAGTGAATGATACACGGATCTTCAAGGTATGTTGGATAATCTTCAAGGTTCATTGGATGAAACATGGACCTTCTTGAGATTGAAGAATCTCTTTCACATTCATGAATCTATTTAGTAATGTCTATACTTTTATATTTATAACAATTTGGAATTTAAAATTTTGAAATTGGAAATTGGGCAATTTGAATTTTGAAATTATGTCACTTGAATTTTGAAATTAGAAACTTGTAAATTTGAAATCATAAATTATGGTACTTTGAATTTTGAAATTAAAGCACTTGAATTTTGAAATTGATAATTTTTAATTTTGAAATTTAAGATTTGAGAAATTTAAGTTGGAAATTGGGTGACTTGAATTTTAAATTGAAAACTTGAAAAATTGAAATTTGAAATTGAGGGACTTTAATTTGGAAATTAGGGCACTTGAATTTTGAAATTGGGAATTGGTAATTTGAGAATTGAAAACTTGAAAATTTGAAATTAAAAATAGAGGGACTTGAATTTTGAAATCAGGGCACTTTATTTTTGGAATTATAAACTTAAAAGATTGAAATTAGAAATTGAGGGATTTAAATTTTGAAATTAGGGCACTTAAATTTTAAAATTGAAAATTTGAATTTTAGAAAATGAGAAATTTGGAATTTAAATTTTGAAATTTGGAAACTTGAATTTTAAAATTTGGACACTTGAATTTTAAAATTGAAATATGAAAGTTTAGAACTTGAATTTTTGAAATTTTGGAATTTTAATAAATTAAAGATGGGTGATGGTTCATATGTTAAGAAAAATTAAATTGAATTATTAAAAAAAAAACATCAACAACCAATTTAATTAAATAAACAAAAAACAATAATATAAAATAAAATAATAAGACTATAAATTAAATGACTAATTAAATATAACAATAAATTAAATATATATACAAGACAATTAATTAAAAAATAATTATATAAAAGAAGAATTTATAAATAAATAAAAAATCAAGAAAACTTACCTGGTAGCCAAGTCGTCTCCTAAGCCGATACCGTCTCTAAAGCCAGGATTGCTTCCCAAAATTAGGACCTCAAAGCCAAAACTTTTAAACTATGAAAGTTTTGACCCTCTCTCCTTAAAACAAAACCTTATAAACAAGTTTGAACTTCTAATTAAAGGTCCATCGTTCCAAAACTTTTCTTAAGGGTCATTAAAGCCTCTCACTCTTTAGTGGGGAAGACCTATAATTTCTTTTTCTTCCCCTTCAAGGGAGGGAGGCCTCCCTTCCTCTCTCACTACTTTCCAATGTGGGACACCAAATATCCTAACAGAGAAAAAAAAAACTCATCCAAAAACAAAACATGAGGTCTACAGTTACTTTTGTAAGATGTTAGTTTTACAAATGACTTTTGAATTTATCCCTTTTAAATCGGTTTCTCAAAATGAAAATAAATTTACACATCTTTTTTATAAATAAAAAACTATCGTGATATAATTATAGTAGGATGTATCGATCAAAAATATCTTTTGAAAACCCAATTTTGAAAATGTGACCCATCATCAATAGGTCAATTTTGGAAAAACATTTTTGTCTAAAATATGTCATTTTTTCAAGAAAAAACATGATAAATATTATATTCACAAATTTAGGTTATTTAAATATTTCATTAAAGATTAAAGATTGACATTAGAAATAACATGACTAAATAACACAATGGTCAAATCTGTGCTGGATTGATAGCGAAAACGAAAATAAGTTTTCCCAAAACGTTTTGGTTTAGGGAAATGAAAACAGTGAAAATGTTTTCACTTCTGTTACCCAGCAGCTCCTATTTTTTCAACTCTCATTGTTTCTAGTCCTAAAAGTTGCTAGTATACAAGATTAGCTTTTTTTTTTTTTTTTGACTCCACTTCGTTGAATTCCCAGAGGAATAATTATAGCAGTTACTACTTTTTTTATTCTTGGATTTTTGTAATAAATTGTGAGCATCTTTATCTTTCTTTATATCTTTTTCATTATGTATCATAACTCTATCGTCAACTTTCATTGCAAATCCTTCTGGAGAAAACTCTTATATTCCATTTTTGCATGGCTCACCATTAATGCTTTGCTCTCTTATATATGAACTTACCCTCTTTCTTTAGGCAGCTCCCCGTCTTCTTCCGTTTCTTATACTCATCACCATGGGCAGGAAAAAGCTTGCGATGCAGAAAATAGCAAATCCACACTCTCGTCAAGTAACATTCACAAAACGAAAAGATGGGATTATCAAGAAGGCCTCTGAACTGTCAATCTTATGTGGTGCTGATGTTGGCCTTATAATGTTTTCTCCGAAAGGTCGATTGATCACTTTTGCTAATGGTAGAAGGTTGTTGCTATCAAAATATCAATTTAGAAGAATTGGATTTATGTTCATTCTTTCAGGTTTTCGCGTTAGAAGATTCATTTTGTTGATGTTTTTTTTTTGGTTTGCCTCAGGGTTGAAGATGTCTTAATTCATTGGGTTGTCCAAGCTGGTGAATTAACTGGACAAGGGTATGCGTTCTTTCTCTGTTTTATTGGATTTCTGTTGATGTTTGGTGCTGAGATTTTACTAATAATTATTGTTTCTTCTCTCTTTTTAATCCTTTTTTTTTTTGCTTGAAAATGCAGACCTCTCTGTGATGGAGAGGTAATGATCTCTCCCTCCCTCTCTATTTCTCTCTCTCTCCCTCTCCCTCTCCCTCTCTCTCTCTCTCTATTCATACTTCCTTAATTCCTTTAATTTTGTGTTTGCAGTATTTAATTAAAAGCCTTACACATCTCAAGAGTGAACAAGAAATGCTGGAAAAAATCGAAAAGTCTGGCTTCTCTGCCTCCCCTCTGATGACTGTCACTTGCATTTGCTTTTTATTTTTTGGATGTTTTACCTTATAATACCTCTCTCCCTCTCTCTATTTTTCTTTCTTCTTCTTGATTCATTCACTGGTGATGGCACAACAATTTCAGAATGGAGGTAACCCTCAAACTCAATCATTTGCAAATTCAAGTATCATCCTAACTTTTTTTTTTTTTTTTCCTTTTCCTTCAAGTTTTTTCTAATCTATGTTTGGTATTCAGGCTCTTGAGGAGAATCTCTATGAAATCAAAAAACAATTACTTGCAGCAGAA
The DNA here is from genome assembly GCA_016808115.1 of Tetrastigma voinierianum. NCBI lineage: Eukaryota > Viridiplantae > Streptophyta > Magnoliopsida > Vitales > Vitaceae > Tetrastigma > Tetrastigma voinierianum. The sequence goes on along the minus strand of JAEQBH010000543.1, from coordinate 255,968 downwards.
GAAAAGTTGAGGTCAAACTTTGTTTTCTTTATTTGATGTAAAATAATGCGAAGACACATTTCATATGACTTGATTTTCTCGTTTTGTTATTAGGAATTACAATGCGGATGTGGAGAAAATAAGCACAGTCCAAGAAGCCCAAGAGCACCAGCGATTTCTTGTTGATGCAATTCTGCGTATTCAACAGTTGAAAGTGAGTGTATCAACCCTCATCCAATTCCTTTCCCCAGATCTTTTATAAACCGGTAATGAACAATTTTCTTGTTTTTGCTGCTAGGCGAAGCTTCTGACTGACGAGATGGCCTTGGAAATATCGGACTATAATCAGGTATTTGTAGACTCCCATTTCATCGTAGAGAAGGATTTTATCTTACCTTTCCGATAAATAACCTCACCCTTGGATATATAGACTCAATTTTTTTAGATATGTCTTTTTTTTTTAATAGTCACATTCATGGTTTTTATGAAAACAATAATAAGTAACAACCTCAAATTGTTTTTCAAAAAAAAAAAATAATTCTCCTATTTTAAGTGAGAAACGCATAATAACAAATAATGTGAAGAAGTCTACAATAACATAAGAAAGGAAAAAAGAAACAAGCAGACAACCATGAAATTTCCTAGCTACAGACCTTTATACTGTTCTAAGAGCTGTGGTTGCTAGATGACCAGATATTGCCTTAATTCTCATTGTTTTCATATCATATTGTAAGGTCTTTGCATCAAGTATGAAGAATGCAGATCCAACCACCGAAGGGTTTAATGATGCTAGCACCATTAGGTATCGGTCTTTGATTACTACCATTTAGTTGAACATTGTTACACACAAAGTAGCTTCTTCTGGGTTTTTTTGGATGATTTTAGGGTCTATTTGGTTTATGTTTTTTAAAAGAGAACAGTTTTTTCAAAACACAAACAACATCATTTTTGTGTTATCTAAAAACTGTCATTGTTACCTGAATTTAGTGTTTTTTATGTTTTTTATGTTTTTCAAAAGAAAAAAAACCCTAGGAAAACAAACATGTTTTTTGTGTTTTCCTTGTTCTTTTATGTTTGTTTATAATTTTTGAAAACTCTTTTTTGTTTTAAAAAACAAGAAGAATAGGGAAAACTTACAAAATAAGATTGGTTTCTAACATTTTTTGTTTTGAAAAACACTAAATTCAAAAGACAATAATGATTTTCAAAAAATACTAAAATTGTGTTCCTTATATTTTCAAAAACAGGAATCAAACACGCTGTTATTTTTTGAAACCTTTCATTCATAACCTGTATGACCCCCTCCTAATACCCTTTGCTATAACACAAGAAGGAAATCGATCTTAGTAACTTAAATCTTGCTGTTGTATTTCAATAGGAACCTCCCTGGGGGTGAACACCATGAAGAAACAGCATTTCCTGCAGGACCCCACCTGACAATTAGCTACCAAAAGACACAGAACCTATTAGTGGGGGAGGGTACAGCAGGTCCTGAGGGTCATTTCTTTCAGAGGCTGGTGCAAGAACTTCCATTCTAAGTCCTAAGTCTTCCAATAATTTAGGGATTGTTTGGCTCATGTTTTTTATAATTGCTTTTGACAGCACCAAAATGGTGTTTTCTGAATTTACTCATTATTATCTGAATTTAGTGTTTTTATTTTATTTTTATGTTTTCCTTATTTTTCAGAACAAAATAATAATAATAATAATAATCAAATGGGTTCATCATGTTCTCCTTGTTTTTTGTTTTTTCAGAACAAAAAACAGTTTTAAAAAGTAACCAAACATGCTCTTGTTAGATTATTAGGCTTTTCTGGAAAGAGCTAACTGTTGGGGTATCTGTTTAAGGGCTTGTTACAAGTTTTAGTTTGCAACTTCAATTCTCTGTTTGAAAATGTCATTGATGTTTGAGAATGGTTTCTAAGAAGCAGTTTTCTATTTTCTTAGAAAAAAATTTATTATTGAATGACCATTATAAAGAAAATAGAACCAAGTATGAAAAAAAATGATATTTAAGTATAAATAAATGAATACCATCATGTTTAATTCAAATGATAGAACGTTTTGGTGCTAGGTTTAAGTCCCAATAAGGATATTTTATTACTTTGAAACTATAATATATTAAAAAAAAATTATAAATAAATGAATTGAAACAGCCCTTAAGATTTGATTTAAGTGGTAAAGAAAGAGGAGGGATGGAGACAAAGAATTTTTGTAAGAATAAAATACTATAACATGATATACAAAGTGAAGGGATGTAAATAAAAAAGAATTGAAATAAAAATGTGGACATATGATGCCATTCTTGCAACAAATGATTTATATTTAGTGCTTTATACGATTTTTTTTGGGTACCATAAAGTGACCCCATACTAAGAAAATGATTGAGAAAAAGAAATTTTGATCAACATTATCCAAGAATAGTAAAAAAATAAATTGATAATCTTTTTATTCAATCTAGTTTAATTTTTTTTTAAGGAGAGTAATTTTATTGATTTAAACTAACATTCGATAGAAAAACTGAATGAAATTCGCTAAAAACTTTAGGAAATGATGTAGTATCCAGGTTAATAGTATAATAAATCGATTCAAAGCCTATACATTTTATTATTCTATGATGGCTAGAATACATATAACTGAAGTTCTGCAGCATATTGACGAATATGATTTGACTTGATGTTTCTGCTTAATCAAATATGTTTTGTTTCAAATCACCAAAACATAAGAAAGTGCTACGGCAAGACGACAAAAACCAATATGATGTATTAAGACAATGACAAAAACACGCCTCACAAGACGACGATAAAAATATAAAAAAACAAATTAAAATTCTAGATTTTTGTAGAATAATCATTTTATTGAAAAATAAAATGATAGAAAGAGATGTACATGGTAATTTTAGATTGAGAATAACAAATAAAAACCACTCCTTCTAACTTAAGGGAAATGAGTTCGAAAAAACAAGATGAAACAAAGGGACAGGTGACTAAGGTTTTTTTATTCTAGTTTAATTATAAAACTTATAAAATGTCACTTGATTAATAATTTAATGCCCTAACTTAACTAATTTAATTATAAAAGTACACTAGGTATCTCAACAAAAGAAATGAAAAATCATTACCCTATATATCCTAATAGGGTTTGAAAAATAAGGCTCACAGGCCCACTTGTCGGACGAAGAATGAGTGTGAAACGCTCAGGCATTCATTTAGCCGAAGGAGACGTCGCCCATTGAAGCATTCGAGGCCTTTTGTGCCGGCATTCAAGCCTTTTGGTGCCGGCCCCGATGAGGTCAACGCGGCCCGAGGAGCCGATTATGGGAAGTTTCCCATAGGTCTGAGAAAATAGAATAATCCTAATAATATATTGTGCAATCTAGCCAGAAATAAGTGATAAGGAAAGAAAGATAATGGGTTCATCGCATCAGAAACTAGGATCTGATAAGGAAGAAGATTATACCGAATAATTGCTCTTTCCCATATCCTTTCTCGAAATCGATCACGGATAATAACAAAAATATCTCATCCAATGGGAATGAATCCTGGTCGCGTCCGGCCCGGTTGGACATCTATAAATCTGAGAATACGCGTCGGTGAAAGGTACGTCAATACTAATACGCATCCTTACACGCGACACATTCACCCTCTAAGCAGTCTCTCTTTTCTCTCAGAAAGAAACTGACTTAGGCATCGGAGCGGCTACAAACGAAGCCCTCGCCGACCCCCTTTTTTTCTTATTTTTCTGCGGAGGTGCCACGCCCAGCTTCATGAGCCAAGCGTGCGAAGCGATGCTATTTGGCCGTATTAGTCACATCTCGGCGAAGCGATCCAGATCCCCAGACAGTCCATATGACCACAGTTCGGCCGACTACCACAAACCGTTCACCCGATTTAGTTGAAAAAGGCATTATCATATCCAAAACTCCTAATATAAGTGTCATATCTCACGTTAGATAAGACAAGTTTATAACATTATATATGAGTCATGAGAATCCATTGTAATTTTGTTAAACAAATATTTTTGTTGACAATTAAACAATTTTTTAAACAATTTAGATATAGATATTATGAGGGTCAATGTAGACAATCTTGTGGGACATGTACAATTTAGAAGTTATATTTATATTATAGGGAGGGTGATCATAATATGATATCAAAAGCGAGGATGTATTTTTTTTTATATATGTTTTTGAAGTGTCAATATCTAATGAATAAACACTAAAGCAAGGATATATTATTTATTTTTTGTTATATCAATAACTTAGTTTTATAAAAAGAATAGAATTATTATATCATCAAATTATATAATGGATGGCACCGAGTCCTATATCATCAAATTATTATAATGTAAAGTGAATAGATATAAAAAAAATAAAAAATAAAAAGAATGAAAGTTTTAAACATGTAATTTTCTCAATTATACTCCTAAAATTTATTAGCTTTAATTCCATCAAAAAAATTTATTGAAAATTATTAGCTTCAATAAATTTTTTAAAAAACTAATATTTTGAAAATCCTAAATTATAATGACATAAGCAAAAGGGCCGAAATAATTATGGGCATCTCCTCATTATTCTCCGAACGTCTCCTTTCCGCGTCAGTTTTCTCTGTCTCTCCGAAAAACAAGGAACTCTGGAATGAAAAAAAATTCCAACAGAAAATTGAAAAAAGTTTTTCAAATTTTTTTTATCAAAACCCACAAAACCGATTTCCTGGGTGGATTCATTTCAACACCCATTACTCAAATTTTCAACAATTTGACGGTTTTTCTAAGTTGGATCAAAGCTTCACATGCAAAACCACCCTTTTCATGAATCTTCGCGTGCAAATGCTGTTTCCGATGTGATTCATCGTCAAGTTTTGGATTATAGGTTGTGGGTGCTCAGATTTGGGCTTGTTGAATTGGTGTTTGAGGAGATAAAGACATTGTTGTGTTTTGGTAGGATTACTGGAGGCGGTGGAATTGGTTTTGGGTGCGTGCTTTTGAGGATTTCTGGATATTGTGATGAGAAATCAGGAGCTAGGATAACTACAATGTTCCTTCTCATGATATGAGAATGGAACGGTGATTTTTGAGGCAATGGGTGTGGGAAAAGCTGGAATTTCTATTGGTTTTCTTGTTGTTCTTTGTGTGTTGTCTGTGGGAAGCTCAGAGGCCAAGAGGAGGACGGCTGAGTTTTTCCCCGGTAGAGTTTATGGGGCTGCTATGGAGATAGATGAGGAGACGGTATGATGCTTTGTTTCTTTAATTCATGGTGTTGTTCTTATATCGATGATCATGTGGAGCAATTATGGTTGAAAATGGTAGTTTTGATGTAGATTTGCATTCTTTGGTGGAATTGTTTTTGTTTGGTAAATTATGATTGTGAAGAGTTCATTTTACAAGAATTGGAGGAATTGTTTGATATTAGTTATAATGGTTAATCAATTGTTGTCAAAGATTGGTGTTCAGGACAAGACCTATCTGCCTTGTACTTCTTCTGATTGATGAATTGACTAACTTGTTAGAACTAGCTAGATCATATTTTATGATCAATATTTTCTGAAATTTTACGTTTTATTAGGTTGTGAAGGCATTAGCCTAATGGGGCTGAGAAGTTCTCCTTGCATGTAGTTATGTTTTGTGTCAAAAGTATGAGTTGCAGGTCTTGTTCTGCAATTAAGCTACTGAGAATTATGGAGTGATTGTTCAGTGTTTACTAGCTTCGTGTCATCAAGAAAAATGGAGGCCTTGACTGTTTGCTTCTTGAGATTTATGTATCTCAACAATTTCAATTTTCTCGGGGTTTAAAAGCAAATAGGAGTTTATTGTTAGTGTATGAAGGAGTTCATTGTTAGTGGTTGAAAGAGTCACCTGATTACCAACTGCCAAGACCCCCATATCATCTTTCCACCACCAAACAAATATTTAGATTTACATAATCAGGGATTGATGTAGGTATATTGCTTTGCACTCAGCATCTGGAGTAAGCGCATGAGTGTGTTAATCCGCATAAACATAGACAATTTAGTTTGGCATCTTCTCGAGGGCTTGAGAGGAAGGAGAAATTTTCTAGTTGTTGTATTGGATTCAATACAGTTTGTTCCTTTTGTTTCTTTTGTAAGTGGAATAATTATCCCTAAATTTTGGACTGCAGGCAGAACAAGTGTGGATTCAATGCAGGCAAGAACTGATGGAAATGAATTACGCTGTTCAGGAGTTTGATTTGTGTCTTACCGAGGAGGCAATGAGTGGATCTAGTGAAATGAACCCCAAAGCAGAATTATTGATAAAAAGAAATGTGCACAGAGCTATCAACAGCTTGACTCCCCAAATGAAAGATTCTCTGTTGGATTGTTTAAGAACAAAAGATGTTGTCTTCAGCGTTTCAGGTGAAGAGGTACCCGCTAAGAGTTGGTTCATCAAGTATCTTGAGATGCTTTTTGGTTGGTCTGATCTTTCCAGAAGACATTTGGCTGACGTGCCAAAGCTAACAATAGATTCAGATCAAGACACTGTACCTGAAGATTCCGGGATTTATGATCCTCCACCATCTAGTACCCAACTTGGGACTGATGATACAAATTCATCGCTAGATTCACCCTGGCCAGATTCACCTGCTAAAAACTCTTCATCAAAACACCCTTCAAAGCAAGCTCAATCAAAACAGGGGTCTCCACCAAAGGAGGTTGAAGACAGCTCAAATAATGCCGTTGCTCTTGCTGCAGCTGCAGTGGCTGTGTTGTCACTTGCTATACTTGTATTACTTTTCTATCTCAAGGCTAGGAGCAACCAAATTGTCCCTACAGCTACAGATGGACAGAGAGATAAGAGGCCTCTGCTCTCCTTAAGTGATATCTCTGCTGGTATGACCTCCACATGTTTTAGTTTTGCCAACATAAACTTCAAGCTCTACTTGGTTCTGAAAGTGTATTTTTATTGTCAATCTCTCAGGTTCTTCACAGAAGTCTCTTAGCATAAATTCAAGTGGCAACGAATACAGTGTTAGTTCGAACCTCATAGGAAAATATCCTCCTTTTGCCCCAGGTTTGTCCACGGTATCTGATGGTCGTTATTCTGTATCGGAAGGTACTGCAAGTGTACCAACCTCACTTCCTCCTTTAAAACCTCCTCCAGGAAGACTTGCTCCCCCGCATGCAGTTGCCCCTGATCTTGCTCCTTCTCCTATACCTGATCCTCCTCCTCCTCCTCCTGGACCACCACCTCCTCCCCCGCCGAAACCTCCTAGCAAGTCTGGTCCTCGTCCTCCACCTATGCCCCCAAAATCATCAGCTGGTAAATCAAAATTGTCCCCTGCAGCACCACATCATCGAAAGAATACTGCTTCTGGAGAGGAAAACGATGAACCAGAAGATTATGGTGCTACAAAAACTAAGTTAAAGCCATTCTTCTGGGATAAGGTTCTTGCCAGCCCTAATGAGTCCATGGTCTGGCATGAGATTAGTGCGGGATCGTTCCAGTAAGGCTATAAATCTATCTCAAGACTTTCTTTTTTCTTTATGAATTACATACCTGTCAACTAAACCTCAATTCCCAATTTACAGGTTCAATGAGGAGATGATAGAATCCTTATTTGGTTATAACAATATGGATAAAAAAAGAAGCGCTGGCATGAAAGAATTCTCCTCAGAACCACAGTTTATTCAAATAATTAACCCAAAGAAAGCACAGAATTTATCAATTCTTCTAAAAGCACTGAACGTGACGACAGAAGAAGTGTGTGATGCACTTAAGGAAGGTGATTCCCTATTTTTACTTTTTTTTTTGGTGGCTTAACACACTACAAATAAACAACTAATCATTGTCATCTTGGGAAGTTCAAAGAGAAACTGAATGCATCATGGATTTGCTTAATTTTTGTGTTTGTAGAGATCAGCATCTTGATTCCTTTTTTATTCATTCAGGCAATGAGCTTCCTGCAGAGCTCCTCAGTACTTTGTTGAAGATGGCACCTACATCTGATGAAGAACTAAAGCTCAGGTTATTCTGTGGCGATATTACTCAACTTGGTTCTGCAGAACGATTCCTCAAAGCTTTGGTTGAAATACCATTTGCATTTAAGCGGATGGAAGCATTACTTTTCATGAGTTCTCTTCAGGAGGAAGTGTCTCTCATCAAAGAGTCATTTGCTACTTTAGAGGTGAGAAAATCTGATCTTGCACCATTTTTTACTCTCCCCATCACTGAACTCAGTCCCCTGTGTGGCCTAAGTATTTCATTATGGCTGTCTATGAAACACATACACGGATACGGCCACGGGATATGACACAATGGAACATGGAAAATTCCAAAAAAACTAGGACTAGGATACAACAAAGACCCATCATAATAAAATAATAAAAAAATAATTATCCTTACATATGTTTAAATTATTAAATATGATATTAAGTTATTAACTTAGCTTAGATTATTTATTATTATTTTTTTCTCTCTTGGGAGTGGGGGAGGCCCACCAAGACTCTACAGATTTAGTCTCAATTTCCTAAGGCAAGGGATGCCCATTTTATCATGCAACAGCAAGTTGTCTATTCCTCTATGTGGTAGATGCCACACCTTTAATTGTCCACTGTTTTGGCTCAAAGAAAGATCTGCCATGAAATCCACTACCTTGTTGCATTCTCTATAAACGTGTTGTACCTGCACTGTCCAACTCCTGTTAAGTAGCTGTTTGCATTCAATCACTAGGTTGTGTATTTGAAACTTCCCGAGGATTGCTTGCATATCCAGTTATATGCTGTCTTGGAGTCTAGTTCTGCTACAAGGAACCTTATCCCTTCCTCCCATGCTAGTCTAAGACCATATATTAAGGCCCTTCTTCTATCGAACAGATCCCCAACTTGACTGAATAGCCTATCTTCCAGTCTCCATTATGATTTTGCAATAGACCTCCACAACCTGCTGTGTTTGTTGGCTTCTTTAAACAACCATCCAAGTTTAGAGTTGTCAAGCCATGCTGAGGGGGGTGGGGGGTGTGTTGGGGGGGTGGAACCATCTGATTCCTTTGGTAACATACCTTGTATTTCCAGGTCCTACTATGAGTTGGTTTGTGAGTGTCGAATCCATCTCCTTGCAGTATCTCCTTATCAATTCCATTTTGGTCCACAAGTCTAGTTCCTTCTTGTTGAAGGTGTGATCATTCCTCCACCTCCAGATCCACCAAAGGCAGGTTGCGAAATGATCCTTCCACGCTCCATGGGATACTCTGGTCCTCCTTGAGTTCAAGTTCCAAGTCAGCCAGTCTGTGAAGGGAAGTCTACTAGTTATTTCGATGGTTTTTCTGCCCAATAATTTCTGCCATATGAGGCGTGCCTTGCCACAGAACCTGAAGACACGGTCGAGGTCCTCAATGGTGTTCGAGCAGCCTTTGCAATAGGGGATTAAAGTGTAACCCCTGCGGACTCGCTCCGAGTTGGTCATCACCCGTCCATGCAGGAGAAGCCAAACTAAAGTTTGTATCTTCCTTGACGCTTTAATTTTCTAGATCTGCTTCCATGTATCACTAGTCATTGAGCCTCAGCTCTAGCGCTAGGCTGTAAGCCGAAATGGCTGTGGAACTGAGACTCCACTGATGGTCCCCAAACCCGTCGCTGGGTCTCGTAATTCCTTAGCGAGCATGCGGATAGGAGACTCGCCTGGGCTGGAGTGATGAAACCTCTCAACAACTTCCAGTTCCACCCGCTTTGTGGATCCCAATACTCCTTCACCGTTTTACAAGACTCCGCTATGGGAACAATTCCCCGGGGTTCTTCGATCATGGGATTATCGCCTATCCACTTGTCTCTCCACTTTGTCCATTATACACCTTGGCTCTCAGCCCTTTCTTGAGAAGGTCGACTGCTTCAGTGATGCCTTTCCAGGCTTGGGAGCAACTTTGCTTTTTCACCATCCTTGAGATCTCCACTGACCCTATATAGTATTTACCAGAAATCACTATGCCCCAAAGGCTTTCCTTGTTATCGAGGAAGCTCCTGCCGAGTTTTGCCATGAAGGCTTTATATTCATGCTTGTAGATACTCTTAGGTCCAACCCTCATTTGTTGCGGGTCACCACTTCCCATCGAATGAGGTGGGTTCTTCTCTAACGAGTTTATCTAATTTGTTGCATACTCCACTTGGCAATGGAGCTGATTGCATGTGGTAGAGAGGGATGGTACCGAGGACCGATTGGGCTGACACACATCTGCCTGCTAGAGTTAGGAATTTCCTTTTCCAGCTTTCCAGTCTTGCCTCCACTTTGTCAATCAATTGTTGGTACAAACTACGTCTCGTCTAACACCATAGAACAATGGAAGGTTCCTAGGTAGTTTCCAAATGTTTTTGGGATGAACTCGCACTTAGTGCACACGCATCCCAGCATTTTGGTCCGTAATGTCATCAAGACAGCTAGCACATGACGTGGAGAGATCAAGAAACAAAGTCAGATACTTAATTCAGATACATTTCTCATGGGTATTCCTCATTTATAAAATACTCACTTAGTATCTCCTTGATTTTAGGAAAGAGAATCTCTTAATCTTAGAGTTAAAATCTCTTATTCTTTATCAAAGATTAATCTTTTTAGCGTATTTTCCTCTTTTATATACTTAGTCATAACGAACTTCCTATATGTGAGGCACACCATAGTTATTTGAAACCTGGAGGTCACACATGGTTGGGAATTCTTCACACATCCCACTGCATTGTGCTTCGCAGCCCTCCCCGTCCTGCTATTTCCCCGTCGGTTTTAATACAATAGTACATTGGCCGCTTCATGATGTGGACCAAGCGGGCCCTGGGCCTATTGAGTGGTTGGTTTAGGTCTAAAGACCACACCACACGCCTCCCTTTCCTCTCTCTGAACTTCGCCACGGTGGGAAAATATTATGTTTTAAACTCCTTCGAGGCAACCGTTAGCGCTTGTTCCCGACCAGCTTTACATAAATGTCACCAGAGGCCAAGGGGCCCCGATGTCGTGCTGAACTCACCGCGATCCGATGAAGTGGACCACCGCGATATCGCCGTTTTCGGTCTTCGATGCCACCGAGTCAATTATCGACCGTTGAACCCTTCACAAGAGACACTTCTTGCATATGCGCACTATCTCACCAAATTCTTCACATACAAATAGTTGCACTTTCTAAAGAGTACCCATCTCTTCCTCGCTATTCGATAAAAAGTCCTACCATTTAATCAAGATGGAATGTATCGCACTCCATGACTTAATGAGACTGAGTCGGTATATTCGGTTTCAACGCTGACCGAGTTTATGTTATGATTTTCTTTTAATTCTTTCTTCATAGTCACACCGCCGGCCCGAATATGGCGCACCAAGACGTGGGGAGTTTCACCATATCGGATGATACCGAGAAGTCGCGACGCCACGGCCTCACGCCCTCCATGCACCGTGCCTCGGGAAGATGGCGAGGCAAGGCTGGGCAGATCCAAGCACCGGAACCAAGGCCAAGGAGGGCATACAGAGGATCGTGGGGGCGAAAAAGAGAGAGGAGAAGCCACAGAAGCTCAAAGTCGCTTGGAGGTCAGCCACGCCACATGGGCGATCAGCGCACGCTGAGGAAGAGCCAAGAGGGTCCGAGCCGCCTGGGTCGGCATGAATGAAACAGGCTGCACTGGCTGAGGTCGAGCGACTTCCTTTATGCGTGGTCAGATACAGGGGTCGGCTATGACCTAAGTGTCTTCCCTTCAATCCCAAGCTAAAAGTGAGAAGAAGCTACGGAGGACTACGTAAAGGCTCCTCGAGCTAATCTTCACCTATGGTTACGTGTTGTGCGTTCAAACACAACATCCATGAAGACCAGCCAAAGGTTCCAGATGGGATGCCCGACTCCTCTGACCCACTCCCACCAAAGTTCTTCACGTAGAAATGCTCCCCCACTGAGTGCAAAGGCTCACCAGCCAACACCGAGGCGAGCAGATAAAATAGAAGAGAAGGCACATGAACTTTAGAGAGTCACTCCCGGGCTTGAGGACTCATCGTGAACCAGCTCCCTTGCTGTAACGGTCTTGTTCGGGCCCGCCTATATAATTCGACGCTGCTGGCGCATTTATGAAATACAATTCTTTGCATTTCTATACAATTGATTTTATCACACACAACCCTTTCATGACTGAGATGTTGTCGGGGATATCAATGTTAAGTTTTTTAAGAGCCAGTTGGTAGAGTTGCACATGGCTCATGCAAGGCACCATTCTTCGTGCCGCCTCTGCTCTAGCAAACAACAAATCCAGTACTACCACATGCCACAAGACAGCAGGCTGCTCGTCAGCTGCAGCAGGCTGCGAACCACAACTGGTTTTTTGAAAGTGCCAATGTGCCATGAGCCACATTTGTCTTGAAAGTGCCAAGTCATGAGCCATACTGTCTTCTTGGTAGAGGGACTATTAAAAGAAAATTTTTGAAGGAAATTTCTAATTGATAACACCTTAAATAAAAATTTTATTGATATTTCAAGAATTGAAAGAAAACGCTTTAAAGGGAAACTTTGGCTGATGGGCTACTTTAAAATATAATTTTTTATTGATAATACCTCTTAAGATGTGTAGCATTCCACATCATAGGCATTAGCGTTTCTATTCGGGCTTATCTAATGTAAGATCCTATCGCTCTTGTATATCAGAATTCATCTTGTAATGTTCTTTCCCAATTTGGTTACTTCGCGCCATAGGTCTCCGCCGTGTTTTCAAAGACCCTTCTCAAGATTAGGTCCCTAGTTGAGTTCACCATACCTAAGGAAAGCTTCATCTGCCTTGCTTGCTCCTCCTGTTTTCTCTCCATGTCCTGAAGCCAATGGAGGAATTGATCTTCTGGCGATTGGATCATCAGATTGCTGACATTACATTGGCAGAATCAGAAAAGGGGAATCAAACATAGAGTTCCAAAGATGCATTCATTTCAGACAATCATTGCCAAGTCTCACCATGGGACGACTGCTCATTTCCCATGATGTTACCTCCACCATTGCTACCTCGATCGCCTAAACCCTCGGCACGCCAGCGCTAACGTGAACTCAGAAAGCGGCAACCTGTCATGGTATGACACCGCTTCTTAGACTGTTTCAAGTCTTCTATGCCATTTTCGGGCCATGCATTTAGTGGGCTTGGGCACTTCATGATGTGGGCCAAGAGGGCTCCCTGGCTCACTGAGTGGGCTTGTGCTCAAAGACCATGGTACCTAATACTCAGTGAAGCTTATTCTCTCACAAGTCTTCCTTAACATTCCACGAGAAGCATATGTTCAATTTTCCACAACTTAATTTTTTGTCCTGATGCCTCACAAAATCTATTTAGATAGTCAAGAATGATCTCCATATGTCTTTCTGATGCCTCTGCAAACAAGATTAGATCGTTGGCAAAAAATAAATTAGAGAGAGGGGGGTTGTTCCTGGAAAGCTGGATTGGTCTCCATCGCCTTGAGTCTACGGCAACCTGTATTAGGTGGCCTAATCTTTCCATGCAGAGCATGAAGGGGGTAGGGGGAGATGGTGTCCCCTTGTCTTAAACCCCTCATTGATCTAAAGCTCTCCAGGTTCTTCCCATTCCAAGCCATCGAGAATCTGGTGGATTCCAAGCAATGCATGACGTTACTGGTCCAGATATGAGGGAAGCTTGTTTTGTCCAACGTGTCCTGGATGAATGTCCACGAAAGTCTATCATAAGCCTTCTCAAGCTCGATCTTGATCGTCATAAATCCTTTCCCTATCCTTCGTGTCCTCATCGTGTGGAGGGCCTCTTGATATATTACTATATTGTCAGTAATCTGGCGCCCAGGTACAAAACTACTTTGGTAAGGGGCTATGAGATTAGGCATATACTCCTTCAATCTGTTTGTCATTGCTTTCGTTATGATTTTGTATCCCACGTTGCATAGGTTGATCGATCTAAACAGAGAAATCTGCTCCGGGTTCTTTGTTTTAGGAATGAGGACTAACAAGGTGTCATTAGAGCCTATTGGAAGTGTACCTTGTTGAGAATCATTAGGATATTCTTACTATATTATCTAGTTTATCCTTTTCTTTGTATATTATTTCATTTTTGTATATTTATATATATATATATATATATATATATATATATATATATATATATATATGTGTAGGTGTTTGTGTGTGTGTCTATACTATCTATTACCCACTCACTTGTTCAATAAGTTTTCATACATGATATCGTGTTTTCATGGTTAGTTCCGAATACATCTTCCTGGGCTGTCTTCTCCGTTTCTAATCTTTATTTGACAGACCTTCTTTACATGTCTTCTCCGTTGGATATTTTCTGTCGGATTTTTTTCATTGGACCTTTTCTATCGGACCTTCTTTGTCGAACCTTTTCCGACGGACGCTCTCCGACGGACCTCTATGGCAGACTTTCTCCGTTAAGTACATATGTAATAAACTTGGTTCATATAACATATATGCTCTAACTTAAGGAAGAGTGTTGAAAATCATTAGGATATTCTATGGTCTATCTTCTTCCTTGTACATTATTTTCCTTTATTTTTATATTTCATTTTGTTCCCTTTTTATTCAATTTTTTTGTATATATATTTAGGTGTCTTTATACTAATATATTACTCATTCACTCATTCAATAAAAAAAAAGCATTATTTTCTTATCTCTCTTTTTTTTAAAGAATTATTTTCTTCTCTTATTTAACATAATTTTTTTGAGAAATCTGAAACGAATCTGTGGAGAGAAGTCACCAATCACTCCCCACATTTTCTGGTAGAAGTCCGCCTAGGTCCCATCCGGACCTGGGGCTTTAAAGGGTTGCATTTCAAACACTGCATTCTTGACCTCCTCTTTTGTATACGGCTTTATGAGGTTTTGGGCTTGCTCCTGAGAGAGATTGGGAGCTCCATTAAGGGGTATTTCCGACGGGTAACCCACTGTAACTGTCTGGAAAAGACTTTTGAAATAATCTGAAGCTAAGAGTCCCAGTTCTGTAGGGTCAGTAAACCATCTCCCGTTGTTATCCTTTAGATCTTCCACTCTTTTTCTGGCTTGTCTGACAATGATTGCTGCATGGTAGTACTTGGTGTTTCTGTCTCCTGACTTTATCCAATCTCTCGAGATCTCTAATGCCAAAGTGTTGGGAAAAATAACACACCCCATCTCCTCCAGGATTTGGCGAGGAAGATAAATAACAACCAATGACACACAATATTTACGCTACTGACACAAACTTGCCTACTCCACGGCCGCAGACTTTTCACTAAAGAGAAAATTATAACATTAACACCCAAATAGTAAAATCGCTTCCTCAATTTTCTCTCACTTGCCTCTTCCTTCACCCTACTCCCTTCTTCCATTTAGAGATGTGCGATGCTGTGATGATCTTCCTCTCTACACAACATCTCATTTATAAAGAAATAAGAGGGATGTAGCCAAAATTAGTTACCTATCAAGGAAGAAAACGGAGGGTCAAGGGCCAAATATTGACAATTTGAAGCTCCATTTGAAGCCTCCATTCGATAATCGCAGCTCCATCTTTTGACAATTTAGTTTCCATCTTTGATACAATCTCCCACTAAGACCTGATTCAACTGCCTTCACACCTTGATCAATGCAAGAGGTCCTCCACCTGATACTATGTGCCAACCGGTTTCCAACACGTCCCCTGGGCTTATCAATGGTCACTGCCTTGGCCGGCTTTCCCGTAATAGCTAAGATATTCGTCGGGCCAGGGAGAGCAAATCATCTTCTCGCACTGAGAACCCTAACTCATCAGAAGCATTCTCCTAGAGTATAGACATACCCTGTAGTGCTCCTTCCGATGTCAATATTTCGCAATCAAGATCTACACTAACAATTTCGTTAGTATCAGAGATCACCCTTGAAACAAAGTGCTTCATTCCACACCCCGCGCAGCAGACATCCGAGGGATCCATTCACCGCCTCTGTAACTTTGCCTCGGATTATTCATGTACCGCACGCCTCCCACTCAAGCCACATCCGGGCCTCTTCTTTCGAACAAGAAAGGGGTAGTTGGCATGAATGGTGTTTGGTCACATCCATGTAACTCCGGCCTCCACTACTCTGCTGCCACAACACTCTTCACCGCCCCACGCCTTTACCGCCAGTAAACCCTCGCTCTCCCTGATGTCCATGATACGATCGGTCCCTCCTCGAAGGTCTCTATCCGATCAACCATCTCCCCTAACTACCCCACGAGCTGGATCCGGGTGCACTTCCGAGTATGAGAGATGGCATAATCACAGGCACACTCGACTCTCTTATAGTCGCCCATCACATGTCAACGCCTAGACTGCAAGGCACCACCCGCTTTAACCCTACAACGTATCTTCTCGCTTCTTGTTTGGCACATCCACGTGCCTCTCCTTGCGCCAAGCATCGACTCTCGTGCACCGCACTTATAACAATCGCCTCCTGTGCTCGCTACTGACTCCTAAGTACTCCGATACAACCGGTTGAGCAACCTGCTCTCTCATCATCAAGGTCCCGTATCTCAATGGCCCTCCCCGAAGATGCTCATCATGGGAGCCCATCAGGCCCTCGTGACGCCGCCCGCATTACGCCTCACCACTTGCTCCAAGGGCAAGTCTCTAACATTACGGCGCTAAGATCACGCTAAGGCTCTGACGCTCAAGGCTAACTCATACGCCACACATCGGCCAAGACTCCACATGTGTGCCGTGATGCCTCCTAAGCGATCTCAATCACCGACACCACTACTTCTAGCACAACCTCCGGACAATGCTACACCAAAGCCCACCTCCTCTTCGAAAGACATCTCCCTCATCCCGCGGTCCTTTCTGCACGGCGTAGGAACTCCTCTCACCCAGCCCTCTGCCTCTCAAAGCCCATCCTGCCCACCAGCTTCATTATCTGTCATCAACTCAAGACATGTTACAGATACTCTCATGATCAATCCCCATCAGCCTCCCTGAGAACCAGAATCTTTCATGGCGCCACATCGAGCCATCATTGCCTCATCAGAGTTTACTCACCGGTACCACCTTCTCCGAGGTATCGATCAAACTGACCCGTGGAGGGTCTCTTTCCCACCTCCATCCAACAAACCGGAGATCTACATGGCCTCCCATACAAAGCCTTCTCAGGGCATCATCCGTGATACTCGCTTGATAACCGGCAGCCAGAAAGGCCAAGGGGGCAAAAGGCCTAGTCTCAAATTAATTCCTCAAAGCTCCAGGACGTACTCACAACATGTCCCCTCCAAAACCCGGATAGTCCTTCTTTCGACCATTCCATCCGTCACTGATGAAACACTATGCTCATCCTCACATTCAGGTCCCCACGGCCCCCTCCTGGAAACTCCTCCAAAACTGAGTCAGAACCGGGGACTCATCCGATATGATGTAGACCTATGACCCATATACTGGACAATTTCCCTGTGACATACAACTCGTCAATTTTCAAATGTGAAGGTCATCCAGACTACCAGAAATGTGTCAGACTTGGTGAGTCGGTCCACAACTCCATCATGCTCCTACGATGTCCGTGGGCAAGGGGTCACAAAGTCCATCATGACGTACCACTTCCACTCCGCTAGCCTCCAAAGCCTGGAGTACGCCCGCCGCCGGTCCTAGTGGCCCGGGCCGACCATGCGACATGTACCGTACAAAGTCCCCAACGCCTCTCTCACTCGGCCTCCAATCAGTGATCGGCAACGTGACGCCCATACATCTTCATGCCACCCGATGCACCAAAAATCGAGAGAGCACTGGAACTCCTTGCATCCTTTCATCTCATCCTCTACCAACTCGGGGAACCACCACCGTCTCATTTAAGACTACCATCTGTAGGAATGGCCTCCCTCGCCACCCACTCAACGTCCACCCCATCCCCGCGGATCTATATCTCCTGGTGTCCCTTACCCTCATGACTCGACATAACCCCGTCGGCGAGAGAGGGCGTAGCCACTAAACTCCCTGTAATACTCTCGAGTCTGCCACCGTAGCAGATAAATTAACTGGTCTCGACAACCTTTGAGAGACCTACCACTCCCGGAACACACGTCGACACTCCGTGATTTGACTCACCAGTGCATCAACTACATCTCCGCTTTACCAGAGATGGTACGGTCAGAGATCATAGTCTTCCAAGTACTCCATCCACCTACGCTACCTCATGTTGAGATCCCACTGTGTGAATATGTACTGAAGACTTTTATGGTCCGAGAATACCTCAAACTGCTTCCACAGAACATCATGTCATGAAAAGACAATGGCTCTAACCCATATTGTGTGTAGGGTAATTCTGCTCGTGATTCTTCAACTTCCGAGAACCATAAGCCATAACCCTCCCGGCCTGCATCAAAACACATCCTAGTCCGTCCTTCGAGGCATCAAAATACACTGTGTACTGTCAGTTTCTCCTTCCTCACTTTGCGGATCGGCCTGGGCATGACTCGAGGGCGTTTATCATCTCGCACGAACCCAAGCGCATCCTCCATCGTCTTCACTTTTCGATATGGGCATTGAGTGCTTTCCAGGGATATTCCTCACAAATGCTGAGACACGTGAGACAGAAGCACTTCTGCCAAGGATCATGCTTGCGCTTGCCTTTATTCCTTCCTAGTGTAGGACACCTCGCTCTTCCCCGCAGCCAAGGCCACGGCACCTCTCTTTCTCCCCATCCCGCCACTGTTTTCTCCTCGAACCTCGCGACTCTTCTCCCCCACCCGAGTCATAACCTCGAGCCTCGTCATTAGAAGACACAAGCTTCCTTGTAATCCATCAAGGATTCGGCACACATGGCATCATGTTGCCCACGAACGGTGTGTGGCTTTCAACCTCCACCCTTCTCATGCCTCGTGTGAGTGGCCATTATAACCCGAGCCACGTCAGTTTTATAAATGGTCACCTCTGCCTCGCCTTCTTTATGTTTCTCGGTCGTAGACCTCCACCCTTGACTCCAAGCTTAGCGAAAGATACAGACCCCTGTCTCTTGAAAAGTTACTTAACTCCTCATGTGACAATCGCATGAATCCGACTGAGCTTTGCATCCCCTTCTCAAGTGCCCTGGATCTCCACACCTGAGATCCTCCACGGCCTCTCCATGCTGCCCAAAAAGGTCCATCCCCTCCGTGTCACACACTCCAACTCTAAATCGACGAATCGCCCCTCAAGGCTAGAAATGGCATCATGAGACTTGTCCTTCCCACCTCCCGTAGAAGGACCAGTCCTTACCCTAGGGACTGTACTCACACCTTCCTCCACATGAGCCCGCCGCGATCGGCCTCCTCTCTTCGACCGAGAACCGAATCAAGCTTCTCGACTATCTGCCGGAACCACCGTGGTATTAGAACACCTCCTGGCTTCGACAAACTGTAACTCGGCCTATTTCACTCATTCACGAAATTCACTATTTACTTGGAATAGTAACCGCCCTAAAATTGACGTAGTAACAAGGCTTCTTAAGAAATACTCTTTTCCCGATGTGGGAAGGTCGCCACACGCAACCACGTAGAGCATACTAAGAATATCTTATTCCTATAACTTCAAAGCCTGATACCATTGTCGGGAAAATAACACACCCCTATCTTCCGACAAGAGAGAAGTATGAATAAATAAATCAAAACACAATATTTATACTATTGCACAAACTTGCCTACTCCACGGGCTGCTGCAAATTCATAAAAGAGAAAATTATATCATTACACTCCAAAGAAAATTGCTCTCAATTTTCTCTCTCTCACTTTATTCTCTCTCTTCCTTCACCCTACTCCCTTTCTCTCTTCCATGATGTGGGCAGATGTGTGGATGATCTTCCTCTCTACAATAAATATCTCTATTTACAAGAAAATAAGAAAGTGATGTACTAAAATTAGGCTACCTAACAAGGAAGAAAAAATGGAGGGTTGGTGGCCAAATTATTGACAATTTGAAGCCTCCATCTTTGACAATTGGAGCCTCCATCTTTGACACAAAGTAACTCCTCTTGATTCAGGACAAGCGCGAGCTCCTGCTGCTGCTTCCAACAAACCATTAGAACGGCTATTGCTAGGATTTTGAACTCCCCCAGCCCAGCCCAAAGTCCCTCTTGAAAATATTTCCGAAACTCTCCTTGATCCACTGCACTAGGGCTGCCGCAAGTTGTTTGTTGTTCGAGGTTAGGCCGGAGTCCGTGTTCCAGTTGGATTCTACTACCTTGATGAGATTCGGGTGGGAGAGCTAAGCCGCTGAAAACGAAAAGAGAATTGAGGGGGGTTTTGGGGGCTTCCGCAAAGTCTGACTAAAATGGGTGTGTGATCAGATGACTGCTTTGGTAGGTGGTGGACTAAGGCATTATCAAGCCTTGTTCTCCACTCAGTATTGCATAGAGCCCTATCGAACCTTGCCCCAGTGAAGGTTCGAGCAGTGTTACCTCTGGTCCACGTAAAGCCGGGTCCCTAGCTAGTTTGCCATGTCCAACATTCCATTCTCAAAAATCCATTCTTTGAACCCCTCACTTCTCCTTTGATCCAGCTTTCCTGGAGAGGAGACCTCGTCCTCCGACTTCACTGAGTTGAAGTTGCCAGCTACTATCCATGGTCCTGAGCACTTGAGGGATGTTTCATTGAGCTCCAGCCATAGCAATTTCCTCAGGGAGTGATGGGGGCTATCGTAAATTAGTCAGAGATAAGGTTGACTCCAAGTTCTGAAACCATGTGGAACAAACTAGTGAGTTTTAATGGATATATTTATTTCTTCTTTTCAGAAATCCAGAAGTCGAAGCCTATAAACTGGGGGGTAAGTTTTAATAATGGATATATTTATTGCAAAAAATAGGCTTAGATTATTTTTTGACTACTATATTAACATATATAATAGTTTTCTTTTTAAAACATAGATTATAATTAGTATATGATATTTAAAAAGTTATTTAATTAAAAAAATATTTTAAATTTTAACCTGAATTTGTATAGTTGTGAAAAAAAAACCCTGAATTTGAATATTTAATTTAATAATTATGATAATTATCCAAAATTCATGTTTTAATTTTATTTTAAATAAGGTTTGAATATTTGAATTATTTTCATTGCAACATCAATGTTCATTTTGGCATTTTTGGCATTAAATATGAATTTTTTTACAACTAAATTTGATTATTATCTTTAACACATGTATTTTTGCTTAATTTTGTCATTTTAAACCTTTTTAAAAATGATTTCATCAAGCTTTATATAATTTTTGCTTTACAAATATTTTTGTAAAAATATACAATATTTTATTACATTCTAAAGAATGACAAAGCGAAGAAAGATTAAAGGTTTTTAAGAGCACATTTATGTGGGACGCTAGAATGTTGTGAATGGGGCTCATACTTTATTTAAAAACCCAAAGAAGAAAAGGCCAAACCTACGTAAATATGTCCAAGGTGTCCCCAATTATGTCCTTTAGTTGTGCGCCCCAACCGTCTCGAAACCTTGGCTGACCGGTCAAC
Organism: Tetrastigma voinierianum; assembly: GCA_016808115.1. Lineage (NCBI taxonomy): Eukaryota > Viridiplantae > Streptophyta > Magnoliopsida > Vitales > Vitaceae > Tetrastigma > Tetrastigma voinierianum. Next base: position 234,592 of record JAEQBH010000543.1, on the reverse strand, counting down.
AACACGTCATGTGGCATGTCCGACACGTGTCCAAGTATCCAACACGGGGACACTATCATTTAGCCGTGTCCGTGCTTCATAGATGGCTGCTATTCTCTTTCTGCCTATTGTCTCCTTATGAATCACTTGGTCATATATAAGAAGTGCCATAGTTGAAGAAACCGAGTGCCTGCTAATGAGGCTAAGGTTGAAACAAAAAGAACTTTGCTTCAGAATGTATGGGAGTTTCTTTGTGGCTGATGATCATACATAAACATATACAACAATATAACGGCATTTCAAACTAATCATATGTATATTGTTTCATGAATGGGCGGCCTTCACGGCTTTAAAACGACGTAAGCTAACAAATTCATACTTATATAATATCAAGAATTTTCTCCCTTATCAGATCTCGGATGTGACAAAAAATACCTCTGTCCTAGTTTAAAAAAACTGCAGCGGTAAGGTTCTATATCATTTAATGGATGTAATTGTCTACCTGGAATGGCAGGTTGCTTGCCAGGAACTTAGAAGCAGTAGGCTGTTCCTAAAGCTCTTAGAAGCAGTTCTGAAAACTGGAAACCGCATGAATGATGGTACTTTCCCGTGGTCGGCTTCCAGCTTCCTCTGCTTCTGACACACACACACTCTTTAAAGCTGTTCATGATGAAAGGAATTGATGGCAAGACCACCCTCTTGCACTTCGTTGTCCTGGTAATCCGGTCTGAAGGCATAAGAGCAGCCCGCGTAGCGAGGGAGAGCAAGAGTTTCTCCAGCTTTAAATCAGAAGATTTAACCGAGGATCCCAGCAACGAGACAGAATACTTCGTACCCTTGGTCTTCAGGTGGTCTCAGGCCTAAGTAGTGGACTTGAGAATGTGAAGAAGGCAGCAATCATAGATGTTGATCACCTAACCTCAACGGTGTCCAATCTAGGCCATTCTTTGCTAAAAAGCCGAGACTTTCTAAGAAAAGACATGAGTAACTTAGAGGAAGACAGTGATTTCCATAGTTCACTTGCTAGTTTTGTGGAGCAAGCAGAAGTTGAAATGACTGCTCTGCTGGAGGAAGAAAACAGGATAATGGGGATAGTGAGGAGCACAGTTGACTACTTTCATGGACATTCAGGGAAGGAGGAGGGACTGCGTTTGTTTGGGATTGTTCGCGATTTCTTGAAAATTGTAGACAACGTCTGCGACGAGGTGAGCAAATCAACCATAAAGCCGACGAAGAGTCAAAAGATAGAGGCTCCAACAGTATCACCTACCCCAGAAGCTCAACAATCATCTTTGCAAGAAATGCGCCAAAAACTTTTCCCTGTGATTGCAGAACGGCGAATGGATGGTAGTTCCGGTTCCGGTTCCAGTTCCAGTTCAGATGATGACAGCCCGTCTTCTTAGCCTTCAATTCATGTAGGTACTTCACAATCATTAACTTGGAAAAAACTGCCTTCTGCTTTCCAGCTAAGGAGCGATTTTCCTGGAAATTACTTAAAACACCCTGTATATGGAAATCAAGTAGTTTCCAGGAGTTAGAGAGCTGTGAATTTACATTAATTGGTTCTTGTTTAGGTGGCTGTATAATATTGGAAGAAGGTCCTGTATTGAAAGCTTTATACTGGTTTGGTGTTCACTTTTTAAATTTTAAAATGCTTTATCGCACAGTCAAGCACGATTAAGAAATATCCTTATTGGGACTCGAATCCGAGATCTCTCCTTTTCTTATGCCTTGTCTTTTTAAAACGATAAGCTCTCTATTATGAGTTAGGCATGAAGAGTGCATATACTTATTATGACGCCCCAATCGTCGTCCGTCGACTACCACAACCCGCTAACTTCCGTCTCTGTATCACGGCACCCATACCCGAAGATAAACGCTCGCTCATAAACCAATACTAATACAAATGATTTATTTACAATCGTCTCATTACAATTTATCTAAATTGGTCCTAGCCCACTTTACAAAATACAAGAGAGGGCCACAAGGTCGTCTTCATACCTCTAAAACCTGATGTCCCATCCCCACGCGTCTCAAGACTCCGTGTTGGTCCCACTATAAGGAGCAAAGCCCAAGAGAGGAATTTCCTACTTGGGTTGTTTCTCCCCACCTGTCACAAGAATGGCACACAAACACATGCAACACATGCTAAGAAAGCATCTCCAAGAATGAGGCAAAGCCAAATTCTTGGTCTAAACACACTAAACCATGCTCTAGTTAAGGGAGCCATTTCTAGCTACAAAATGGCTCATGGAACAAGGATGCCTTATGAGCCCTGAGCAAATGCACGCCGGCACTCGTTCATCACCCAAACGAAATCTCTATTCAACGAAACCCAAAACAACCCCGATAATTTGAACGAATGTATCCGCTGAGCCTTTCGATGACCGTTGGAGCTCAATTTTTTTTTATAAAAATGGAACTCTACAGAACCGAAAGCCAAAAGCAGGAAACACCAAAAATTCAAAGATTGATCTCAAAGCAAAAAAAACCGCAGTTTTGAACCCCCGTAAAACTGTGCTTTGAATCCCCAAATACCGTGATTTTTATGCCTTAGCCCAAAGATTTGGAAGAGATTTGAAGAAATTTTTTACGCTCCTGTGTTTAAACAAAAAAATCCGTGTTTTTGAATCCTAAATACCGATTTTTTAGATACTCTAGCCTAAAGATTTGAAAGAGAGATTTGAAGAAATTTTTACTTTCAATAAGATCATCGAATCACGGCAGCCTATATCGAAGATTCAACCCACGGAAACAAAAACCTGTGTTCCCATCTCCCTCTCTTCCCTTCTTCTCCTCCCATCCCTCAAGGTAGAAAAAAATTGCCCTCACTGATTTTTGAAGGCCGTGAAACTCTTTCTTCCTTTCTTCAAATAATAATCAATTTTTTTTTTTCTATGTTATACGGGATATTTTTAATTTTTTTTTTACCATTATATCTTTCCATTAAATTTTGTTTTTCTTATTCAAATAATAATCATAAATATTAAATTATATTTCTTTAAATATAAAATTATATTTAAAATATATAATTTAATATTTATAATAAGTGTTATTTATCTTCTTTTAATATATTTTAAAATATTAATATATGGATTTGAGACATCAACAAAATATTTATCAACTACATTTGATCATATTTTTTATTAACTAACACATTGTTTTTTTCCTCATAGTTGATAAATTATTTATTTTTATTTATTTTTATAAGAACTACAATTAATTTAAAAAATATTTAGCTTGATATGGAAACATAATTTAATAAATATTTTATAGTGTTTGATGAGTGATAAGAGTGATATAAAATGAATTAAGTAGATATTACGTAATTATTAAAGAAAACTAAAGGTAAAATTGGAATAGATTTAGAATAGCTAAAAAATTTCAGATGCAATCATTTAAATTATTACCAAAAATTTAGCCAAATTTCAAAAAGTCACTTTTGGGAGCTAAAATTTGGCTTGGATGCTGTGTTTTTAGCTAACTGGTCGAGATATCTTAATATATCACCACATATATTAACAACAATTTAAATCCCATACATCATGTTATCTGGCCTTATAATAATAACATAAACTTAGCTCACATGGGCTAAGGCACAATCCGTCATTCTCTGAATGGGTACCTCACACCACAACACCAACATGTTATTCACCACGCAACAACATGCACATCAATACACAATCACACAAACTGTAATCGTCCAAACCACACTGGTGATTTATTCAATTTCATCCAAATCTTTGAATCAGCTACTGGGCCATCCAGCCTCAACAACCCCATCCACATGACCTTACAAAAGTAAACAAAGAGAGAAAACTCATCTTTTCCAGTCATTTGAACCTCAAACCCAGACTAATGCAGGGGCCTCCACGTGGGGAGAGCAACTTAGCTTCTGCCTCGCCTGAGCCCTGTCCGATCGGGAATTTTAGAGATATGTATTTCCTAAAAATCCCACCTTTTCTCCTCTCTCTCTTCCGCTGGCTTCTTTCCTCCTTCCTTCCTCTCCCAATCCATTCGTCAAGATCGGGACAAGAGAAAAGTCCTCTCAATGCCATGTCACCTTCCTATCAATGAGAGGATTTATACACCCATCCTTATCCAACCACTGGTGATTTCCCCCAATTACACACACGCCACATCGCCACGTAGTCTCACCAGCCAATTAATCTTCATCTGACACTGTCGCCTCCGAATTCAAAACGCGCTACGCCAAGTGCCCACATCCTCTCTGCCTCGAAAACGGAAACTGATCAGCCTTTAATTCGACCGAACCGACGCAGTAGCTAGATTTCGCGAGACGATTCCAACCCGTGAAGTCCGTTGGCTATCTGAGATCCGTAAAATTTCGAATTTTGACCGAAATTACCATTTTATCCTTCCTAGGAAACTCGGATTTCTCCTGGTCTCACATTCTCCCTTTAAAAAATTTCTTGCCTCTGAATTCCACACATAATGATCCAACCACGCACACAGAACCCTACACACCCCCGATGTATAACCACCTTCCCAAGGTCACAATCACTGATAACCCAATGGGTCATTAACCTAATCCATGTCATGACCATCCATCAGCCCTTGCTTCGCTCACCATCACCCAATGAAATTTCCATCAGATTCAACTTTTGTAGAATACTTGACTCAACACCAACTCTGCACTTCACGATAATCCACGTAATCTGCTTTATCTCGAAGCCCCGACTCCTATCACTCAACCTCAAGTCCCGGGTGACAACTATCCGTATGTCCCTCATCACAGTCTCTCCCGACTCCCACTCAACTCTAAGTCCGGTGATAACCATGTCCCAGGTTTTCCCTCCTGCAATAGAACTTCGCTTACACTTCTGAGCCTCTTATATCCATACACAATTCAGGATCGCTCCACTGCCCTCTACACCACAATGTAAATTCAGATCGCTCTCCTGTCTCTACACCCACACGTAAATTTTTGGATAACACCACTGTCTCTTACACTCCACATGGGCTCAGACATCTCCCGTCTCTTACACCCACACGTAAATTTCGATACCAATGCCCTTACACCCACACGTAAATTCTTGATAATTAATGGTCTCTTACACACCCACAATAGAAATTCAGATATCTCCCGGTCTTTACACCCACACAGAAATTTTGGATACCACGGCCTACACCTCACAAATTGACGCTCCTGCCCTACACTACACGCGTAAATTCGTGGACTTCGAGCCCTACACCACAGCAAATTCTTCGGATCACCCCGGTCTCTTACACCCATAGAAATTCGTGACATCTCCCCTGGTTCTTACACCCATACAGGACTCGATACTACCGCGGTCTTTCACCCTAACCTGTGTTTTCTCACCTAGGGATTGAACGCACTTTCTCGCTTTGTCCAACACACATTAATTTCTCATTTCTCGATTGAACTACATGAGTCTTCATATCAACATAGTCCCAAAGATACCTTCAACTCACACCTCTACCAAGAGTGGTGAATGACAAGATCAGGCACTCATTACCACACCAATTCTGATGTTACCGTGCACATAACTAATAATGCCATACTGTGACTAATCCGGTCCACCATGAGTAGAACCCGTAGATCTCACTCATATAATCCCGCCAATTCCAAGTCAACTCTCACCCACACCCTGTGGGAAGAACATTTAGACGTGAGCCTCTAAAGGCCTTAACCTTAAGTCCAAATCCATCATGTACAAGATGCAACAGCAATAGAGTATGATGCACCAATTTAAACGCTACTCAAGTCAACAAGAGTGAAACGCACTCGTGATATCCGGCTAATCGACCAGTTCTGTACTCATGAGATCTCGCTCCCCAGGACAATCTCGCCTCATATGCCCAGCCGCGACGTAGAATAACATATACCGCTTCTACCGACACAGTCCTCCCAGCTGTGTGAGTCTCAGACACCACTCGACCTACACTCGGGCCCCTCCCGTCCGTGGCCAAGGTACCAGATGGCACCTCAAACTCGAAACTCGGGTTCCTTGACCCCTGGCCAGGGTGTGTGGAGGAATGAACTGGTGACGCTCTCGTGTTCTATAACTTAACCGGACTGCGCCGTCCCAAACTGATCCCCTCGGTCTCCTAAAATCTGCCTCACATGCCCCAGCCGTCACAGAAGCACAGACACTGCCTGCTCTCTACCACTAACTACTTCTAATCCCGGCCTTGGTCCCTGGAATCTCGTAGGAAGTGTATATTCCTCGCTCTTCCCCGAACTAGAAGAAGGTCGGATCATCCTCTTGTTACTTAACACCTGTATCCCGGAAAAGGCTCCGTTATTCGATCCTCTATGGTCAAGGTCTGCCCACCACGGAGTCCATGTCCCCAGAGGCGGTCCCACGATCCGCCCGACACAACTCAGCCCACTTAATTTCCTAACCTTCGCCGCTACAACCGTGGCCAATGCACCTGCAACCCGGCCAACTCTCAGAACTAGCCACGCATCCATCGCGCTCATCGCCCACTCACCCAGGAACTCCTGCCTCTAGCACATGCCCAACAGCCTCTGAAAGTACTTACCCACAGAACGCCTCCTAAACCTCCGCCCCATGTCATAAATTCTAAGTCTCTAGAAGTCCCAGTCCATCTCCACCATACCGGCCTCGCCCCCCAGCTCGAATGCGCCTAACCCCGATCCCCGGGTCGTATCGAGGTGATCCTCCATAGCCCAATACATTCTCCTTCGACCAAGATAAACCAATGGTCTCACCTGATCTCCTCCCTCTATGAATGTAGGAGGATGATGACCTAAACCCCTGGAGGCCAGACTCCCACCACCGCTACTGCCCGTGGTGGTGTAGCAAATTCGCCACACACCCACAAACAGAAAGGCACGCCGACCAACACAGCGCGGCTCAACAAATGCCCAGGGTGTCCTGAGGCTCCAGGACGCCCTCTCTACGTCCCTTCCCCACTCGGCCATTCACAAGTCACGGCGACAAATTTCACGGTAAGATTTTTGAGGCTCAAACACACTCGAGACACTATTCATACACCAATTTTTTTTTTTCACATACCAGGTCAACACATAGAATCACAATTATCTTGTTTTAAATCATACACAAGAAAATTTTTAAAAATTTTGTACTTTTTTTTTTTCCTTGTGCGAAAACTGGAATATTTCTCCAGAAATCCACAAAACCCAACCTGTTCTTGTTTAAAAACGGGAGCACTGTCCAGAAAATTTTCTGAACAAATTAGCGAAAATTTTTCTCAACCTTGTTTTCACACTAAACCCTAGTGTTCCATCTTAAAATTTATTAAAATTTTATCTCATTATCTAACAACCCAAATATATTTATTAAAATTTATTTTATTTTCGTCCTACTTACAATAATCGGTAAACTCCTCAAAAAATTTTCTAACACCTCATTTGTTTTCCTCTCACACACTCACAAGCACTACTGCTAACACACAAGCAATCACAACACATAACAATCATGCCTCAAAGCACACACAAAACACACATGCAGTGTCCTAGTTTTGTTCTGTGCCTTCCTAGGTAATCTCATACCTAAACTTAACGTCGAACCACACCTAGTGGTGATGTCCTTTATCTCAAAGATCTGCGCTCTGGCCCAACCCCATCCAGGGTAATCGTATAACCCAGGCTCACTAAGTCATGGACGCCTAAACCCGGTGTCCGTTGACTCACCAGCCAACCCTGAACATCATCTATTTGTCTCTCAGATCACCATACCAGTATAAATGCTCTCGCTCATAAACCAACACTATATAAACCAATATTTTATACAAATGATTTATTTTACAATTGTCTGATTGTAATTTATAAATCTATCTTGTGCCTTAATTTTACAAAATACATAAGAGGCTATCTCTGGCCAAGCTTTTCGCTCTAAACTGATAAACATCCCATCGCCAGCTTTCGCACCGGTGGGTCTCCACGACTGGGTGAGCAAAGCCCAAGAGTGGAATTTCCCTACTGGGTTACCCCACCTGCAATGCAATGACAACACACAAACGCATACAACACATTAATATATCAATACTCATGCATATATTAACAAATTTAACCTATTACATCATGTTATTCACTTATAATAATAACATAAACTAGCTCACGGCTAAGGCACAATCCACTGCCGCTCGGGAATGCTCTCGTTACTACCACAATCACTGTTATTCACCTGCGGCAACAACATATATCATACAATCACAAACACCACATGAGGTTCAAACCACACCAAGGGATTTATATTCACTTGTCTGCTAAATCTATCCAAGTCACTACCATCCGTGTCTCCCAACAAATCCCCATCCATTACACGCACTCCCTTAAGCAAAAAGTAAACAAGTAGGAGAAAACCCCTACCTTTTCCGAGTCGACTAACTCCCAAAACCGGTGCACCACCCACGTAGTCCTTACGCTGAGCACCAGCTTCGCTCATTTGAGCTCGGTCCGATCGCTGGGAATTTTGTGAGAGAAGGTAGAGCTTCTCTAAAATCCCAATCTTTCCCTCTCTTCTTGTTTGCTCTTTCTCCTCCTCTTCTCTCCTCTCCCAATCCATTTGGTCAAGACGACAAAGCAGAGCCATCTCACGCCACATGTCAATTTCCTATCGGCCGAGAGGATTACACCCATCCTTATCCAACCACTTCAGATTTAATGGCATGATACTGTCACATGCGAAATTCCACTTGAGCTTAATGTTTGACTCTTCGCACTCGATTACCGCACGCTCTTGGCCACCCAAAACGCCGCTAAACATTCTACATCCCTCCCTGTGCCTCGAAAACGTGAAATCTCGACCGTCTCGCACCACTAAATTCGACAAGTGGTAGCTAGATTGCAGAGATTCCAACCCAAGTGAAGTCCGTTTCGCCATCCGAGATCTAAAAAAATTCGATTTTGACCGGAATTACCATTTATCCTTCCCATAAATCAGATTTCCGTGGTCTCACACACTTATAATGTCTCTGAGCCAACTTCTTGATAAAAATGTTAGACTACCTTTTGCAAGCAAACATTTATACATCAACCCAACAAATCAAACATCCTGCAGTAAATGCTTGTTGAAGCAGTGGATTGATTAAAAAACACTAAGCACTTTGGATATGATGATTGTGCTTGAAACTACCCCTTTTGTTCAATAAAGAAAGAATGTTTCTTGAAATGAAAATCAATGAAAAGTTAAGAAAAGAAAGACGTTCTTCATATTTAAAAGGATCAATTCATCTAATCCGATCAAATATATTTGGGATAACAGTTTAAAAGGGATGAATTCACAAAATATTTGTAAATCTAAAGATTTTTTTTTAAATCCAAAAAGAGGTGCGAAAAGACTCTTTTGGATAAAAATGCCTCAAGGATTTATTTATAATATTGAGATGAGACAAAATGTTCGTAAAGAATTTAGTTAGGGATTTTTATCTCTACACTTTAAGGGGTATTTTTGTTCAAAATATGGCATTTTCAAGGTTGCTATTGCAAATAACTTCTGAATTTTTTTCCTTTCTAAACCAGTTTCTCAATATATTTTCTAATAATAAGCAGTGTCAGATATGTTTAAAACTTTATCAAGCAATTCCTTCCTAATTTTTAGGGTTTTAAAAACATATATGTGCCTTTCAATTACGGTGGGTTGAGAAAAAAAAATTCTTAAGCAATAATTGTCATTTATTGGTTTGGAGGAATTTCCTCCTGCCCAATCACTTCTTTTAGCATATACCTTTTGTTGGTGTTGAGAGTCCTTTGCATAATATTCATTTAGATCATCTTGGAAGCCTCTTCTGGAATTGTTGTCTTTAGAACCCCTCGAACAAGGTTGGATTAAAGGAAACTTTTATGAAGTGTTTTTAGTCTAAAGAGCAAGGGCATGATTGGTTTTTGTTTTTTTAAACTGTTATTGAAAACAAAATTTGAAAACACAGATAACTCCATTTTGGTATTCTTTCAAAATTGTTATTGTTTTTTTTAATTTAATGTTTCATGTGTTCTCAAAGTTTTTAAGAAAATAAAATAAAACAAAAAGGAAGCAAACATGTTAGCATTGAAACAATGTAGTAATATGCTCTCAAAAAATTTCGAACCTTGGTCCCTCCCTTCCCTAAAAAACAGTTTAAAAACTATAACCAAATACGACACCAATGAATTTTCAATTGTGGATACATATGTATTCATAGCATTATGAAACAACTACCATTATTGGTATCAAACTAATAGCAATTCATACAAGGTAAGTCTTCTAATCCAGAATTGGGCTTGAAAAAGAACTTCAATTTTTTAATTTAATTAATTGAAGTATTTTTATAAAATAGGTACTTAAAGTTTAGAAAATTTATTTTTTTACATCTATTCACTTTATATTACAATATTGTAGTATTATGTTCTTATAGGGACTCGATCCCAGGACCTCCCATACACGGTACATCCATCCTCTTTTACCACTTGAACCAAACCTAAAGGACTAGAAAACACTGTTAAGAATTTGAAAAATCACTTCTAATATTAAAAAAAGGTTACATATAATGTTTTTTGAAAAAAAAAAATATAAATAACACTCTTAGAAATAGGGTCAGTATCAAATAGGCTCTAAGTTTTTAAAAGTAATTTTAACTTTCTAAGAAATAAAAAAATTAACAAAGTCTTCCATTATGCATAAATCATGTGGTAGAGCAGTTCATCGTATCAAACATGCAAGGGCACAAAAAGGAGAGGGTCTCAAGTTCGAGTCCTAGTAAAAGATTGGCTTTGATTATACATAACTCAAGTGTTTTTAGCTTGTAAAAAAAAAAATGAATGATATCCATGATAAAATTTTTGGAAAATATTCTTCATATTTACAATGATTTTTTTATAACATTTTATAAACATATATTATATCTTTTAAAACAAATCCTTAAAAAAAGTCAAACTATTTTTAAGTTATTTTTTCTCTCCTTTGCATGTGTAGATTTATGATGTTGACCATCAATCATGTCTTCTGCTAAGCTCCACTATTGTATTTTAAAAAATAAGGAGAATTATGTTTAAGTATTGTTGGATCAATACCAATGAAAAATATACTCAACTCACCCTCACCCGTATTATGTAGAGTTTCACATTTTACACATAATTAATGAAAATATGTACTCTCCCATTATGAAGATCAAATTCCCCTTAATGAGTTGATCAAATGGGCCTCATTTTTTTCCCACATAGGAGATAGAGAATTATCAAGTTAAATCTCCCTCTCTTCTTTCTTCAATCAAACACACTAAGGTTTTTGGGGAGAGAAAACTCCGAAAGAATAAACCTTAGCCACTCCCAAAGGAAAAAGCTCCTAATGTTTCTCAGACACCCAAATTATATAAATTTCTAATAGTTTTATGACATGTAGGGTATAACAGTCAAATTATATTTTTGAAATTTAATAGTTATGTGAAAATATATAATCTAGAATTATTAAAGAGTCAAGTGCAATTGTAAATTACTAATTACACTCCAAAAATATAGAAAATTAAGAAGATTATATACCATTGTAGAATTGTGATAAGTTGATTGTCAATGGAATGTGAAGTAGGAGGACTAAAGTGCAAGGCCAAAACTTAAGTTTGAAAAGAGGCATGAGACAAGAACTTGTCTTGGTGAATTTGTTCTTCATTTTGGGTTTGGATTTAGGGGTACCATGTGGGAGGAGACCAAATTGGTTTGCACAATCCATTGTTATTGGCTCTCTTAGTTCAAGTATAAAGGAGGAAAGGAAAGGAAAGGAAATGAAGAAGGAAGAGAAAGAAAGCTCGGTTTGGAAGTTTGAAGTCATCAAGGTTAAGAAAAACATCCTAACTCTCCCATTATTTGTGTTTTTTTTTTTTTTTTTTTTTTTTTGAGTTGGGTTTGAGGTTGGCTTGACTTTGTTTGGTCAATAACTGTTCAAAGATATGAATTCAAAATGTGTAAAGAGACATGTGTGTATTTTAAGGGAAGTGTCGTCCAAATTTCCTAAAACCCGTGTTTTGTTTTGGCCACACTTAGCCTACACCCACTTTGATGATTTTAGTTGGAGATGAAACCTAAAAACTAGAGCTACAAATTTATAGAAGAGATTGAGATTTAAATCTTTCTCTAAAAACCCTGAAAAAGAGTTTTATAGATATATGGTTTATGTCCCCTTATGGCGTAATTGGTGTTATTGCACCATATATTGGGTCATATTGATCCAAATGAGGTGAATCAAAATCCTATTGAAACTAGACACCCATGAGAATAACTTTCATGAATAAAGTATGGTCACATAATGTTTCTATTGTTCCCAAAAATTCGTCTAACTGAGAACATAATACTGTCCTTGAAAACTGTTCAAGAATAGTTCAGAATGTTTTGGCCACATCTCCTAATTTAAAGATCCAAATGACCTGATTTGTGAGCCTTTGGAAACTTAAGACATAGGTAAACATTTGTATAGGTATCACTGTTCAAAAACCCTGTTATTGTGGGTCGAATTGTAGTTGAAATGAACTTAGGATGTAAAGAAGGTCATTCCTAGTCAACACTGGCCGATGTTGTGATGTCAGATCTATTAGTCATAGATAGACTCCAAATGCACAAACGCTAGGTGGTGTTGTATGCGTGGTCTTAGAAAAATCCCTTCTTTTATTTCTAGAGGCCATCTCTTTCGTTTCAGATCTCAAATCGGGTGATCTCGGACTTGCGGTAGCTAAGAAATGTCTAGAATCCATTCCACATCGCTCAAGATTACGTCCATTTCAAAGAAATTGTCCTATTTGCTCCTACCTTCTCTCTGTCTGTGCCCTGATTCTTCATCAATAAAATCTATAAGGTGATAGACATAAAATTAGGCAAATCGACGATCCTAGTAAGTGAATGAAGGATCTTTATATGTTTACAAGATATACATTATTAATTACTAAATAAAACATATGTGATATGAACATTTCCTAATATGTGAATAGGAAACAGGTCATAAGAATTGACTAAGAGTATGCAACATGAATGTTATTAAGACCAACATAAAATGCTCCCAAACACATATAATCTTGTGAAGCTCACTTAATACCAGATAGTGACAACAGTGGACTGAAGTGCTATTCAAGACTTCACATGCATGAACACATATGTTCCATGCTGTAGTACCGCTTGTTCAAAGGTTATTCACTTATTCTCGCCAGCCACCATTTGGGCGGGTCTCACTACCACTTCCTCGCTTTTTTGCATCAGACACATATCTCGGCATTCGTATTTAGATCGCGCCCTTCCTGTTCATCAAGTATTGGTCTAAGTGCAAATGATTATATAATGCATTTGAATAATGAAACAAATATGAACATGAAAGTAATCAAACCTTTATGTTAAGCATTACCTATTTCCTCAGATCAGCAATGCATTTGATACATTAAGGTTAATATTTGTTATGAACCTACTTTGAGATGACATAATATTGACATGAAGAATTATATGGATGCACATATACCAAATCATGACTCATTGTGTTTAATTGGAGAGAGAGTATTTTGTTTTTCCCAATTGTTATATGCTAGCATTTAGGTTTCATCGTCAGAGGTTCCAAGAAATGCTGTGGACATCCCAGACTTCATCAAGGCCAACCAACAGAGGAGTCTCCTTAGCGGGTCCTTCATCTACATTCTTCTTTGCACAGGAAACAATGTGACATCTGAAGGTAGTGAAACTTGTGCTGAACAAGTAGCAAGACTCCAAGATAATGTAATGATATTTTAATCACCATCAGAGTGGTAATCCCATATGGTTATAATTTAGTCTTCACTTTTTATACCTCAAGCCTTTTAAAAACAAGTTTATATCAGTTATGAATCTATGCTTGAAAAATGGTATCAAAATAATTTAAAACCCTATTAATATGGTCTCACTGGCAGGCATCCTCAATTTTCTGTTACTAAGGGAAAGGTGTTACAAGCTAGTGGTATCATAAATCAAGGCTTTAGAGTTTCAGCACCATAGTTAAAACACCTACATGGTATTGTGCCTGCCTAATGCTGATGTCTCTTGTTTTTATTTTTTTATTATAGTGAATAATATAGAACAACCCCAAGACACTATTGAGGAAAAGGTTGAGCGGCACTGAAGATCAGGTCCATCACTCTCTGCCTTCCTGAGTCGCTTTAGGTGAATGTTCCTCGCGAAGTCAACCGAAGTGTTGTTCAAGATTTCTTAGGATATGGCAAAGATCTTAGATCGACTCACAGCCCCTAAATTTGATAAGAAAGCATGAAGTAGAAGAATTCCATGGTGCAAGTCTGGAAGAGTAAGATAAAGCTGAGTTTTGGCTTAAAACCGCGAAGGGGTTTTAGACGAAGTGAAATGCCTAATATATGCAGACTAAATGTGCGGTCTCACTATCATAGCTACGATCATGGAAGAATTTCAAGAAATCCACTACTTCAAACCCAATTACATGGGACTTCTTGTTCGCATTTTCAAACGGTATGTCAACATGATTATGCAAATGTTTTGTCAAGATACATTTCAAACAAAATAACAACGACAAAATGTAACAACAAAGATACTAAATGAATAATTCCTAAATCAAACAGGCATTTGATAAAGCATGAGTATGAGAGTGAGCTGAAGTCACAACAAGTATGCACAGGAACCTAGTTTCTATCAAACCTTCGATGTAGACACTGAGGGATGGCCTAAAGGAAGTTCTATAAAAGGAAAATTTCACAAACAAGTATATCATGTAATAAGAATTTCTATCAACTGGTGCAAGCGACTATGAAGATTAAGAAAGTTGAAATGATGGGTCAAGAAAGAAATCCAAAGAGAAAGTTCTCCGAGGTCCTCCCTGTGTAAAAGAGTTGAGAGTCCTGCTGAATCGCACACATAGTCTCTGCTACTAGAGATACAGAATATGTGGACCTACAATGGCATCAGGTTCCAAGAGGGCAATTTTTAACCAGAGCTATAAGGTGAGCACTGAATGCCCGCATTGCTTTACAATATCATTCCTGGTACATGCACTGATAACTCGGGGAAGCTCAATGTAAGATGAATTATCTTAAAAACCCGCTCTAAGAGAATCTATAACTTCAAATCTCGGCGACAGCAGGTTAATCAAACAAAATTCACCGACTTAGATAGGATAGAGGCAGGGTGTGTCTGTGCAACAGGAAGTTAAAGATCAGATTTTTAAAAACAAAGAACGCCCTAACATTTAGCAGTCTCACGCCAGCCTGGCGCCACAGCTGCCTGAAGATTTTACATTTGCACCAGATATTATAGCTGGTATTTTCTCTCTGGCGACATTGAAAATGCATGTCATTGGGATAGAGTCCTGTTCGCTCTTATGTCTACATCGAAAGCATCTTGTCGACAAATGCCACATGAGTGCAAATCAGATATATTACATATATAAGCTATTAAACCTCAGTGTTAGATAAATGTTAGTAGTCAACTCAAGTGTATAAGAACTGGTCTTCTGTAAGGATCTATGATATGAGCTCCCTATTGATCCAATTCAATGTCTTTTCAACAGTTTAATCTGATATTGGGGTGATGACTAGTTGCCCAAACATTAAGCCATAATTGAGTGATAATGGTGTTAAATGTTCAATTCATTCTGAGGTATGTGATATGTGATCAACGGCTCATCATTTTATCAATTTACCATGTGGCTCAAGCGATTTAAAATGATGAGGGATGTGAGGGATGAGGCCTTTTTTAGTACAAGTTTAGATTCAAGAGGGTCAAGTAAACTGTGAAGATATACTAGTAAGTGAAAAGAATTTCAAAATGTGTTTATTGGTGTTATTCCATTTTCTCCAACTGGAAAGGAAGTAGAGATCTGTCCATTGAAATTTTAGACATCTGGGACGGCTCCTATCTCCAGCATTACCTAATTGCTTATTCCAACTGAACTAAAGAGTTGAAGATTCAACTACAGAGCTATTGGACAAGGGATTCATCCGACTTAGTGTTTTCATTTCAAAAATCGTTTTATATTTGTCAAAAAGAAAGATGACACTCTTCGATGCATCGATTATCAACAAATAAATAAGGCAATGTGGAAAATAAATATTTGTTGTCAGGAATAGAAATATTCTATTCAATTAGTTGAAAGGAGCGCGTCTTTTCAAAGATGTAATTCGCGATCACAGGTTATTAATCTCTGGCGAAAGATGCTGATGTTTCAAAATAGCCTTTAGAAAACCCGGCGCCGTCACAACTTTAATAATGCCACTTGGGTCGACTAATTAACCTACCCACATTCATGAACTTGCCGAATAGGCATTCCAATCTTATTTAATCGCTTTAGTGGGATGATCCCAAGAGATCTGTGTATTCTAAGGATGCACAAGAACACTTGAATAAATGATTTGAAGATAATATTACTGCACCCGAGAGGAAAAAACATGGTTTGTGCTAGTTAAGGTGCTTTTTTGGCTTAAAGAAGTGGTCAGTTAACGAAATACCTCAGGTCCCAGAGGCACAGAGCCTAATCTCTGCTACATCAGTTTTATTGCAAGTCGAAAACTGCCTTGAAATGTGTAATAATATGAGAAGTTTCTGGTTCAGTCATAATACTGAAGGTCAGAAGGATTCTCATTATACCTCTACACTTAGTAAAGCTACCCTGAAGTATGAAGTTTGAATGGATGAAAATGTCAATGTAGCTCTTTGATCAATTAAAGAAAATACCGGTTTGAAGCACTAGTGTTGACTCAAATTTTACCCAGAGAGAATATGTCATGTATATTATGTCAAGATCATTTTAGATGTGCATTGACAGCATGGAAAAGTAGCATATGCCTTAAGACGTATGAAACATACAAATTATCCCACACATGATATGGAGTTGGCAACCAGTGTTCGCTGAAAATACGATACAACACTACTTATATGGTGAAAATGTAGAATATTTTACAAATCACAAGAGTCTTAAGTAACACCTAAATTATACCCTAATAGTTTTATAAATATTTAGGTATAAACTAAGCTAAATTCATATTTTCTCGAAAAATTAAATACTAAGTGAGAAAAATGATAAAACCCTAATTAATACAAGAGTCATGAGTAAAATAAAAATGTCACATTACACATGGTCATAAAGCTAGCTATTGCCATATAAAGTTTAATATGTGATAAATGAATTGCAAATAGTAATGGAATGAAGGACTTTAATGCAAAAATGAGATTTTCCAAACAAGGCCTTATGCATGAAGGGGATAAGACCAAATTTGGTCTTAGAATTGGGCATTTCACACTTTGGGAGCTAGGGTTCACGTGAAGGAGAAGAGAAGCTAATTGAGGGTTTGCTATATCTCTCCATTTAGTTAGTTATTTTCATGGATCAAGAGAAGGAAATGAAGCTTTAGCCCAAGTATTTCAAGAAATCAAGGTTGAAACCATCCTAACTCCTATTTGTTCATTTTGAGGTTAGGAATGAACCCTAACTCTTCTTATTCATGTGTTATCCTTTAGAGTCAAGTTAATGCTTCGTTTTGATTCGACTGGGTCAGATGGATTCTCCCTTTTAAATTGTTAGAAGTCCAACTCATTTTCAGTTTTATTCTTAGGGAGAACTAAATTTTTCCATCTTTGGGTAATTGTTTTTGCTGGAGTTATATTGCTTTGTTTGTTTTGTTGGCTTGTGGGGTCTTAAAGAATAAGAAGTGTAAAAAGATATGTATAGGTTTTCATGAATAATATCAAAGTTTTTTTCAAAACCCATGTTTTTGTTTTGGCCATAACTTGTTCTCTAACTCCTCCAAATTGATGGATTCCACTGGATATGGTGCATAAAACTCATGGTTGAAAATTTCTAGAAGAAACAGAGACCTAAAGAAGTCCATAAATAGTAGCCATGTTGGTGTTTCTAAGATGGACCAAAACAGAGTCTGTAAACGGTAGTACCATGGGTTGCCATGTTTGTTTTGATCAGGCACCGAATTCATTAGTCATCCAAATTTAGTGATTCAAGTTGGAAAATAACCTTAAGAGGTAGACGTACAAAATTATAGAAGGTACCAAGAAGTAAACCTAACCCTAAGTCCCCTATTATTGAAACTGAAGTGAAAATACGTAAGCCGGCAATATCCTCTGCTTTTGATACGCTTTGGTTTTTAATCTATAAGTTGTTGCAATGATCCAAAAATGATATGATTCCAATTTATACCAAAAATGTGACTCACAAAGCTATCATTTTCTTTGGGCGAAGTTTAGGTAAAATCGCTGATGGCCAAAACCTCGGGGTTCACAAGTGACAACCCGTCAACTAAGATTCTCGTGGGATGTCAACTGACACTTACACCACTCAGAAACCCTTCTCGTGAATCTACTTATTTCAACGGCACTGTGTTAGAAATCATCGATGTGAGCCCACCCAAAATACAATTTGTACAATTACATGGCAAACATCACATGCTTCATTCCCTCGCCTGTGTGGATTGGAAAGGCAAAGGTGACTATAATAAGACTCTTTACTTCTTTTTCGCATATCAGGCCCAAGTCTTATAACTGATTCAAAATATCATATAAAAAGGATACAAAAATAAAACTACCACCATAGTAGTATTTACAAAGGTCACATACAACTCGAGTCCCATTTACATATACATATACAAAAACTGTACATTTACATTTACATAATTAGAGCGCAGAACCTACACGTGATAATTTACAAGTGTGGCCGGGCCTAGCAAAGATACCTAAGATCGTGGAGCATTCTTTCTTGTACCTGTTAATGGATTTAACCCGTGCTAAGCTTCTTTTGCTGCTTAAAGTAAACATAACTTATACGTGATACACATGTATTTAAACGACGGCCAAAGGATATACATTACCAGATATCAGGATTTATCATGAATTCATATAACGACTTATACATATACTTATACTTATTCGCATCTCCCTGTGAGAGTTACAGTTTATATTTATACTAGCGCACGTAGGGCACTACAGCTTATACAATGTATACTGTGAGGTACTACGTGAGCTATGCCACCTTGTCTGTTATTCCGGGGATCGTTATCATGGGGATAACCATTGATCATCAAACCAATAACAAGAAATGAGTAGGACACAACACAATAAGTACCCGAAGTTACAATACAGTACTAAGGTGCCGTAGCACAAAGCAGGAGTGCCAGAGCACTAATAAGAGACGGTCTCGCCACTGCACGTATGCCGTAGTACTCAGCAGGAGGCCAAGCACTTATCAACGTACCGCCCACATAAATGTAAGTGTCAGAGCACCAGCGTGAGTGCCTAAGACCATCGTAACGTGCCTACCCACGTACGTATGTCATAGCACTAGCGGCAGCGCCGAAACACCGACAACGCACCGCCACGCAATGTATGTTGGTGTCATTCCAATATCTGGTCTTTGTGTATTCCCTACAATTATATGTGTTCAAGAACTTACTATCTTATCATAAGGGCATTAAGTTTACCCACATCGAACTTACTCCACCCAAAGCAGTTGGAGTAACAGATAATTTCCCTGCTTTCCTTTACTCAAATATGTATGGACCTCATGGCCACACTCATGGGCACTCATTAGGTCCAATAGACGAGTCCTCAAGCAACCTGAATAACAAACAAACTCAAAACACAACAATTTTCCATGTTGTGAATGCGCTGTTGACGAGAACGAGGTTTCTAACAGCCCTGGCTCGGTCACGCCTAGCTGCCTTCTCATATCATGCTGGTCTCACGCCGCAATAGGACCCCGATAGCTTGCCAAGATTTTTGATGATTTAGTCCCCTTTTTTCAAAAATCCAACTCAAAACCCCCCAAAATAATCCATAAACATCACCAAAAATAACTCCCAAATGTGTTCTAACTCAATCAATACCAATCATAGAGATCAATTAGGGTTTTTCCAAACCCTACTTCAAATACTTGTAAGTTATGTTAACTTCCTAACACCCAAACTGGTATCCATACATCTTAAACCAAGAATTCATACCCAAGGGAGGATTCCTAACTCATCTTGTACAAAATAAGGTATTACCAACCCAACTTTCAACAAGTCTAAGGTTAGATGATTTAACTTAAACCCTAGAAATGGAATCCACTAATATCCACAAACACTTCCATACTCAAAAGTCATGAATCCTTACCTTTCTTCCTCTTCCTCTCTCTTCTTCTCTCTTCGTCTCTTTCCTTTCTCCTTCAATGCTATTTCCAAAATCCCCAAAATGAGAGATCAGCAATAGGTCTTATGTCGTCTAATTCCCATAAAGCCTTGTTTGGGCACCAAAAATGCATTAATTTGACTTAAGTTTCATTTTATTGCACTTTGGTCCTTCAACTCTTTTCTATTTGCTCCACAAGTTATGTTATATCTATAATAGCCTCACATATTTTTATCTTATGACTTTTGTGTCTCATTTTGACAAATTCCACTTTTACCCTTGTACCTTGTACAAATTTTCTCACATAGCAAAATAATAATTACTAAAAATTCAAATTATACTTACAAAATACCCTAAACATGTTGAAACAACTGTGGTATATTTCTGGGGTAAGTAAGTAAACATGGCCCAATATTATGCCAACGATCTCACGGTCCACATATTGAGGTGCCAGCCACTTATGGCCCATTTATCTACTAAACATATAAGTACATGAGTAAGAAACCAGGTCTATAAGAGTTTGAATTACATCACTCTTATACAAACATATATCAAAATTACATTCTAATACATATTTTATTAAAATATAAATCAAAGCCACGATCCCGCTTTCTTCTCAATATCGGCCTTTAATAAGGTCAGCCTCCTCTACATCCCAAGACTGAAAAAGGGTCCCACGACGGAAGCTGAGTAATGCTCACCAAAGAAAATCCTACAAGTGTTTATTCTTATCCAAGTGCACATTACGAATGCATTAAGGTGAAACAAATAAACACTCTCATCCAGTCATCATAGAATGGTGTCATGAATGAGATGCGACACAACATGTCCCATGTACCGAGCCCTTACCGACTCCCTCTTAAACTGTAGAGTCCAACCCGACTTCACATTACGATTATGCCCAGAATAGAAAACTCACCATCGGGTATTTCAACCAATGGTCCTTATCCAAAACAAAGCTTGGCCTTGGCAACAAAAACATCGACAATCTCTAAAACCGCTTTAAAACAAGATTGACAATTCTCTCGATAAACCGCTATTCAAAAGCATTGACGCTTTTTGAAATCGCTTTAAAATAAAAGTATCGGGACAATCTCAACTGCTTAAACACAAGCATCGCGATGCAGCCTTCAATAAACCACTTTATTCAAAAGCATCGATAGCCTCTCAAACCGACAAACAGTTACTGATAAATTTCAAACCGTTTTAAAACAAAAAAAGCATCGACAATTCGAAAACCGCTGACTCTTAGTAGACATTGTCCCTAATGAAAGCCCGCACTATCAACACTGATACGTGTCGGGATTTACAACCATGAAGACTGGAGCTCTATCGACGCCGTCCAATGTATCTGGCCCAACAATTCGTCACCAAGAATGGTGAATGCACAACAACCATGCACACCAATTGCTTACACGATAACCTCATAAGGTGAGATGCAAATGCAAATGTGTTGCTTATTCATACCATGCCATATTATATAATGAGTTATATGCACATATGCCCACTTACATATTAATTCATGGCATAAATTTGACATTTATATCATCCAACACATAAATTCCAATTTAAATCATACAATTCATGCCAACATACTTAACACACATACATTGACATCTACAAGTCATCGCCAATTGGGGTAATGACTTACTTTATCCCCAGTCTTAATCAGGACACCATGTCCACAAATAGTTACAAACTAAGCCATGGAACAGTCTCAATCATATACAAATCATGCATTTCCTAAGCCTCATGGATACTTATATCAAAATGCATATAATTCCCAAAACAACATACACTAATTTCAAGAATTTTAGACTCACGCGATATCATCACAACCAAGCAATTTGCACACTTGGTGCTACAATCAAATTTTCGAAAAATATGTGGGCACCAAATGCCATTCACAGGCACATGGCCAGATTATAGACTCAAGGAGTTTTCCATAGAGTCCAAGAACACCAAATTTGGAGTCCTAACGAAGGAGTTATGCAAGTTGCAAGCCATGAAGAAAATCAGCAAAAGATTGCAACAACAGCGGCTGTTGTATTTGGTCATTTTCTAGAAATACAGGAGCTCAAATTTGCTATATATGGATGGATTCTAGACTCAAAGGGGCTTTCCATAGAGTCCAAGAACTTGCGACCTGAAAGTCTCGACCAAAAGGCGGTTGTCCAAAGCTCTGAGGCTTCACATGAAAAGGATCTACATAGCATTTTTTCTTCTCAAAGCTCTATATACCATCCAAACAGAGCCCCCTATGAATCAAACCAAGAGCAAATGACTCCTAGATGGAAAATAAACTCGAGTAGAGTTCCCACTCGAGTGAAGACTTAAGCGCGAACACCCGTAAGCTTGAAACCACGCCTCCCGAACTTTCCATTCAAATCTCCGATGAAACCCCGGTTTTCGTGTTCATGCTGCTCCTCGACGAGCACCGACTCTAAGTTCAATTTTCAAAGTGAGACGGCACTTCACCCGGTCTGATAGACATCTAGGGTATAAAGCTCGCAGCTTTCTACACCCTCTCTTCTCCCTCTCCTCTACGTTTTTTGATTTTCCAACAGAAATCTCCCCTTTCTGCCCAAAAACTAATTTTTTTAACCTTTTGTCTAACTTAACTTAAGTTGATGAGTGGCTCTAAAGTGTCATGTCAGTTTTATTTCCTTTCGCTTGATCTGCTCCCACTCAAACAATTCTATTTTCTGTCTGCTCAAGTTCAATTTATTTTAAATGAACCCTAACTTCAAGATTTTTTAAACCCGAGACTTGTAAAAATTCGCCCCCGAGTCACTAGACGCTCTTTTTACCTCGAAAATCGTGGAAAATTCGATCATTCCCTAATTTAGAACAAAATTTTCTCGGTAACTAGATTTCATGACTAATCCGAATTGAAGTCCTGTAGTTTTCATCATCCGAGATCTAGAAAAAATTTCAAGCTTCCCTGACCCATTTCGTCAATTTTACTGTTATTGCCATTTTTCAGAAAAAATTAAAATTTTCCCAGGTTTTATAAAAATATGGCTCAATTGTTTCCAGAAAATTTTGAAAGTGAAGGTGTATTGCAGAAATCAAACTCTTAATCCAGAACCCCAAGCATTTCCACTGATTTTTCTTTGCTTGTTCTCCTGACGGTGAATTATTTATTGGATTAAGTAGATCGTGATGCATAAACCAGTTAAGAGACCGATTCAAGGAATAGGAGTCAAGAATCGACAACCCTTTTGGTTTGTTCTTCACATTTCTCTTTCTTCTCGCTGGTGCTTACAGGTCATCAAACTCGAAAGGTTTTATATGAAATCCGAATATGTGCTCTATTTTGAACCATATATGAATTGGTTTTGGTTTAGTTAATTGAATTGAAGTGGATTACCATGAAATCTACATGTGTGTTCTGGTTTGAACCATAAATAATTTGGTTTGAGTGTTGATTAACTGATTTCAAGTGGAAAAAGGGGAAAAGAAAATGAAACACGACTATAGTAAATTTTCGCAGAAAAATTCGTAATGCCTTGTAAATCTTTCGTTTCCCGCTTATTATTTCCTAGCCAAATTCCCCGAATTGTTAATCACCAGATTTTTTTAAGTGTAATTGAGTATCAACTTATGTTATTGTGAAATTATGTGTTAATTGCCTTTAAATGTGTAAGGATCACTACAAATGATCTATCAAGGCAAACATAACTCCGACGCAAGTATGTACAAACAACCACAATATGTGAATCAGACAGAAAATATGAATATAGGGAATAGAGAATAAAATCTTGTAACTACTATGATAAATTATTAATGCCCTTCTCGTAGAATGTTAGCCATCATATTCAGTTAGTGGATAGATTGATATACCAATGTAAAAATAATGAATAAAGATTTTGAATGATATGATTGATAGTGATATAATCGGGATCCGTGAGCTCAGTGGAATAGTATCTAGTGATCAGAGTAGAAAATTTAAAAATAATCAGTCTGTAGCCCAACAGGACAGTTTTGAGTTATTAAAAGTGTTAAACCGGCTAGCAACCCAATGGGACCGTACCGGTGATTCCGTTATCCTATGCACCAGAAATTTCGGTTAGATTCATTTTAAGGGCAAAATGGTTAACAAATGTGTAAATTGTGTAATTGAGTCAGTATAAAAATACTCGGTATAAGTAAACATGAAAAGTGTGAATCAATGTGTTTTTATATGCAAGATAAAATGAATGTATGTTAAACTATTATAAAATCATATATATATATATATATATATATATGCATGGATCACATGAACAAATGTCGAAATGTTGTTTGAAAATAAACATATTGGATGTAATTGAGATGATTAATTGATGCATATGGGCAATGTTCTTTATATGTTTATATGTGCATAAATATGTTGTATTGATTGTATGAAATAAGAATAGAAACGTAAAGAACCACTAAGTATGAAAATGCTTAGTGCGTTGATTTCTCACACACAAATACCGTGTAGATCGTAGTAAGACTGAAGACGGCCAAGCATAGAGTGTAACATCCCGAAATACACCCTAGTCGTTTTTAAACATTATTAGGGTATTTTGTAAGTATAATTTGAATTTTTTGTAATTTAAATTCAAAACGTGAATACTGAGAAACCCGGAAATAAGCAAGGGTAAATTTGTAATTTGTCAAAATAGGATATAAAAGTTATAAGATAAGAAGATGAGATGCTATTTTAGAAATGACATAAGTTGTAGTGCAAATAGAAGGGAGTTTGAGGACTAAATTATAATATGAGGGAACTTGAAATCAAATGGGATAAGACCAAGGAATTGGTCTAGGATGAGATATTTTCTCATACCCATTTGGAGAGCAAAAACGTAGAGAGAGGGAGAAGAAGAAGAAGAAGAAGAAGAAGAAGAGAAAGGAAGCCAAGAAAGGTATGGATTGTATGGATCGTTATGTTTTTGTATGGATTGCATGGGTTTGTATGTATTTGTATGGATTACTATGGATTAGTATGGATTTTTGGACTTTTGTATGGATATTAGTTTGTTCCATTTCTAGGGTTTAGCTAGGAATTCATCCTAACCTCAGATTTGTTGAAGTCAGTTTGGTAAAACCCTAGTTTGTATAGTATGAGCATGAATCCTCCCTTTGAGTACGGATTCTGGTTTATGAGATGGATACCAAGCCAAGTGTTAGGAAGTTGACCTAACTTACAAGTATTTGAGTTTGGGTTTGGGAAAACCTTAATTAATCTCTATGTTTGGTTTTGGTTGGGTTAGAACACACTTGGGAGATGTTTTTGGAGAGTATACGAGTTTTCTTTTGATTTTGGTTGGATTTTTGGAAAGAGGGATGAAATCAGCAAATTTAGGCAATTTCGGGGTCTTACGCTGCGGCGTAGGGATCCCACGCAACAACGTAGGGATCCCACGTAGCAAAGTAAGTCCATGCCAAGGCGTGGCATGTCCACGCCACGCTGTGGGCAGAGGAGGCCTCAATGCTTCTCACGCCGAGGCATAGGGAAAGCTGATGCGCCGCTGCCAGAGCATTATTCACAGACATATGTTTTTGTCATGTTTTGCTATTCCGTTATTCTGAGGACTTCTATATTGGACTCATGAGGACCTTATAAGTGTATGAAAGGGTCCATTCATGTTTGTAAGGTAAAGGAAAAATTAGACCGTACCTCACCGCCTCGCTTCGCCTCGGCGAGTTTGATGTTGGCAAACTTAATGCCCCTATGATAAGATAGTAAATTCCTGAACACATATAATTGTGGATCGCCAAGACTAGATATTGAATGGATAAGGGCACCTCCTACATGGACAGCACGTATAGTACTTCTACTCGATTAGTGCGAGGACACTCTCCGACCGTGTTTCAAAGACATTTAAGACTTCGATACTCTCCGATTAGGTGCAACGACACTCTCTCAATGCCTTAAGACTCGCTTTGTGCTATGACACCTCACTTCATCGTACGCACCTTCTGGGTACTTAACAGCACGCCCTACTCATATCTTATTACTGGTCTAGGTAGTCAAACAATTATATGATAAGAGTCTGAATAATGAATAAGAGAAAAGTAATGTACATCGTTCTGTTCTAAATGTACCTACGGGTACCTTTATACAAGTATAATCTCTGTAGTACCTACGGGTACCTCTGTACAAGTATAAGCTCTGTAGTACCTACGGGTACCCGTATTAGTATAAGGTTTGTAACTCCTACGGGATATCTGAACAGGTAAAAGTCTACTATAAGTACAAGTATGTGTATAAGCTTGTTTTATGAATTCATGAAAAATTCCGGAGCATCCGCTATCGTGATATCTCTAAGTATCGTTATGTGCTTATCAGAAATGAGTATTAGTGCATGTGTATACGTATAATATATGTTTCCCACTAAGCATTGTTTAGCACAGTTTTTATCCGTAGGTACAAAGGAGGATGTCTCGTGATCTTCCGCATACCGCTCAACAAACTAGTAGGAGTCCATCACGCAGGGTTTTCATAAGCCGATTATGTGTAAAATGAACAGCTACTTTTGTATATGTATATGTAAATGGACCTGTGGCTGTATGTATTGACACTATAAATACCACTATGGTTTAGCTTTTATTTGCATCTTTGTATACGATAATTTGATTAAGCAGAAGATCTGGGTCCACTAATGTCTCAAAAAGCAAGTAAAGAGTCTCAGATAGTTTCAGTCCCCTTCCGCCTACACAGGTTGTGTGACATAGAGTTTCCATTATACAAATGATTATACGTGAATGTCTGCTTCATGCATACTTTACCACATTTATGATATCATGTAATTATTTTGTATAGAAATCAAATATGGATAAATCTTCATGGAATTTAATTTACTATAGGGGTGAAAAATGGGCGAACTCTAATCATATTTTATAAATGTATGTTACAAAGGCATGGAATGTCATTTTGTATCAATATGTTGTACTAAAGAATAGATATGGGTCATCTTGAAATGATATGATGTATATTTATCATATTAATGAATGTATTAGTAATGATATCATATATTCATATAAATATATTTATAGGAAATATGTTTTTAATAAATGGTTTTGAAACATCCGCGCTCTCCGATCCGGTTCACTGCTAGGTCGCACTTCTTTTCTCGGTCCGACCGATCATGTCCGAACCTGACTGAATGCCTGCTACCATTATATCACTTTAACAAAATCATTTATCAAAAACACGCAGAAGCGATTTCAATTTAAGGCAAGTCCATAAACATTTAAAATTCACGTACCTTACGCATTTAACTAAAAACGGCATGTTATGCCGTTTACAACATAATATCCAAAATCGTATTCAGATATAGGTACAAAAATACTTCGCTGAACCTTTGTTTACAAAACAATGTCATGCTCAAAATGGTGAGGATGCATGTGACTGAGCATAATTCGTGAACTTTCCAATGACTCGAGCTCCTCAACCCTCAATAGTCCGTCTTTCAATCATCGTTTATCACTCTGCACTGCGCATTGATAAAATCAATACACTAAGCATTTTCATGCTTAGTGGTTCTATACAATTTCATTCTTATGTTTCAGTTTTAGCCAAATCATGCAATTTTACTATACAAAACTTTCAAATCTTTTTTGATGATCAATATCAATACAATACATAAACTTATTTCATATACAATCATTTATGATTCATTGATCATTCCAAATATACACTTTCATATGCATAAATCATTTATAACAAAATCATGCATTTCACAATGCTCTTTTCATTTCAATTTGCAATCATAGTTTTCAATTCCAATATGTCAATAATCTCAAAATCAATCTTGGCCTGGCCCTAACAAATTTAACCCATGCTTTCAGATAACAGATATCTAATCACCTACATAAATCCACTGGCTGCAGTGCCTAGCATAAAAACATTTGTTTATAACATTGTTCTGGGCCCCACTAGGTCAGCCGAATTATTAAAATCAATTCGTGAACACTATCACACTGTCCTACCAGTCACGTGATCTGGAGGACACATCAATAAGTTTGTTCGCACTGCTAATTTGACCCTTATTGGTTTACCAATATATCCTTAATGCGAATTAAACGATTACATTCAATTAAGGGCGTTTCAAACCTTTTATAGAAAAATACAAGATAATATGTATATTTGTATAAACAACCATTTTTCAATACTCCCGCACTTTCATATGCAAACATTTCACAATCACTGCCTCAAATCAATTAAAACAAATAAATATGCTTTTCTTATACATTTAGAACAAACATTTCAAATCTTGAAACGAGAATAGGAGAAGATAGAACAAACTAATCTATCTCTTTCTTTTTGCCTTGCCTTTAATCTCGGTCCTAAGTTAGGTGATCCTCACCAGCCCCTAGCAAATCACACACATCATATTTAGTAACTAACACCACTTTGCTTCGTCGAGGTGGCGAGGTACGGTACGTTTTTCACTTAGTTTCATTCTTATTTGAACCCATATCAGTCATTTATTAGGGTTCCTAAACAATCGGCGCATGTTCAGACTTTCTAACAAAATCCAAAATTTTTCCTCTATGAATAGTAGCTACGCCGTATGTGCAAGCCTTCGCGCAATGCAGTATCCCACGCCTTGGGCCAGAGGTCTATGCCGCGGCATGGGTTCCCTATGTCAGCGTGTAGGAGCCCGAGATGCCTGGGCTCAGCTATTATTTTTCGATTTTTTTCCAAAAATCCTCAAAATCCCAAAACAAAACATGGGAATCACTCACAATAACATCCTAATATCATCCTAAATCAACCATGAGCAAAACCCATTGATGGATTAGGGTTTTTCTAACCTAAACATCATTTAAAGAAATCTAGGGTTTGTGTCATACCTTGAAATCTCTTGACCTTTGAAGCCCTAGCTTTCTTCTTCAACAATCTTGCACAAACATGGAGAGATTCACATCAATCTCCAACTATTTCCAAAACCCTAGCTTTTCTCCCACACTTGCTCTCCAAAAACGTTTTTGGCAAAATGCACAAATGTGCTCTTCTAAGACCACATTTGGTCATATTCCTCATTTTAAGTGTAAGGCCATGTTTGGCTTACACACAAATTCCATTTCTCATTTTTCTCTTTTTTGGTCTTCATTTCACTTTCATTTATCATTTAATTCACTTTTGCATTGCTTCTTAGTCTTATTCTTGACCTTAACTTATTTTACCAATTCTAAATTTGCCATTTTTCAGCTTGCTTATTTTCTGTTCAATCAATTTCTATTTTAAAGATACAAATATTTAATCATATGCTCACATTATCATTTCTACTTTTCACACCCATCGCCTTTCTCTTAAAACTCCAAGTTTGGCTCAATTAATACCCGGAATATCTAATATAATTATTATAAAAATTCTAGGGTGTTTTTAGGGCGTTACAGGTCGGGCTCAGGGCACAACATTAAGTATTTGTTAACTCAGAAGAAACTGAACCTGAGGCAACGTCAGTGGCTAGAGTTGTTGAAAGACTATGATTGCATAATTGATTCTGCACCTGTTTAATGCGGTGGTCGACGCTAAGTAGAAAAATGATTTCGTTTTGTCCTGAAACATCAGATATGGAATTTACATATGATGGAGCCTTGTTAGCTCATTTAAGAGCTATGCTAGATTTGAGGCAAATGATGATAGATGCTAAAAAAATGATGTCAAGTTACAACAAAGGGTACAATTAGTCATAAATGGAGACAAGACTGACTATTCTATAGAAGAAGATGGAGGATTCTATTACAAGAGCACATTATGTGTACCGAATGTTCAGGAATTGAAAAAGAAGTTGATGTAATGAAAAGCTATAATTTGCTCACCTATGCATCATAGAGGTAACAAGATGTACTGTGGATTTGAAACAAAGATTATCAAAAGTAGGATGAAAAGGGATATAGCAGAGTATGTATCTAAATGTCTGACTTGTGAGCAAGTAAAAGCTGAATATCAAGTATCGTCCAAATTAAGAATCTCATTCCAATTCCACAATGGAAATGGGGACAACATTACTATGGATTTGTGTCCCGCTTTCCTCACCCAAAAGAAACATTTATCTGGGCCAGTAATTGTCGACAGACTTATAAAGTCCGGCTTTCACTTCTTACCACCAAATTTTTGACTATTCCATGGATTGGTTAGCGGAGCTCTATGTGAGTGAGATTGTCCGATTGCATGGGATTTCACTGTCAATAGTGTTTGACCGCGATCCATGGTTTACGTCAAGGTTTTGGAAAGAATTATAGTCAGCCTTAGATTGTCCATCCACAAACAGATGAACAATCTGAAAAAGTGATTCAAGTGTTACAGGACATGCTTCGGGGTTGTGCACTAGATTTTCTTAGAAGTTAGGATAGGTATATTCCCCTTATGGAATTTTCCTATAACAACAATTATCAAACAAGTATCAGATTTAATTCTTGCGAATATGCCGGACAAACCCGAACGAGCATAGCAATTACAGACATAGTGAAAGAGATATAAGAAAAGTTTAATCATTCAAGAAAGGTTAAAAGTTGCTGGGCGGATAGACAAAAGTCGTACGCAGATCTGAAAAGTTAAGACATAGAGTACGAAGTCGAAGATAAAGTCTTCTTGAAAGTATCACCATGGAGAAAGGTACTCCACCTCGAAAGAAAGGGAACCGGTTCAAGGTTCATCGAACCTATGAGATTTTACAAAGAATTGACTGGCCACATCGCTTCGCCCTCCTCTAGAGTTGGCCAAATTACATAATGTATTCCATGCCTTAACGCTTCAAAGATACCGCTCATTTAATCGCACATCTTCGCCAAGATGATGTACAAGTGCAATCGTATTTCACTTATGATGAAGAACCAAAAGCCATTCTAGCTTGTAAAGTGAAACAATTGCGAAACAAGCAAGTCCTCCGTAAAAGTATTTTCAGTAACACTACTCGTGATAGAAGCACCTGGGAACCAGAATTGGCCAATGAGGCACATTACCCATGTCACGCCCTACCTCGCCCAAGGGTAATAAAGGGGCGCGACACGGATCACCTTAACCTGTTTTTCGGATATTGGTGGGCTCATTATATATATATATATATATATATATCCATAAGAAAATAAATTTTCTTGTACTACCACCGTAGTGGTGTTTAACTGTCCTATACATATTTACAGTTATAAAACAGAGTCAAAGACCTACATCAGGTGGACTCCTACTGTTGTGTTGGCCCTGGCTAATGCGAAATGCCATGGATGTCCTCTTCAGTACCTACACGGATAAACACCCATACTAAGTTTATACTGGTGGGAAAACAGATATCGTTTATGACCACTAGAGCGGTCCACAATCACGTAATTACATATAACATAAGGCATATGCTCCAGTTTTCATATAATACAATTCTTATAAATGCACTCATACTTCTCCTCGTAGGAGTTCAAAACAGAGGCCTTATAAAGAAGGTACCCCGTAGGTACATTATAGAGCATAACTGATTTCTTATGCTTTCTTATTGTTCATTATTCAAATTCGTATCATATAAATGTTTGTATATGTCATATTATTCAGATAGACAACATATAAGTATTTGCCTACATGTACTAATAACAATGTAAATGATGTGATACATCATAATAGAAATCTAAAGGTACGGGTCCAATACTCAATGAGAGATGTCCGCTCATGTAATGTATGAAAGAGAAGACTAGCGTGAGTTATCTAAAATTAGACCGAACAAAGACGGTCTCGCCCACGTAACATAAGCGTCAGATCACTAGCAAGGAGCGCCAAGCATCAATGCAGACGGTCCGCCCACGCAAT
Source organism: Tetrastigma voinierianum (assembly GCA_016808115.1). NCBI lineage: Eukaryota > Viridiplantae > Streptophyta > Magnoliopsida > Vitales > Vitaceae > Tetrastigma > Tetrastigma voinierianum. The sequence continues at coordinate 202,748 of JAEQBH010000543.1, read as the reverse complement.
GTATGTCAGAACACTAGCGTGAGTACTCAAGTACCAAACAGTGCCTATTCATTTACTATTATTATTCTGCCTTAAGGCATATTACAATTATATGCCATCGAACTTGTCATATTGTTCTTAAACACATTAGAAAATGGGGGCAAGAAACCATGTTTACCTAACGACAGGATCGCTTCGCCAAGGTGGCGAGGTACAGAACATTTTTCATATAATTTTTATACTTGTACAAACCCTTTCATTCACTTATTAGGATCCTCATTAATCCAATGGATGATTAAAGAATTAACTAAGACATGAACCAAAAACATGACTTATGGTGTACGCTTTAGTGTGTGCAATGCTGCTCGAGTAGGTTCGCTTAGGCAATAATCGCTACGCCAGCGGACTAAAGTGCGTAACCATGTCTGCCCGCTTGGGAGTAGTGACCTCCGCTCAGTGGAGCTCTACGCCTAGGCGTGCACCCCGCACTCCAAGGTGTCGTGGTCAAATTACGTAAATGGCTTGATTTGGTCATTTTCACCAAAAATTTCCTTCCAAACCAAAACCAACTTAATAAAAAATCAAAATAAACCATAAAACTCATCTTATACCAACCAACAACAATTTTAATAGGATTTTTCCTAAACAACTTAGACAAAGAGAGATTTATGGTAATTTCATACAAAAAGGGATATTCCCAACATGAATTCCAAGCATGAGTTCCAAACATCACATAAGAAATTTCCAAACCAAAGTTCCAAACATTTCCATACAAGTTCCAAACATCACATCAGAAATTTTCAAACATGAATTTCATACCTGGATTTTCTTCTTCTTCTCTTCTTTTTTTCTCCTTCACCTTGCTTAAACAATTGAGAGCCAAAAATGGCTTCTCCTTCCTCAACCGTGAACCCTAGCTAAAAGAGAGAAAAAAAATCCCTTCTCATAAGACCATGTTTGGTCTTATCCTCATTTGAGTCAAATGTCCATCTTTGCTATTTGGTCCTTCATTTTCATTTTATTTGCAAATCAACTTATTCAATTTCTAACTTAGTATATAATCTTCTTGTGTTATGACTTTTGAGTCCCCCTTAATGTCAAATTACCAATTTTCCCTTAGTACTCACAAATTTCCGGAAAACATTTTACTTATATTATACCTAAGCATGTGGCACCATTTAGAGTATAATTTAAAAAGTTACAACCACAACTCTTTAATTCAAGTATGAATTTCAAGGATGAAATTCTTTGAAGGGGGAGAGAGTTGTAACACCCCAAATTATACCCTAGTATTTTTATGACATGTATAGGCTATAATGGAAGTCAAATTGGTATTTTTGGAAATTTAATAGTTAAGTGTGAAAAATAATATAACCAGAATTATTAAAGAGTCAAGGGTAAATTGGTAAATTGTCAATTAAGGACCCAAAAGACATAAAACAAGAAGATTATATGGCATTGTAGAATTGTGATAATTTGATTGTAAATTTAATGAAGTAGGAGTACTAAAGTGCAAGGGTCAAAAACTGAAGTCAAAAAGAGGCATGTGACAAGAACTTGTCTCTAGAATTTGTTCTCCATTTTGGACTTTGGGAGCTAGGGCATTCGATTGTGTGGGGAGGAGACCAAATTGAATTGCTCAATCCATTATTCTTGGCTCTCTTAGTTCAAGCAAAGAGGAGGAAAAGAAAGGAAAGGAAAAGAAAGGAAAGGAAAGGAAAGGAAAAAGGAAGAGAAAAAAAGCTTGGTTTGAAAGTTTCAAGATATCAAGGTTAGCAAGCTTTTCATCCAATCCTCCACATTTGTGTGTTTTTTTTTTTTGAGTTGGGTTTGAGGTTGGCTTGGATCTTGTTTTGGTTTGGGTTGGAATTGTCCAGTGATAAGGACCAAAAATGTGTAAAGAGACATGTAGATATTTTAGGGGAAGTGCCATCTAAATTTTCCTAAAACCTGTGTTTTTGTTTTGGCCATAACATGACCTACAGACCTTCAATTTGGATGATTCTAGTTAGAGATGAAACCTAAGAACCAAAGCTATAAATATCGAGATTTAAATCCTACTCTAAAAATCCTGAAAAAGAGTTTTATAGTAAGATACAGATTTTTTTCTCTCTATGGGAGTAGTTAATGTTGTTTGCACCATATATTGGGTCATACTAATCCAAATGACGTGAATCAAAATCTTATTGAAACTAGACACCTAGGAGAGTAACTTTCAAGAATAAAGTATGGTCACATAATGTCTTTATTGTTCCCAAAAATTCATCAAATTTAGAACAAAACACTCATCCTGGAAACCTGTCAGAATAAAGCTGGAATGTTTTTGTCCATATCTCCTCAATTTGTTAGTCTAAAACTAATTGATCTTCAGAGCTCTCGGAAGCTTAAGACATAGGTGAACATTTTGTTGTAAGATCACTTTGTCTAAAAACCTTGTTTACTGGGTCGAAATTGTAGTTGGAAATGAACTTGGATGTGTTAGCACATTCCGCAGTCGTAACGCTGGGTGATGTCGAGATGCCTGGATTCAATAGAAGCCGTTGGGATAGATCATAGAAATGCACAACCGCTGAGTGGTGGGCCAGTATGTGGTGTCTTACAAAATCTCTTTTTTTTAATTCAGAGGCCATCTCTCTTTGTTCAAACTCAACTGGTGATCTTGGATTCTATGTGTAGCTAAGAATGCTCAGAATATGTCCATACCGGCTTTAAAAGACACGTATTCTATTTCAAAGAAAGAAATTATCCTATTTTGTTCTAATCGTTTCTACATTAGCACTTTGATCTTTATCAATAAATCTTAAGGTGATAGGTATAAAATCAAAGTAAATTGACTCATCCTAGTAAGTGAATAAAGGATATGTATATGTATACAAGATATATGTTATTAATTACTAAATAAAACATATGTGACTTGAACATTTCAGTATGCATGAGGAACATATAGTCATAAGAATTGACTAAGAGTATAACATGAATGTTATTAAGACCAGTATAAAATGCTCTGAAACACATATAATTATATGTCTACTTATAGGATAGTGAATAAATGGACTAGTGCTATTCAAAGATTTTTTGCCCTGCTAATCGCATCATTCTGCTCGCTATTTAGTGACTGCTTTGTCTCTGCTATTCAAAGACTTCTCGTTCTATGTCTTGTACCATTGCTGGTCTCGCGACACCACTTCCTGCTCACACATCACTGCACCTTCTAAGTACCACCTCCAGATCAAGGTCCTCTTATTCTTTGCCATTATTCATGATGCAAACATTTATATGATATGTATCTGAATAATGAACAATATGAACATGAAAGTAATCAACTCAGATGCTAAGGCATAACTATATTCTATATTGTAGTGTACCTATAGGTACTTTCTGTTATGACATTTCTATTATGAACTCATACAGGAGAGATGAATAATATAGATATGTGAAATAATTATATGGATGCACATATACTAAAATTGAGGATCACTGTAAGTGGTCATATATATATGTTATTCTGTTTTCCCACTAAGCTATATGTTTAGCACGAGTGTTTCATTCGTGTAGGTTCCGAAGACGTCACTAGGGACATCTCGCACTCGTCAAGACCAACTCAACAGTAGGAGTCTTCCATATGTGGGTCATCTACTCCATATTCTCTTTTGTAATAGAAATGTAAAATGTAATATTTGATGTAGTGAAACTTGTAAAAATATAAGTAGTTAGAAACTCAATCATATATATACTAGATATTTTAATCACCACTGTAGTGGTAATTCCACAAGGTTATGGTTTGTAATCTGGAATTTTTATAATTCTAGCCTTTTTAAAATAAGTTTATATCAGTTATGAATCTATACTTGAAATGGTCTCAAATAACACCAAAAATCAAGTTAACAGGTCTCAACTTCAGGTGACGTCCCTCACCTACTACGCCGGTGTGGCGCCCAATCATCTCACCTGGATGTGGCTCAAGGGCGGCAGTAAAGAAAGAGGGTAGAAAACCCTAAAAATCATTTCTTTGGGAGTGGCTAGGGTTTATCCTTAAGGTAGAAAATGATAAAAACCCTAAAAATCCTTCTTCTTTAGAGCATACCATAGCATAATGGAGGTGATTGGAACCTTAAGAGCTTTCTCCTTTAGGAGTGGCTAGGGTCTATCCTAAGGATGGCAACAAGTCGGATTTGGGTAGGATTTTAGATTCTTCATCCTTATCTTCATTTATTATTTCTATCCCTATCCCCCATCGGATTTAGATTTTTTATTCTCATCCCCACATCCATCAGAGGATGGAGTATCCATACCCTACTCAAATACTCTATTTCAATTTGTGAAATGAAATGTTTTAGAAAATCATGAATATTAAAAATAATTTGTCATATAATAATAAATGAATTATTGTGATGTGATTTTATGAAACCAGTAAACATGCAAGCACAATAAAACATTGTACGACAAATAACAATATTTAATTAGGCTTTTTAATCTAAATAAATATATATTATAACTTTTTCTTTGCTAACCCCTTTTTTTAAGCAAAGAGTGATGATTTTTTTTGTCATTCTTGACCTGAAATCATCCCTTTACACCTCTTTTCCATCTTTTTTTTCTCAATAAAGTTGTTTTTCCACATAGATCTAGGTTTTTATATGTTTTTTCTTGATTTAATCGTCGCCTTGGTATGCGTATAATTGTTGTCGCGCCTTCAGGCACGTGATGGTCGCTTGCCTTGGTGCGGTGGGTGGTCAGGCCGCCTTAGTACGACGGTTTGGTTTCGTTGTCGGTGCACGCTTATTTGTGTTTCAGGCAATTCAAAACAAGTAAAGATAATGATTGCATAAAAATCAACCACCCGCTGTCAGAGATACCGCAGAAATCAAGTCAAAAGTATTATAGTCATAATAGTAATATCAACTGTGTAGACTCAATTATCAAATGTATAGACTTTGAGTCGTTTTATTATGTTATTAACATAGATGTTATTTCATTCTTTGTGGTTTTAGCGATTTTGATTATATGTTTCTATCGATGTATTATTAGTTGGAATCAATGAAATTATTTTTCTCTTCAAAAAAATATATTTATTTATTTATTATATATTCGAGTCATAAATGTGTGATATACTCAAACCCGACCCATCCCCTAATTCAAAAATCTCCAAACCTAATTACCAGATTATTTAATTCGAGTCTAATGTTCCCATATCCTTGTCCATTTAGATTAAGTATTGAATTCTTCATCTGCCCGAAGAAATTGTCTATCCTCTAGCTATCCTTTTCGGGGAGCTTTTTTCTCCCCAAAACCCCTAATGTCCAATCATGATAAGAGAGAAGAAGGAAAAGAGAAGGGAGAAGAGAAAAGAAATAGAGATTTGATTTGGTGATTTTCTTTCTCATATGTGGCAAAAAACAAGACCCGACTTAGTCAACTCATTAAAGACAATTTAGTCTTCATAATAAGAGAGTGTATGTTTTCATTAATTAGGAGTAAAAAACGTAACTCTACACAATATCAGTGAGTTGAGTTTCTTTTTAATTCATATTGGTCGAATAATGCACTTAAAATTATTATTAAAAGTAAATTCCCCTAAAAATATTAATATTTAATAAGAGACAAAACGTAGATTGATCATTATTTAAAATTATTTTTTCTTTAAGTGAAAATTGGTTCTTATATTATTTTATATAATTAAGTAGAAAATGTATAAAAAAACCTACTATATTATATATCTGTCACTAGAAATTGTATATTGTAGACCCAAAATTTGGGATAATTCTTTTTATTTATTTATTTATTTTATTTTATTAGATTTTGATTTTATTTGATTGAATTTTCCTTTTTTATTATTATTATTTTATTTTATTTTTCTTTTGGGAAGGTAGATCATCCTTTCTTTTTTGGGTTTTAGAGTTAGGCTTTTAAGGCGTTCCTATATATTAGAAATAAGAGCAAAAAGAGAAGGACGGGGATAAAGATTACACACCAAGGGGAAGGACCAGAGAGGGAGGAAGCTTTTGAAGAGTGGGGGATACTTGAAGGCAACCGATTGGAGAGAGAGTGACTGAGGGAAAATTCTAGGGTGCAAGAAGATCAAGTAACTACAAAAAGAAAACTAGGAGAGGAGGGTGGCCAAGTAAGCTCTGAAGCACGGATATGGCAACCTTGTGGAGTGTTCGTGTGTCGGACACGTGGACACGGGGACATGCGTCGGATACATGTTTGATATGCCACGTGGCGTATCATTGACCATACAGTAGGTTAAAGACTTTGGATACGACTTGTACACGTCTCGGACACGGCTCGGCTATTTTCTTCTTTGGGCTTAAAAAACCTGACTTTTGCTCTTCTTCCTCAAAGAGTAAAAGACACAATTTTTTTCTCAAAAACACAAAAACTACACACAAGAAACTGGATTGGTCGACTGAGAAGTGAGAGTGAGTCTCGATTCCAGAGATCGACACGCCGAACCACCGGGGAAAAGGTGTGCTTAAGTTCTTCTTTTTTCTTTTTTTTTTTTAGGCAAGGATCAATCAATGAATCAATTTCTAGGGTTTTTTTTTTCTTTCACCAGCAAAAGATTGCATTTTTTTTCTCATGAAACACAAAAAGAAGTCTCAGTGGCTCACTGTCAGTGATCACCCAAAGGAAAGTCATCACAAGAGGAAGAAGGAAGAATAAAGAAAAAAGAAAAAAGGGAAGAAGGGAATAAGAGCGGGAATGCGTACCTTAGGGCAGGAGAGGTTAAAATCCGTTGGAGATTGATGTTGCGGTGGCAAAGAAAGTGTGCGGGGAGAACTTTTTACAAAGGGAAGAGGGAGAGGGGAAACGGGAGACTTGTTCACTTGTTCCAAATGGCAGCCGTGGAAAGGAAGGGAAGTGGGGAGTCAAATGTTAATCCTAGTTCCAAAAAAAACCAGAGGGTGTTTTGTACTGGTGTACAAGAATGCCCTTGATGGTACGCTGACTACAAAGACAAACCATTTGATAAATAATTAAATTTGGTGAGGAGAGAATAAGAATTATACACCTCTTTGTAGTTCGTAATTCTCTTTTGTAAATACAAGTAATGACATAAAAATTCATCCATTTGTTATTAATTTATTAGGACAATTGTTAACTCTTTAAAAAAAAAAACTAAATTAGAGGTCTATTTGCCTAATTGTCTTTTATGTTTACTGGCTTTTATAATTTATTAAGGAGAAGTGGAGAACAATTAGATTAGATTGTTTTATAATTTATTTTGAACTTCAATGAATGCAAACATGCAAATTTTATGGAATAAGCCTAATTCAATTAGGGTTTATGGATGGACAAAAATTAGATCATTGGCTTTGAAATAATTTAGATTAATTTAAATGCATGATTTTTTATTTTTTTTTATGATGCAGAATTATACAATGAGTAGTAATTATGAGCCTTCAAGTGATCAACAAAATAATCAAGATGACAATACTCCATTATGGAGGTACATCATGAGAGAAGCAAAATTGGGTAAAGTGGGAGGAAATTTGTTGCTAATGCAATTCTTTGCGCATAAATATATGCTGTGGGTCATATTATAGAGTCAAGGCTCACCTGTTGCAAATTAAAGGGGTCGGGGTTGCATCTTGTACTAAAATAACAAATGAAAATTTAGTTGAGATGCGAAGGATGATGGAGGAAGCTGAACAAAGGGTGAAACAATCTAATCTTAAGCAAGTTCCTTTACCCACATCAAGCGCTACAACATCTAATTTTGAGAATTCCTTTTCTAGTGCTAGTGTTATTGATCCAAAAAGGAGAAAGGGGTCTATTGGATTAATTGGGGGGACATTCAATATGGGTACACGTGAAATAGTCGACAGTGAGATAGCTAGGATGTTTTACATTGGGGGTCTTGCCTTTCACTTTGCTTAAATCCTTATTATACTACTAAAATCATCGAATTACCGACCACCCTTTTTGGCTCCAGAAACAAGATATTTTTGGTCGTAAACCCATTACCGACTGCCATCACCAAATTATTTGTCACAATTTTCCATTCAGAATTATTTCACCGACAAATAATCGGGTCGTAAATTAACACCATTTACCGACCATTTATCGACAAACCATTTCGAACTATTTTCCGACCATTTACCGACTCATTTACCAATCGAAAAATTTCGCTCAGAATGGTCTCCAAATGGTCGGTAATTCCGACTAAAATTTTTTAATGCCATTGTCAAAGAATGTCCCAACGAAAGGTAATTAATGCATCATTTGGAGAATTATTTAATACCAAAATTTTTTAAATGTGCAATGGTTTAAATGGTCTCCAAATGGTCGGGGATTACGACATTTGGAGAAATTCATTTACCTATTAAATTCTTCGTAATCGTCGGTAAATGGTCTCCAAATGGCCTGTAAATGACTTCTAAAATTTTTTTTTGGTCGGCTGGTCGCAATTCTATTTGCAAATGGTCGAATTTTTTTGCTGTTTATATATATATATATATATATATATATAAATAATTTTTGCCATTTTGAGTTTGATATCTTGCTTTATATATATATATACATATATTAGATTACTTAAACAAAAGAAAAGCACAATAGTGCATGCATATTATATAAAGAGAGTAAAAATATTTTAAAAACAAGCAAACTATATATATACCGATATATAGTAAATAAGTCAAGAGAAAATAAAAACAATGAATTCCCCAATCCAAAGATGTTAAGCATGTGGTCACACTAATCATCAACCTAAGTGTCAACATCGTGATGCTGGTGATGTATCCGGGTCCGTATGGTGAGATGTCGCACTGGGTAGAACCGCTCACGTTAATCCCGATGCGCTTGCCGCAGTGATGTCAGAGGTGCCGGAGTAGATGTCAGAAATGGAGCATTACGCCGAACAACTGAGGTAGATCATCGGTTGAACCGTACCCACCTTCCTCGACACTTCTTGTAAGCCAATCAAAACGCCAGACGCAACTCTTCCTATCATCCTCATAGTCGATCGCGCGCCAGCCAGACGCCAACCGATATCAGATCGCATTTCGCACCGCGCCCGAAGTCCTCCATCGCTGAGAACAAATTCAAATGGTCCTAAGATGGAGCTTCATAATCCGGTCGTCTATATGAGAGTAGAATGATGATGTCGGCGAACCGACGCCATAGACTCCGCATCTTCTCCTCGCCATCAACAAATTCTCATACCAAATCTGATTCGTATCAACCTGGAGCGATGAATGAGAACTACCTTTGCACCATCAAATGAATAAGTAGACTGAATACGCTGAGTCGCAGCAGCTAACATTTCCTCATATCTCGCCTAATAAACATGTAAAATAAGTATTTTAATTTATCTTAAAAAAATAAAGAGAGAAGTATAAACCAAATCTTCGGATTATATTTTTTTTTACATGTTTCCCGGGGGTCCGTTGACAACCCGTCAACTCGCCGAATATTCATGGATGTCGGGTAACCCGACACCACTTCATTGAGTCCCTTTCTCCAAGACTCGAATTAACGAAAATCTAGCGTAGTCTCCTTTGTACGGAGCTCTACCAAAATACAACATGTCTCAATAACATGGCAACCCGTCCCAACATTTCACACCAACTACACCGGTCCATATGGATAAAAATGAGTAAAATACTACAACATACACTACCAGCTTCACAAAAATAGATATCCAATTAACTATATAAATTAATATATGGTTCAAGTGTTAATAACCGAAATAATTCAAACATATTAAACCTTGATGCAACAACCTGAATACGCTTTGAGTCGCAAAGCGCCTAACATTTCCTCATATCTTGTCTAATAAACATGTAAAATAAGCATTTTAATCGACTTCAAAAAAGAATAGAAAAGTATGAACCAAATCTGATTATATTTTTTACATGTCCGTTGGGGAATCCAACATTTCACACCCAACCACACCGTCCAACACGGATAAAATGAGTAAAATAAGTATTTTAATTTATCTTCAAAACATAAGTAATTTTGTTTTAAAGAAACTTACATTTGTCGAGACGATCTCCGATCAACAAAAGTCCGATCATCATGACTTCGTGTGCGTGTATCCGAATAAGCGAGAGCACCGGGCTTCTACCTCCTTAGCGTGTCTTTAATTACAACACACATACGTTAATCCAATCAAAAAATCCTTCCGAGAAATGAAAATAGGCATAATTGAACACACCACAAAGTAATAAACATAAGAAGTGTAAATTAGAAATCATACCAATGTTCTTGCTTGTGCTCAAGATGTGAGCGAGATCCACAAGTGTGTGTAGACATGCCACTACCCTCTCCAGCCCGCTCTGAGCGACGATTGCCGCTCTGTTTCTCACACCTCTTCCTATAATCAGGATCTTCCCATCTTCTCCGCCACTCCCGAAAAATACGGATCGGACACTCAAATCTCGTCTTTCTTCAACCATTTATCTTTGACCTCGCACACAGTTGTCTTTATACCGATCAAAAGATGTTTGTAGAACACCCGACCGCCTCCTCGGACTCAGGTCCACCTATAAACTTTCCGCAATTGTAATTTAAACATATTTCATCAAGGAACAAAATAATAAATAAAAGATGTAAAAATGTTACAGTAATATATACCTTAAATTCTCTCCAAATCATCAATCGTCTTTATCTGGCCGCTGACTTCCAATTATAGTCCAGCGAGGTTCAAAGGACTTCAAAATTGTCCTCATAACTCCTAGAAATCAAACGCAGACGGCTCTAACTTCGTCTCCAGAACTCCAAAATTTCATAACAAGTAAGAAATAAATTAAGAAATGGATAACCACAGTTAAGTTTCATATCTACTACTATCAATCGGTTTGATCAACCGAGCAATGGGAGAGTCTCGTCTGTAGGGTGCCTGAGGAAGACTCCCCAACATCTCCATCATCTCCTCCCATGTCTCTTGATCATTCACTACAATCTCAGACTACATGATGTGGATCATCACGATCCCGACAGCCGCAGACATTCACAACCTCCTCTGTCACTGTGGTCTCATCGACCCCGACCTCTAACAGATCGCATACCCGAGGCCTGCCTCTACCGTAACTAGTACGACCGCAACGCGGCTGCCTCTACCTCGCCCACGCAAGCATATCCGTTAAAAATAATAAACACATTATCGACAAGAAGCATCAAGTAAAATACATATGCAATGAAAATAAACAAACACGATTAACGTATCAAATAAATTTAAACTCACTAACTACTCATTCTCATCGAATCATCTAAACTGTCTGCCTTCTTCTTCAGACATGTAGTAACATCATTTCGTAATTCCTCTTCATCACTCGCTTCTTCCTCATTATCAATTAAATGTTCATGAACACCTACATCCCCACTTGTATCCATCTCGTAAGATTTAAAAGACGCCTTCGTCCCCACCACAGCCTTCGATTATAACATCATTGTCATCATTTTGAAAGCCGGTTCTATGACATCATTACTTTGTGATGGGATGTCAATTTGAGCCCTAGCTTTGATCTTGCACATTACTCTTCCAATCCATTCTTAGACCGGTCCGACCCTGATATTCAATAATAAACCCGTGATGCTTCAGATCGCTTAAGACAAAAGGTTCATATTTGTTGAATCGTTTTTTATCGTGCACATCGACAAGTTTATATCGAGGATGGACAACCATACCGACATGTGGTGTTGGGCTCCAACCATCACATTTGAATAACACAGCTTCTTTTAATCGGGGAGGGTTTCAAATTTAACTCGATCACTTCGACCAATGTCCGTAATAGTCGATCTTGCCATTGTATAATGATCCTTTAATGCATACTCCCAGACATCAAGGTCTCTAACCCCATACTATTCGGGCAGAAATTTAAACCATTCACACAAAGAATCGCTGTAAGTTCTAACCTCTCTTAGGGACCTCGTGCTATAGTTCAAGATAATGATTGAAATTTTATTTCCACGATTATGAACCCGTAATCGGAAATCAAATGCGTATTGTTGAGATTACAATTATAAAATTTGTATCAGAACATTGCAATGGTTTTTGGTGGATTTTCGCTGTTTAGTAAACATACGCATTTTTCAACCACGATGGAAATTCTCGCCCGTCAAGGCATCATACCTTCGCCATTCAAGTTCGAAACTCGCATGCTTTTCTCTCGTGAACGAATACACTAAAAATAGAAATGAAATTATAGAAAATGGATACATTGAGAGGAAATAGTAAATTAACATGCTAAATAGATCTCATTTCAAAGAAAGCAATACATAGAATATGAAATATTATATGCTGGACTTTTAGCAACTACTTACTTTATGAATGGTTGAACCTTCCTCGGGACAATTCATTAGGACATATACGTAGCTTCGCATATTCATCATCTCGCTAGATACCGCTTCCTTCTAAGACCGATTGCTTTACCCGAGGTTGAAAATTTCAAACATATCATCATCCACAATGTCATCAAGATAAACCTCATTCCGCTTTTCCTTAAGTGGAAGAGTTGATCTCCTCTTTCAAATAGAATGATGCGAATTTAGCACTTCATCCATAATATACCAATTGATATAACCTCTACTCCGAGCCTTATTCATGATTTTATGCTTTTGCCTTTCTCAAGTATCTACAAGAAGATTATTAAATATTATAAGTCATGTATGTGTGTGTATATATATATATATATATATATATATATATATATAGTATATATAGTATAGATATATATATATATATATATATATATATATAGAAAAGAATCGGTCGAAGTGGAATTAATATTACCTTTCTCTCGAGGATACATCCAACGAGCAATGGACTGACCAAGAATCCTAGCTTCGTAGTTGCAGACCGGGAAGATGTTCCACGAGTCAAAAAACTCGAGGGAAGATCTTCTCAAGATCGCATAAGATAACAGAATTTGTTCATCCAGACTCCTCAACTCCTCACGTCAAAGATGAAGAAGTCGCTTGCTTGAAGAATAAAGAAATCCTCGCGATTCTGCCCTACACTTCTCCTCCTATTTGGCAGAATTCTCAAGAGCAATGGTAACAACTCTTGTATGAATACATGACAATCATGACTCTTCATGCCAAACATCTTAAGCTAAGATCCACACATCCTCCCGCATTAGAAGCATAACCATCCGAAATCTCAGCTTTTTTACCCACCTAACACATCCTTCTTTCCGTGATTTATTCAGTAAACAAATGGCACATCAGTATTTATTGGTGACAAGATTTTGTGCAAATTGAGGACGACGATAATATTTATTCAACTCATCTCTCGACTTGTACATGTCCTTAGTTTTCCCGGAATGTTAAACACGTATTGAAAATATTGTCAAACACATTCTTCTCGATATGCATAACCATCAAGATTGTGCCCTGAGCAAGTGTTCACGCCGTGAGGGCAAACTTTAAAATACTTCTCTTATTCCACCCACAAGTCTTAGATATAGCTGCATTCACAACCTCAGATCAACATCTATCACCTTCCCAACCCTCTCCGTTATTCAAATCCTTCGCACTTCATCCCCGCATCTAACCCCGGGAATTGTTTAGTAACCTTCTATTCTTAATGAAGTCTTTGGTGTTACGTCGATACGGATGATTCATGGGCAAAAACTTCCGATGGTCATTTAACCAATGCATCAAGCTTTCCGCTCTTAATTAATCTAAAAGCACGAGTCTTCCATACAATGCGACATGCCAACATACCGAAGAAAAGATTCCACCCGCATATCATAGAATATACCGGAAAGGTCATTTATGGTCCACATGAGGCAAGGCAAGATCTGAAAATTTTGCCGCTTGGAAATATCAAGGCCTGAACCCCAACACCCCCACGTGCACTTTTCAACTCCGGCTATCAACGGCCGCAAGAAACATCTATCTTCCTCGATTCGTAGGCCCCGCACTAACACAATCAAAAACATAAATTCTCCTTCATACATAAGTCTCGAGGCAAGTTATACGGCGCCACCACCACAGCCAAAGAAGACTGTCATCAGACACCAAACTACAAAACCATCAGCAAATAAACCCAGCCTAACATTTCGAACTTCAGATGAAAAATCAGGGAAACACCCATCAAAATGTTTCCAAGCAAAGGCACGTAAGGGGCATACATCTTTACCGTCCTCCATAAGATGCTCCGAATGCCACCTCATTTCATTAGTCAAGGCATGATGCATACAATCTCTCGCAACCTAGGTGTTACTGAAAATAGTGCATCTTCTTATACTCGTGACCTTCAACTTCCTTTATATACAATCTATTTCTAACCCCTAACCTTTGCTTGTACGAGCATGCCCATACATTTTTACTAACCGTTAAGGTCAACACATCACCCCAAGATATCATACAGCTGGAAACCACACAACAATGAATGACCCGTATTGTAATCCCAACCCTCTAACTAATTCTTCTGTCGTAGAACCAATGGCATCGACATTCAGGCAATAGTTCGAATGAAATTAGACATATCAAACCATGCCTCGCGAACACTGTGGTTCGCACTTTATTTCTAACATCCTCACTACTGCAAGATAGTCGAGTATGCTTAGAATTTCCCTCATAAGGCCGTGTTTGTCTCCACTGAATCATGTCATAGAAATTCCTTGCTTCTAAAATGTTCCTCATCCCGGTTGAATTCAGACCGCAAAGATCACAAACCATTCTATGGTATGTAGTGATTCATATTATCTCGAGACCATCCATCAGCCATCATCGAGACTGCATCGAACTTGAACACCTCCGTGGACTTGCTTCTCACCATGGTATATCCAAACATAGTAATCCTAAGACAAACCATTTCTATACAAATGCACCTTCAGCGCCTCAACATTCAAAAACTTCTATTCTCGACATTTAACTAAAGTGCAAGGACACCTTATAGCTAGTGCCACCATTCACACACTCAGATGTCTCGTGAGCTAACGCAACAAATTCATCAACTTTATCCCCCATTCATTGGCATTCCATTCACTATTCGACTGCATATCCATTCACGACGTCTTATAATTATGTCACAAAAAAATCAATTTTAGTAAACAAACGCGATTGTCCTCAATTATTTTTGTGTTCATTAACCATTCATTGTGGTTCGATGTTATATTTAATGCTGCAGATATGCAACCTACCACATCCACCTCCACCTCCACCTCCACTCTTAATGCATTCCAACAGCTCTTTTCTCTTCAATAGGCTCGTCCTAATCCATTTTACAAAGCCACGCGTTAAAAGATCACGATTGCATGTTCATTATGTATGCATTTCGCGCCTCGGCGTGGTTCTCCAAGTACACTGAATACATATAAATAATAATGTATAATCTGCTTGATTTAGCAAATTGCATTACTATTTATATATCCTAATGTGCACCCTGAGAATAAACGAGAGCAGAGGCAATTAAAATGACATAATATATGCAATTTAAATTAAATCATGATCATTTAATTAACGTCCTTCAGAACCGTCTGACTTGACAACTGTTGTATTCAAACTTCAAGTGTAATAATTGGACGGATGTATTCGCCGCTTAACCATATATCATCCAAAACGACAACTTTAATCATTTACACGATGCATTTTCAAATCGCTAAGTTAAGAGAATGCAGCGATTTCGTCATATAATTAAAAATTTTAGTTTATATATGTTAAACCCATTTCTTCAATTTAATCCTATCACATGTTCTTATATCCATATCATTCATAACTATACTATATCATGTAATCAACTCCTTATATATCTATAAATTTCATTCAAGTGATTAGTACACTTTGGTACTCTAATCTAAATTTCAGAAATATAGGGGTACCCAATGCTATTAAATGTGCATATGGTCAGATTCTAAACTCAATGGGCTCTGGGACTTTAGACTCAAAGGCTTTCCGTAGAGTCTAAGAACACCTAAATCCAAGTTCTAATGAAGGAGTTATGCATGTTTCAAATCATGAAGAAAATCAGCACACTGCAATTGCAAGCAGCAGGGCCACTGATTTTCATTTTCGATAGGATATGACCTCACCTTTTATCAAGTTCATATTTGGGTGATTCTAGACTCAAAGGGCTTCCATAGAGTCTAAGAACACCCAAATCCAAGTTCTAATGAAGGAGTTATGCATAAAGCAAATCATGAAGAAAATCAGCACACTGCAGTAATTGCAGCAGCAGGGCCACTGATTTTCTTCATTTTCGGATAGGATATGGACCCTCAATTTTTATCAAGCTATATTTGGGTGGATTCTAGACTCAAAGGGCTTTCCATAGAGTCTAAGAACACCCAAATCCAAGTTCTAATGAAGGAGTTATGCATGTTTTAAATCATGAAGAAAATCAGCACACTGCAGTAATTGCAGCAGCAGGGCCACTGATTTTCTTCATTTTCGGATAGTGATATGACCTCAATTTTATTTGCTATATTTGGGTGGATCTTGCACCAAAGGGCTTTCCATAGAGTCTAAGAACACCCAAACCAGTTCTAATGAAGGGAGTTATGCATAAATTTCAAATCATGAAGAAAATCAGCACACTGCAGTAATTGCAGTAGGGCCACTGATTTTCTTCATTTTCGGATAGGACATGACCTCAATTTTATCAAGCTCTATATGGGTGGATTCTATACCAAGGGGCTTTTCTATAGAGTCTAAGAACAATAATTGAGTCTAATATGTTATATGAAATCAACATGAAGAAAATTTACACGGTAATTGTAAGAGAGGTCCACTGATTTTCTTTCATTTCGGATAGGATATGACCTCACTTTATCAAGGCTATATTTGGGTGGATTCAGACTCCAAAGGCTTTCCATAGAGTCTAAGAACACCCAAATCCAGTTCTAATGAAGGAGTTATGATAGCTAAATCATGAAGAAAATCAGCACATTGCAGTAATTGCAGCAGCAGGGCCACTGATTTTTCTTCATTTTCGGATAGGATACACCTCACTTTATCAAGCTATATATTTGGGTGGATTCTAGACTAAAGGGCTTTCCATAGAGTCTAAGAACACCCAAATCCAAGTTCTAATGAAGGAGTTATGCATGTTTTAAATCATGAAGAAAATCAGCACACTGCAGTACTGCAGCAGGGCCACTGATTTTCTTCATTTTTTGATAGGATATGACCTCACTTTATCAAGCTCTATATGGGTGGATTCTATACTAAGGCTTTTCATAGAGTCTAAGAACACCCCAAATCCAAGTTCTAATGAATATTATGTATACTAAATCATGAAGAAAATCAGCACACTGCAGCAATTGCAGCAGCAGGCCACTGATTTTCTTCATTTCGGATAGGATATGACTCACTTTTTATTTGCTGTTATTTGGGTGGATTCTAGACTCAAAGGGCTTTCCATGTAGCCCGCAACACCCAAATCCAGTTCTAATGAAGGAGTTATGCATGTTCAAATCATGAAGAAAATCAGCACACTGCAGTACTGCAGCAGTAGGCATCACATTTTCTTCATTTTCGATGATATGACCTCACTTTATCAAGCTATATTCAAAGGATTCATCGAAGATACCCCGTGAATCTTTCTATACTACATTTCTATACCCCTTTGAAAATTTGGAGCACATAACTAGGAATGTAAATGTTTTTCTATACTACATTTCTAGATCTCGCACCCTACACACAATACGTAGACATACATATATATAACTACATTTTGTTAGACTTGAACTATCTTGTCTCTGCATCAAGCTACTTTTCGACCAGAAAGACTTAGAAAGACTCCGAAGGAATCAACTAGCTAGAATCTAATTTACAAGAGTGACATGTTACAACTTAATTTCACAGAGGATGGTACAAAAACCAAGACATTAAGAGGAACTCACCTGGGACGACGCTCATTGCTCATTCCGAAATTCCCTAGAAAATAAGCCCTCCCGGGGCTTTATGTTAATCTACTACTCCTGGTCAGCAAATGAAGAAGCTCTTCTCGCCCCAAACCATGTCACAAAGTGAAAAGGCAGAGCAGAGGTAAGCTTCGAGGCAACAAAGTTAGGAAAGAAATAAATCTAAGATATTTCCGAGGTAAGAAATTTATGAAAATGTGACAAATTTCCAAATGTAATGGATTTAAAAGGAGATGATTTTTCCACAAATATCACCGAATTTCATTTAAATGAAAAAAAGAAGAGATGAACCGGTGTAAAACACAAGAATTCGCCCAAAAAAAAGAAAAACACTTCAAACAACAACGAAACAAAAACAAAAGAAGTTTTAATCATTTACGAAACTAAATGAACCGGAAAGTAAACAATGTGCATACATGGTATAATAAGTAGGAAAATTAACAAATGCATTACACGCTTAAAGTATGGAATCAAGAGATATTAAAACTTAAAAATCCCAATTATAATTCTTCAATATACCAAAACCATTAAAACATTGAGAATCAATGATAATTTGGCGAAGTTGATTATTTTGCAAAAACAATCAAATTAGCCAAATTACCAGAGCTCTAAATACATTATTTTCACTTTCCATTCTCCAAGTCATTCCACTCCCTTTAAATTTCTCGATAACAATCAAAATATTAATGAGATCACAAATTCTTATCATGCCTTGTCCCGGGCAAGGTAAGGTGATATCGTCGAGATTGTCATGTTCCATGTTTAAAATGAGAAAGAAAGCCTTGAAATTCCTCATTTCTAAATGAAGAATACATAAGCATCCAAGGGAACAAGATGCAAGAAAGACACTAAATAAATAAAACAAGAGAAATTTCAAAACTCGTAATGTAAATAAACCATAAATAAATTCTCATAGGAAAATCATTGATTCATAATAAGAAAGTTAATTGCCATTTTCACGTTTCCAATTAAATTCCTCTTTCCCTCTCCCAAAGTCCAACTTTCATGGTTTCATCAAATGGTCCATAGCGCACCACCGTATTTATCTTAGGAGGAGCCTCTAATAGACCATCATCATGTTCAATTGATTTAGCACCTTCCCTTGATGTTCACATACATCCGTTTCTGTTTTCATTGATCAATTGCAATGATCTTTCCTTTAAACATCAACAATTTAATTATATATGCCACCAGAAGAACTCCCTCTATCTCTTCTTCTCGATTTCATTTTTTTTTATTTTTTTCCTTTCTACTTTCTTTCTTTTTTAAATTCTTGCTAAAGGGTTGAATACAACATGGATGAGCACTATAGTAAACAATTGGACAAATGATTTTCAAAATTGTATAGAAAAAGCCCATCAAAGTGCAAAACCCATTATAAACTCCATTGAATATTTACGCTTTGTGCCTCTTATAAAATATAGCAAAGGCCCAAATGTATTAAGGCCTATCAAATATTCAAGGCTTAAGCCTTAAAATGAAGCAAAAGCCTCACTCATTCATACCAAAGAATAAATTTCAAGGCTAATTCCCAAAGACCTTGCCTTGAAACCACTTTTAAAACTTTGGTGATATTCATTTCAATAAATGCATCCAAAATGGAAGTACCCAAAAAAGAGAAATACCAAGCCATCGCTTAGCTATTTTTGAATAATAACATAAATTTAACCTATAAACACACACACACAATGAAAATAGCCGACAATCCGAGTATAAACACATCTTCCTCACAAAACAACCATAAAGAAAGAAAAAGAATCTAACTTCAAATTTCACTAAACTTCCTACTTTTCGCTTAATTGTGAACTTAATGCTAATTAACAACATTTTCAATATTGGAACAAGGAAATCTTATTCTATAACCACATATATCTAAAATTCCGCCAATTTCATTTCAATCTAACAAAAGGCAAAAAAGAAAAGTTGAAATCAACAAGTAGAATAACGATGAATGCATCAAAAACAACCCGTTTTGTGTTAATAAAGTTCACCAATAATTCACATCTTGAGAACATGGGATATTAGTGTGTATGGACAAGTCTAAAAGAATGACACATCAAATCCTTCCTCCGCCAATCAAGAAATAAATGAAATTTCACTTAAATATTCAAATTGTGCCCGAATTGACTCAATCTCCGTATCACTACAAATTCCAAAATCATTTCTAAAGGGAAAGCACAAAAAGAAAAAATTCATGAATATTACACTTTTTTTAAACTTAATGTTACCCCAAAGTAAAATATCTACCAACCGCCAAGAATCATCGCCTACGCAAATTACGATATGTTGTTACTCCATTTGTCCCCAATTCCACCATTTAGAATTGTGTAATAATTTTTTCCTTACCGTAACGTTATTCTTCTTAATTAGAGTGGAGATCAATTATAATGTAAAGGTGCAAAACTAAAGGTCAGAATACAATATATTGAAAGTATACAAGACAAAAACAAAAAAAGCCAACTATGTGAGCTACAACTCATTTTTAAGAAGAAGAGACCAACCAATCTATAAAGATAACGAAGAAGGCCTTTCTCGCCCATATCCTAGTACGAACTCTTGAGACCACATATGCATATAAGTTGGCGAGGAATCCCTAAAGATCTTAGGATAAAGACATCGTCACCTTCACAAGTTCTTGATTTTTTCTCCTCCAAACTGCTCATAAATTTAGGAGGAAACCCAACCGAGCCATTCGATGAGAATGCCTTTTCTTGTTTAAGAAAAGAAAAAGAAAGCACCTACAACTTAATCAGATTCTTAAACCTTTGCATCTCCAAATCAGCTTATCGCCCACTTAGAGATTGTCATCTTCATGCAATATAAATAAAACATAAATAAAATTAAATATAGAAGAAATTAATAGTCCATGAGTAAAGCATTTTGAAGAAATTTTTGGACCATCTAAAACCTGCACTAATTTAATTTGAACCAAAGAAGTCAAGTTATTATGAACTATATGATATGGGTTCTTTAGGTTTTCATTCCCACACTTCTTATCATATCTCACATGAACCCACTCTCATCTTTCTTTTTCTGGTTCTCCTAATTGAAATTTGCATCTTTTTTATAATCGTGGGATGTCTCGGGGCCACCCACGACGCCCCGACTAATCCCAACAGACAATAAAGTTAATGGCCAAGTAAACCCAAAGGACTCCCGAGAGGACTCGACCGTGACTACTGAAGTTAAACCCCAATGAATGCCTGTAATTAACCGAGCTACTCCCGGTTATTGAAATTTGCATCTTAAGAAACGAGATTAACTAGCTTTTGAGTTACACACTCTGGATTCTTTTTTCACACTGATCTAATATTACATTTTCTAGTTGTTATAAATAATAATTATCGTATTGATGGTGTGATGAAAATCAAGAATTGAAAATAATGACCTTAAGTCTTTCATGGTTAATAAGGTACCCGTACTAAAAATATTGGCAAATAAATAAATAAAGCAAACATGCACAACAGAACAAAGGACCAAGATAGGTCACACCATCAAATATGTTAAATTCCTCATCTATCTGAAGGAACTTGAAGGCGCCCAAGCACGCCAACCTTCTTCTTGCTTTCCCCTATAGTAGATATCCCAAACTAAACAACCTTTTAACTAAAACCTGAAAAAATGAAAATGCACCCGTAAATGAAATGTATGAAATTAAAATGAGAAATTATCTAAGGTATAAGCCTCTTTCATCACTAACCTTTTCAAGCAATCCTCTTAGTTTCAAACCTGCTGAAAATGCTGTGTGCAATAACATATTTCAGTTTTGGGTAGGCACTCAGGCAAACAGCCTGTTTGCAATGGTTCAGTTCAGTTTGTGCGAAGGTATGCTCTTCATCACTAACCTTTTCAGCTCTTATTCATATCATAGGTCAAAGCAGAATTATCGAACATTTATACTGTATTTCTCAAATTATCAAATGCAAATGACTTCCTATATTTCTAATAAATCATGTCATAACAAGCACACACAACACTGAAACAGTTTCACATGGGTCCACCATTTGTCCTTACAGTACATATAGTTTAGTTATTGTTTCTGTACAATCCTGCTTTGAATTCAAGGTCAGTTTATCCATGTAAAGCAAATACAAGTAAATAAATGAATATGAAAGATTTATGGGACATTGCTAATGAAAAAGATAATACTGGAAGCTATAAAGATTATCAAAACCAAAAGTGCTTGCCAAGAAATATAGAGGACAAGAAGTATTTGCCAAATACTAATCCAAAATTGATTAGACAAAAAACATTAAAAAAATTCCAATAATAGAGAATTGATCTGCACAGTTTGAAGGTGATATGACATTCTGATTTCAATCACGAGATCAGAAGAGAACATGAATATTACAAACAAGAAGCAAAAAGTTATCTGAAAATGAAATCAACATGACCAGCAATAAAATAGACAAGGTTAATGATATAACACTTACTAAATAAAAGTTTTATTAGTCACCTAATATATGAAATTTGACTAGGGCGTGAGTCCACTTACATTATCAAACTCAGCAGAAACATGAGAGTGTTCACCCATAAACCATACCTGTACAACACAAACAGAAACATGAATTGATGATCCAACTGGCAGTAACCATCTGTCTTAAGATAACAACATGCAGAAAAAGCACAACTTGCAAAATAAGAGGAAAAGAAGTTAACATATAGGAACGCTGTAGCATGAGATACAAATCTTTTGCTTTCCTGTAGTAGATATCCTGCAAACTAAAACAACTTTAACTAAAAACTGGAAATGAAATGCACCAGAAATGAAATGTAAGAAATTAAATGAGAAATTAAGTTAACGCACCCTTATCCCTGCCTTGCCGTGCTTTAAATACCCGGCGCTTTTGTAGGTAGAAACAGAAATACTTCCTCCCGCTAACTTCGCATTCATGGAAAGATGTAGTTTAGTCATAATGTTTTTTCTTTTCTTTTCTTTCGATAGTAAAAACAATGTGGTTTAGTCATAAATATGCTTTGAAACAAAGAAATACTAATAAATGTTATCACTACGCTTTTAACAAGAAATTCTATCACTGATATGCCATGTAATTCTTAGTGATAGAATGAATGCACTAGGAGAAGCAGGTTCTATGATTGGCTAAAGTCCAAAGCAAACAGTTCTAAGTAAATGACAAAGCGTTCAGCCATTTAGCATGGCAAGATCGATTCAACCGATCTAAGCAAGTACATGACATTGGAGGATAAATAAAGAAATCGCATAGCATTAAAAGAATCCCAACTTTCTATAGCCATCAAACACCCAGTTGCATCATCTCCAAATTCTCTTATAGTTCTCATTGATCTGATTATTCCTCATTGTTCTGCACAACACGAAGATTTTTCCCCCCCTTTTCGAATTTGGTAGTGTATTATTAAGGCGTGAATAATAGGAATTGGGGCCAGCAATTCCAACCCAACCACCATATATGAATCTGGATATAACATAGACCTTACATTATCTTACTAGCCCAAACCAAATAAAAAATTTCATAACAAAGGTGGTCTTCAAATAAAATAAAATAAAATAAATCCGCAAACAAGTAAAATTCAGAACCAAAGAGATAAAAATATTCATGTCGCGTGGCCGGGCCCCGCCTCTCGCACCATGGGATGTTTGGCTCCCGCTCGTAAGTGTATGCAGATTCATGTTCGTGCTAGAAACCAGTATAATATGAAAGAATAAGTTCTAGGTCAATGACTGACAAAGGGAGAAACATGAAGGGCTCTAAGAGACATTCTAAGAGTGAATCTTGAAGAGGAGACCAAGAGCGATCCAAACTTTTATATATGAACTCGGACATTGAACAAACAATGTGAACTAATACGACCGCAAACAACCGCAAAAAAATAAAATAAAAATAAAAAAATACAAGATTTTCAAAATAGTAAGGGGCCCAAACACTTTAATCTCAAAATAGCACAAGGATGTCCCAAAAGGCCCACACCTACAATAGAGGCTCGTAACAATATATGACCTGACCAAACCGGCTTTATTTTTAACAAGAACAATATTTCAAATGGAAACTATCGCTAATGAGCCAAAACCCAAGAGTTGGCCACAAGAATTTGCAAAAGGGCAATCTTTAAGACAACATATGCACATAGGGTATATACCCAAATACCTCTCCTACAATCAGAGTATAACAAACTAATAATTTAAGAATGTCAAACCAAGCCAAAACTAGGCCTACCGCTGCCATATTTCAATTTAACTAGGAAAAATAGTTTTCCGTTAATAAACCAAATAAACAACAACAAACCAAAAAACTGAAGACACTTAGATAATAAACTGGTCCTAATGGCCCATCACAAAACTTAGTCAGATGTGCATCCAAATCAACAAGTAAACACATTAGCCCGGTTAAGCAAGCAAAGTCAACATCTAATCAAGGGAAAAACCTTAAATAAAACCGTAAAACAAGGGAGGAATCGGCAAAGGTTTGGCTAAATAACTAACCAAACATAAATCCAAAACACATGATACCCAATAAAGAACCGAGCCGGTGAACAAACGAGCGGTGAAGACTTACCAATATGAAGAAATAGGTCTTGCTTAGAAAACGCGAACTCAAGCAAAGAAAACAAAGGCGAACTCAAGCAAACAAATGTATAACTCAAGCTCTAGTCATGGACAATGAAAGCAAAGTGGATGGACAAGGACTTTAAAACTTACATTTAAGGAGAAACTACCAATTACTTATCACCACATATTTGGCCTTAATTAAAAAAATTTTGATTTACCACCAATTTAATGTTAATTTATTTTTTGGGTCTTTAATCGGGTCAGAATTGGTCGAATTGGCCTAGACACGATTTTATTTACCCCACCAAATATTTGGCTCAGAATAATGTGCTAAAATTTTTCGTCATTGCTTACCACCATTTTCATGTTAATTTATTTTTGGTCAGTAATTGGGTCAATGGTCGGTAATTTATTACTTCACTAATTTGCTGTATTCTCACTTCACCAAAATTTATTTACCTGTGAATGTATTTTATTTGGTCGGAAATTTGGTCGGAAATTTCTATTAATTCAAACCCTTTTTTGGTCTTTAAAATGTATCGTGATTTGTCAGTGAATTACCACCACCCTTTAGGTCAATTTGGCCTGGGTAATCTGTTATTTTTAGTGTTATGCTTGTGCCTTTAAAAATGCAAGTCAACTTCAAGGTTATGTCCCATCATGCTATAATGCATTAAGAACTATATTATTGCAGAAGGAGAAGAGTAATATTGAGAATATATTGTAACCAATCAAGAATACTTGGAATGAGAAAGGAGTGAGCATTTGCAGTGATGGATGGTCATATGCCTTCAAGAAGATTCACTATTGAACATCATGACTCAAGCCAGAAGCCGGGCCACTGCTTTTGAAAGCAATAAATCGTGAAGGGGGAGACTAAGGATGCTACTTGTATTGATTTGCTGGATTAACACTATACAAGAGGATTATCCTCAAAAGTAGTTCAAGTTATAACCGATAATGTCAGAGTTTGTAAGTTAAATAATGCATTATTATGTAGCTAAAGTTTCGATATCTTTAAACCCTGTGTGGTTCATCACACCCGCTTTGAAGAACATATGTATAAACACCATCAACACACCCAAGATATGATGTATGGAACTATGTGCTGGATCTTGGTTTCAAGATGCTTCATCAAGAATTTCATTAATCGATGCAAACAGATCACAAATGCTTACAATCACAGTTCAGCGCTTTTGTTGGTCAGACAGACGCGTTTCAACTATTGTTATGCTTAAAAGATTTAAGACAATAAAAAGAGGCTGACCAATTAGTGATAAGTGAAGAATGGGAGATGTATAAAGACGATGATGGTGAGTTAAAGAAGTAAAGGATAAAATCCCAAATGAAGACTTTTGGATGGATTGGATATTTATCCTACTTGCAGCTCCTATATGAGATGTTTCACTAGCTAACACTAACAAACCATGCCTTCACAATATTTTAATAGTGGCGGGATTCGACGCATCGAAAATGTTGTTTATTATAAGAAAGAACAAAAAGTTTCACAAAATTCAAGGTAAAATTAAGATTTATTACTAAATATTTGAGCTTTAATTAAAAGCTCTTAATTTTGAACTTATATGAATCAGTTGTAATTATACTGTAGGTTTTTTGATATTGTGAATGTAAATCTTGGTGGGAAAATGTAATTCAAAAGCCACACACCTTATATCTTTAAATCCAAGGTAATCTTAAGAGCTTTAAATCAGTTTTCATACCAAATATAATGATAGTTCAATGTTTAACTTTTATAAATTATGTCATAATCTCAACCTGGTAAAATATAGTCAACAATGGCTTGATGAGTCTCATGATCGTGTTCCACCACATCGAGATATGGAAGTGGTAAGAGAAAGAAAAATATGTTTTCGAGAGATATTTTCAATGAAGCTCGAGCTATGCGAGCAAACTGAGGAGTATGCTACTTTTCGTGATACTGAAGATTTTTCTAATAGTGATTCCATTAATGACATGTGGTACATGAGTTCTATTAAATGGTGGGTTGTTCATGGAACTCCCGCACCAATGTTTCAATCTATAGTATTGAAATTGCTAGGATAACCTTGTTCATCCTCATGTTGTGAAATAAATTGGAGCACGTATAATTTCATTCACTCCATGAAGAGAAACAAGTTGACACCACAAAGAGTCGAGGATTTCATGAAGGCCCATGAACACTACTTTCCGTCAAGGAGACCAAACTATAAATGGTGACTAATCTAATATGGGACATTGAGGAGTATGGTTGACTCAATGAATACAGAAAATGCTTGAATTTTTGAGATTGCGCATCTTCTCTTGGATGAACCTGAGTCGTAGTTTCATTTTATCTGATTCAGAAGGAAATTGTAGTCTTTAGTTTTAGTATTACTAAGTATTTGTGTTTGGCTATTTGTAAAATAATGCTTGAGCACTTCTAAGTTTATTTATCTAAATTGCTTTGTAAGGACAATATTTGTAAGGATAATTATTTTTATTTTATCATATTGTGTCGTGTCCTTGGCTTATCCGTATCCTGATTTTTTGAAATTTGTCGTGTCCCGTCATATCGTATTTCCGTGGCCGTATCCATGTCTGTGCTTCTTAGCAAGTAAGTTTTCCTTATTATGAATCTTCTAAAAGACAAACTGACTTTGCTTTATGTCCTCTTAAAAAAACCATTGGTAAAGGATGGGAAGTGACCTTGTTTTTTACACAACATTCATAGATCTCTGCTTTACTTTTATTTATTCTTTTCTTTGAGTGAGTTTCTTTGTTTTTGCCATTGCTTCATGATTATCGCTTTTAGTGGGTCTCCAACGAGACTCGGTCACAATTAGCCTCGAGAAATGAGGCCTTAGGCTCGAGCCTGGTCCCGCCTTTGGGGGCCTCGGACCGGCCAACAAAGGAGCCGGCGAAGAAATTTTAAGGCCCATACCCTCACCCCACAGCCAAATACAGTTTGCCAAGCCTCCTACCAAGCCCCCCCTCCACTCTCCCACCCTTCTCCCTTCCCCTCCAACCGCCCCCTTCCTTTCCAACGGTCATGTGACCGTTGGTGGAACACCCCCCACCCCATTTCCCAACGATAATATTCTCCATTTCTCCCTTCCCAACGGTCATGTGACCGTTGGAACCTTTACCACTTTTTTTTTCACTTCTTTTTTTTCTTTATAAATACTACACATTTTGTTTACCATTTTTCATCAAATTAGTCTTTTAATTTCTTATTTTCTCACAAGTTCACTCAATTTTCTCTCACATTCTTTAATACTTCATTTTCTTCCATTGTTCTTCACTTCTTCATATTACATGATATTATTGGTGGTACAAAATTGTAAATCAAGCATTGGTGACTCCAATAATTCGGATTTTAAAGAATTTCGGCTTCGATCCTCCAATTGAGTAATATTTTTCCACCTTTACTTTTCTTTATTTATTTGTTACATTTTATTTTGCTTCATTTTTTTAGTGTAATATTTTACACACTCTATTATGGATAGTGCATGTACATCTTCTTCTTTAGTCCATGTGCATCATCAAGCAAAATTTTACCAAATATATGAAATTTTGATAGAATAGAAATGAATAGAAAATAATAAAAATAAATAAAACAAATGAAATTTGCAAAGAAACTTAATACATCAAATTCTACACGTTTCATCTAAAAATATATAATGAATGGGTAAAGCTAAGTATAATGTAGATATTAGAAAATTATATGTAATTAGGGGTAAAGATGAATGTGAAAATTTAAAAATTTTCTTATGATGAGTCTTCGTGTCGTGAAGGAATGATTGATTATATAATAAGAGATGAACAACCTTTTAATATGATGGAAACTCATGAATATTTAGAAACAATTCAAACATTAATTAATCCTCAATTCAAAGGTTGGACCGAAAATACTGTTAAAAGAGGTATTATACAAAATTTTCAAACAGAAAGAGAAAATTTAAAAAAAAAATTTACAAATTTTGAAGGAAATATTTGTTTAACATTTGATATTTGGACATCTTTAATGCATAGAGGTTTTTTATGTATTACTGCTCATTATATAGATAGTGAATGAATGTTAAATAAAAGAATAATTTCATTTAAAACAATAAATACTCCACTTAGTGGTAAAAATATAGCAACTTTAATAAATGATGAAATTATAGATTTAGATATTCGTGATAAAATATTTACAATAACATTATATTATGCTTCTAATAATGATGCAACAATACAAAGATTAAAAATATTTTGGCAAATAAAAGAGAACCATGCAAAATTATTTCACGTATGTTGTTGTGTACATATTTTAAATTTAATTGTAAAAGAAGGATTAAAACAAGTTGATAGTACATTAGAAAAAATTAGAGACATTGCATATAATATTAATTGTTCCTAAGCAAACCATGAATTATTTTTTTATTATTGCAAAATTGCAAATGTGAAAAGAAAAAATATAAGTTTAGATATACCAATTAAATAGAATTCTACTTATAAGTTTTTACAAAATATTACAAAATATAAAAAGGTGGTACAATTATACGAAATGCAACTATCTAATAATAATAGTGATGTAGATGTTGAAGTATTAAATGATTATGATTGACACATTGCAGACCCTCTACAAGATCTTTTTGAAATTTTTGATGCTTCAACAAATATTTTTTTTACTTTGTATTATCCAACTTCACATCGGGTCATTATGCAAATAACTAGTATTTATATGGTACTACAAATTATTTAAGTTATGAAATTTTAATGATATAATTTTTTTGCAATGATAGAAAATATTAAAAAATATTGGGGAGAAATACATTTGATTTATTATATTGGTTTAATTATGGACCCTAGATTAAAATTTGATGCTCTAGATGAATGATTGCAAGTTATTTACAATGAAGATCAAATAAAAATTGAAGAAATTAAAAATGAAGTAAATTAGTTATTATATATTTTATATAATATTTATAAAAAATATGGAATGATATTAGTTTGATAAAATCATAAATCGCGTGAAGCTCCTCATCATTTTATAAAGCCGCTTTAGAAATGTTAAAAGTAGAAAAAATGCAACAACTAGTTCTCCAAATAATACATGATATAGATAGATCTCTTGGTGTAGAAACAATTCGAATTTGAAGACAATGAAGATTTTGAAATTTTATAATGGTGGAAAAACAACAAATAAAATAACTTTCGTTTTATCTATTATTTACCACGAGATCATATTACTTAGGTACTGTGAATCTGATCGCATAGGAAGAGTACCTTTTAGTGCAGGTGGAAGAGTGGTTAGCAAAAAATGATGTAATTTGTCACCTGAAGCAATCGAAGCAGTAGTATGTTTAAAAGATTGAAATTTAGCGGACAAGAGATTGCACAATCATGTTTGAGGAAAGAATTTGCTCTAGTAGTGATCTGAGAGAACTTAAATTTATCAGAAAGCGTGAATGGATATGATAATTCCCGTCACGAAAATAGTGATTAGATATTTAGATTAAATGTATATTGTATTTTATTTTTCTTATGTGGTTGAAAAGTACAAATGGTTGACAAATAGAGTAGGTGTCGACTGGTTATGATGTCTTTTATTTTATAGTGATGTAAACTTTTCATACATTTCCCGAATGTAATTATATTCGATGAATAAATTTTAAAAATGAAGTATTTTTATTTTGAATTGTTTTTAAGCTTACTTTTTATTTTTATTTAACTTTTGAATACACAATTTAAATAAAACCCTAGTCTGCAAGTGGAGGGATCGGGCTTTAATTTGGCCTCTTGGCCGGAGCTTTAGGCGGGCCTTTGGGCCAGGGCCTAAAAGCCATGAATAAATGGGCTCGGTCGGGTCGGGATGGCTAAAATCGAGTGCGGCCCGACCCTTTGTAAGCGGGCTTGGGTCGGGCTTTAGCGATCGAGATGGTCGGACAAAAAGAGTGACTCGAACCGTGAGCTTTGGAAATCCACAGGTTTCTTGATATTTTTCAATTGAGTCCTATACATGCATTTTAGTTCATAAAAGTTTGAGGATTTATCGTTTTTGTTTTTAGATCACACGTGTTTCAGTTCATGAAGTATGGGGATTTATTGGGTTTTCTTTGGGATTACCAATGGAGCGTATCTGTATTTTATATTGTGTGAAGAAGAGGCATTGTGATGTTGCCTCGACTTGGTTGATGGAATATTGCTGGTAGTGCGTTTTTTTTCATGTGCAAGTTTTATAATCTATGTGCTTTGAAATGGGTTTCATGTGACTGCATTCTCTTGTATAAAATTCTTCCCTTCAACCTCCTTATTCTCGGTTTTCGTGTTTCAGTATTTTTTGGCTTCTTGTGATTAATCCATATATGTTGATTAATTCCATTTATATTTCAATGACTTCTATATTATGTCTTTATATATGTTTGCACGTTGTAATCAACTATGGTCATATTCGATTTCTTCTATATTTGCATTCACAAGATGTTAATTACATTTTCATCCGTAAATAAACACATTCTATATTTGATTTGATTTAGTAATTGGATAATATGTATAAAATAATCCTTTCTTGAGTTTTCAATTCGCTGCACCCTTTATTTAAATCTATTAGGCCCTTTGACCTAGCCCATGATTCAAGTCCACCAAGCTCAAACCCATTAACTCATTAAACCCAATTGATCAAGTCCAACCCATCTCCATTTAGCTTATCACTTAGGTTTATAACCATTAGTTACCTAAACTATTTATCTAGTCCATTCAACCCACTTACCTCAAGACCAGTCCATTAAGTCCAACCCCTCTACCTTAGATTGGAAACACGTTAGTGCTCGGCTACATTCCTTGGGTCTAACTTACAAAACAACTTGGAAACAAGCTCATTCGTTCAAGCTTATGTCTTGGTCTAGTCCATCTACCTTGACGTCTAGCCCATTAGGATCATCCTACCACTTTTCTTAGATTCAACTTATTCATCTTAGGCCCAAACCATCTTTATTAGGACCAATACATCCACCTTAGGCCCAAATTAAAGAACATTTTCAAGTCAACCCATCCATCTTAGGTCACAGCCCATTAAGGTCAGCTATCAGAGGCTTTCTTAGATCCATTTCATTCGTTTGGGCTCAGCCCACTTCTTCGAACCCGACCTATCTGCCTTGTGAATGATCCTCTTCGGCCGTCATTACTTGTACTTAATTTCGTTATTAAATGTATTGTCCAGCCTCATTTAGGGCCTCCTGCTACATCACTTAAGTCATACATCTTCAAAAAAATGAAATTTATCAAATGCAACATGAAGAATTGAATTCATGTCATTTGTGTTGTAAGTAAACACTTTAAACCACTAGTCTACATCTTCTTTTGTTTTAAACTTTTGTCAGTTTTAAATAATATTTGAAACATCCTCAATTTTCATCAATTTTAACTTTCTTTAATATTAACTTTCAAACAAATATTATTATTTTAATTTTCTTTAACTTTTAAAATTAAAAAAATCGTTTTCTTTAATTTCTTAAAAAAAAAAAACCAATTTTCCTAATTTTCAAAAGAATAAAAAAAAATCAATTTTCTTCCAACTTCAAAAAATCAATTATTTCTTTAAAACTCAAAAATCATTTTTAATTTCAAAAGTTTTAAATTTATTTTTCTTTAATTCTAAAAAAAATTCTTCCAAAATTTATAAATTCAAAAATAACTTTCTCCTGTCTCTCAAATAAAGTATCTTTTATCAAATATCCAAATTTCAAATCCCTTCTTTTCAAAGCGACATTCTTACTTTACAAATCCTAAATCAAATTTTCATTTTTCAACTTGAATTCAAAATTCTAAAAGCACTCGCAATTCACCACCAATATACATATTTTTTCTCTTTGATGTTTGTTATTTATTATATGTTTAATGTGCTATTGTAGTATTATCGTTGTTTCTCTTAGTATCTATTGTCTAATTAGTTAATTGTCATATTTGTTTTAACTTGATTATTAGATACCCAATTTTTAGGAGTTTTGAGGGGTGCTACGACTTTTCATTGTACCTTCTCAATAAAGAACCTGACCCTCGCATCGATACTCGGTTTTCACATACTTACTTTTCCTATTAAGAGTTACATTTATGATTTTCTTTCTTTTTTATTTTGTTTTCCTATAAAAATAAAATAAAATAAGTGACAACTCCAAAACCGTTTTCAAAAATATAAAACAAGTCTCACATTTTGAGTGAAAAACGCATCATAACCAACATGTGGTGTCCACACACACATACACACACACACACACACGTATATATATATATAAAAATTTTAAAATAATTAATTTTTAATGTGTAAAGTCATTAATAGCACTCGTGGAAAATATAAATTTTAGAGTAAAAATAAATGAGGAGAAAGTAGCAATTAACAATATTAATGGTTTTTAATTTTTTTTATTTATATCCAATGTTAATAAGACCTTAGATATTTTATAGAGGTAAGCATATAGGAGATTTAAAAATTATTGATATTAATAAAATAAGGTTTTTGAAAGAAAAATCTTATATAATGTTAATGTTAATTGAAATAAAGTATTTACTATATAATGTAATTAAAGTGTTTAGGTATAAAAAAAATGTCATAGAAATGGTGGTTATAGATTTTGTAAAGACAGATGTAAAAGAAAAGAAAAACAGTTATTGATTTGATTAATGACATAAATTTTATTTTTATATTAAGGGATATCTGAAAAGAGAAAAAAGCAATGCATTAATATAAAAACTACTTAAAATTAATAAAGTACTCTTATATAATTCTCCAAATCCGTTTTATTTATTTATTTTCGTTTCTTTATAAATATTAATTAATTTTGAGATGTACAAGTTAATTTTAAGATTTAGTTATAATTTTCATTTCAAAAAAAATATTTAGTTATAATTTGATTTTCTTTTATTTCTTATTATAAATTATAAATAAGAAAATGTATTTTTTTTTACATTTTATTATTTTATTAAAACTACATAAAATATACAAATAATTTAAATGTAGAAGAAAAACATTGTCAACTGTGAAATTTTTTAATAGTTTGATGGATATCGAAGGAGACTCTGACTAGAAATATCAATTATGGTATTAAGTAGAGTCTTTTTTTTTTTTTTTTTAAAGTAGATTCTTATTTTGTAATAAATAAATAAAAAGTTGAGTCTTATTCAATATCAAAATTCTTTAAAAAAAAAAAAAAAAGCTTTTCATATAAAAACACTTTTAAAGAAAGTTCTTTCATTAAAAATTAAAAATAAAAACACAACCAATATTTGAGAAGTGAGTCAAATGTATAATACATGTTAAAAAATTTAAAACTTGTTTGAAATATTTGAAAAAACCACTTAAAATATTTTTGGGACAAATGCTTTCATTAATAACACTTTCACTAAAAAATATAATGGGTAAACCATGCAATATATGGGTGAGATGGTTGAAGTATCTTATAATTTAACCAACGGTCTTGAGTTTAAATCTTGAGAATGCAATTGTGTTATATGATAGTATTTGACTGTCATTATGGTCATTTTCGGCTCGTAATAAGATTAGTTTGAAAAATCAATTCTTTACGTGCATGGACTCGATCTGGATATCTCATGATTTGGAAAAAAAAAAAAATGAATAAGACACTACGCAACATAAAATTGTTTGAATTATTTGAAAAATCACTTAAATTATTTTTGAGATAAATGATTTTATCAATAACAATTTCACTACAAACATTATGAGTCAACATGCCCAAAGTTTTTCTTTTTCTTTTTTTTTTTTTGGAGAGAAAAAAACCCTAAACTTCAACTTAAACTTTTTTATGACTGAAAATCTTTGTATTTGAAATATGTTAAATAAAATAGGTCCATCATGGAAAATTGTAAGTTTATTGAAGCAAATGGAAAACATGAAAAAAAAAAATACAATTAATAATTTAAAATTTTAATATCTTTATGGATATCAAAACACGACAAAAAAAATCCAAACGGATTCGTTTATCCTTCTAGAAATAACCGTAAAGTTGTAAATTAAAACCGAAGAAAGATACGAAATGATAAGATGCTTAAGAGTTAAGCTAGCATTATTTTAAAAACAAAAAAAGGGTTGAAAATAGTAGATTTTTTAAACGTATAAAATTATTAATAGTAATAAGATAATTAATTTTATGGTGTAAAATTATTAATAATGGAAATAATTTAAACGACATAGAAATAATTAATAATGGAAAATATAAAAGAAAAAAAAAACGACATTATTAATATTAAAATCTTCAAAAAGAAAAGCTAGGTAGAATAGACTGAAATAATTTAAAATGTTGGACAGATACATTAAAGATAACTTTTTGAAAAATAATTCAAAACATATTTTTAGTAATTTTTTTTTGTATATAAACATCATCAAATGCACTTTTAATATCTTCCTTAAGAACAATAATTTTTAAATTTGTAAACAGAAATCTCCAAAAAAAATTAAATACTTTATTTATAATTCAAGATGGTAATGAGATCTATCTCAATTGTTAAAAGATAGGATAAACAAAGGAATGGGAGGACACCATGTTAAGTTCGAGTAAGGAAAATGTTATGTAATTAAATTATGATATAATAAAGGGTAAAATGAAGAACAGAAGAGAAAAAAAAGGAGAAAAAAAACGCAATTAATGATTTTTTTTTTTGTTTATATTGGTGGGTATTTAATAGAGGGAAAGAAAATCCACACTGATTGAGTTAATAAATGTTATGGATTTTTGTAATTTATTGAGGAAAAGTACAAATAACAGCAAGGTTGTGTTTGGTCCAATATTTTGCCTTCGACCCACAAACGTTTTTTTAATTAATTGTTCATTAAGCATAGCTTATATGATAGAGTTTTAAAAAAGTAGAATACAAACAATTTATTATATTATAACTAAAATATTTGGTTATAAAAAAAAATATAAAAATTTAATTAAAATATTATAAAGAAATATTTAAAAAAAAGAAATATTAAGTTCAATAAATATTTGGTTAAAAAATCTTAAAATTTCCAAAATTTGTAAATCTAACATATTTTATTATTTTATTGAACAATAACTCATTTTAGACCAAAATTCATTTATCCATTTGATATATTTTTATAAGAAAAATGAAAGATATTTTTATCAAAATAAGATTCTATTAAATTTCGAAATTTGTACTTACAGAAGGTCTTTTAATCGAATTACCTTGAGCTCAATTAATTAATTTTTGTTTTTTTCATAAATTTTCAATTTTCATTTTATTAATTAACGCTCGGGACCAAAAATTGGCTCTAGAACTGAAAATTTTAAATTTTGAAAATGTGAAAGCAAGGGTTATAATAATGTGACACGTGTTCGGTCAAAAAAATCAACGGTGGTCTTTTAGTGATTGCATAGGAAATATCGTAAAAAGTTTTTTTACTATATTTAGCTATCCTATCTGGATATAAAAGAAAAAGAAGCTATCCTATCTGGAAAATGACACGTGGCTAATATACTTGTCAGAAAAATATTATATAAACCCCTCTCTAACCCCTCATGTTCCGCACAGTAAACAATCTTTCTCTGGATTTCGAGAAAAATAGGTCTTTCTCTTTCTTAGATTTTCTATTTTTTCTCTCTAGATTTGGAGAAAAATAGTAAATCTCTGTCTTTGTCTCTCTAGATTTTTTTTATTTTCTCTCTCTCTGGATTTGGAGAAAATCTCTTGTCTTTCTCTCTCAGGATTTTTTTTTTTTTTTCGAGTGGAAAAAAAACTAGTGAGAAAATGGTGAAGAAGTACAACTCAGCGTTGGTACCGGCCCCAGTATCATCATCGGACGAAGAACTGTCAGATTCTGAAAGGGACGTTTCGGACACAGAAAGTGGCGATCCTGACACTGACAACGACGTCGTTGACAGTTACAGCGAAGACGTTGATAGCGAAAACGACGTCGTTGAAAAGGATGAGGATGAGGACGAGGAGGGCACGGAAGACGAGCAGCCGATCGGCTTGCTGAAGAAGTCCACAGCTGGGGCTTCTACTTCGAAAGCTCTGGTGGCTAGGGCTTCTTCTTCGAAGGCTCTGACTGCTAGGGCGTCTTATTCGAAGGCTCTGGCTGCTAGGGCTTCTTCTTCGAAGGCGCCGGCAGCTGGGTCGTCTTCCTCGGAGGCTCAGACACCTGAATCCGATTCGGAAACCGAATCTAATATGGATATACAAAGCGTTTCGTCACCGGATTCAGAAGGATTTACTGTCCGTCAGCTCGTGGTGAAGCCGGAGAAACAGGAGGAGGTGGCGGAAACTTTGAGGAGACGCCGCGGGAAGCAGCCGGCGAGGCCGAGTGGGTCGGAGGTGGAGAAAAGGAGGAAGAGGAAGAAGAAGAGGGTAGACGATATCGAGGGGGCTGAGAGGAAGAAGAAGAAGGAGGCGGACGGCGGAGTTCCCGCTGGGAAGCCGGAGAAGAGGCGGAGGTTTCAGAGGCTATGGAGCGAAGAGGACGAAATCGCTCTACTGAAAGGGCTCGGGGAGTACGAGAGGCGGAACGGGAAGAACCCATTCTACGAAATGGGGAAGTTCTCTGAGTTCATCAAGAAGTTCATCAAAATCAAGGTGACGGCGAGGCAGCTAGTGGACAAAGCCAGACGGTTGCGGCGGAAGTTCGTGAAGAATGTAAGTAGAGGCAAGGATGGAAAGGACCCAATTTTCAAGCGGCTTCACGACCGCCGGTCTTTCGAGGTTTCCAAGGCCGTCTGGGGCGACGGGAAACTGAACGTCAGGCCCTACTGCAGAGGCCGCCCCTCCGAGGCCGAAGACCGCCGCCGCTTCACGGAAAAGGAAACGTGAAGCGATAAAAGGAAAAACTCCTCGAAAAACCCAGCCGAAAAAGAAGGGTGGCGGCGGTGGAAATGGTAATGGCGGCGGTGGAAATGACAATGGCGGCGGTGGCAATGTCAGTGGTGGCGGCAATGGCAATGGCGGCGACTTCTGGAGTCGCTACCCGTCCATTCGTGACTCCGTAGATATCTTTCCCTACCTTCCGGAATGGGGAAGGAATTTAATGATGGAGAGGCTGATACGTAATACCCCCGTGGAGAAACTCAACGACCTGGAGGTTAGATGGAAGGAGCTCCGGGAGGCTGTGGGTGAGCTCCATGTAAGGCACTTACAGCTTCTTAAGGAAACCATGATGTTGCCGGAAGAAGCAACGTCGAATAGGCAATAGAAGTTTACTAAATTATAGGGTTTTTTTCTTTGATTTTTTGGTTTGTTTTTGTGTTTCGCTTAATTTGTTTTGTTTATGGTCGTTTCTGGTGTTTTCCTTCGCTAATAAGATCGAAGTACTGTCTTTGGTCTATTCTTTTATGTTTCTTTTACAGTAATTCTCTATATTCTCTTCTGCTTTCTTGAATCTTGAATCAAAACAGCGATTTGAGGCAATTCTGTGTTGGTATAATTCAAACAAGATCCAGTCTGCCAGAACTTTGGGTTTGTTTGTGTGGAAGAAACTTAGAAAAGAAGATTAACTTCTTACTATTTTCCCAGTATTAGGCATTATAGGCTAATGCCTCAAATCATACAATGCAGGGACATGGCGAAAATATCCATTGTTATTCGTCTATTCCATAACGTACCCCAACATTTGCTATTCTTTGTAGCACATGCATGCTGCAGAAGTAACTATGGATTCAACACTAGATGTTTTTTGTAGCTTGTATATCATGTACTCAAATATGTGTCTCCTTAATTTATACTATAATGGTGTCCGTGTTTTGTTGTGTTTGCTCTGAATAATCCATCCATGTTTATGCATCAATGTAACTTAGTTTAGTAGTTGAATTGCTGTTTATCAAATTTAGATCGATTTCATTTTTAACTAAGTAAAGTGAGGATACAACAATGTCATGTTCATGTACAATGGTTGACTTGCGCTCTAATGATGCTATTTGATTTTGGTTTGTTTAAAACTGCATCTAAACCCTTTAATACAGGCGTTGCGAGAGTCCGTTCAAGATTGAGATAAAGGTTAGTCTATATGGATAAGAGGGGCAGGAGAATGCTGGTCATTTCTGCTGCAGTTGTGGTGGATAGGAACATTGAATATGATATTCACCATCCTTGCTGTAAATTTGGTGCTCCTGAGTAGTGTGAAAATTGCAGATAGAAAGTAAGGCAGAGTTTTGAAAACTACACCCCTATGTTTAGCTTGGTGCAGTACTGGAAAGGAGTGCAACAGAAGAATGTTCAAGGGAAATGAGTTGTTGGGATGTAAGTTGTAAGTGTAAATCCTTCTTTATTTGGTTGGTTGAAGTTTGGATAAAAAAATGTTAGCTTTAGAGGGGCTAAGATTGGAGGCTTTTAGTAGTTTTCTTACTTTCTTTTTCTCTATGTCTTCTTGGAGCATTCCATTTGCTAATTGAGCAATTGTTGCTTGATTTTCCTCATGTTGGCTTAACTCAACTTGTTTACTCACCTTGTTGTTTACTGTTAAACGTTGTTAATAACCGTTGGACGGTTACTGCCTTGTACTCCTCGTGCTAACTTGACTTAAGCCTTTTGCTCCTTTTGTCGTTTACCGTTAGATGCCGTTAATAATCATTAGGGAGTTTTTATCGTATTTTCCTTGCTTTGGCTTTACTGAAGTTGTTTCCTCTCCTGACTATTTATTGTTAGATGCAATTAATAATCATTAGGGATTTTTTGTCATATTTTCCTTGTTTTAGCTTGACTGAAGTTGTTTCCTCACTTGGTTGTTTACTGTTAGATGTCGTTAATAATCATTAGGGAGTTTTTGTTGTATTTTTCTTTTTTTGGATTGATCAAAGTTGTTTCCTCTCTCGGTTGTTTACCGTTAGATGTCGTTAATAATCATTAGGGAGTTTTTGTCGTATTTTCCTTGTTTTGGCTTGACCGAAGTAGTTTTCTCACTTGGTTGTTTACCGTTGAATGTCATTTTATAATCATTAGGGTATCTTTGCTTGATTTCCCTTGTGCTAGCTTCACTCAAGTCATTTCCTTACCTTGTCGTTTATCATTAAATATCATCAATAATAAATATGCTATCACTTACTGTGCAATTTTCCTTGTATCGACCCGACTCAAACCATTACCTTGCTTGGTTGAGTACCATTAAATGTCATCCATAAATGTTGGCTTAACTCAACATGTTAACTCACCCTGTCATTACGTTAGATGTCGTTAATAATCATTAGGGAGTTTTTGTTGTATTTTCCTTGTTTTGGCTTGATCGAAGTTATTTCCTCACTTAGTTGTTTATCGTCGTTTTATAATCATTAGGGAGTTTTTGTCGTATTTTCCTTGTTTTGGCTTGACCGAAGTTGTTTCCTCACTTGGTCGTTTACCGTTCGATGTCGTTAATAATCATTAGAGAGTTTTTGTCATATTTCCTTATTTTGGCTTGACCGAAGTTGTTCCCTCACCTAATCGTTTACCGTTAGATGTCTTTAATAATCATTAGGGAGTTTTCGTCTCATTTTCCTTGTTTTAGCTTGACTGAAGTTGTTCCCTCACCTAGTCGTTTACTGTTAGATGTCGTTAATAATCATTAGGGAGTTTTTGTCGCATTTTCCTTGTTTTGGCTTAACTGAAGTTGTTTCCTCATCTGGTCGTTTATCGTTAGATATTGTTAATAATCATTAGGGAGTTTTTTGCTTGATTTCCCTTGTGCTAGTATCACTCAAGTCATTTCCCCACCTTGTCGTTTATCATTAAATATCATCTATAATAAATAGACTATTACTGCATAATTTTCCTTGTATCGACCTGGCTTAAACCATTACCTTACCTTGTTGTTTACCATTAAATGTCATCCATAATTATTAGGTTATTATTATTTGATAACTTTCCTTACAGTGGCTTGATTCAAACCGTTTCCTCGCCTTGTCGTTTACCCTTAAGTATCTGTAATAATATTGGGTGATTACTACTTTATTCTCATTGTGTTGACTTGACTCAAGCCTTTTATTCACCTTACTATTTACTGTTAAATGTCATTCATGATCATTTGGTAGTAATTACGTGATTTTCCTTATGTTAGTGTGACTCACACCATTTCCTCGCCTTCTTGTTTATCATTAGATGTCCCTTGCAATTGTTGGGCATGTGTTGGCTTGACTTAGACCTTTTACTCACCTTACCATTTACTGTTAAATGTTGTTAACGATCATGGGTAGTTATTGCCTAATTTTCCTTATGTTAGCTTGACTTGTGCCATTTCTTTGCCTTTTTGTTTATCATTAAATGTTGTTAGCAATTGTTGGGCAATTATTGCTTTATTTTCATTGCGTTGGCTTACCTCAAGCCTTTTATTGACCTTGTCGTTCATTGTTAAAAGTTGGTAATGATCATTGGGCATATCACTTGATTTTCCTTCTATTGGTTTGATAGTCAGTAATAACATTGGGTTATTATTGCTTGATTTTTCTTGTATTGGCTTGACCCACAGTTTTCTCACCTTCTTGTCTACTCTTAAATATCTTTAATAATCATTAGATGATTATTGCTTAATATTTATTATGTTGGCTTGACTCAAGCTGTTTTCTCACCTTGTTACTTACCATTAGATGTCATTGATAATAATTAGGCTATTATTGCTTGATTGTTCTTATACTGGTTGACTCAAATCATTTCCTCACCTTGTCGTTTACTATCTAAATGTCTTCAATAATATTTGGCTACCGTTGTTTGATTTTCCTTATATTGGCTTGGCTCAAATCGTTTCCTCACATTGTCATTTACCCTCAAATGTCTTTTGTAAGTAGTGGGTGATTATTGCTTGATTTTCTTTGTCTTTGACTTAGCTTAAGCCTTTTACTCACCTTACCATTTACTATTAAATGTCGTTAATGATCATTGAGCAATTATCGCATGTTTTTCCTTATTTTTGCGTGATTCGTTATATTTACTTGTCTTGTGTTTGTTGTTAAATGTCGTTAGAAATAGTTGGGCATTACTTGATTCTCCTTACACTGGCTTAACTCAAGCCTTCTATTATGTTAAATGACCAACTCTCCTACAAGCTTGAGTTTTTAGGAGAGTTGGTCATTTAACTGTATTATCGAGCAGTTTTGGCGGGAGAGTCGCAGGTTCGAATCCTCTCCTTGCAATTTAATCCCCATGTTTATTTGAAAGTCCATAATGGACTCTGACTCTCCACTTGCGTGGGTATGGGGCCATGTGCACTTGAGGGAGGGTGTTGAAGCATGATATTCATATTAAACCCAAATCCTACAAGATTGTGCTTTTAGGAGAGTGGGTCATTTAACATATTCACCTTATCCATGATGGTTAAAGTCGTTAATGGTTACTAGACAATTATTTCTTGATTTTCATTGACTAGTCGTTGAAGTCGTTAATGGCTTGACTTGTCATTAATAAACATTGGGCTATTATTGCTTGATTTTCCTTGTATTGCTTGACTCAAACCGTTTTCT
The DNA here is from genome assembly GCA_016808115.1 of Tetrastigma voinierianum. Lineage (NCBI taxonomy): Eukaryota > Viridiplantae > Streptophyta > Magnoliopsida > Vitales > Vitaceae > Tetrastigma > Tetrastigma voinierianum. The sequence goes on along the minus strand of JAEQBH010000543.1, from coordinate 161,034 downwards.
CACCTTATTGTTCATTCTTTAGTGTCTTAATAATAACTGGACAATGATTGTTTGACCTTCCTCGTATAGCTTGACTCAAGTCTTTTACTCACCTTACCATTTATTGTTAAACATCGTCAATGATTATTGTGCAATTATTGCTAGATTTCTTGTGTTGGCTTGACTTGCACTACTTCCTCACCTTATCGTTTATTGTTAAATGTCGTTAGTAATCATTGGACAATTATTTCTTGGTGTTCTTTTAATTGAAGCCTTTTACTCGCATTGTTGTTGACCGTTAATGTTAATTATCATTGGGTAATTATTGCCTAATTTTCCTTGTGTTGGCTTAACTCAAGGCTTTTATTCATCTTGTTATTTACTGTTAAATCCTATTAATGATCATTAGGCAATTATTACTTGATTCTCCTTGTGCTATCTTGACTCACACCATTTACTCACCTTGTCACGTTGAGCTATTTTTACTTGATTTCCCTTGTGCTGGCTTGACTCAAAATTCTTTCTTCATCTGGTCATTTACCATTAAAATCTTTGACAATCATTGCTTCATTTTCCTTGTTGACTTAACTCAAGCCTTTTATCACCTCGTTGTTTGTTGTCAAATGCCGTTAACTTGGATAATTTTACCTAATTTTTGTTGTGTTGGCTTAACTCACCTTGATGTTTGTTGTTAAATGTTCATAATAATCGTTGACACATTATTGCATGGTTTCCTTGTGTCATATAACTCAAGGGCCTTTACTTGCTTCCCTTGTTAATTGTTGAATGCTCATAGCTAACAACTAAAAGTCCATTTTCTGGTGTTCCTTATATGTTGACTCGAGGTCCTTATTTTTGTTGTTTATGTTAAATATTGGGCAATCATTGTTTGATGTTCCTTGTTCTAGCATGACTCAGAGCTTTTGACTTCCTTCAATTGATTATTGTTTTCTCTTTTTCTATAGGTCTTTTGTCTATTATATAAAATTTCTCAATGATTAATTTTGCATTTATCGCATAATGTTCCTTACATTGGCCTAACTCAAGACCATTTACTCAATTTTGATAGTTATTGTGTCCTAGAGTGATATGGTAAGAGAACTTAGTCGTTCAACACAAATTAATAATTGTGAGTTCACAATGAAGGTTGTAAATCCTTTGGGGTTGGAGACAAATGCTTTTTCAAGACATGTTGTCTATGACCAAATCATCTGATGGGCTTGCTATCATGTCTTCTATCGTAGCATTGCCTTATGGTTTCTTGAGCCATCTCACTTCTTGATGGTGTAATAGTTGCCAAACCATCATATCAGCGTAATTGCGCCTTGAACATAAAATAACTCAGTTGGTTCAAACTCTACTGATGATTGTTTGGGGGTTTCCCTCAAAAATGCTTAATTTCTGATTTTGACTCTACTTGCCAGACCATGCCTCTCTATTATTGTTTTGTTTTGTTTTTTTTTTTTTTTGATCGATAAACTTCACAAATATATAGATCAAAAGAGTATACGGGAAGTATACAAGGCAGAAGCCGAAAAAACAACGAAAGCTAAGGGCAAAAAACAACAAACAAAAACTTACCATCCCTTAAGAATGATCAGAAGGAGTGGGAAATACAACCAGCTAAAGAGAGATCTAACCTAGGATAGACACAAGCCCAAGAAAAAATAGAGTTACAAAAGGAAAACTTTACTCTATTTAAGGAAAAAGCCACATCCTCAAAAATGATCTTGTTCCTCTCTTTCCAAATAACCCACAGCAAGCAAACCGGGACAACCCTCCAAAGCTTGGAATTCTTTTTACCAAGGGGTAGAGTTAACCACTTCTTTAGCATATCTTTCACAGAAAGGGGGGTGAAGCACGACTTTACAGAAAAGGAAAATAGGACCTGCCATAGGCCTGGGACAATTGAGACATAAGTGATCAATGGATTCTTCGTCATTACCCACGAAGACGAGAACTATGAGGAGAAGCCTCTCTTTTTAAGTTGACTATGGGTCAAAATTTCCCCCTACTAGATCTCCCAAGCAAAGAAACTCACTTTAGTAGGCATGAGGGTTCGAAGGATCTTGCGAAGGGCTACGGTAAGGCTTTCACCTTCCAAAAAGCTATAACTGGACTTAACAGAGAACAGTCCATCAACAGAATTTTTTCAAAAGATTTTATCACTATCCTCTAGGGGTTTAGGGACTTTTGCCTGACCTCACCCAAAAACTATTGAACAGAATCCATCTCCCAATCATTGAAGTGTCTACCAAAATTGAATTCCTAGCTTCTGTTAGCCTAGAAATCAGCCACTCTAGCACATTTGGTCCCGGTCAATTCAAAGAGAGGGAAAGGACAAGCATAGGGGAATACCATTGCACCAAGGGTCTTCCCAAAAACCAATCCTTTTGCCATCCCCAACCACAAAATAACATTGGTTCTGCATCTGAACAACTTCTTTCCTAATATGCTTCCAGAGGCCAACCCCATAGCTTCCTTTAGGACAATTTGAAAACCAACCTCCATCCCCCACCCCATATTTCAAGCAAATGACCTTTCTCTAAGTAGAGTTATCCTCCATAGCAAAACGTCAATTCCATTTGCCTAGTAAAGCCCTATTGAAGGTGAAGAGGATCCATAAACCAAGGCCACCATTTTCCTTTCTAGAGCAAACCGTTTTCCATTTAACTAGGTGAATCTTCTTGTCTAGATTACCACCTCACCACAAGAAATCTCTCTGGTTCTTTTCCAACCTAAGATTAACCCCCTTAGGAATGTGAAGGAGAGAGAGAAAGTAGTTGGGCAGACGCGACAGAGTGCTTTTAATTAGGGTTAGCCTGCCCCCCTTGGAAATATGTTGCCTCTTCCAAATAGCCAAACGTTTTCTAAACCTCTCTTGAACTTTGTCCCACACTGTAGAGGAATTAAACTTGGATCCAAGAGGAAGCCCTAGATAATCTGATGGCAACGAACCCAAATGAAACCCTAATTCAATGACTAACTGATTCCCAGACTCTACATTGCCAATAGAGATAATGACACTCTTCACTAGATTGATTCTTAGACCAGATAAGGCTTCAAACCAAGCCAAAGTCCAACCAAGAAATGAAAGTTGATCAACAGAGTCCTTACAAAAAATAAGAGTGTCGTTAGCAAAGAGCAAATGACTAATAGTCACCTTTGAACCATTCCTCCCTTCAAAAGTGTGCCCTGAGATATAACCCCCACATACAACTTTATCAAGGAGGATAGAGGGAGCTTCCATTCCTAAGACGAAAAGGTAAGGGGACAGAGGGTCCCCCTGTCTAAGACCCCTTAAGCTTTTGAAAAAGCCAGTTGAGCTTCCATTGACCAAAACATAGAATGAGGGAGTGGAAATACACCACCTTATCCACTTTACCCATTTTATGCCAAAACCCTTCTATTATTGTTTGTTTTATGGCTAGTGCCACTTTATGGTCAAGTTTTTTCTTAACTGTCCATCATATCTATTGTGAAATATGGTTGCCTATGTCTTGGTGGGAGTATATGTTATTAGCCATATATTAATGTAACTGCGTAGATTTCTTTTGTAGACCATGGCAGTCTTTTTGTTTGAACCATAGGGTTTGGTATTCTTGCAAGACTATATATTTTAAGTAAGATACCCATCCATCAAAAAAAAAAAATTTTAAGTAAGATACCCTTTGGAAATGATATTATTTGCCTGTGGACATGTACTCTCACTTATATTCTTCATGGTTTTTGTTCATAAAATTTTGATTAGTTTATCTATTGATCAAGGCTTGTTATGTAATATCTACTAATATCTCCTATCATGATAAGATGATAAACTGTTCCTTTTGAGATCCAAAAGTTTTTCATACACATCTGTTGGTGAATGATTGTTTCTAAAGTTGAAATTTGATTTAATCTAATCTACAAATCAGCTTGCAAGAGAATGTTATATTCTGCCTGGTTGAGCTGGTTCAGTTACCTGGAGAAATTGATGTGGAGAGGTCTGTTAGATTAAATTGAAGCCTTCAACCTTATCCAGCGGCTGTTGACAATTAGCAGTATCTCAAAAGCTTATTTTTCTTTTCTATAGAGAGTCAAATAGAGGTTAGTGTTTCAATTGGAAATTTATTTCAGCAATGGTGCAGAAATAGTGAGTTATTGGCAATTATGTGGATAGTCAAGAGACATTTAATTGACAGAAAATATTATTTGGCTTGATAACATCTCAACCAAAAGTCACGATGATTTCAATCTACTCACTAAAGGAAGCCATGACTATTCTCTTACTTGATTAGAAGTATAGTCTCTTTAAAGCATTTTAGTTCGTATTTGGTACATTGTGAGAATAGTATTTATATTTTTGGAGAAAAAATTATGTTTCACATCCTCAATAGATTAAGTGTCCCACAGAGCCTGGTAGATAATGTAAAAAACTAGAAGTATGAATCATTTTAAGATCTTCTATTACATAGAGAATATCATAAATTGTTGCAATTTGGCAAGAAGATGTAGACCAGTGATGTTATTACTTAAGAATAGTTGCTTTTATGAAATTCTCAATTACTGGGTTCTCATGTTTCAGAAAATGATTCATCTATCAAATGCCTCTGAATTTGATGCAGAGAAAAAGTTTTATGTTGCATTTGCTTGATTTTTTTCTTTTATTTTTAGTGTTATAGGAGTTTGTGACTTTTCCCTCTAATTTCTTGTTTGCTCAATTGAACTTATTACTCGTATTGACTTCAGGTAGTAACTGGGAGCTGATATTTGCATCATATGGAAGATCTAAATTCTAACAATTCATGTTACATCTTCAGGTAAAGTATTTGAATCTTAAGCCTGAATCCTTTTGAGAAGAAATTTTTAGTTCTTAAATTTCAGGTTCATGGGATGAGAATTGAATATGAAGTACTGTCTGTTGCATGATGTACCCTACACTAATTACCCATCTCTTTCTTTTCAAATATGCATGCTGGGCACCTCAATATTTAATCGTTCGGTAATTATTGCTGGATATTCCTTGCACTTGCTTAACTCTGGGCCCTTCAATAGTAGCAACTCCTAATAATTGTGAAGTCATGATGGAAGTAGCAAGTCCATTTTAGGAATATTGATGTATTCTTTTTGCTGGACTACTCTGCCTATGACCATATCATTTTATAGGCTTCTGTGTATTCTATCATACTTTTGCCATGAGGTTCTCATTAGCCTTTTATTGTTCTGTTAGTAATCTGAGCAGTGTTGTTTCTTTTTGGTGTAATTGCTGATCAACACTAAGCTGTCACCAAATCGGCTTGGCTCATTTTCTCTCATCTGACAATTGGCTGGGAGTCCAGCTCAAGAGTGCTATCAGTTCTGGGGCAGTCATTTCTGCCTTGATCATTCATCACTCGGGCCTATTAAGTTCCTGTTTTTAAAACCGCTATTGAGAACAGTTTTTGAATACATAGAGAACTCCATTTTGGTGTTCTCTGAAAAATGTTGTTGTTTTCTGAATTTAGTGTTTTCTATGTTCTCCATATTGTTTAGAAAAAAAAAAAAAAAAAAAAACTAGGATTCAAAAGTGTTCTTTGTGTTTCCCTTGTGTTTCAAAACAAAAAGAAAACAGTTTTCAAAACCTGTAAACAAATAGATCCTAAATGGTTATTTTGAAACTAATCTTGTGATATGGTCAACTTCTCTCTTAGATGCCTCACATAGGTATAATTAAAGCATATAGTTGTTGTCTTACAAATATTTCATTTAATGATCACAAGGTACTCTAAAAGCACTCCATGCTTCTTGTTTTGGAGATCTTGGTGAGAGTATATCTCACAGGTCATTACTTAAGAAGCTGCATGTATTTTCTGTTATGAACCATGCCATTCTTTTTGTTCAATCATAGGGTACGAAATATTGGGCAGGATTATATACTGTTCCTGTAGGATACACTTCTCTAAGGGGGAACTCTTTTGGTCGTGGAGATGCATGGGCTGTTATATTACATGGATTCAGTATGAGTGTTAGGTGTATATGTGTGTCTATGTATGATCCTCCATTTCTCAATTTTTGTCTTATGGAGACTTAGCTGAGAAGGATCTCGGATTTTACTTGGATATGACAGTAGAGAAGCAAAAATAGCATACCATTGACTTAAAACTTTTCTCCTCTTTATCCTTACTTAAAAAAACTCAAAATAGTCGATAATAGAAGCAAAATAAAAGTATCTATCACAGATCCCATAAACAAAACTTTTGACAGAGGCATGTTGTGTGAAGTTGAATGGCTTGGGTATCACAAATGGTCTGCATTGTTAGGTTGATGAAGTTATTTCATGCTGTAAAAATTTGATCTCATTTCTGTTCTTCATGGTGTCTGTTCTAAATTTTTTTTGATATATTGATTTGTTCAGAACTGTTATTGAGTTCATCTATTGCTCCGTGCTTGTTACTTGATGTCTCCTATCCTAATAAGTTGATAGACTTGTTCCGTTTGAGAGTGAAATTTTCTCAATACACATCTCTAGGTGAATGATTGATTCTAAAGTTATTGATGTTTGATGATAGTATGAAAGGTTTGCATGTTCAACTTTTTTTTCCCATGTAAGAGAATATTTTTCGGCCTGGTGGCACTGGTTTTGGTTACGTAGAGACGATGATTCATTAGAGTTAAATTGAAGCCCTCAAATTCTTACCCAATGCTAGTGACAATTTAAAGTAGCTATGTAGGCAACAAAAATTGTCAAATAATTTTGCTTATTGTTGAAGTGTCTATGTAACTCTCTCTCTCTCTCTCCATCTTCTGCCACTCAATTATTTTAGGTCCTGTTAGGAATGTAAAAAATACTAAAGAAAGATAATAAAGAGGAAAATAGAGGTGAAAAGTGAAAGAAGAAAATTTGAAGGAAAAAAGAGTTTAAACTTTATAAATTAATTATATATGTTTATTCAAACTCATTTTATTTGTTTCTCTCTATGATACAAGAACTAAGAAATTGTTAAATATGTAAAATTTTAAGGAATTTTGATTACATTTGATTTTCTTTTATATTTTTCACGGTGAAACCAAATATGAGAAATCATTTCCCTTAGTATTTTTTTTGTCTTTTTCTAGTACTCTCCGGGTTTCAAATGGAGCCTAAGAGAAATGGTGCTGCTGTAGGCGAACAATATGTTACATAGTTGTGCTTGTTTGAGTTGTTTCAGTTACTTTAACTTCAATTGTGTTTATCATTTTCTTCTCCATATGCATTTTGGTCTGTAAGGAGTTGCAATAACATTGTTTCCTCCGGCAAAGGTATCGCCCATCATAAATCTCAAAGAAAGACGATCTTTCATTCAGAAACTGAAGTTATACATGAGGTTATGCATCACATGCCTAGATTAGTCACAGTTTGTAGCAGATACAGTTTCCTAATCCTCTTCTTAGTCTCTGTCTCAAGTTGCTGGCCGTTGCTCTCTCTCTCTCTTAAGTGAGCTTATTAAGAAAGTTGGCCGTTTTGGTTTCTCAGTTTCCATCAATGAATGTACAAATATCGTTGGCTTGAGTCCTGTTGTGAAGATAATTTGGCATGCAAGTCAAGAATAAGGAACTGATGGCCTTGTGGGTAATTTAAAGATGCAAAATTGCTAAGAATGGCTCCAAAGGAACTGATGGCCCAAGATACCAGGGGATAAGGTGCACATATGCCCCCCGAGTTTTGTGCATATATCCCACACTGTTCCTAATATCTTTAACATTTACTTCTGTAGTTCAGTCATCACCCTACCGTTAGAAACTGTCACAGATTGACAAATGTCTGTCCAGACTCTCGTTAAACACTTCACACGTGTCAGAGTTTCTAGCCTAATTGTGACATTTTTAACGGGATGGGTATGGGTGATTGCGGAAGTAAATGTAGGGATATCTTGGGACCAAAAAAGTTCAGAGGAGACAAAATGGGACATACGCTTAAACCTCTCGGGGCATTTATGCAAATTATCCCCAAAGAATGTGTATAAGGCCTGGGGGTGGTATGCTTGAGATGGGTACGTCTAATGTGATGTCAAGCCATGAGAGGTTGAATGTTTTTGTAGATTGGTTTTCCAGATGCAGAATTCCAGACAATCACTTAGCATATGGAGTCAAGAAATGAAATCTCAGGGTCTAGCCTGCAAGAATTGACATCTTCGCTAAGCTCCAGATAACCAATTCTATTTCTTCTCTTAGAATATGAGACCTTTCTCCACTGATAAACTCCTCAACGTTGCCATCTACGTCAATTGCACTTCTCCCAGTTTCTTTCTTCATCTTTCTTTCCTTCACCAGTTTCCGAATCTTTATCATACCCTCCCACATTCCCACATCAGCATAGATATTTGACATCAGAACATAAACCCCAGAATCATCAGCTTTGAGTTCTGCAAGCCTCTCTACCAGAATCTCCGCAAGATCGACATTTCTGTGAATTCTGCAAGCCAAAAGAAGAGATCCCCATAAAACTGCATTAGGTTTCATAGGCATAGACTTTATTATGTTTTGAGCTTCATCTAGTTGTCCTGCCCGGCCAAGGAGATCGACCAAGCAGCCATAGTGTTCAAGCTTTGGTTCAAGCCTGTAAGCATCTCTCATCCGATTGAAAATACGAAGACCTTTGGTCACAAGATTTGCATGACTACAAGCCATAAGAACACCAAGAAAGATCAAATCATCCATTGGAATTCTTTCCTTCTCCATTCGAGCAAAACACTCCAGAGCTTCCTTTCCATAACCATTCATGCCAAGTCCAACAATCATAACACTCCAAGTAACAACATTTCTTTCGGGCATGCTGTTGAATATTCTGCAAGCCTCATCAAGGCTTCCACATTTCAAATACATATCCACAAGGGCGGTTTGAACAACAATGTCCAGCAACGACCTGTTTCTCTTCACGTACAAATGTATCCATCTTCCTTGATCAAGTGCCCCCAACTGGGAACATGCAGACACTGCACCCACCACAGATACTCTATCTGGTTTGATGCCTTGACAAAGCATCTGCCTGAAGAGATTCAGTGCTTCCTTGGAATCTCCATGCCGGACATACCCATCTATCATAATGCTCCAAGAAATTACATTTTTCTGAAGCATCTTATCAAATATTTCCCTAGCTGCTTCCACTTCTCCAACTTTTGCATACCCATCAATCATCGAATTCCTAGAAACCACATCTTTTGTGGGCATGCCGTCAAAAAATGCACGGGCCCGTTTAACATCACCCATTTTCTGAAAAGTGAAGAACGAACAAATGTATGTTAAATATACGTCCATCAATGGCACAGGAAACTGAACAAAAATATAAAGAAGAATGTGACAATTGAAGTTCAAAGAAACTAGGTTAGGTTCATCTGAAAAATCTTCAAACCTCACAGGCATAATTTATTTATCAAATTATTTTCTTCACTTGCAACTTCAGAAGAGAGAACACAAAGAACACACAGAAAGACTTCAATAACTCATTAACTTAAAGCTAAAAATGTATAGCAACCTGTTTAATACTTTACAACTTAAAACTTTATATGGGAAAATGCCTCACCATGCAGCCTCAATAATTAAAACAGCCAAAATAATATTTAATTTGCGAACCTTTCCATACCCATCAATCATAATTGACCAAGAAACAACATCTCTTTGAGGCATTTCATCGAACAAGTTCTGTGCCTTCTCCATCTCCTCACACCCGACGTAACCAGCAAGCATCGAATTCCACGACACCAAATCCTTCTCAGAAAACCCATCAAAAGCCACTCTCGCGAAGCCAGGTTCGCCACATCTACAATACATACTGATCAACCCGTTCACCACAAACACATCCGACCCAAACCCTCTTTTCGTGGCCTCACCCTGAACCAATTTCCCTTCCAACAACCCGCACATAGCACCACATGCCTTGAGCACAAATGGGTACGTGTAATTATCCCCCAAAAGGCCTTTTCTTCGCATCTCGGCATAAAAACGCAAGGCCCTTTCTGGGGTTGAGCTCTTGGTGTAGCATTTGACCATCGTGTTGCAAATGAAGTAGTTGGGCTGGTGAATTTGAGCGAAAACAAGCTCAGCATAGTTCACATTGTAAATTTTTGATGCAATGGTATCAAGCAATCGGCTTGCGGCGAACGCGTCGGAGATGAGATTGGTGGTGATCAATTGAGCATGAATTTGGAGGACTTGTAACAACGTTTGCGACTTTTGAAGGAGAAAAAGAAGTGGGTTTTTAAGCTGAAGCTTCGGTGAAGACTGCGACATTGGAAGGGGAGGATCGGAAGAAGGCTTGCATTTTTGAGCGAAGAGTCTGACGACAAGGGTTCTACGTTCGTTTATTTTAGAGAAAGACTTGCATCTTTCTCTGTGTATATATTTTTTTATATTTTATTTTAGAGTTTTTATTCATCATGTCATCAATTAGTTTGTCAAGTTAATAAATATTATAAATTTAAATCATATTGATAATTGGGCAAACTATGTCATGGATTCTCATTTGGATTTATTTGAAAAATTACGATCAAAAGACTTGAAATTAAGGCTAGTTGTTCATGATTTAAAAAATATATAATAAAGATGACAAAAAATTTGTCAAATGATCCAATAAACCTTAAGTATGATCTTAATAAATCTTGGTTACTATCATATGTATTAGATATGACTTTATAAGGTTTATTAAGGTCGTATTTAAGGTTTATTGGATTTTTTATCAAATAATTTGTCTTTTTTATCAAATATTTTTTAAATAAGGGGACATGACCTTGGTTTTAAGTCTTTTTGATCCTAATTTTTTCAAATAAATTGAAATGGGTTCCATAGCATAGTTTTCTTTAATTATTTTAGAAGATTTCAGTAGATGTTTGATAACTCACCTTGATATCTTAAAATAATTTAATAATTTAATTTAAATTATTAAGTAGAATAAATGTGTTTGATAAAGTAATTTTAATAGTGTGATTTAAAAGTTCTGGTAGTGGAAATGGATGCCCAGCAGGTGCACTTTGACTTTGCTTTTTACTCTCCCCTACCAGTTTCGGCCACAGGCAATGTGAAATTCTTGTTTTAGGGCAATGTTTATTTTCTGATCTTCTACGGGGTTAAGTGATGCGACTTATTAAATGGAGCAAGTTGTTTCAAGTACTTCAAGTGATCCATTGTTGATTGAAAGTGGACTTATTACAAGGGCAAAGGCCAAAAGGTTCAAAGAAGCTTTGAATGAGTTTATCCAAGGTATGTGAGATAAATAAATGGGCTTAGAATCTATAATTACCAAGAAGGAGTTGACCACAATTTAAGCAACCATTAGCGTCAAAGATCAAGCTGTTGAAGGCTTTTGGGTTGAAGATAATGCAAATTAAGTGGCTTGGACTTATGTTCATATTTGGGACAACTTTATTTGGCTTAAACTTGTTTGTTTTCAATTGTTTGTGTGGTCTTAGATATTTTAAAATGGGCTAAATGAATTTTAGCTTGTTTTGTAAGTTTAGTTTTTATATTTTTTCTAGAAGTCATTAGTTTGTTGTATTTTCAAGGCGTTTGATGGAGGCATGGCTAGAAAATGGAGTGTGGATCCGATTGAAATCCCACTTGGATCGATGATACGAGCTAGAACTAAAAGATTCAAAGAATCATTTAATGTTTTAATTTGAGATGCCCAAGTGGAAAAAGCTCACGGGTTCAACTCCAAAGAAAAAGCAAAGATGGTCCACATCATCCAAGTAAATCCGAAATTGGACCAAGAGCTAGGGCGTTTTTGACTTGGTCCTTGGGCTGATTTGTTGTTGATTTGTTGTTTGATTACCAAGTCTTGTTCTAAACTATTTAGTTTCCTTTCCTTGTGGCTGTTTAGGATGTGCGTAGTTTAGGAAAATAAATTACATTCCTTTCTTGTTTTGGCCGAATATTTTTCTTTTCTTTGTGGTCGAATTTTTAATATTTTGTTTTTCTTGTTTTTTGCCTATTTATTGGTGTGTTATCTTTGAATTTATTAGATTACATCATTGAGAGTTAAATTTCTTTTTGGTTTTTGAAAGAATTTTTTTAACTTATCAGTTATTTCGTGGCATTCATCAAAGACTTATCAATTGGATCCCCATTACCAATTGTGGCTTCTTCTCATACCAAGGTTTTTGTTTCGCTATAAGTAACAAGTCGAGGTCAACCATCCAAGGCGAAGACTAGAGTGGTTCTTTTGAGATTAATTTGATCATAGGTCTCGTTACAAGTTGGCATGGTTTGTATCATTTGGTATCAGAGCAACATGTTTTATTTTTTAGTTTGCCTATCTTTTATGATTTTGTCTGATCTGATATAATTTATGTCTGTCTTATATTGAATAGTACATCCCAAATTATAAAAAGAAAAAAAAAAGGAAAAAAAAAGAAAGGAAAAGGATCTGGTAGGCAAAAAAAAAACAAAATTCTATAAGTTTATTATCCTAGTTGCTAGAAAATCAAGTCACCATCATAGTAAAAAAAATAGGCAAAAATTGAGAATTTTGGTGACCATTTTGTTAGTGACCCTAACATTTGTTGCTTTAGTAAGACTTAATTTTGGTTAATGTCATTAACCTGCCATTTGATAGGTTTTTGATTGATTTTTGTGGATTTTTTTTTGATTTGTTTGATTGGTTCCAAAAGAATCGAAAGAGAGTTTGTGAGTGGAAAAAGGCAAGAGTGGTAGGGACATTAGAGTGAGTAAAAGCCAAATAAATTTTGTATGAAAACACGAGTGAACTGAGTGATCATTCTTCGAGTGAAAACACGTAAGAGAGTGATTTGCGAGGTCATATTTTTTTCTAACCTTTGTTTTGCAGCAATATGTCAAATAACGGTACATCCGAAAGTGTGAAGGGAGGGATTGACACAAAGTTCATTATGGAGGCCTTAACTAACGAAGTAAAGAGAATGTTTAGGGTTGAGTTGGAGTAATTCCATAAGAGAGTAGAGCAAAACTTGGAGCAGCCACGAAACCCTCTAATAGGACGTAGAAGAGAGAAGTTTCCAAGAAGAGGGGTGCAGTTAGAAGAAGAAGAGTATGAAGGGGATGGTTTTGAGGATGAGATTGTTCGTGATTCGATTGTTAGTGTTAGGAGGTATGGTGGAAGAGTTAGCGATGCTAGAAATCAGGAAGATAATAATTTGGGTAGCATTAAGATGAAGATTCCATCGTTTCAAGGAAAGAATGACCTCGAGGCATATCTTGAGTAGGAGAAAAAGGTGGAGTTGGTTTTTTATTGTTACAATTATTCTAAAAATAAGAAGGTGAAACTTGCTACCATAGAGTTCTCGGATTATGCCATAGTGTGGTGGGATCAACTAGTATTGAATAAGAGAAGGAATAAGGAGCCAGTGGTGGAGCCAGTGATGCGGAAGCGAGTTGTCAAAACATACTACTATCGGGAGTTGTACAACAAGTTGCAAAACTCGAGGCAAGGCAACCGTAGTATGAAGGAGTATTATAAGGAGATGGAGGTTGCAATGGTTAGAGCGAATATTGAAAAAGATCGAGAGACTATAATGACAAGGTTTATGGTGGAAGGAAGAGAAGCAACCCAACGCTAAACCCAAAACGGAACAAAAACAAGAGGTGACTAGCTAGAGAAATCAAGGTAAATCCAATTCTTCCACTACTCGGAATTGTGATATTAAGTGTTTTAAATGCCAAGGTAGGGGTCATATAGTAAGCTAATGTCCGAATAAAAGAGTTATGGTGATGCGAGACAATGGGGAGATTGAAACATACAATGAATTGGATTATGATTCTATGCCATCTTTAGAGGATGCTAATGATGAGGAATATGTTGCCCAAGGAGAATTGTTGGTAGCAAGGAGGGCTTTAATTGTGCAAGCTAAGGAAGTGACGAGGTGCAACGAGAGAACATTTTTCACATTGTTGGGAAAATGGGTTTGAGCATAATAAATTAGCTATCTTTGAGCTAAAATTAAAATGGGTCCGATAAACTCTTTGTAGTGGGTCCACATGGGAATGTGTTCTCCTCCATGAAGAGATGAATATTATATATTGGGTTCAACCAAAACCATTCGGGAGTGAATTAAAAATTGTCTCAAAACATCAGCAGAAAATGGTAGCGAAAGCTTTAAACGTGAAAAGCTAGTGTCTGCACATCAAGACTTTTAGAGGAGTATATATACACTACCTTGTGGTTGGGTTTGGGGCCCTAAAGGGCACCCGGTTTGTGGAAGGAGGACCTAGTACATGTGATTCACCACACACGCTCATTTGTCGTCGTTGCTGCCCGTATCGAATCAGCCCGAGGCTCGAGTTCGAATTTGGTTGTGTATATATATATATATATATATATATATATATATATATACTCTCTATATATATATCCTTAAATTTTTTGGGGTGAAACACTGTCATTTTGCGACAAGCATGGGTTACCACTGGGAGTTCAAAACGCTGATGTTTTGAAAGCACTGTTTGACCAAATGGGCATCTTATCCACATATGCGACTGTGTCTGTTTGCCATGAACATAATAGACACGACCCATGCCCAAGCTTCATGCCTGTATCGAACAGTCATGAGCCAGTCTATAAATAGGACACACCATCAAGCATTTTAGATATAGAAAAAATTCTCATTTCATTACATATCATCTTCATTTTTTAAGAGATCGAGTTCTGCATAAGCTTTGGTTCGACAACCAACCTTTGGAAGTGCTTTCTTTTGTGTTGGGAGATCATTTTATCCTGGGAGACGAATTGCCAAGAACTCGAAGCACCACTGCGAGGGCAATATATTGTCTTAAGGAAATTGTGTCCAACATAAGACTTGATCGGTTTCTGATTTCTGCAAATAGTTCTATTTTATTGGATTACAGTTCTGTTCGTTAATTTTAGTTATGTTCTCATAGTCATACTGATATAGGTTTCGACTGACACACTAGGTGCTACGTCCAAAACAAGATATGTAGTGTGATCATTGATGGTGGGAGTTGCACTAATATTGCTAGCACAACCTTGGTGGAGAAACTATGGCTACCGCAAGTAAGCATCCTTAACCTTATAAATTGCAATGGCTGAATGATAGTGGAGAGGAAATTGTGAATAAACAAGTTTTAATTTATTTTCGCATTGGAAAATACGACGATGAATTTTTGTGTGATGTAGTTTGATGCAAGCTGGACACTTGTTATTAGGAAGACTGTGACAATTTGACTAGAAATTTAAGCATGACGGCTTCACCAACAAGTACTCATTCGTGCACAACCAACGGACAATCACACTTGTTCCTTTGACCCCAAATCAGGTTTACGAAGATCAAGTGATGTTGCAAGAAGAGAGTGAACGAAAGAAAAGAGTGAAAAGAGGTAGACAAAGAAAGAGTGACAAAGAGAGTGAACAAAAGAAAGAGTGACAAAGAGAGTGAACAAAAGAAAAAGAGTGACAAAGAGAGTGAGCAAAAGAAAGAGAGTGACAGAAATTGATAGAAAATTTAAATGACAAGAGAGAGAGATCGAGAAAAATGAGAGAGAAAAAAAGAGGGCAAAATTGAATGATGGGAGAAAAATAGAGGGAAAGACTAATTTCTATGCAAAGGCAAGTGAGGTTACGAGAGCATTGTTCTTAAACAAGCCTATGATTGCACTTTTATACAAAGAGACTTTTTAACACTAACCAACTTGACACTTCTTTGTCTAGTTCAACT
Source organism: Tetrastigma voinierianum (assembly GCA_016808115.1). NCBI lineage: Eukaryota > Viridiplantae > Streptophyta > Magnoliopsida > Vitales > Vitaceae > Tetrastigma > Tetrastigma voinierianum. The sequence continues at coordinate 145,420 of JAEQBH010000543.1, read as the reverse complement.
GTCTCTCTTTTGCAAGAATTTGAGGATATCTTTCTCGAGGAAATCCCAAAGGCTAATCCTTGTATCTAAGGGATTGAGCATCAAATTGATTTTGTGCTTGGTGCTAACATCTCAAACCAACCCACTTATAGGAGTAATCTCGAGGAGACAAAGGAACTCCAAAAGCAAGTTGGCGAATTGATGGAAAAGGGATATGTGAGGGAAAACATGAGTCCATGTGTCGTTCCAGTGATTTTGGTTCCTAAGAAGGATGTGTCGTGGAGGATGTGTGATGATTGCCAAGCCATCAACAACATAACAGTAAAGTATCGTCATCACATTCCTCTATTAGATGATATGTTTGATGAGTAACATGGTTCTTGTATCTTTTCCAAAATTGATTTGAAAAGTGGATATCATTGAATTAGAATGAAAGAAGGTGATGAATGGAAAACCGCGTTAAAAACAAAATATGGTTTATATGAGTGGTTAGTTATGCCTTTTGGGTTAACTGGTGCACTTAGAACTTTCATGAGATTAATGAACCACGTTTTGCGTGCTTTCATTGGAAAATTTGTAGTTGTTTATTTTGATGATATCATCATTTATGACAAGAATTTAGATGACCATTTGATTCATTTAAAATATGTTTTCGATGTGCTTCGAAAAGAAAGACTGTTTGTTAACCTTAAGAAGTGCACATTTTGCATCGATAGATTTGTATTTCTTGGCTTTTTTGTTTGTGTACAAGGAATACAAGTTGATGAAGAGAAGGTTTGTGCGATTCAAGAATGACCAAGTCCAACAAATGTAAGTAAAGTTCGAAGTTTTCATAGATTTGCTAGTTTTTATTGGCTATTTGTGAAGGACTTTAGCAGCATAGCCGCACCGATAACCGAAGTCATCAAGAAGAATGCTGGGTTTAAGTAGGGAGAAGAGCAAGAAAAAAGGTTTATGTATTGACGCAATTTTTATGCAAGAAAGACGACCCATTGCATACTTTAGCGAAAAGCTAAGTGGGGCGGCCCTAAAATACCCTACTTATGACAAAGAGTTGTATGCATTGGTTATGGCCTTGGAAAATTGGCAACATAATCTTTGACCTAAGGAATTTGTGATTCACATTGACCACGAGTCGTTGAAGCATTTGAAGGGTTAACACAAATTGAATAAGAGACATGCATGATGGATGGAGTTCAGAAATATTTCCATATGTCATCCGCTACAAACAAGGTAAGGAAAACATTGTTGCCAATGCACTTTCACTGACGTATGTCCTAATCTCTACTCTTGATGTTAAATTGCTTGATTTTGAACACATTAAAAAATTGTATCATTTGGACCAGAATTTTAGTGAAAAATATGCTTATTGTGAAAGGGCAACCCATGACAAGTTCTTTAGGCATGATAGATTCTTGTTTAGGGAAAATAAGTTGTGCATCCCTAATTGTTATACTCGGGATTTGTTAGTGTGGGAGTCTCATGGTGGAGGATTGATGAGACAATTTGGTGTAAATAAGACTTTAGGGGTTTTGCAAGAGCACTTTTATTGGCCTCACATGAAGAGGGGTGTTGAGAGAATTTATCACATGTAGGCAATCTAAATCCCAAGTGCAACCCCATGACTTTTACATACCACTTCCTATTCCTAGTGAACCTTGGGTTGATATTTCAATGGACTTTGTGATAGGTTTGCCTAGGACTAGACGTGGTGGGGATTCTATTTTTGTGGTTGTGGATAGGTTTTCAAAGATGACTTGTAGCCCCCCTTTCCCTAATTGGGGTAGGTGAGGGGACGCCACACTGCTGAGACCTGTTAACCTGATTTTCTGGCATTATTTGAGATCATTTCAAGCATAGATTCATAATTGATATAAACTTAATTTTAAAAGGCTAGAATTATAAAAATTCCAGACTACCAACCATAACCTTGTGCAATTTCCACTACAGTGGTGATTAAAATATTCAGTACATATATGCTTGAGTCTCTAACTACTTATATTCTTACAAGTTTCACTACATCAAATATTACATTTACAATTCTACTACAAAAGAGAATATGGAGTAGAGGACCCATATAAGGAAGACTCCTGCTGTTGAGTTGGCCTTGATGAGTGCGAGATGTCCTTGACAACTTCTTCGGAACCTACACGGATGAAACGCCTATACTAAGCATATAACTTAATGGGAAAACAGAATAACATATATATATGATTGCTTACAGTGATCCTCAATTTCAGTATATGTGCATATATATAATTATTTCACATATCATATTATTCATCTCTCTCGTAGGAGTTCTTAACAGAAATTTCATAACAGAAGGTATCCGTAGGTACACTATAATAAAAACAAAGTTATGCCTTAATATTTGAGTTGATTACTTTCATGTTTGCCTGCACTCTTGCGTGTTTGCATCCATAGGAGTTCTTAACACATCATATATTAATGTTTGCCTGCATATACCAGTGATAATGAATAAGAGGGATGCAGTACAACAGGTACCCGAAGGTATGGTACAATATAGAATATGAAGTGGCCGTAAACGGAACCCACTTAATGGTACCAATAGAACAGGAGTGCTGAATAGCACTGAACAGACGTGCTAAATAACACGGAACAAATGTGTTGATTAGCACGGAACAGAAGTGCTGAATAGAACTAGTCCTCATTTATTCACTATCTTGTATTAAATAGGCATACAATTATATGTGGTTGAGAGCATTTCATCTTAATAACATTCATGTTATACTCCTAGTCAATTTTTATGACTATATTTCATTCATGCATACTGAAATGTTCATTTCTAACTACAATTTCGACCCAGTAAACGAGGTTTTTAGACAGAGTGATATTCTAACACAATGTTCACCTATGTCTTAAGTTTTCAAAGGCTCACAGATTAGTTTATTTGGACCTTTAAAGTAGGAGATATTGCCAAAACATTTCGGATTGTTCCTGAATAGTTTCCAAGGACAGTATTGTGTTCTCAATTGGATGAATTTTTGAGAACAGTGACCATAATTTATTCATGAAAGTTACTATCTTGGGTGCCTAGTTTCAGTAGGATTTTGATTCACCTTATTTGGATCAGTATGACCCAATATATGGCGCAAACAATATGAACTACTCCACTAGAGGGGACAAAATCCGTATTTTATCGTAAAACTAATTTTCAAGGTCCTTAGAGTAGGATTTAAATCTCGGTCTCTTCTAGACATTGGTAACTCTAGTTCTTAGGTTTCATCTCCAATTAGAATCATCACAATTGGAGATTTGTAGACCAAGTTATGGCCAAAACAAAAACACAGGTTTTAGGAAAATTTTGACAACACTTCCCCTAAAATACCTACATGTCTCTTTACACATTTTTGGTCCTTATCACTGGACTATTCCAGCCCAAACCAAAACAAGATCCAAGCCAACCTCAAACCTAACTAAAAAAAAAAAAAAAAAAACACAAACACAAATAATGGGAGAGTTAGGGTGTTTTTCCTAACCTTGATGTCTTGAAACTTCCAAACCAAGCTTTCTTTTTCTTCCTTCTCCCTTTCTTTTCCTTTCTTCCTTCTTACTTGCACAAGGAGAGCCAAGAACATGGATTGATCAAAAGCCAAATTGATCTTCTCTCCTCCACCGAAATGCCTTAGCTCTCTTGGCCCAAAAAGGGGAAATTCCCATTCTAAAAACAAGTTTGTTGTCTTAACCCTTTTTTTGACTTAAATTCTTAGCCCTTGCTATTTAATCCTCCTACTTCATTAGATTTGACAATCAACTTATCACAATTCTATAATGACATATAATTTTTTTTTAAGTCTTTTGGGTCCTTAATTGGTAATTTACCAATTTACCTTTAACTCTTTAATAATTTCGGTTATAACATTTTCCACACTCAACTATTAGATTTTTGAAAAATACTAATTTTACTTCCATTATACCCTACACATGTCATAAAACTACTAGGGTATAATTTGTAGTGTTACATGACTCATTTTATCCCATGCCACAAAACGGATGATGCTTCTAATGGTGCGGATATGTTCTTTAGGGAGGTTGTGAGATTGTATGGTATGCCTAGGACAATTGTTTCGGATAGATATGCTAAATTATTGAGTTACTTTTGGAAGACCTTATGGTCTAAGTTAGGAACCAAGCACCAAGGTAGTGAATAAGACTTTGTCTACTTTGTTGAGAACTATTATTAAAAAAGAACATGAAAACATGGGAAGACTGTTTGCTATATGTTGAGTTTGCTTATAATTGTACTACACATTATGCCATTAAAGTTTCGCCTTTTGAGATTGTGTATGGTTTTCGTCCATTAACCCCTTTGGATTTATCTCATTTACCTATGTTTGAGCATGTTAATTAGATGACAATAAGAAAGACGAATTTGTTAAGCAAATTCATGAGAAGGCAAGACTCAACATTGAGCAAAGGCCGGAACAATATGTTAAACAAGCCAACAAAGAGCATTGTCAAGTTGTCTTTGAACCCGGAGATTGGGTTCGGGTGCACATGAGCAAGGAAAGATTTCCCACACAAAGGCATTCCAAATTGCTTCTTAGGGGCAATGGTCCTTTTCAAGTCCTCGAACGCATCAATGACAATCCCTACAAGCAAGATTTTCCCGGTAAGTATAATGTAAGTGCTACTTTTTATGTCGTTGATTTTGAGTCTTTTTGATGTAGGTAATGATTTGAGGACAAATCATTTGCAAAATGAGGGGAATTATGGAGGCATGGGTAGGAAATGGAGTGCGGATCCACTTAAAATCTCACTTAGACCGATGACACGAGTTAGAGCTAAGAGATTCAAAGAAGCCCTTAATGTTTTAATTCGAGATGCCCAAGTGGAAGAAGCTCACATGTTCAACTCCAAAGAAGAAACAAAGATGGTCTACGTCATCAAAGTAAATTTGGAATTGGACCAAGAGTTAGGGCGTTTTTGACTTGGTCCTTGGATTGATTTGTTGCTAATTTGTTGTTGATTTTCTATTGATTTGTTGCTAATTTGTTGGTGATTTGGTGCTGATTTGATTACCAAGTCTTGTCCTAAATTATCCACTTTCCTTTCCTTATAGCCGTTTAGGGTGTGTGTAATTTAGGAAAATAAGTTACCTTCATTTCTTATTTTGGTCGACTATTTTTCTTTCTTTTGTGGCTGAAATTTTAATATTTTGTTCTTCTTGTTTTTGGCCTATTTATAAGTGTGTTATCTCTGAATTCATCAAATGACATCATTCATAAAAGTTGAGAGTTAAATTTCTCTTTGGTTCTTGAAAGAATTTTTTGAACTTATCGATTATTCTATTACGTTCATAAAAGACTTATCAATTGGATTCCCATCACCGATTGTGACATCCTATCATACCAAGGTTCTTGCTTCGCTATAAGCAATGGGTCGAGGTCACCTATCAAAGCCGAATACTAGAGCGGTTCTTTCGAGATTAAATTTGATCATGAGTCTCATCACAAGTTGGCATGGTTCATATCAGTGCTTGTTTCCTAGGCTAATTAAATAAGTATGTATAAACCTTTTGTATCCAAAATTTCAAATAAATCAATGGATATGTTGATCTTCTGAATTTTTAGAATTGAGAGTTTTTCATTGAACTTTTTGTAAACTTATCAAAGATTGATTATCCTTGTGGCATTCTTAATACTTAGGGTTCTTGTTTTTTTGTATTCAAGGGTTCTAGTGGATCACAAAAATCCAATTTTAGCTTTTTGGGGTTGTTTGTAGCTCTTACCGTGGGTTCATAGGATCTAATTCCTTGTGGGTTTGCACTATCTTGGTATCAGAGCTTCAAATCAATTGATATTTTGATATTCTGTATTTTCAGAATTGAGAGTTATTCTCTTTGGTTATTCATTGGACTTTTCTAAAACTAATCAATCTTGTGGGGTTCTTAACACTTAGGATTCTTAGTTCTTTGTATTCAAGAGTTCTAGTGGATCAATCGATCTAATTTTAGCTTTTTGGGGTATTTATACCTTTGAATGTGGGTTCGCGGTATTTGGTTCCTTGTGGGCTCGCACCATTAAGCATTTGGTTTAAAAAAAAGAAAAAAAAGAAGAAAGAAAGACAAATTAAGAATAACTATAAGTAATAAGTCAAAATAATTAACTTATTTTTAAATTTATATCTTCATTTTACCTTTCTGCTCTTGTTTGCTTTTATCATCTTTACGATTTTCTTTACTACTTTATGACCTTTACTGTTATTCAACCTCTTTTTTATATTATTTATAATTTATTTTACCTTTTTGCTCTTGTTTGCGTTTATTATCTTTACAATTTTCTTTACTACTTTATGACCTTCACTGTTACTCAATCTCTTTTTTCTATTAGTTATAATTTATGAGGATAAATATATTAATATTAATAATTTAAAATGTTTTAAAAGTTAATTTTGTAAAACAATTTTAATACTTATTATAATAATTAAGTACACACACACACACACACACACACACACGCACGTATATATATATATATATATATATATATATATATATATATATATATATACTCGAACCTGAGACCCTCTCCCTTCCTGAATGTCTTACCTTTTGAACACTCTACAAATGAGCTACGCATGTGGATACTTTGTTCTTAAAATTAAGTTCAACTATTTGTTCTTAATTTTATATGCTGATTTTGGTTGACGTGTAAAACTAATAACTATATTAATTATTTAAAAAAATATTTATATCAAATATTTTGGGAAAACCATGTTATGGAGTCTCAATATGTAAATTTTTGAGAAATGATGCCCAAAAAATCTTATTTGAGGCTTAGTCTAGCTTTTTAAGAACTATTTGATAAAGAAGATTTATTAATTGATAAAGAAGCATCCATGTGAACTTCACGTTCAACCGTCATTGAAGATTAAAAAAAAAAAAAAAAACCTTTCCATATCCAAATCAAAAAAAGCTCTAAATGAATCATTTACCTATAAACCCTAAAAAAACCCTTTGTCTCTTTGAATTGTTTCTCTCCATAGATGCTTGAGACGAGAAAAGGAAGGACTATCTGAAGAAGCTTGAAGATTCTCACAACAAAGCAAAGAAGGGTTGACGATCACAACCATTTGAATCTTAAATGCAACATCTATAACATCTCTTTTTATTCTCTGAGGTAGATTTGGTATGTATTTTCATCTTCCCTTCAATTGAAAGCTTTAAATAAATGTGATTCATCTTCTCCTCTATTCATCTTCATCTAAGGGACTGTTTGTTTTATGGTTTTTTTTAATAAATGTTATTTATGAGTAACGACGATAGTAGATTTGTAACCCTTGAAGAAAATGGGAACTAGTAGATAGGACATACGTAAGTAATGGGTATTACCTAATTTCACAATGGGTTTAAGCCACTGTATGCCTTAAGGTTACAGTGAATAAGCATATAACACGACTTAACCTAGGTACATGTTATGTAAACCCTGAGTACAACTATATTATGCCTTAGGTATACGTCAGGTACAAAATATATAAGCACAGAGCACAAAACACTAGTAAAGTTAGGTACAAGTTGTCTTAACCGTAGGTGTAACACATATATACTCTCGGTACAACTAATTTAGACATCAGGTACAAATGAGTCGAGTAAGATATTAAGTTACAACTGTCCTTACAATTTTTATTATGTCATATATTTCATAAATGTATTTATGATTTGGATGGTGTTATATAGGGCATTTCAAAGATGCTGTTAGAAAAGTCTTATCCAGCATACTAACAAGATTGGCACAAAATGTGCAATTTTTGAAGTTCGATAAAGGAGTTTCTGTAGCTGCCACATCTCCGATTGCTACCACCCCCTATGTGCAAATACCCCTTACATGACAACCAATGTTGATTATTGACATAATTCTCATGAAGGTCCTGGAGGAGCTATTCGTGCTAATGGAAATGCTAGTAAGAGCCATTTATCCCTTCCAATTGAAGATAATGCGACACCCATGGAAATAAATGAAGATGTAAATATGGTTGGTAAACAGTCAAATGAGGGTGTTTCAATCAAAGTTCATGTCGAGGGATAATATAAGCGAATGAGAAAGAGAATAGTGATAAAGACTGCAGCTTATAAATCCTCATTCATATCACAATGTATTAAGCAGATGTGATAGTTTGTATTGTTGTAAATTTGAGATGTTTTGGTTGATTTTTTGTAAAGTTATACTAAACTTGAATAGTTGAAACAGAGATGACTCCAATTGTAACTAGTTTTTTTTTGTACATAGAAGATGATATTATATTGTTCGTTTCCCATATAATATTCATTTATGTAACACACGTAGACCAGTTGACCGATAATAATATGTGAAGTTGATCAATTAAGGATACCCACTGTTCAATTCAATGCACATAGTGATAACGGGTAGACTGGTCGAGCATAACTACTCAACCGATTGATTAACTCCTTGTCAAGTTATTTGTTTCATGCAATAGGTTGATCGGTTGAGCAAACAATACTCAACCGTTTGACATAACAATACTCAACCGTTTGACATACTCCTCTGTCAATTTACATGTTTTATGCCACAGGTCGACCGGTCGAGCATATACTACTTAACCGTTCGACTATCTTATGTGAATGAAACTTTGTGTTAGCATGTACAATTTGTTGTAACATGACATACATCTCAAATTGTTACCAAAAATATAGAAATACACAAGAAGCATAATGCTAGTTCGTATATTAATTAGTCTACTATAGTAATAGTTAATCGTAATACAAAATATCCTATGGCTCCAACCATCTTATACAAAATTGGTAAATACAAAATAACACTAACAAGTCATACATCATACGTAATGTCATACTAAAAAATTTGTAAAATGATCTTCTAATCGAGAATTCTTCGCGAGCGACTCAAGCTCGTGGTGGTGTTGGAGGAAAAATAGTGCCAACCAAGATAATTAGTTCCGAATGTTGAGTGAACAATTGATTGATCTGATTGGATAATTCTAAAATATTTGAGGATACTTTATTCTCAAATCGATCAATCCTCAAGTGTAGCTGCTCAAATCGAGAAGTCAAACCTGTCTCATTACCATAAGTTGGTACATCTGTATGTGAATTATTTGTATGAAGTGGGGGTATGTTTAATTCAACACCAGTCATATCACGTTCTATATCTTCATCATGATTAATATACTAATGACCATCTTCGGTTCCAAAGTCCATTCGACGAACTGATGAACCATCAACAGATTTCTCAAACTTCATATGTCCATGGTCATATCATTATAGGTGTCAAGCTATGCGTATTCGGCTTCCCATGCTTGTACGGAATCGACCCCCACATAAAAGCTGAATAGTATCCCCAACTACAAAACCCTCAATTTAGGCTAACTCTTTAACTCATATTGAACTCCAAGGATCTCACATATCTTCTATTCATTAAGCATTATATTTACTATTCTCAGTGCGCTATTAATAGTGATTGGTCCTCCTACATGAAGTAAAACATTGGAATAGAATGCCCAAACCAACTTAGGATAAATTGGATCCTTCAATGACATAATTGGTAACCACCCCATCTAAAGAAAATATTCTCCAAATTTAGATTGGTTGAGTTAAACAAAATATGTCTCTACAAGGAAGAATTGTCCTATTAAAGAAGTAACTCTTGTACCTCTCATACATACTTCGTGAATTGAATATGTCACTATCAAATTGAGCCTTTTGTTTCCCCTCAGGTTCATTAATCAGAAGGTCGCTTGTCTCGTCGACTAGATGGAGTCGACTTCCTCTTAGGTTCCATAACAATTGTCCAACACCTCAATTCCCCAACATCTGATCAAAATTATTATCATTATTAAAAGAATAAACATAGATATTCAAGCATTTGTACACTAACCAAAAGGGAAAACCAATTTACATACTTTCCACATCTGTTGTACCTAATGTGTATTTGAGTTGTACCCAACATGCAACATGCTTGTACTCAATGTTTACATAGCTTGTACCTCGTACCTATGATTTAATATTTAAGTTGAGATCATGAAATGTAAGCAAATCAAATGTGATCCGCTTCTAATCATCAAATAATTCAATGGCCCTCTTTTTTTAGAGCGAGAGGGAGAAAGAGAAAGAAAGAGAGAGAGAGAGAGAAGGAGAGAGGTTTTAAGGTCATCAAACTTATCGTGAAGATGTTTTGGCTGATCATTTGTTGGTCGAAACTCTTCTTTTGATTTGGTCAAACAATTTGCTCTTGGCGAAGATGATTCTTTGGGAGGAAAACTTCAACCAAACGGTTTTTTATTTTCAATTTGGGTTTTTTTTTTTAATTTGAGAAATGAAAATGATGTTTTGGGAATCTTCAAAGGCTGTTGCTGCATGTGCAAGTCACATGAATACTTCTTTATCAAATATTTTTTATCAAATTGTTCTTGAAAAGATGGACTGGACTTCAAATAAAATTTATTGGGCCTCATTTCTCAAATAGTCCCAAATGAGCTAGGCATGTGGATAATTTGTTCTTAAAGTTAAGTTCATCTATTTGTTCTAAATTTTATATGCTGATTTTGGTTGGCTTGTAAAACTAATAACTATATTAATTATTTTTAAAAATATTTATATCGAAGATTTTTGTCATTTATTATTTTTTTATTAAAAAAAATGCAAGAGGATAGTAGGTTGATTTAATATTAATTTAGTTAATTGTTCATTCCTCGTTACATTTATGAAAATTTTGTTTTTTATTAAATAATTTCGTTAATTCTCTTTTATTTCTCTTAAATTAAAGTTTAAATGGCAAAATAATTTCACTTTTTTTTAGAGGAAATAATTTCACTTTGTTATAAACCAAAAACAAGTTCTATAAAAAAACAGACAAAAAAACAAGTTCAAAAGAAAGACAAAGCAAAAGAGATTAGAAGAAAAGTGATGTTATGCTATCCTTCATTGATTAATCAATAGCCTTTATATAATCGTTATTGTAAAGAGTTCTGATGTGCTTAAATATACATGAAACTCCCTCTGATATGCTTGTACAGAGCTCTATAAACATTCCTTCATCCAAGATTTTTCTCAAGCTTCAGACTTATCTCCATGATCATGTGAGATTTATTTAAAATTTCTTACACATATTTCTTCAAAGAATTATAAAAATACCAACAAAGGATTGAATCACTTCAATGATAAGAAAAAATAATGCATCATTTTTAGACTATTCATTTCAAATTTAATCATCATAGATTACTTCAAATTTTCAAGGGGACAAGGTACATAAATGTCTGTGATGTTTAGTATTGCTCCTTACGTTTGTTCTGTAGCTCAAATATGGACAAACGAGTGTCTAACGTCGTTGATGTGTCACTTGTCAACGACATGACTCGGGATTTTCTCCGATATTTTGGGATATTTGACCAGTCACACATTAAAATCTCTTGCTGCTAAGGTTTGAACCCCTACCAAAAGGATGAAAGTGCAACCTGTGCTTGTCAACTTCGCCACTCCTTTTCAATTTTGTTTTGTGCATCCAATTAACACCAATCGCCCTGGGTGACATGAAAGTAATTTGCTTTGAAGTTTTTAGCATGTTTGTTTTTAAGCGACTTGCCTTGCAGAATTTTTAAATTTTAGTTAGGATAGAAAATGTCAAAAGTATTTGATTTTTTGACTTTTTCTTTTTGAATATTTTCTATTAAAAAAAACTAAATATTCAGTGTAAGAAAATGTATACTTTTATTATCCAATTTAAACTCTTATAATCTATTTAATGTTAATTAAATAAATTCGTATGCATTTTTAAAATTTTATTGTCTCAAATTTTAGATGAAAATTAAAAAATTGATTTTTTAGGAAAAAAAAAAAAACTAAATACTTAATCATATGAAACACTATTTAAAACAAAAATTTTATTCAGTATTAAGTAAAAAACCATTAACTAATCTCTTTTGGACTCATGGATTATGTAATAAAGTGTTTGAGATTTTCAATAATACAAAGTTGCAGGGTTGCCAAACAAAGCCTGTGGTTACTCCAATTGCCATCAGTTTTAGGTGTCAAACTTGTTGTTGTGAGCAACACGTTAAGGTCAGAGCTTTTTCTTAAATCTCCTAGAGTTGAGTAGCGTTTGTTTTTTGACATCACGGAAACTAAATAGTTTTTCGACAAGCGCGTTTGTTTTTTAAATTCTCATTTAAAAAATTAAACGAGGGTGGTGGGAATGAGAAAATTAAAGCTAGCGTTCATTTATTTTGTTTATTTTTATTTTTATATTTGCTTTTTATTTTTATTATATTAAAATTAATATTTTCATAAAAATAAAATATTGTAATTTTTATAAATTATTTATTAAAAGCATTACCATAATTATTATTATTTATATTAAAGTATAAAAATAAAATAATAAAAAATTATTTTTAAAATATAATCGAGGACTTATTATTATTATTTTGGATACATGGTTCATATTGCTTCATTCGAGTCCGTTTATGCCCCGAAACAATTTATTTCTTTTTAGTTCACTTTATTTTAAATGAACTTAGCCTAAACCATTTCTTGACTTCGAGATTTTCGTAAAAATCTCGTCCCTGGAGTCACTGACAACTTATCACCCAGAAAATCGGAAAAATTTCCGCTTGTCTTAGAATTCAACGAAACTTTTCTGGGTCATTAGATTTCGCTAGACGAATTTAATGACGTAGTCCATTTCGTCATATGAGATCTAAAGAATTTTTTAGGCTTCCCTGAACCCTTATGACAATTTGTTATTTTTATTAACATTTTGTCATTTTTGAAAATTTCTAATTTTCCCGGGTTTTACAAGGAGTAACAATACCTGAATCCGTTTCGAATTTGAGAAAATAAACTCAAACCTGTTAAAAACTCGATTATAGTTAAATCAAGCTCATCCCATTAAAAATGGGTTGGGCGGGAACTCAAAATAATACGTCCCATTGTCATCCTTACTCACTACCTAATATTAAAAAACAAACAACTTAATACTAATGTTATTAAGTACTATTCAGCATTAAGATAAAAAAAAGTTCTATTCAACATTAAGTAAAAAAAACAAACGGCACCTTAGACTTTTAACCTTGTTAATTGTTCCAATTTGTCCAACATTGATTGATAATGATCATACCTATGATATCTAAAACATTCCACATTGAGCTTGTCTATAAACTTCGACCTACAAGTACTGCAATGGCGGCCACTGGAAATGTCTTACTTCCCAAAGAATTTGTATTTTTCTGATGTTGCGGGAAAAATTACATAACCTTTTAAGATTACAATAGGATCAGTTTATACTGTTAGAGTTCGCCATGTGATGTCCCGTGATTGGTCCCCAATCCATTATGGTAGTGGGATTTGTGGGAATAGGATGCGTAGTGGGCTTTATGGAGGTGGAGTTTGTGATAGTCCACGTGTCAATAAATGCTCACATCTTGACCAAGTCTGTATCATCGACAATCGAGGAGTGGCAAACTCGAGGTGTTGTGGGTGACATGTAGGAACTAGCGCTCTTGCATAGGTTCCCGGTATAGGAGTCTCCTAGTATATGAGTGCTAAGGGTTGAGCCTGACACTTTGGGCTCGGGCCCCCTTGCATTGGTCTTTGTTTATACTTTATGAGTTAAGCCTCATTTGTCACGACCCAACCTGGGGGCCGTGACCGGCACTAGGGAATGGGAAGGCATAAGGCCACCGAAACCCGTAGCAAGCCTTATTGAAATATTCATGCCGACTATCATACGATCACCTAACGATATATCCACATACATATACCTCATATGCCGGATGCGAGCCTCGATAGGGAGAGCTAGGAGTCGATCCCAGTACCGTCATCATACACAAAATGAGGCAAATTATCACGGATTACAAAAACATACTAATATTAATCTTTACTTGATGACACTAGATTAAATAGACAAAGATTAATAATATCATAATAGTACATGTAACCGGAGTGAAGGAAGAGAGTCGACAGGTTTATCGAGAAGTCTGGAGAAGGGTGTGATTACTGAAAAATAAATTAGGGGAGCCAGTCAGTCTCGAGAGTGAATTAATATCATATAATCTATACCACCTCTAATAACGGAGTTATACATATAATTTCAATATAATATATATATCATATTGAGACTATATAACAATACACTCACATATGTATGCATGCACACACATCGAGGTTCATATCATCACATAATCATCCACAATAATCGAGAACTCGCGAGTTCCCTATACTGATACTGAAACCCATACGGCTCTCTCGAATCGATGTATTGGCGCCGAGAGAAAAGCTGAGCGGGGTCCGCGCTCAATCGACACTTAATCCGATAAACTATGGCGCTCCCAGAGCGGCTCGACCAGGGATCCTTAACTCCGGTAACTAACATATCATACTCTATGGCGGCGCCCCAGAAATTAACGCTCAACCCGGGGACCTTACCTCCCGGCATCCACAGAGAAAGCAGCTGACCCGGGAACTCATGTCATAACCATAAACCTATAACATAATCTGATCGATACCGGTGCATGCCAGGTCTGATGTAACCCATTAGGTGGTATGTCCTGCTATAGTTCCCATTACAACATCTCAAATACAATGCACAGCAATATCACACCCAACAATACACACTCACATCCATCATCATAACAGTCTCATATGCAGATTTATTTCATAACAAACTAAATAATTTAATTACCATAGTAAATATAATTCCAATAGTAATAATCATGTCGTGATGACGGTGTGTAGCTTAATGCCATAAATGTTATGCATTTCATGCAGATGGTGTGTTATAAACTATATGATATCAACTCACTGAAGAATCGGGTCTCGGAGATGGCTTCATACACCGAGGCTGCCACTGGCGTAGGCGTACGGACAATGCAGAATAGAAAGAAAATTAATAATCAATATCCAAGATTGAGGTTTAAGCAACTCACAGACTCGACTAGACAATTCACAGAGCTAGGCAGATATAAAAGCACATCTAAATTCTATCGAAAATTATTGAGAACTACTCCTAAAAGCTGGACTTAACTCCTGTAAACAAGTCGAGGATCTGCTAAATAACATTTCAATATACTGCAGTCAAATCAAACATCAGTAGGCCCTTGGCTGATTTTATTTGCCCCAGGCTAGTCCCGATCCATCAAATCAACAATTTGTATTTGCAATACCGCAATCAATCTTATTAACTTCGCCGGATCATCTGTCCTGATTAAGCGATTCAATGCTTAGTCGAAATACGATGGACATATCCAACGTACATTATCGAGCAATTAAAATCGATTATCGGACAAATACATGATTAGAGTTCACACACGTTTAAATTGCCGATTCTTCTGGCTTCGAATGTAGCCGTTGCCGTCGGAACCACGGAGCGGAAGCGAGCGTTACATTCTGGCAGCTTCCGGTCGCCGGCCGCCGACGGTGGCGGAGAAAACCCCCAGTCGTCGGAAATTGGGTTGAGCGCACCGCAGCGAAGCCCTTGGCTCCGAGGCCCGGCCCGAGTACCGTGGCACCACGGGATTTCGGCGGAACACGGCGGATCAGAACGCAGTTCGACTCACGTGGCTTCGTTCACGATCGACGAGGGCGGTGTCGATGGCGAGTGGCTGGTTCTGGGGTTTTCGGTGCGGGCTCGATTCCTGTATTTGGGGTGGGGAGGTCGGAGCGAGAAATGGGAGCGAGAGGGAGAGAGAAGAGTGAGATTTGGTTCGGGTGGTTTCGGCGAATGGGGTTTAGATGAATCGAGAGTGGTCGAAGGTCGTGGTGTCCAGTGAGTCTTTGGGGTGGCGACTTGGAGGTGGCGGAAATGGCCAGGAGCAGTCGGCGTGGCAGACGGGGAGAGGCCTTGGGCGTGGTCCGGCGAGTGGGTAGCTTAGTGAACGAGCAAGGCAAAGGGTGGCGGTGATGGGGTTACCTTTTCCGGTGTCGGATGACGAGATCAAGATTGGCTGGGAGGCGGAATTTGATCGGCCGTGAGAGAAAGTGGCGCTTGGAGAGGGAGGGAGAGGAGAGAGAGAAGAGGGAGAAGGGTTGTGGTAGTTTTCCCCTTTTTCTTCCTCAGATTCAATTTAGCCTTCTCTGCTTTAATTAAGACATGATTGTACAATTTAAGCTTTGATTAAGGAAAATTTTGTATTTAAATAAATAACTTTAAATTAACCTTTGATAAATCAAAATAAATATTAAAACAAGTATGTAAATAATTTAAATGGCCAAAATAATTATTATGACCCAAAATAATTTCTTAAGAAAATTCAATATACGTAATTAAATAAAATTCGATAGATAAATCCGAAATTAAAACTCAATAATTAAAAATTTAAATTGCGCCAAATTTACGGGTATTACATTCTCTCCCCCTTAAGAAAATTCGTCCTCGAATTTAGGAATAAGAAATATACCTTATCACTGAAACAAGTATGGGTATGAGCGTCGCATCTCTTGCTCGGATTCCCAAGTGCACTCTTGATCGAGATGATTACGCCATAGGACCTTGACCATCGGAATGACCTTGATCGGAGTTAGCGAACACAATTATCCATAATAGCTACAGGTCGCTCCTCATACGATAAATCCTCACTGACCTCTACTTCTTGGGCCTGTAGCACATGTGAAGGATCGGACACATATTTCCTCAGCATAGATATGAAAATAGGATGAACATTGGCAAGAATTAGATAGCAACTCAGTCGATAAGCTACACCCCCGACTCACATCCTGATCTGAATGGTCCAAATGGCCGAGGTGCTAACTTCCCTTTCTTACCGTCGTAGCCTCGCATTGAAACCTTTAGGAATACGTACTCACCCACACCCAGGCTCCACATGTTTCCTCTTGGGGTCGCATGGCTCTTGTCTGCTTTGACGGTCCTCAATAGATCTCGAGATGATAGGAATCTTTTTCGAAGTGATTTGGACGATTAGGGACACCTTAACTTCTTTGCTAGCTTCTTCCCGTAAGTGGCGATCTACACTTCACATGTCTGATACCTCGTAAGGCGCCATCTGGAAATACTAGCATGATAAGCCCCCATTGTTGTATCTGGGCCTCCACAGTAAATACCAATCCCATTGGCCTCCCGAAATCCATCACACATCCTCGACATGTCCCTCGACATCCCGAATAGTCCTCTGGTATCCGTCCGATCTGAGGTGAAAATTTGTGCTAAAGTCGTCAGTACCAAGCTCCTCACAGACTTCACTTAAAACCTAGAAGTGAAATGGGGCCCTCGTGGGGACACAATTATTTGGGATCCATGAGACTAACAATCCTCTCGATATACACCTAGCATACTGGCTATGGAAAAAGTTGTCTTCACAGGTAGAGTGTCGCAGAAACTTAGTCATTCGTCGACTACCACCCAAATGGAGATCATACCACTATAGAGTTCGAAGGCCCAACCCAGGTCACAAAGTCCATGGTAATATTCTCCCATTTCCACTGCGGAATGGGAGTGGGTGCAACAGCGAACGGCCACGATGCTCAGGGTTTTGACTCTTTGGCCGTCCAGACACTTGGATCTGAAACTCACTTCCCATCCTTCTTCATACCAACTGCAATAGTTACCCTTAAGATCATGATACATCTTAGTGGAACCCGGGATAGATCTGTAAGATTGTATGATGAGCCTCTTCATAATCTCTTCTAAGTCCATGACATCGGGGGCCTTATGACACAGTACCCAGTCTAATGTTCATCATCCCCGATCTGAAAACATTTGCTGACCATGCTGAGACCTCATCCATAATCTTCATCAAGCGTAGGTCTGCTTGAAGTGACTTAATTCTGTCCATCAGAACTGGTTGACTACGAAATGTGCTAAAAATGCTCTAGACTCAAACACCTCTAAGTTGTAAACCCTTTGATCCTTACAATTCATCTGACTCCTAGTTAATTGTCGGCTTCTACTTGCACTAATGTGAATGAGGCGCCTGATGATTTCTACTCAAAGCATCGCCACCACATTAGCCTTGCACAGGTGATAATGAATCGTGCAATCATAGTCTTTAAGCAACTCCAGCCATCTTCTCTGTCTCAAATTTAGCTCCCTCTGCTGAAAAATATATTTTAAACTCTTGTGATCCGTGAAGATCTCACACGTCTCGCCATACAGGTAATGTCTCCAGGATCTTGATACAAAAATCCACGGTAGCCATCTCAAGTCATGAGTGGGGTATTGAAAATTACGCTCGTGCCTCTTCAGCTACCTAGAAACGCAGCAATCACCTTACCGTCTTTGCGTGATACACCCAATCAGGCTGCAGGCGTCCTGATACTGCTGTATAATCTCACGAGCCAAGGTAATGCCTTAACCTTTGGGCGAGGTGGAAACAATCCTTCAACTTATGAAAACTAAGCCCCTCCACAAAGCCTCTGTCCACTGAAATTTAACTTTCTTACAGGTTAGCAGGAGTTAAAGGTGTGACAATCCTCGAAAAATCCTGCCTGGCTTAGTGATAATATCCAGGTAAAGCCGGGAAACTTGAATCTCGATCCAAGTGGTTGGTCTACGCCAATCCATCCTTTGCCTCCCCATCTTCTTAGGATCCACTTGAATACCTTCTCGATCTTGCATGTCCCCGAAAGCTACACTATCATTGAAATTCACACTTGGAGAATTTGGCATATAGTAAATATCCTCGAAGTCTGTGATACTATCCTTGGGTGCTCACACATGCTCCTCCTTATAGGGAATATATAAGATATCGTAATGAACACGATCCTGAAAGCGATCCAGGGGAAGGGTTTGAACACACTGTTCATCAAATCCATAAAGAAATTTTGCCGGCGCATTAGTGAGTCAAAGACATCACTAGGAACTCATAATGATAATTACCTCAAGTAGGAATCTTTTTGTCTTGAACATCCTCATGTCTTATTCTCGGGTGATGATATCCCGGCGAAGTAAATCATCTTGAAAAACATGATGCACCACAAAAGGCTGATCAAAGCGAGTCATATTCGGAGGCCAGGATATTTATTTATTGAATGGTCACCTTGTTCAACTGTCTGTAATCTATACATAGCCGTAGTGAACCATATTTCTTCTTTACAAATTGTACAGGAGCACCCCAGGGAGAAGTACTAGGCCTGACAAAACCTTTGTCTAACAAATCCTGTAACTGCTCCTTCAGCTCCTTCAACTCCGCAGGTGCCATCCTATAAGGTTATATGGTATGAGATTGTGGAGTCAGGTCTTGCATTCACATCAATGCAAATTCTATCTCCTTACTGGGCAACCCCGGCAACCTCCGGGAAAACATCGAAATCTACGCATTGTGGACATCTATCAACTCCACTCTATCCACCAAGTAAATGTCCCCACAAGAGCCGATACCCCTGCACCCCTACAAGAGCACTACTAGGTCAGAATATTTAAATTAAATTAGAAGGGCCTAACCAAGCCACCACGAACCCAAACTCGAATCCCCCGGAACTGAAATCACTTGTTTCTCTCAAGAATCCAGTGGTGGCGAGTACGGCCAACCAAGGACACCCAAAATAAACTCCTCGAAATCTATCAGTACATCCAACAAATAAGATCCTAAGGTCTCTCACTGCATTATGAACTTCCACACGATGGAAGTAAATATCTCGCCTAAGGCATCACCGATGTGGCAGTGACTAATAACTGGTCTTAAGTCCGTCAATAACACCAAGCCCTCGATGCAAAACTAGAGATACAAAGGAGGTGTGGTACCCGATCTAATAACACCTAGCCTCATAACAGACCGGAATACTCCTATTAACAAAGATTCGACACTCAAGGCCCCGAGGAGTGTGAGGTAAAAACTCGTCCGATCATCTCGCATCGTAGGAGCTCGAAGCCTGACTCCCCGCCCTACCACCACCGCTCCCTGAGTTTCTACCATAGCTACTCTGCCACACACTATACCGCTGACCCGGGCCGAGAAGAACTAGGCGCTGGTCCAATGAACTGGCACACTGTACTGGCAGAATCCCGAGGAAAAGCGTCATTGGCCGGGAAATCTAGATATGATTTTGGGCCAAGGCGCTCCAACCTCCACACACCTAAAACAAGCCCACTAGCCGCCTATGCATATAAGGGCCCTTTGATAACCCCACACTGTGGCACATATCGTGCCGAGCTGGGCCATTGCACCCCGAGCCGAACTCGTCCCTCGAACTACAGCCCCCCACTCGGCCTAAACCCCCCGTCTAATCCAAGCCTCTATAACCTCTCCGTCATAGCCCACCCTTGACCTCACCAACTCCGCTCCGTCCGCCGGGCCCGTACTCAATCGGCACCACCACCATAATATCGCTGGCCGCAGTAAAGGTACTAGTTTGCTCCTCCGTATGGGTCTTCTTCTTAGCACCATCCACTAAGATACCATGAAAGGCGAAGGTCGGCCATCCAGCCTCTATGGCAATCGTACCACCTCCAAGAAGCTACTGACCGGTACTAAGGATATGAATGTGTCCTTAGTTCTGATGTACTTACTGGCCTCGCAGCCCCGCCGCAACTAACTCCTGAGCAAATTTACTAAGATACATGAACCCGGTGTAATTCATCACATATATCATCTCTTCACCGCTTCAAACTGCTCTCAGACTTCGCTACGGCAAGAAATGTAGTTATCTTCAAATCTCGCCCTGAACTGAGCCCATGTCATACCTTCAAGAAACTACGATGTAACTGGGTTGCATTCACCGCAATGCTAAGCCCGAGGGAGAACCCGCCATCTCAATAGTCCGCTCATCGCATGCCTCGATCAAATGCCTCTCTCCATCACCTTAAAATCCATCAGTCACCGATGCCCCATCAATGCAACCTCATTAAGCCTGTGTACTTTAGAGCAAAGGAATGTGGACGAAGCCAACCTGGTCCACCCGGGTCGAGAACTACTAGCAGCTCCGTCGCCGATGCTCCATAAGCTGTTTGAGAGCTGCCCGCACCTCACCATTCCGCCAAAAACGCCTCCATAAATGTCATCATTGTGCATCCGGTCGTGGGTTCGAACCGTGCCCCGGTATTAACCCTGTGGGCTCTCTGGCCGGCTCATCACCCGTACCGCCTAGTCAGGCCGCACTCGCCGACTTGCCTCCTTCGCCTCTCCCAGAACCGTGGATCGGGCCAGGGGATACTCATCTCGGGGCCTCCCAAATTTCATCATAGAATCAGGCCTCATTCGGCCGCCGGCAAGACTGGGCAGCCATTGCCAGATTAACCCTGATCTCCGTCCTTATACTGAAAAGTAAACAGCAAGACTATCGATATCAGTCAGACGTTCTGAATCTGAATGGCAAATCAGATGGCTAGTGACGTGATAAGGACGAATCATCTTGAATTAGTATCTGTTCACTAAATACAGGAAATGAACCTATCGTCTGATATCAACTTCATACGACTAACTCTGGGTATTTAATTTACTCAGAATACCTGGAAGGTATATGGGCCACCTAAACCCAGAAAGTAAGCCTTATTGAAATATTCATGCCGACTATCATAACGATCACTGACTGATATATCACATACATATATATAATATGCTCGGATGCGAACCTCGATAGGGAGAAATAAAGTCACCGATCCCCATTACACGTCATCATACACAAAATGAAGCGAATTATTTGAATTCCTGAAACATACTAATATTCGAAATCTGCGGTAGCTCCTAGTTAATAGACAAAGATTAATAATATCATAATAGTACATGTAGCCTTGTAGAAGGAAGAGGGGTCGACGGTTTATCAGTGCGGAGAGAGGTGACGATTGCACAGAAAAATAAATTAGAGACGGTCGATCTAGAAGTGAGTTAATATCATATAATCTATACCACCTCTCTGACCAACGGGTTATATATAGAATTTCAATATAAGCTATATATATCATATTGAGACTATATAACAATACACTCACATATGTATGCATGCACATACATGAGTTTCATATCATCCATAATCATCACAATATTCGAGAACTCTAGCGAGGACCTATACTGATACTACAGGCCGTCGGCTCTCTCAAATCCAATGTGGCAGGCGCCCAGGGAGAAAAGCTCGACCGGTCCTCACTCAATCGACACTTAATCCGATAAATTATAGGCTGGCGCCCAGAGGCGGCTCGGCCGAGTCCTTAACTCGGCCCAACTAACATATCATACTCTATAAGCGGCGCCGAAATGCTTCGACCGGACGCCTCGGCATCCCGGGGAAAGCGCTCAACCGAGGGAACTCATGTCGCAACATAGCCTATAGCATGTCGATCAATGCGGTGCGCACCCGGTCTGATGTAACCCATTAGGTGGTAGCATGTCACGCTATAGTTCCCATTACAACATCTCGAATACAATGCCGCGGCGTATCACCTAACGATACGCACTCATCCATCGTCATCTTGATCTCATATCACGAGATATATTTCATAACAAACTAAATGAATTTAATTACCATAGTAGTCTGATTCCAGTAGTAATAATCATGTCGTGATGACGGTGTGGCAGCAATGCCATAAATGTTATGCATTTCATGCGAGATGGTGTGTTATAAACTATGATATCAACTCAGCGAAGAGTGGGTCTGGGCCAAAAAACCTACACGCCTCGAGTATACAGGCGTAATTTGTCGGACAATCCCCTAGAATAGAAAGTCATAATCGATATCGAGATTGAAGTTTAGAAGCTTAACTCTAGACTCGACTAGACAATTCCTGAGCTAGGCAGATATAAAAAGCACATCTAAATTCTATCGAAAATTGTGAACCTCCACAAAAGCGGACTTAACTCCCTGTAAAACAAGTCCAGATCCTGCTAAATAACATTTCCAATATACCTGATAAATCAAACATCGGTAAGGGCACGACTCTGATTTGTTGCCCGACTCGTCCCAATCCATCAAATCAACAATTTGTATTTGCAATATACACAATCAATCTTATTAACTGCCAGGATCGCCACAATACAGTCGCGATTCAGTAGCAATTAGAAATGCGATGGACATATCAACATACATTGCTCCGAACAATTAAAATCGGTTATCGGACAAATACGCGATTAGAGTTCACACACGTTTTAGGGTATAGATTCTTTCACAAGGCTCGAATCTGAAAACCGATTGCAAATCGGAACACGGAACGAGCAAGTACATTCTGGCAACTAAGTCCTTGCCGAAATCGGCAGGTGTAGGAAAACCAAAGTCGTCGGAAATTGGGTTGAGCTGAAGCCATGGCTCCGGGGCCCAGCCGTACCGCGTGGCACACCGGGAGCTCGCGGAACCGGTGGATCTGGGGCCGAGTTCAGCTCCGGCGACTCGTTCACCGATCGGCGACGGTGTCAATGGCGGAGGTGGCTGGTTCCTGGGGTTTTCGAGGGTGCGGAGCTCGATTCCACCTTCTATTTGGGCTGAGGAGATCGGAAAACGCGAGAAATGGGAGCGGCGGTTAGAGAGAAGGGGCGGAGCCCGGTTCGGGTGGTTTAGGCGAATGGGGCGGTTTAGAAGAATCCGAGAGTGGTCGAAGGTCGCCGGTGTCGGGTGAGTCTTTTGGGAAATGCGCGGCGGAGGTGGCCGGAAATGGCCGAACAGTCGGCGGCGGCAAGGGGCGAGGAGAGAGAGCCTTGCGGGCGTGATTCCGGCGAGACGGGTAGCTTCAGGCGAAACCAAAGCAAGACAAGGGTGGCCGGTGATGGGGGTTACCTTTTCCCGGTGTCGGGCGACGGTCCGGTGGCGGAGCGAGCGATCGGCGGCCCGTAGGTGGCGCGCGTGTGGAGAGGAGAGGAGAGGAGAGAGAGAGGGAGAAGGGTTTGTTGGTAGTTTTCCCCCTTTTTCTTCCTCAATTCCAATTTAGCCCTTCCTCTACTTTAATTAAGACATGATTGTACAATTTAAACTTTGATTAAGGAAAATTTTGTATTTAAATAAATAATAACTTTAAATTAACCTTTGATAAATCAAAATAAATATTAAAACAAGTATGTAAATAATTTAAATGGCCAAAATAATTATTATGACCCAAAATAATTTCTTAAGAAAATTCAATATACGTAATTAAATAAAATTCGATAGATAAATCAAAATTAAAACTCGATAAATAAAATTTTAAGTGCTTAAATTTAAAATTACATCATTAGGTACAGCGTACATGATGGATTAAATTGTTAGGATAAATGTCCTAAAACATATGATGTAAATAAATATTATTTATTCTCAATAAATAAATATTTCATTTAATGCATGTATTATTTAAATACTTAATGGATATCACAAAATCCCATGATTATCAAACATAACCTTAAATAAGTATATAAGTGTTATATACAAGAGGATATTATTTAAGGATAATAATTTAAAATATTCCGTGAAAAATAGTCAAGTTGTTGTTTTGATTTAACAATTAAATTATGAAATCTTTAATTGATTTTCATTAGTGCATGTCATTATCATTGAGAATGAAATTGTTTTATCCAAATGATTGATGAAGAGATAAATCTAAAAATGCACTTTATATGATGTGATTATGTAGGATAGGGATATGACATGATTTGAATAATTGATAATTTCCGTTAAGAATAGTATAATTCAAATCATCTCACTAATTATTATATATGCAATGATTTTAATTCTGAGTAGTTAGCAAACTCCTATTTATGACATTGTCTCTTTTAATTTACTTGGTACAGATTACAATAATATAATCTCAATCTTTGTATTTTAGAGATATAATGAATTAAATAGAAATGAATGCTAACAAACAAGATGGAATCAATTCATTTATATTTAAGAAGCAGATAAGTAATTTCCTTACGTGATTACTCAAGTCTTGAATAATATGAGCGCTCGGATTCATAATTAAATTATGAATCTTATCAATCATTGGAGAGTGATTGGCACTTAAGGATAAAGAGATAATTAGAGAGGCTAACAGCCTTCACCTAGCTTTAATTATGAATTATCTATGGAGGATCAATATATGTAATGACTAAATCATATGGGCAACTTAATTTCTTGAGTAATAAAATATCTATAATTTTAAGAGTTCAATTCTAAGTTTTTTAGTGGAGTAACATTGAATTAATAAAATTTTATTAATTAATTAAAGTTTAATTAATTAATCAAGTTTTATTAGACTTAAAATTATGGGTCCATAGGTCCCAATCAGACCAAGACTCCATCTATTGGGCAAAGGAAAAAATAGTTTTGTGTCTCTTATTATAAATTAATTTTGAATTAATTTATATGAGAATAAGTAATTTGATTATTTAATCTTAATTACCCAAATTATTCAACAAGGAAGAACCTATCCTAGTGGTATCTTGAAAACTTTATATATATATATGAGTTCCAAGGTTCAACTCTCATGATCTACACATTCTTTTCTATTGACTTGACAAAAGACTAAAAAGAAATGAAACAAGGGATTATGAAAAAGTGAAAGTGGTTGAATAGAAAAATAGGGATACGAAAAAGAAAAGAGAGAGGCATATGATCTTTTCAAATTTATTTTTGATGATGCCTTTTTCACGGGGCGGGAGTGGAGGCGTAGGAGTCCATGAGGTGTTTGGACCGGTTGTTAGCGGGCGGGATCACGGAGGCTTTTTTGAATTATACGAGTTGAGATAGAGTAGGTGTGGGGTCGCTGTTGGAATTACGGGCTGCAGGCGTAGCTCCTACGTAAGAAAAAGAAAAGGAAGTCGGCGAGGGCTGTGCCGTGGCCGCTCCGATGCCTAAGTCGGTTTTCTTCTGAGAAAGAAGCGACTTAGAGTGAGCGGGTTATTGTGTTCGAATTTTTTGTGTGTACCTTTCACCGATGGGTGGTCTTGTATTTATAGTAGATGTTCAACCAATTGGATGATAAGTAAAGTCCTCCATTGGATGGGATGTTTCTTATTTTAGTCCATATCGGTTTGGTGCGGGATATAGAAGTTTACTTGGGGATAATCCTCCTTCCTTATTGGGAGATCAGTATAAGTCTTTCCACCATTATAAAGTAGGCCTTGGTTAGGTTTACGGATCGTAATTTGCTAAGGCAATCCTTTAAGCCGATTGGGCCTTCCACACAGGCCCTTGATCAAGTAACACAGATGCTTCAAGCGGGCATGCCCTAAACGGGATCGGGCCATCGTCTCTTTCTTGGGCTGAGTAGAGTGGGCCTGTGGCGCTGTTTCAAACCACTGTCGGTATGGGAGATACCTTTCTTGACGTTATCGGCCTCCCCACTGAATGTCAGAAGTATGGGTCCTAGTGTCTCTTTAACCTTTTTATACTTAGCCTCAGTGCAGGGATGGTTTGTTTTTGAGTCGCCTTTGATAATGGCCTTAGTTTTCCTCTGCACCGCTTTCATGAAAAGGGTCTTCAAACATTCAACATTTGCCCTCGGCTGCTCCCAGTTTGGGGCATTTTGGTAGGGTTATTGGCTTCTTTTAGGGATAAAGGCTGGCATCCTAGCTTAGCCCACATGTTTCTTCATCTTTTCGCCCGAGCAGAGACCGGCCCAGGGCTTTCTTTCTATTTCCAGGCGCTCGGAGCTCCGCGGTAATCTAGGCCTTAATGCCGCCAGGTCATGGAAGGGACGCTATTTCTTTATCAGCGGTTTCAACTGGGAATACAATCATACGGCGTGATGACACCACAGGTGTTCCCACGGCTGGCGCCCCCGATATGTCGTGAGTGTTATGCACATTTTTTGGTATGACTTGTCCGAAGGTGGTTGACTGTTTTTGATTTTATACTATTGGCTTGTTCGGAAGCTCGTCTTGAACTTAAGCGGCGAAGATCGCGTCATAGCCACTGGCGTTGGGGATATCAGCTCGTCCTTATGCGGAAATTGATAAGGTCGGACATTCTGATCCCATCTAATTTGAAGTGCATGCGGCTCCTGCAGCGAGGTCTTTACTGCTTTGCTGTCACAGGATCTCTCTGTGGGCTTGCTGGCGCTCCTACCAGGGGAGAGATCTTGGTTCACTTGGGGGCGGCGTCTCGGAGGCCGGTGTGAGAAAAGCCGAGCTCCACCGGGAGGGCCGGCGGTTCCCGGCCAAAGTTCAGAAGTGGGGGCGTCTCCGTGCCCGAGGCGGAGGCGGGCGTCGTCTCCTTTAGGGAGGCTCGTGATTTTGAACCTAATTTCTCCTAAGCTGGTGAAGGGCTGAAAGCCCTTTGAGTGCGGCCATTGGCCCGATCTCGTTGTGATTATGCCTACTCCTTGTCTGGAATCACGCCTTTGAAAAAGTCGTCGCCTCCTCAAAAGCGACGAAGCGAAGAAAAACCAGCAAAAGCCGATGAAAGCCCGGGACTCTTTGCTTTCTAACACCGAACTTCGCGTGGTCACGGTCTCCTCCATCCTCAAGGACTCTACGACCTTAAATTCGAGCGATGCGTTGATGAGCTTTGGCTTTATCCCTTCAAGGGTTGCCTCGGTGAGTCTACAATTGTGCTTCCATCTTGCCTCCGGTGTTGGCGTTAACTTCATGTTTGATATCGCGGTAGCCACTCATGCGGCTGTGAGAAGGCCCGAGCTAAGCGAGAAGCACGTGAGTGCGAATTTAATAAGCGGCGGTCTCTCTCACTTCGAGCGAAGCCAGAGAACATCGGGCGAAGCAACATATGGTGAAGAAGTGGAGGCGACCGATCGATTTAAAACATACGTTGTCGGCTCGTGCTCGGGCAGAAAGTAGGGAAAACGAGATCGAGTAGCTGGCGGCTAGCCGGCGAGCCGGGAGGGTCGAGAAGTGCTCGGGCTTCACAAAATGATTTGGCGGTCGAGAGAAATTTGTCTGGTGTGAGCTTTTGATGGTCGGGGGCTCATCACCTCGAAGGTAATTGCGGGATCTTGAGCGAATTCACGTGCGATGCGATGAGTCTTTCTTCTTGATAAAGCGTAACTTCCAGGCGGCTCGTCGCGAAGTTTCGAGTCTGTGGCTGCTAGAGCGCGCCGTGAATCTTACGAAGTAAATTTGCGGGAGCCGGTTGAATAAAGGCTCGCCACGGATTAGCGTATGAGATCTTAAATGATGCGATTGGTTGGCACCTTTCCCGAAAGGATGAGTCATTAAGCGGTACGAGACGGCTTGATGCTCGATGGAATACAGGTAGCTCTTAACTTTCGCGGAAAAATTATTGTATCACAGCGAATCTGGACTTCAATTTCAACCTTCGACGAAGGCGAGGAAGGAATCTTTTCTACGAACTATTCTCCATTTTTAGTACTCATGTGTGATTCCCTCTTAAGTCGTCAGTTCCTCTGTGAAACGTCGATCTCCTATGCTTATGTTTGCGATCTTTGGCTTTATTTGTTTATCTATATATCACGTTTTTCTTTTAGTGGACGGGGCCGAGACATATCATGCCCTTCGAAACATATTTACATATATATACTTTTTCTTTTTTTTTTTTTTTTTATATATCGTCCGTGTTCTTATTGTAGTATCGTCGCTTTTCTCCATGATTTGATTCTTCCGTATATACTTTGGATAGAGGCGGCTCGTCAGATTAGGCTGTTAGTCTTTGTCATTTATCTTGGTATTTGTTTGATTCCTTGGGTTGCGTGACCTCGATAGGATGGTTGAACTAAATGCAGGTGTCTTTATTGGGCTTTGCTGACTAATTTGCTTTGGTTGATATGCTAGGAGGAACTCGTCAGTGTCGACGGTTGGGCCGAGCTCGTCCAGGTGGATTGCTGAGTAGGAGCTCGTCCATGTTGACTGAGGGGAGAGCTCGTCACGGTGAATAGTTGAGTAGAGGCTCCTCCTGTGTGGTGAGGATAGGCTCGTCAAAGTGAATTGTTGAGCAGAGCTCGACCATGTGTACTGATGGGAAGAGCTCGTCAGAATGAATAGTAGAGTGGAGCTTGACCATGTTGACTGATAGGAAGAGCTCGTCACGGTGAATAGTAGAGTGGAGCTCGTCCATATTGACTGATAGGAAGAGCTCGTCGGAGTGAATAGTTGAGTAGAGCTCGTCCAAGTGAACTGAGGGATGAGCTTGTCAAAGTGAATTATTGAGTAGAGCTCGACCATGTGTTTTGATGGGAAGAGCTCGTCAGGATGAATAGTAGAGTGGAGCTCGACCATGTTGACTGATAGGAAGAGCTCGTCACGGTGAATAGTTGGAGTAGAGGCTGGTCGGAGTGTGAGCCTGAGGGAAGGCTCGTCGGAATGAATAACAGAGTGGAGCTCGTCCGCGGCCCGATGGGATGGGCCGCTTCACGGCAGATAGTTAGTGGGCTCGTCAAGTGGGGCGGGGATGGGCTTGTCAAGTGAATTATTGGTAGGCTCGACCATGTGTTACGATGGGAAGAGCTCGTCGGGTGAATAGTTGAGTAGAGTTCGTCAGGAGTGAAGTGATGGAAGAGCTAGTCGGTGTGAATTGGGATGGGGCTCGTCAGTGAGGCGAGAGGAAGAACTTGTCAAAGTGAATTGTAGAGTGGAGCTTGTCCATATTGACTGATAGGAAGAGCTCGTCAAAGTGAGCTGACGTAAGCCGGAGCGAGGTCGGTGGCGATGGCGAGGTGGTCGACTCTTGAGCGGCGTGGCTGTGCGGAGTAGGTGGGCTCGTCAGAGTGAGCGGCGTGGCTCGGCGTGGTAGTGGAGATGTAACTGGTGGTGACTCCAGGCGGCGTGGCTGTGCGGTCGGTGGGCTTGTCAATGTGAGGGCGGTGGCTCTCAGTTGAGGATTTGGTGGGCGGTGTGGCTTGGTGGTCGACTCTGAGGGCGAGCGTGGCTGTGCGGGTAGGTGAACTCGTCGATGTGAGCAGGCGTGGCTCCTGGCGGCCCCGAGTAGGAGGTGGCGATGGCACGAAGTGGTCGACTCACGAGGCGGCGTGGCACGTGCGGAAGTGGGTGGGCTCGTCGATGTGACGGCGTGGCTCACGGTAGGTCGGTGGCGATGTGGCACGAAGTGGTCGACTCTGACGTGGCTGTCTTGCGGTGGGTGGGCTCGTCGAAGTGGTGATGGCTCGGTATTTGGCGAGTGGGCGTGTGGCTGGTGGTCGACCTCACGAGCGTGGCTGTGCGGGTAAGTGAGCTCGTCAAAGTGAGCGAGGCGTGGCTCGGGGCGGCGGTAAGTGCGATGCTCTTTGGTAGTCGACTCCCAGTAAGTAGCTGTGCGAATGCGTGAGCTAAATCAATGTGGGCTGTTAAGTGGTGTTTCCAAATCTATCTGTGAATAAATACAGGTAGGGCTCGTCAGTGAACCAAATCAATCGCGAACCTCTTTTGGCGGGAGCTCGTCTGTCTGATGCTAGGAAGAGCTCGTCAATGCGAAGAGTTAGGTAGAGCTCGTCCTTGTAATTTGCTTTCGGAAGAGCTACGTCGATGTTCTTTAGGAAGGGCTCGTCGTCTGGCTTGATTAGGTAGAGCTCAAATCCGTATGAAGCTACTTGGAAGACTGATCAATGCGAAGGCTATTTGGAAGAGGCTAGTCAATCATGACAGGTTAGATTAGAGCTCGTCCATGTATTTGTTGGGAAGGAGCTCGTGTGCGAGGCTATTTGGGGAAGGGGGCTCGTCAATGCGAAACCCAGGTTGGGAAGAGCTTCGTGTCTGACAGTTAGGTAGAGCTCGTCCTGTGAAGGCCCCTTTCGGAAGAGCTCATCGATGTTCTTTGGGAAGGGCTCGTAAATCACGAACAATTAGGTGAAGTGGTCCACAGTGTTCTTTGGGAAGAGCTCGTCAAGGTGAGGCCTTCGGCTCCACAGTCTTGTGGCCTTGGTAGTTGAAGAGTTTAAAAAATACTGAGCGTTTCGTGTTCTTAGGTTAATTTTCGATTCTTGGAAAGAGGCGAGCGTTTTTAATGCGGATTTATAGAGAATTTGGAACGATTGCACGAGTTTTCGAGTGTTTTGATATTCTTATAAATAGCGGTTTCATCGCCATGAGGTTTGTTCCTTGTATATTTTGCTTTCTCTGATGCACAACTGAAACCTGCGTGAGATGAAGAGTCGAAGTTTGATCGTCTTCGCCAGAGGTTCTTCTGAGGATTTGGGGCCTGCGCTACTGTTCTTCTACATGTGGGAGTTGTGTTTTTCCCTAGTCTCCTTCATGGGAGTCATGTTATTCCTAGCTTTGTGTGCTAGGGAATCGTCCGGAAGGCGGTGCATCTCTCTTACTGCTTTACTCTCTCTGTTTTTATTCTTTTCTTTACTCCTTTCTCCATACCTCATCTAACCACCCTTCTCCTTCTTCCTTTTCTTCTTCTCCTCTTTTCCACTTTCTTTTCTTTTCTCCCTATCACACCTTTTTTCTTCTTCTCCAGCTTTTCATTCTGTCTTTTTCCTTTGTCCCTCTTTTCTCCCTATCACCCTCCTTTTCTTCTTCTCCTTTTTTCCACATTTCTGATCTTTTTCTATTTATTTCCATCTCTTTTTTTTTTTTTTTTTGAAGGAAGCGCATCTTGGATACTTCTCAAGATGTAATCAAAGGATACCCTTGATTATGGCAGATGATTCTATTGAAATAAAGAGAAACTTTTCCTTTTATGTCTATATATCTTCTCTCGGTGCATTTTTCTGTATCTTACATAAACTGTTTGAGATGTCTAATCGATGAACGCTTCACTCGACACATAAGATCCGATGAGGCACTATTTAACTTTACAAGTGATGCTTCTTGGTAAAAGCACGGCAAGATGTTCGCATTCCATGCTATGCTCCTTGAATTTTCCCTCTTCTGTTTTGAGTTCATAGTGCTGGTACGGCATTTCGGGATATGATGTAAGGGCCTTCCCGATTGGGGCCCTAGTTTCCGTCTCCGGATTCTTCCTCGCCGTGGGGGCTTCTTCAAGACCTTCATCCTTTGGCATGTAGCTCACAGGGGTTGACTTTTGATTATAGTACCTCGTTTTCCTTTGATACTCCTCAGTGCTGAACTGCCTTCGCTTTTCATTTAGGAGTTCTAAGTTTATAGGCAGAAAGACCTCGTCATTGTGCTCCTGATGCTAGTCAATCCACAGGAGAATGTCCCAGGCCTCCGCGAGAGACGCGCCTGGTACGAGAGCTGAAATGACGGAGTTTCCAGTTCTTGTCTTACAATGTTGTACATGGTTTCATATGCCTCGGGAGGTATTACGATTCCTTTAAGGTCTTCTAACTTAGTCTTCCAAGGCCGCTTTAGGAGTTCTGATTGTGACTTGAGCTGTCCATTTGATTGTGGATGTCTTTGAGGACAAGTAATTTTAATTAGAGTTCGGCACAAAAGAAATCTCTTAACTTAGCATTGTCGAGCCGCTGGATTTATGCGATACGGGAATGCAGGGATGCGAACTTGCATATGATGGCTCGCCACACGGAGTGCGTATCTTTTGCTCTATGTCGTGAAGCAAAGGCTCAAACCACGCCCATGATGATAATCCCGCTGCGAAGATTATGAATTTGCATCCGCTACCAGTGGCGGGGTCCCATATGTCGAACCCCATTGTTGGAAATGTGACACCCGAGGCAGGGTCCGGGTGACCTTTATCAACCTATGAAACCTATGTGTCTCATATCCTTGAGACCCATACTTAAATAAAATAACCAATAAGGCCCGTCATCCATACTCGTCCATCTGATTTACAAGACCATTTATTTCTATAGACCTAAGGATTTACTACATGGCTCTTATTACAAAACATATATTAAAACTAGTTATTTCTAATATACATAAAACAGAATCAAGGCCCTGATCCGGCCAGCTTCATAATCCGCCTCTAAGGAGCGCCATCTGCACCATGCACATCTGTACACGAAGAGGTCCCACGACGAGGTGAGCTAACGCCCGGTAAAGATAAATCCTCGAGGGTTATTCCCGCTGGAAATTGCGTGCAAGTGATCATTTCTGATCAAACCAACAACCAATTTGTGCATACATGTTGTCCTATCTTGGAAAAATATACATGCATGTATGAGACGACACTCTGCAGTATACCTCAAATCACAAGGAGTCAGCATTACTCTGATACAGAGTGCAAATGAAATCAATAAAGTCGATCTCGACTCCCATCACAACCCGTAGTCTATGTGATGTTTATTTAATCGTTTCGATGTCTTTTGGGCAACGGAGACTTTCGGGGTCTCACGCGCGGTCTCTTTCACCCTCCGACATTTTTGGGCTTTCCACTTGCGGTGGATCTTGTTGTCTAACCGAGTTTTGGGCTTTTCACAGGGGGTATCTCTGCTTGCTACGCGGAGCACATTTCATTTCCATTTTATTTAACATTGTGGAACTCAATTGGACCCGTCCCATTCCCAAGCTCCTGCGATTCAACACTAAGCGCGGTGCCAAATCAATTACCATGAACACACTTTCATGTAATGTGAATTATTCACAGCACCAATGCGATGCAATTTGTGCTTGCGCCGAACCCATGACCCGATGTAGCGAAGACCTGCATGGACATTCTACACCATGCACTATTATTATATGAACACTCATGTCTAATGCACAACATTTCATATATTAACATACATGCGATCATGTTAATATTCCACATATTCAAATCAATACATCCACATAAGCATGCACTGCATCTTTTCTATCATTCGATTCATTCCCGTATGACACATCATTCAAGCATGTATTAAAATAATTCCAACCATTACTTAGGCAAGTAATGCCATAATTCATGTTCTTGGGGCGAGACATAGTATTTCGGTCGCTAACCCAATGCATATAATTATTTCCATCTTTATCATAATTTGTGTTTTTAGCAGCCTGGTGAATTCATAAGCGATAACACACATTAACCGATACAGCCGCGAATCCGGCCATGCGCCCCAGCCTAGAATAATCTGAGACTTAGTCGAAGAGAATTCAATTTTTGTAAACACCACACAAAAACATCAGCACACCAATTCCTTGCTCAGGCCGTATGCAGTCCCAAGCATTTCGGTGCAAACCGGTTCAGCGAGTTAGGAAGCAGGCGGACTAATGCCTCAGCGGTCCGTGACCCGATGATAAATCGAGTCTACATTTTGGCTGACCACTTTATCTTAGTAAATTCTAGACTCAGCGGGCGCCGTAGAAGTCCGAAGCCTTGAATCGGAGTTCGGGCCGAAAGTTATGGCCGTCGAAGTTGGCGCGGCCAATTCACAGGTGTGCGGAAATTTGGGCACACCCAGTTTATTGTCTTGCTGGGATTTTCCATCGAACACAATGTCGGTCTCGGACGAGTTTGAGCAACCCGTAAAAGCGGTCTTTGACCATCCCACCACGATCAAGACAAACAACCCTGACATACAAATTCGCTCGGAAAATCGGAATGAAACGTGAAGCCATTACGGCCCCTAAGTAAAATAACCGATGTAGGAGAAACCTACCTCTTGTAGCGTTAAGGTTCTTTCTAGATAAGTGCACTCCTTGTGCAACACTCCTTCCTCTTCCTCTTTCTTTTTCCTCTCTTCCTCCCCTTTCCTCTTCTCTTTTCTTTTTCCTCTCTTCCTCCCCTTTCCTCTTCTCTTTTCTTCTTTCCTTTCTCCTTTCCTTTCCTCCCTTCCTCCTTTCCTTTCCTCCTTTTCTCTTCTCCTTTCCTCCTCCTTCTCCTTCCCTCCTTCCCTGTATTCTCCTTGCTGCTCCGCGGAATTTGGTTTTGGAGCTCTCCTTCCTCCCCACCAACTTAGCCCATGAGCTCCTTATATAGGCCTGGCAGAGCCATGCATGTTGACTTATGGCATGCCATGTGTCACGCTTATATTGCCATGTGTCACATGCATGCCTTTGCCATGCATTATGTTATGGCTTGCCATGTATGTCCCTCCTATCAACTTGCCATGTGTCACCACATCAGTTGGCCATGTGTCATCCACATATTTCGCCATGTGCCGTCATTTCGCAGCGTTTCCTCGGAAATAAGTAAAGTCAAAGTAACACAGATTCAAGCGGCTATTTGGGTAGCTAATTTTTCACGAGACGATTCAACGATTTTCAATCCGTTTTGTCATCAAGATCTACAAAAATCGACTTTTCTTTGGATTAATGGGTAAACTCTGGATTTTGCCCTTTTTATACGAAAATTTTAAATTTAAGAATTTTCCACGGGTTTCTTTGAAGCCGGGGGACTTGTGATTGATGTTAAGGGTTACGGCGGGGCGTGAGATCTTGGCGTGCTCTGGCGGATTACGCATTCTTGACTAGGTTGGTTGCATCCTTAGTATGGTTGGCGATGGTATCCACGCGCCAAGACTTTCACTGCTAATGCAGGGCTCCGAATGTGGATTCCGCGCCACCCTCGATGTACCTCCCTCGTATACTTGATAATCCTCTCCTTGATGCATTTAGAAAGTGAAAAATCCTCGCTTGTAGAGACTTCGCTATGATTAGTGAACGCTGGCTGACCTGCTTTATTTGTTTAGCTTCTTTACGGAATTAAATACGGTAGGCTTAATCTATTATATAATTCCAAATGGGGTCGTCAATTCGCTCGGACTCTCACAAGGAACCCAGCCAGTCATATAGGGATCGACGGGTTCGCGAGTATTGACGAGGCGATCGACCTCTGGGGTCTTCTTGGCTGAGTTGCTATTTAACCAGCGAGTAAATGCGGCACAAGAATTCTGCATTACTGCGAGGACATGTTGACTGAACCAACACAAATTTCTTTAATAGATCGCGGACCTTTTGGAGGTATGAATCATCGTTTCACTTTTGGCCCCGTAGGTCTCTTCTGCTCTGCTGACTACCGGTAGAAGTCAGCGTACTTCTTGGTCGACCTGCAGTGAATGGGCGGGTTGAGGGCCTGCTATCACGACCTCATACTCGGCCTCGTGTGAAACATGAAACCCAATCTAGTGCGTATTGTCTCTATCCTTCGGGGTGAGGTTAGAATTAGACCTGCACCTCTTCCTTGCTCATTTGAGGCTCCATCTACAGAGAGTTTCCAAATTGGGAGGTCGTCCTTTTAGTGAGTGGTGCGAGCGGGTTAATGGAGTGAATTCCATGACAAAGTCGAGTGGACCTGTCCTTTTATAGGCGGTTTTTGGCTTGTATACGATGTCGAACTCACTTAGCTCATGACCCACTTCATCTGACCTCCGGAGGTATACAGTTTTGTGCAATACTTGTTTCATTCGGATATTCTGTCGGGACTTCTATGGTATGAGCTGGGGAAATAGGGACGGGACCAGAGCGATGGATTTTCCAGTAGCTAGTATTAATTTCTCCATCCTCGGTGCCTCTCCTCCGCTCATCCTCCCGGGCTGTGCAATAGTAGGCCCAGGTCTTGTGTTGTTCTTTGTCTCTGAGTCTGGCCCCAGTTGAGAAGTCGGATCACGACCAAGTCTGAGTGAGGAGTTCTCCCTCGCGGGAATTACTAGAATGGTTGGAGGCTCGGATGCTTTTAATGCGATAAATGCCTCTTGCCGCATCCCATTGAAAGGTATGCGAACTTTGAAGAAGGAGTGGCATATCGCTCGCCACGGATACCGTCGGCAGTGCAATCCTTCTGTCGATCATTTGGACTTCCTTTATTCTGATGGTGGCATGTCAGTACAACCTTTATTTTATCGGTTCACCTCAATTCCTTGTAGTTGGCTATAAAGCCGAGGAATTTTTAGTGACATGCAGGAAGGGGCATTTAATTTGGGTTGACTTCATGTTGTAATTCCTTAGGATCTGGAACGCCTCTAAGAGGTGAGGGATGTGGAGATTGGGCATGTAGTAGATTTCACCGGCATATCGTCATTATACCTCCATAGTTCGCGCCTATATGCTCTGGAGCGTTCGGTTCATAGCCTCACAGTAAGTCGGCATCGCATGATGCGATAGTTCCATGAAATTTTATGAAGCGAAAGAGTCTTTTCTTGGTCATCGGGTCCATACTAATCACGGTTGGCGGAAGCGTGTCCATAAAGCGAAGTTAGTGGCCGCGGTGGCGTCCGCGATGGTCGATCCTTAGCGAAGGAAAGGCGTCAGCCGGGCATGCCTTGTTTATGTCGGTGAAGTCGTCTGAAGTCGCCACTTGCCATTTGCTTTTTTGACGAGTACAACATTAGCCAACCACTCGGGATATTCTACCTCTCTAATCGCTCCTGCTTGGAGAAGCTTACCTATTTCCTCGTTGATGGCTTTCTGCCTCTCTGGCGCTAAGCTCCTGCGTTTTTGTTTGACCGGTTTGAAGGATGGGTTGGTGTTCAATCTGTGAGTGATTATCATTAGGATGATTCCTCCCAGCATGTCACTTTGTTCCATGCCGAAAATGTCTCTATTACATCTTAAAAGGCGGGTGGGGAGGCTTTTGAGGTCTCAGTTAGTTTGGAACCGATATAGGCGAGATGTTCGGGTCGTCATCCGTGTCTAGGTTCTAGTTCCCTCTGAGGGCTGAATTAGGTGAGTATCTCATGCGCATGTCGAAGCTCGTCTACATTCACGTTATCCAGCGCCCTTTGTTTCATGGGCGTGTAGCATTCCTGGCCACTCGATCTCCTCGGACATTCCTACCATGTATGGTTGGAAATTTGATTATCATGTGATATCTTTGAGGATGAAACTAATTGCATTGAGTGAGTGCGCCTGGCAACATGTTATAAGGTGGCGGGGCGTCGATGGGAACCCTAACGTAGTCGTCGCGCGACAGAGGCTCGCCTAGGTGAGCACCAGTTGGGTCAGGCCGATGGTAATACCTTTTCTCGAAAACCTACGTAGATGCGTGTTGACGGGTTCACAAGCTTCTCTCTCAATGCCCATTTGTCGAAAGTTGTGAAAATGATGTCGTGGAACTCCGTTATCAATTAAAACCGGAGTGAAGTTGTTGTATTTGGCCTGATGAATCACCAAAGTGCGTCATGGGGATCTTTGGCATCCCTCGGTCTGAAGTCGGAAGAGCGTGATGGTGGTGTCGGTCGTGACAGATCTTTGCCCAATACTTCTCCCATTCTGTTGATCGATCACTGCGCAGTGGGCCTTAGAAGCTGTTTGGATTCTCATATCTCTTGAACCTCCGAGATCAACGTGGATTTCTCCAGGGAGGTTCTTTGGTGTTAGTCGTCGCTTAGCCAGGGCGTGGCTAGCGTTAGTCTGAACTGGATTACGATTAAGGCTTAGTTCGGAGATATAAGCCTTGATATCGCGCGTTATGATAAATATTCATTCTCTTTTGATTGTATACAATTGTCGGTGCGATGCCCATGAAATCCCTATGGAACTCGCGGTGTTGATGTTGTCCCTTGTAGGCGAGGATGATTTCATTTGAGTTGGCCATCCTAAAGAATTGCTGGTTATACCTCATGCGGGGCACAGCGACATGGCGGTTAAGGGAGTGTTGGCGAGTAATGCCGTCGTCTCAGATTGTGGTGGCTAGGCGGTCTGAGATTTCCCTCCTTTTGAGATGGTTCCTGATCTTTCTTGGGGGATCTGCATCTGATCAAATCTTATCCTTTGGACTTAGTCCTCGCCGTTTATCTGTGCCTTTTTCTTTTAGGTGGAAGTACTCTCTTTCTGCTGATACAAAGAGGCCTCCTGTGATTTATATATTTACGCTTTGGCCAGTACCTAAACCATGCTTCGCTTGTAGGTTCTTCGAGATGGAAAACATCGGGTCAGCCGATTGTACTCTAGCCACGCAGTAGATCGCGCTGATGGCGAGATTTCTCGCCGAATATGTATCTATTTTAGGGGACTCGGCGGTGAACCTTTGCCGCATTTGCGCCGAACTCTGCGAACCACGCTTGGCCCGGTCGATAGATGGTAACTCGGCTTTATCGTTCTGGCCCGATGAAATGGGAGGCGAGCGCGTGGATCAGTTCACTGAGCGATGTAAGGATTGATGAAGGGAATTACATTGAACCGGGCCAAGGCGGCCCTTTTAGCGTAGTGGCGAATGCCTGCATCGCCGCAGTCCCGATACCCGTGGCTCCATCTGATTTTTATAAGTATTGAGAGTGATCAGTGGGGTCGCTGGCTTTCATGAATGTTTCTATTTGGCCTTTGAACTTGGCCGGAAGAGTATGCTTTCATTTGTGAAGGAGATTCGGTTTCTTTGCACGAGTGTCCGCAGTATCCGATGCGTCAGCTTCAATCACCTGTGGCGCGGCTGAGTTCTTGTTGAAGATTCCTGAACCTCTGCTCCCATGATGCTCCCCTGCTCCGGGTTAGGGGTGATCTGGTAGCCGTTCGACACGCCCTCAGTGTGCTTTCTTTTTTTCCTCCTCCGTGGCCAGACGACGATCCATGCCCCCACTTTGGCTGGACTCTGCTTACCTTAGCCTCGGGGCAGTGACGGTTATCATCCACGAGGAGGAGGTTATGACCTTCACGAGTTCGTCGTGTCTCAGTGGATGTTGTATGCATGCGGTGGTGCTCGACTCCTCTACCGGTAGTTGTGGTAGGCGCTTCCGCCGTTGTATTGCTGCATTTGCTTCCACCCGGAGTCGAGTGCGCTACCCGTATCGCACAGTGGATCCTGCATCCTTGGTGGATTAGTGTTGCTCCTGCTTGTGTTTCTTGTTGATACCATCGATGGCGAGTGATCGATTATGTTTATAAAGGCATCGTTCCCATAACTGGCGTCGGTAGTGATGCCTTTTTCAGCGAGGCCCAGAGGTGTGGAGGCGCGTAGGGGTGTTGGTGGACCGGATTGTTGCGGTGGGATGGGGCTTTTTGGATCATCCCGGAGTTGAGATGGCCGTGTGGGGTCGCTGTTGAATTGCAGGCTCTGGGCGTAGCCATCCTCTGCAAGAAAAAAGAAAAAGGGGGATTCGGCGAGAGCATGCCCCAGATGGCCTCACGTCTTAAGTGAGTTTCTTTACGAGAGAAAGAGAAGCAACTTAGAGGCGAAACAGGTTATTAATGTTCAGATTTTTGTGTGTACCTTTCACTTAGATGGGTGATGCTTTGTATTTATAAGTAGATGTTATTAGATTGGATGATAATTAAGAGTCCCTCGTTGGATGGGATGTTTCTTATTTTAGTCTATATCGGATTTGGTGCAGGATATAGAAGTTTACTTGGGATAATCCTCCTTCCTTATTGGGGGGAGATCCAACTGGCAATGATCTGTTATTATTTTCCCTTTCTTATTGGAAAGATTTGGTTGAATTGGCAAGATAATGTATGGTTAGGAGTTATCCTATTATCTGTACCTATGGGAGTCTTTCCATAATTACTCTGGGCCGACCTTGGTTTGGTTTGCGGATCATGAGCTGCTAAGGCAATCCTCTAAGCGAATTGGGCCTTCCACTTGGGCCACCATCAAGTAACACAGATACTTGGCCGGGCATGCCTAACGGATCGGGCCATCGTCTCTTTCTTGGGCCTAGTGAGTGGGCCTGCGCGCCTATTTTTCAAACCCTATCAATTTTAAACAAAAAATCTCAACAATTTTTTGAAGAGTTGAAAAATTAGTGAAAAAGATAACAAAATTTTTTCTCCATTTTTGTGCCCACACACACTGTCTATTCGATTTTTTGGTTTTAGATTGAAGATTTGTGTTTCTAGAAATCGAAGATCTTCACCATCCATTCACGGAAATTTTTTAGGTATGTATCCATACTTAATCAATTAGAAAACATATTTGATTAATTAGAAAAGCATATGATTAATAAAATTTATAGTGCTGATGAAACAATTTTTTTTGGCATACAATCTTGTTGATTATCGTTATGCTTCCACTGTTTATTTTATTTTATTATATCAAATAAAAACAGACAATTGGTATCAGAGCAAACTATAAATTATATATTAATTAATGTTTTGATTATTAGATAATCAAATTTATTTTAATTAATATTTTGATTATTTGATTATTAGATAATCATTTTTTTAATTAAATTTTCTATAAATTATATATTAATTAATGTTTTGATTATTAGATAATCAAATTTATTTTAATTAATATTTTGATTATCTGATTATTAGATAATCAAATCAAATTTAAAATTAGTTAAGTCTAAAAAATGAATGTACGGACGTATTGAATATGAGATAATCATGGGTAGGCATTGCATTGTT
Organism: Tetrastigma voinierianum; assembly: GCA_016808115.1. Lineage (NCBI taxonomy): Eukaryota > Viridiplantae > Streptophyta > Magnoliopsida > Vitales > Vitaceae > Tetrastigma > Tetrastigma voinierianum. Next base: position 104,593 of record JAEQBH010000543.1, on the reverse strand, counting down.
TTTGTTTAATGATTATTGATTATTATTAATTAATATTTGATTACGAGATAATTGTGGTTGTGAATGTATGGATAATGGCTTTGATGAATGTCGTTGGATTAAGTTTTTTTAAAATTTTTATTAGATCTTTATGTATTAGGTAATCTGTATGTAATTTTTATTTTGGGGAGAAATTTGCTATAAAGGTTCCACTCTGTATGAGAAATTTAAAAGTTAAATTCCAATTTTTTTTTTATGTGTGTTTGACACATAAATTAAAAATGGTAGTTGAAAGGAATGAAACTCATGACCACATGACCTGCAAAAGGAGGTTAGTCCAGTGGCCAAGAATACCATGAATCTATCATAATGAAGGACTTCACCCATAATTTATTTATTTATTCATTTTTGGTTGGGCTGTAATTAGAAATATTCAAGGACACCCGGTCAAAGTTTATTTCACATGCCATTTATTTATTTACAAGTTATATATATATATATATATATATATATATATATATATATATATATATATATATATACATAATGTGTGTGTGTGTGTGTGTGATGATTGTATGTTGATGCAATTATATAAGATGTCATATAGGATATAATATGCATAATATGCATTTTTGTGTTAACATGCATAATATGCATGTATGGACACACATGATATTAATTTTATTTTAATATTGTAAGTGCCTAGAAATAAATTTAATGAGATTAAGATTACATTTTGGAATTAAATTGCAAATGCAATTTTATGAAAATATGATATTTTAATATATATATATATATATATATATATATATATATATATATATATATATATATATATATATATATATATATATATATATATATATATATATATATATATTAATTAAAATTAAAATTGTTTTAATTTTACTTATAAATTTAAAATATGAGATATTTTAAATGGTTATTTGAAAATAATGAGTGGGAGTTGGATAAATGATAATTTAACCCATGGGTCTTCATTGTTGACATAATATATGTATAATTTAATTGACGCTATGAATACGTCTTCCCTAACGAGGGTGTCTGTTGATATCATGCTAAAATTTGTCTCTTAGAGATAAGATGTCTAGGTTGATCTCTTAAAATATTAGCCTCCCCTAAATAACGTTTTAAAGTAAAATTAATGAAATTAAAGCGATAGGTCACACTCATATAGAAACAATTAGAGTTAATTGTATGCGGCTTTGAACTATGATAATGATAAATGTTGAAAAGTATGAGATATTTTTTATAAAGCATTTAGTGGTTGAAAATGTTTTAATTCAATTTTAGAAAATTGTGGCCTACCCTAAAATAAATTTCTCTTATGCCTTAAAATTAATTTGTGTTATTCATGCATTGAATGTTTCTTTATTTATCCTTTCAGCAAAATGTCTAACATGATCATCAATTTGCTATCACTTGAACAATTAACTGGTGAAAATTATGCAAAATGGAAGAGCAATATGAACTTGGTGCTAATCAATGACGATTACAAATTTATGCTATTGGAGGAGTGTTCTCTTAGGCAAATTTACCAATGCACCTAGAGTGCAAAATAGGCATTTGTAGTTGGGTAAAAACCAATAAGGCAAATGCTACATGTTTAATGAGCATATGAATTACATCATAAACAACATGAAGACATATGGCTGCTGTGAATAGTCATGATCTTTGGATGGGATGTTTGGGCCTGACCATATAGGAAATGTTGTCTTGAGAGTACGGCAAGAAAGAGTTCATGAACCCGCAAGATGAAGCACAGAACCCAGTCGTGCACATTTTCTAAAGATGATTGATTATCTACATGAAGCTGAGTTGAATGGGGCAGAAATAGATGTTGGCACACAAGTTGGCATGATTCTTGAAAGTCTCACTCCCAAATTCCAGCAATTCAAAAACAATTATGTCATGAACAAAATGACCTTCAACCTCACTCAATTGTAGAATGAGTTGCAAGCTTATGAGTATGTAAATGATAGTAAAAGCGGAGAAGCAGATGTTGCTGAGAAATTCAAGAAATTGAAGGTTGCTAGGAAATCAAAAGGGAAGTTTAAGAAAAAGGGCAGGAAGACTAAGAAAAACAACTCTCAGAATTTTGGAACTAAAAGCAAAGGAAATTGTTTCCATTGTAACAAGCTCGAACATTGGAAGAGAAACTATCACAAGCATCTCGAAGAATTGAAGGCAAAGAAGAAGGGAAAAGGTAAATATGATTTACTAGTTCTTGATGTTTAGTAGATAGTGATATCTCAACCTGGGTTATAGATTTAGGAGCTACTAATCATGTGTGTTTTTCCTTATAGAGCCTTTATAAGAGTAGGGAGCTTGCAGATGGAGAGTACACCATGGTCGTTGGGATTGGTGCAAGGATCTCAACAAGAGTAGTGGGAGAAGCTAGGCTTTAGTTTGCTACAAATAAATTTCTTATTTTAAGAGATGTTTATTTCATTCATGGTTTTAGAAGAAATTTAATTTCTATTTCTAGATTGAACGAACAATTATTTAATGTTTCTTTTGATAATGAAATTGTTTCTATTTCAAAGATTGGTTTAAATATTTGTTATGGATATCTAGACGATGGTCTATACTTTATTAGACCTGGCAAACCCTTTATTAAATCTTTGTTGGATAAGGGTGCCCCAAATAGGCTAACCCGAGATCGAATCTGACCCATAGAAGGTGGTTTAAAGAAGTTAAAAAAACTTCTTTAAAACCGACAAAAAGAGATGATATATAAGAGATATAAAACTCTCTTGTATAAAAGTATCTAGTAAGAGGAGAAGAAGGCTCTTGGGCTATGGAAAACGTAGAAGTACTCGATATTTCACTGTGGTACATTCTAAGACCAAAATTGAATTCTAAACTTCTTCATTGGTATCAGAGCATGGTTGATGTTTGTCCTCTTCTGGATATATCTATGAATCGTATCATTTTTTTCTCGGGATATATATTGTTTTGATGAGTTTAGTCAAAATCTCTGCTGCCTCTCCATATGAAAAAATTTGTAGTAAGAGATGCATAAGAAAATTTCTTTTAGTTGATTATTTAACATTTTGAATTATCATTTTATCTCTCTGATTTATTTTTGAGAAATTATCTCTTTGAGTTTTTTTTTTGGTGAATGATTTTCTCGTTTCTCTCTCATGAGTTGGTCAGAGATACATTTGTTATTTGTGTGAGAGATTCTAGTGAAGAGATCACAGAGAAATTTTCTCTCTCTATGACTTGTGATGAAGATTGGTATTTAAAATATATATATATATATATATATATATATATATATATATATATATATATATATATATATCTCTCTCTCTCTCTCTCTCTCTTAGTATTCTAAAGAGAGATTAAAATTTCTTCGATAATTAGAGAATAGATTTATATTTCTTTGACTCTGTGTTTGAAGAAGATATTTACAATTCTCTAAGTGTGTGATTGGTTCTCGGTAAGAGATTGGAGAGAGAGAAGTGGGAGATTTGAAATTTTAATTCTCAGATTGTAACCTTTATCTATTTAGTTTTTTTTTATTATCTGAATATGGCCTGAGATGATTTTTTTTAATCTGTCATGATGGAGTGGCATGGATTTTAATTATTTTGAATCTGTCATGATGATGTGGCATGTAAGGGATTCGAACCTGAGACCTAGTAATGTTTAATAGGTGTTCACACCATTATGACCAATTATGTGATATTATGTTACTAGGTCTTTAGAAGAGATAAAGCTTGATGAGTATATGGTACTCATTTATTTTATTACTCAAAATTGGTCCCAAATTTGTCTTAGAACTCAAATATGGTACATATAAAGAGAACAAGGAGAGTCATAAGAGGACAAGGAGAACACCAAAGGGTTGAAAGCCTAATGAACTACGACAGGAATTCTAGTCACACATTAGATCAACATGTTGACCATGTACTTCAAATAATAAGAAGACTAGAAGAAGACTAGGTTTTTTCTTCAAGTCAGAAAACATTGCTCATTCAGAAGACATTAAATGGACCTGAGAACAAAAGCATCAAACATATTTGGGAAAGAATTCAAGAACAATATAATCATTGGCATGATAGATGGTTTGGAACCTTAGTAGAAGAATTCATGAAGCATTGGCACCTTAGTAGAAGAATTCATGAAGCATTGGCAAATAGAATTTGTCAAGTCAGCTGTCAAGAGAACAATTGTACTCTCCATCTCTCCTAGTTTGAGAAGACAAAGATTAGGAAGAGAACACTGGCTATTGAGAACAACATCTAGAATAATAAATGATGTAATATCTAGCAAAGATGGATGATCTAGAAGAGTATAAGTTTACTCTTTCATATTTAGTATATGAATAAGGGTTATGTACTTCATATTATGTATATGAATAAGAACATGCATTTCATATTATGTGTATGAATTTAAACATATGAGTTAATGTTATTTGAAAAAGTGGGAGACTTACGTAGAAGAAAGAAAATTTGTAATTTCTTTCTAAGTTTGATTATGTAATAACATAAATTATAAGTAGATTCTAATTGGGAACCTAGTGAACTTTCATTTTTCTTACAATTTAAAATCATTACATGATTACGTAAGATAGAGTATCAAGTCCATAATACAAGAAATGTTGAATTGTTTAATATTTCTATGTAGAAGAAATGTCTTCAGCAACAAGAAACATCATAGCGGAATTAAATAAGGGAGAAAAGTTTAATGGGGATGTCATATGGCATAGGAAAATGCAGTATGTTATGGAAGAACAAGAAGTCTTAGAAACTCTGAATCATGTAATGGCAGAACCTGAACAAGGAAGCTCTGCTCAACATAGGAGAGATCAAGAGGCTTATGTAGCCTGGAAAAAGAAAAACTCTTTAGCCCGCATAACATTATTAAGTGGTATGCAAGATGATCTCCTAATAGAGTACGAGGTGTTCCAAACTGCTCATGAGATGTGGGAAGCTCTCAAAGAAAAGTATGGTGGACTTTCCGCTACGAAGCTGAGAGAACTTATAATGAAATTTGGAAATTATAAGATGCTTCCAAACCATACCATGAAACAACATCTCAGGGAGATGAAAAGAATGATAAGAGAGCTGAAGACATCTGGACACATCCTCACAGATGAGCAACAGGTTGAAGCAGTCATCAGATCCTTGCCAAAGAGTTGGGACCATATGGTGGTGAACATGACGCATAATGAAAGCGTCAAAACATTTGAAGACATTGTTCGCCATCTAGAGTTAGAAGCTGAGAGACTGGTGGCTTATGGTCCAACTGAGCAAGCTTATGTGGCAGAGACAAGCTCACATAAGAAAATTGGTTTCAAGCGCAAGAAGAGGTCCTTTAAGAAGTACAACAAGAAACCTGATGACACTTCGAAATGAAGGAACAGAGAAACACGCTATAAGTTCAAGCGTGTAAAGAAGGATAAAAGCAAGCTGAAATGCTACAATTGTGGTAAAAAGGAACATTTTTCTCGTGAATGCATTGAGCAGAAGAAGATATGTCCTGAATTAAATAATTCAATAACCCTTGTATCTAGTTGTGTAATGTTGACTGAATCTATTCCTTTGTGGACTGTAGATTCAGCCGCCACAAACCACATAGCCAGAGACCGTGGAGCGTATGTTGATTTCCGTTGAATACCTTCTGGTTCAAGATGGATTTATGTAGGAAAAAGCTCAAGGGTGGAAGTGAAAGGAATTGGCACCTGTAAACTCAACTTAAGCACTGGTGCATGCTCCGGAGATTCGACGAAATTTAGTCTCTGTTATTGTCCTTCTTAGTTTAGGTTTCAAACTTCATTTTCATGATTCAGTACTAGAATTGTATTTGGGAACAACTTTTATTGGTTATGGTTTTTTATTGGATGGTTTTATGATTCTTGATGTTAAAAATGATGTGTTGAAAGGCATTGATAAGAGTTATTATTCGCAATGACCTCAAGAAATATATATGATGAAATCCATCACATGGCATGCTAGGACTAAAGTATTATCGACAAGAAAGGATGAATAGATTGGCTAAAGAAAATCTTTTAGGTCAATTATCCAAGATTGATATGTCCACTTGTGAATATTGTCTAGCCGATAAAACAACAAGAAAGCCATTTGGTAAAGGAACCAGAGCTGAAACTCCATTGAAATTAATCCATTCAGACATTTGTGGTCCTATGAGTGTAAGAGCACGACATGGTGCTTTTTACTTCATCACATTTGTAGATGATTTTACTCGATACGGTCATGTTTATTTGATTACTCATAAGTCGGCTATTGCTGTTTTAGACAATATATTAATTTTGTTGAGAATCAACTAGATATGAAAGTTAAAACATTAAGAACTGACCGGGGTAGAGAATATTTGTCTAACCAATTTAAAATTTTATGTGATGAGAAGGGTATAAAAAGACAATTAACTATTCCAGGAACTCCACAACAAAATGGTGTTGCTGAGAGAAGGAATAGAACATTGTTAGAGATGATTAGGTCAATGTTGGCGCAAGCAAATCTTCCAATTTAGTACTGGGGAGATGCTCTTTTAACACCCACTTACATACTTAACCGAGTACCCACAAAATCTGTTCCATCCACCCCATATGAGTTATGGAATAATCGAAGTTCGATGCAGTAGTAATCTAAGACCCTGGGGGTCAACGACTTTTGTCCATAATCCATCCCCTAAATTTGGAAAATTAGGTTCAAGGGGAAGAAAATGTATATTTATTAGATACAGTGAACACTCTAAAGGATATGTGTTCATAGGTGAAAATGCAGATGGAATAGTAACTGAAATAGAATCACGAGATGTCACATTCTTAGAAAATGATTTCTCAAAGGTTAGAGAAATTGATAGGGATTTGCATCTTTATGAAATGATGGATCCTGAAATTATACCTTCACTCGAAAAAAGAACTTTTCATGAATCGAGTGGGAGTGGACAAGTGCCTGAAATGAGTACTATGGAAGAGCCTATGTTGAGAAAAAGTTCTCGACAAAGCATTCCTCGACCAAGGTTTGAGATTGAAGGAGAAATTCATCTTGTAATTCAACATGATGAAAATGAACCTAAGTCAGTAAATGAGGCTCTTACTTGTCTAGAAAAGAATGAATGGATGAAAGCAATGGAAGAAGAAATGGAGTCAATGAAAGAAAATCAAGTCTGGGACTTGGTGGATCTGCCTTCAAATCGAAAAGCAATTGGGAACAAATGGGTTCTTAAAATAAAACAAAAAGCAGATGGATCCATCGAAAGATATAAAGCCCGATTGGTGGCTAGCGTTGGTACTCAATTAGAGGGTATAGACTATGAGGAGACTTTCTCTCTAGTAGTTAAATTTGCTTCAATTCGTCTAATTCTAGCTTTAGTAGCACACTTTGACTTAGAATTACATCAAATGGATGTTAAAACAACATTCCTTAATGGAGAGTTAAATGAAGAAATCTATATAGAACAACCTGTAGGTTTCGTAATTCAAAGCCAAGAGCATAAAGTATGCAAATTGAACAGATCAATATATGGTCTTAAACAATCATCCAGACAATGGTACTTGAAATTTCATAATGAAATTACTTTGTGTGATTTCACCATGATTGATGAAGACCATTGTGTTTATGTGAAACGAGATAAAGATAGATATGTATTACTATCTTTATATGAAAATGATATACTAATAGCTGGAAATGATTTCGAGTTTGTAAAGACCATTAAAGAGTGGTTATCATCTAATTTTGAGATAAAAAATATGGGTGAAGCGTCTTATATTCTTGGAGTTAAGATCCAAAGAAATCGTTCTAAAAGACTGGTGTCTCTTTCACAATAACACTATATTCAAAAATTGTTAGAACGATTTAATATGAAAGATTTCAATCCCATTGATACTCCATATGCAAGAGGTGAATATCTAAGCAAAGAAATGGGTCCAAAGACTTTAGAAGAAAAGGAGAAAATGAATAATGTTCCATATTCTAGTGTTATTGGGAGTTTAATGTATGCTACGATGTGTGACGAGACCGATATCTGGCTGATGTCGTTGGCATGGTTAGTCATGTATCAAATAATCTGTGAATGAAGCATTGGAGGGTTGTGAAAAGGATTCTAAGGTATCTAAAAGGCACAATAGACTATTCCCTATGTTATTAAGTAAAAGAATTGCTCTTAGTGGGCTATTCGTATAGTCAGATTACCGAGATTTGTGATGAGCGCAAATCAACCTCAACGTATACATTCTTGCTCAATAATGGTGTCATTACATGGAGAAGCAAGAAACAAACTTGCATAACTTTGTCAACCATGGAAGCCGACCGCTGTATGTTCAACAAAGAAGACAAGAAGTCAGGTGGTTGAGAAGATTTTTGCAGAGCTTAGGAATAGTCAAAGGATCTTCAAAGCCAACGATCGTCTATAGTGACAGTCAAGCTGCAATTGCTTATGTAAAAGATCCGAAGTATCATGGAAGAACGAAACATATAGATACCAAGAATAATTTTATAAGAGATATTACAGCTCGAAAGGAAGTGTTTATAAAATACACACGTGAAATGGTTGCTGATCCTTTCACAAAACCGATTCCTAAAAAAATGTTTTCAGTACATGTAAAGTCTTTAGGATTATGTAGGTTGTAATATTGATCAAATGTTATGGACTAAACCTTAATTGTTTGTATGGTACTCGTATTTATAAATAATATAAGATGAATATTTGTTATTCAGTCTTTTATTAGCACATAAAAAAAAATGAGATGCTCTTAGTTAATATGTCAACAGGCTAAAGTTGGCTCCATCTCACACGAGCAATTGCCCCAACCGATCTGTTCAAGAGTTGGGATGAGACATGCAGATAATCGTTAATAGTTAAGAGAAAAGTATACAACAAGTGTCGCTTGATTTAGTAAAAGATGAGGTCTATAAAGAAGATCGAATGTAAATGCCTATAATTATTTGGGTTCGTTTAAAATCCGTATACGAGTTTTACAAAGTTTGGGAATGACTTAGAATGCAAATTCAAAGTAAATTAAAGCATAAAAGCTTTTGAATATGTCTCGTATAGTGGTTGAATGACATAAACACTTATAGATAAGTGAAAACCACTATAGCATGTATTTATACTACATGTGTTTGATTAGACCTACAAGGAGAACGAGATTGATCCCTGCATTCTCGTTGTGTGAGATCCTTTTGGACTTATTTATATATATAGTCCATATAAGTACTCTTTGAATTTTTAGCTATATCTTGGGTGAGAAATTGATATTGCTACTTTAATATGTTTCCGATGGAAATGATATAATATATCCTTATGGAGCATATCAGGTAAGCAAGTTAGTTTTAAGCTAAAAGATATGAGCGGGAAAAGAAAACCTTTTCAATTACATTTAAAAAAAAATGTATTCATAACACCCATTATATTACTTATGTAGTGATGTAATTGTGAATACATTTTCATAAGATACAATGAAGTATACAGAGGGATTAAGAGTATACATTAAAATGTAAAGATGAATAAGATTGGGGTACAACAAAATATGATAAATGATATAATTCACTCAAAACTTTTGGGATGAAACTATGTTACCCTAACAGGTACATATGTTTAAAGTTACCCAAATTGAATAAATGTATTCGCTTGGTCACATGGCCCATTTGTCAGTATGAATAATCTTCTTTTAGATGTTGGATGTTAATGAATTGAGAATTCCAGCCCATCTTGCGTAAGTGAGAGATGTTGGATAAGGGTGCCCAAATGGGTTGACCCAAGATCCAAGATCCAACCCATAAGAAAGGTGGTTTAAAGAAGTTAAAAAAACTTCTTTAAAACCGAAAAAAAGAGATGATATATAAGAGATATAAAACTCTCTTGTACAAAAGTATCTAGTAAGAGGAGAAGAAGGCTCTTGGGCTGTGGAAAACGTAGAAGTACTCGATATTTCACTGTGGTACATTCTAAGACCAAAATTGAATTCTAAACTTCTTCAAATACTAAAATGTTCAAAGTGGTCAAACCAAAGAGTAAGAAGCAAAAGATTTCTCATAAAGATGATACATACCTATGGCACCTTCAACTTGGTCATATAAATATAAACATGATAGAAAGACTAACAAAGGATGAAGGTCCTTTAAGGGAACTAAAAGTTGGTAGCCTACTAGTATGTGAATCCTACTCGGAAGGAAAGTTGACAAAGGGATCATTTTCCACAAAAGGAGAGAGTCAAGGAACCTCTTAGGATAATACATTCTGACATATGTGGACCTTTAAATGTCCAAACAAGAGGTGGTTATGAATACTTTATCACTTTCATTGACGATTATTCAAGATATGGGTATGCTTACCTTATGCAAAGAAAATCTGAAACTTTTGGTAAGTTTAAAGAATTTAAAGCAAAAGTTAAAAAGTAATTAGGTAATGATATCAAGATTATTCGATCAGATTGAGGCGATGAATACTTAGACACGGAATTGACTGACTTCTTGATGGCATGTGGTATTGTATCATAGCTTATAGCACCAGGAACTCCGCAACAAAATGGTGTTGTAGAGAGGAGAAATCAAACCTTACTTGACATGATGAGATCTATGTTAAGTTACTCTTCGTTACCCACTTCTTTTTGGGGATATGCCTTAAGAACTGCTATTTACATACTAAATGTAGTTCCTTCTAAATCTATACCAAGAACGAATTTAGAGTTATGGAATGACAGGAAACTCAGTTTGAAACAATTTCGCATATGGGGATGTCTAGCTCATGTGTTGAAAAACAAAACTGGAAAGTTGGAGCCATGTAGTGAACTATGCATTTTTATGGGATACCCTAATGGTACCAGAGGAGGTTTATTCTATAGTTACCAAGATAAGAAGGTATTTGTATTGACAAATGCAACCTTTCTTAAGCATGACTATATGAAAAACTTCAAGCCCAGAAGTAAGATTGTTCTTGAAGAATTACTTTTAGAGCATAATGATGCACCTCAGTTAACAAGTTTTGTTAAAAGTCAAAGGCAAAGAACCACAATACCTAATCAAGATCCTCCACAGCTTCGTCGTAGAGGGAGGGAAAGAAAATTACCTTATCGTTATCGAGGAGAAGCTGAGCTTGTTGCCATTGACAATGGCATACAAGCTCCTTTATCTTACAAGTCAGCTATGGAGGATGTTGACAAGGATGAATGGCTAAAAGCAATGAATTTGGAGATGGATTCCATGTATTCAAACTCATTCTAGAAACTTGATGATCTAACTGTAGGGGTAAAACCCATAGGATGTAAATGGATCTACAAGAGGTAGAGAGGAGTGGACGGGAAATTGGAAACTTTCAAAGCTAGATTAGTGGCCAAGGGTTATACCCAGAGAGAGGGGGTTGACTTTGAAGAAACCTTCTCATCGGTCGCTAAACTAAAGTCCATTAGGATACTCTTATCCATGGTGCATATTATGATTATGATATATTGAAAATGGATGTCAAGACAACATTCCTAAATGGCTATCTTGAAAAGAGCATCTACATGATGCAACTAAAAGGTTTTATGGTTAAAGGACAAGAGAAAAAATTCTACAAATTGTAGACATCCATTTATGGACTCAAGCAAGCTTCAAGATCATGGAATATGAGGTTTGATGAAGCTATCAATTCTAATGGTTTTGAGCAAAACTTAGATGAACAATGTGTCTATAAGTTCATTAAAGAAAAAAAAAATGTGGTTTTCCTAATTCTTTATGTGGATGATATCTTACTCATTGGGAATGATAAGGAATCAGTGAATGACAAAAAGGATTGGTTATCAAGAAAATTTCAAATAAAAGATTTAGGGGATGCTAGTTATGTTATTGGGATTCAAATCAGTCTGGATTGCAAGAAAAATATTTTGGTTTTGTCACAAGCATCATATATTGAAAAAGTACTTATGAGGTACAACATGCAAAATTCCAAGAAAGGTTATTTTCCTTCAAGGCATGGAGTTCATCTTTCGAAGGAACAATGTCCAAAGACTCCACAAGAGGAAGAGGACATGAGATGCTATCCATATGCATCTCAGGCCAGCCCAATGTACGCTATGCAAAGGTACTAGTCACATATGTTGGTGCAATGGGCATAGTAAGTAAATTCCAATAAAATCCAGGATCCGATCACTATACTGTAGACAAGTGCATTCTAAAATATCTAAGAAGAACGAGAAACTATATGCTTGTGTATTATGGAGAAGATTTGTCTATCATTGGATATATTGATTATGATTTTCAAACTGATAGAGGTGATCAAAAATCAATATCAGGATCAGTGTTTACTTTAGGTGGAGAAGCCATTGTCTGGAGGAGTATCATGCAAAGTTGTGTTGCTAACTCCACTATGGAAGCTGAATATGTGGCTGCTTTAGAAGCATCCATGGAAGTTGTCTGGCTCCGGAACTTCTTGATAGACCTAGAAGTTGTTTCGGGTATGGAAAAACCAATTGACCGCTATTGCGATAACACTGGGGCGATTGCAAATATCAAAGAACCAAGACACCATAAGAGAACCAAGCATATAGAACGAAGATATCATTTGACACAATCAATTGTGGAAAAAGAGGTAATGTAAACGTCTTAAAGATTGTTTAAGAAGATAACTTGCGGATCCATTCACGAAGACGTTGCTAGCTAAAGTTTTCGAAAAACATATGGAGGGCTTTAGATTGAAAGACATGTCTCATCTGCTTTAGTGCAAGTGGGAGATTGTTAGGATAAATGCCTTAAAGCATATGATGTAAATAAATATTATTTATTCTCAATAAATAAATATTTCATTTAATGCATGTGCTATTTAAATATTTTATGAATATAAAAAAATCACATGATTATTGAACGTAACCTTAAATAAGTATATAAGTGTTATATAAAAGAGGATATTATTTAAGGATGATAATTTAAAATAGTCTGTGAAAAATAGTCAAGTTGTTATTTTGACTTAACAATTAAAGTATGATATCTTTAATTGATTTTCACTGGTGCATGTTATTATTATTGAGAATGAAAATGTTTTATTCGAACGATTGATGAAGAGAGACATCTAATAAATGTACTTTACATGATGTGATTATGTATGATAGGGACATGACATGAGGAGTGCAATATATGGACATGACCTAACGGATTTCACCTAGCTCTAATTATGAATTATTTATGGAGGATCAATATATGTAATGACTAAATCATATGGACAACTTATTTCTTGAGTAATAATATATTTATAATTTTAATAGTGCAATTCCAAGTTTTTTGTGGAGTAACATTGGAATTAATAAAATTGTGTTAATTAATTAAAGAGTTTAATTAATTAATCAAGTTTTATTTGAGTTTAAAATTATGGGTCCATAGGTTCCCAATCCGACCAAGACTCCATCGATTAGACAAGGGAGAAAATAGTTTTGTATCGCTTAATTATAAATTAATTTTGAATTAATTTATACGAGAATAAGTATTTTGATTATTTAAACTTAATCACCCAAAATATTCAACAAGAAAGAACCTAGCCTAGTGGTATCTTGAAAACTTTATATATATGAGTTAAATCTCATGATCTTAAGTTATTGGGTAGTAATAATTCAAATTAAATATTTGAATTTGAAATGAAAAAAGTTAGTGGGTAGTTGTATTCAAAAATTAAATATTTGAATTCAGAAGTGGTTGAATAGAAAGATAGAGATACGAAAAAGAAAAGATAGAAACAGATGATCTTTTCAAATTTCTTTTAAACAAAAAATCTCAACAATTTTTTGAAGAGTTGAAAAATTAGTGAAAAAGATAACAAAATTTTTTCTTCATTTTTGTGTCCATGCACACAATTTATTTGGTTCTTTGGTTTCGAATTGAAGATTTGTGTTTCTGGAAATCGAAGATCTTCACCATCCATTTGTGAGAATTTTTCAGGTGAGTATTCATCCTTGATCAATTAAAAAACATATTTGATTAATTAGAAAAACATATGATTAATAAAATTTATAAAGGATGATGAAAAGAATTTTTCGCATACGATCTTGTCGGGACATAGTTATGCTTCCGTTGTTTATTTTATTATATCAAATAAAAACCGACAACATATATAGGTGCGAATAGACTTATCACATTCCAGCCGCAAAAGTTTTTAGAAACCATATTTCACACGTGTTATAATCTTTTTTTAACAACAAACCACAATTAATCTCCAAAAAATGCTTAAAGAATAGGACAAGTAGCAATGTACCATTCCAAGACATTTTAACACTTTTATCATGCTTACCTCGTTGCTCAAATAAAATTCTTATATATTGTTGAAGAATTGTATTAAAGGAATCTTTGATCATTATTTTTTAAAAAAACCAAATTTTATTTAAGAATATTGCCTTGTTTTTGTTAACTCATAATTACATTGTTATTTCTCTAGATTTTTTTTGAAGACCAATTAAATTTTAACAAGAAAAATTATATAAAAAAAAATGTAGCCAAAACGTGGTTGAGTAATCGCGTAAATGATGTATGGCGGAAGTCCAGACTATCCAAAGGAAAAAAAAGGAAAAATATGTATTAGATTTCTCATTTCAAAATATTTGGACATTCATCACTAATTAAGATTCTGTCAATGTACTATCATAACTAACTAATGTATTACTATAACTAGTCAATATACTAGTACATTGACTAGTTATGATAGTACATTGTTTAGTTATAGTAGATAGTACATTGTTTAGTTATAGTAGATAGTACATTGGCAGAATCCTAATTCTTTTTTATGAGAGTACTCTAATGAATCATGGATACCCAATTCTTGGTGATGAATGTCCAAAATATTTTTAAATTAATAGTATGATATATACTTTTCCCGAAAAAATAGGAAACTTGTGATTTAGTCATTTGATTTGGGAATAATTATAAAGAAGACATAAAAAAGCAAAATACATATATCAATACACTTTTACAAAAAATAATATGTATGAAAGTAGTGTTTAGACATAATATACTGAAAATACCTTTATTGCCACGCCAACTTTGTGACACTCCTCGAACCCGGGGTCCCGCGACCACCATCAACTCCAAGGGAAACTTATGTGTCTCATACAGCTTGCGAGACCATACATGAGCAAATGGCCACATCAGCCTATATCCATACTACAAAATGTATATTTTATACAAAAATAAGTTAATTTACAATTTATTTTGATTACAAATTATCCAAAACTGGGTCTTTTACCCAGATTTTTTACAAAAATACATAACAAGGCCATACATGGCCTTTTCTTCGTCTCTAAGACCTCGGGTGCATCCCATCCCCAAGTGAACCTTTAGTACCTGAAATAATTTCGATGGTGAATGCTTCAATATGGAATTATCTTACATGGCTACTCCCCCGCCTAAGTGCTCATGGGTAATGACAAAACCAAACATTCAAGCAAAACATATATGTTCCTACTCAAATGTCTACACATGAAATATATGAGAATGTGACTCACCCTTTCCCCACTCCCTCGAGCCCCCTCACTGAGCCAAGTAGAGAAAACACCGCTTTTCAAACAAAGGTTGCTCTCGAAACATAATACCAGCTTCAGAAAATCTATCGGACAACCCCTCCAAGGTGAAACGGTCGGATAATCCTCCGAAACAATCATGGGTCTTCCTTCGAGATAAACTGTTAGACAACTCTCCAAGGCATTTTTTTCATAAAATCTTCATTTGAAATCCATTTAGCAACCACATTTTTCATGTCATGCACTCACACCTATTATTCTAGGTTATTCCAGTGCATAAGAAATGCAATATGCCATTTCACAACAATTCATGTTAATATATTAAGCATGCATATACTAACAAAATTTATCCACAATCATCATGTTATGCATTCATACATAGCAATAACATAAAACACATCTTACAACAAGATGCCATGGATATTGTGACGCCCCAAAACCGGGGGTCCCGTTGACAACCCGGTCAACTCCGCGGAAGGTGGGATGCCTGCAACCCGACACTACCATGAAAATCAGTCTCCTCGTACGGAGCTCACTCAAGGTACATAACCTGTCCCAACCATATACAATGACCACATAGGGTCCACATGCGAGTAAAATAATTGGCCACTTGGGCCCTGCATCAATACTCAAAAAATACATCAACTATATGCAATAGTTCAAGAGTTAATAAATTACTCTTCATAAAAACATATATTAAAATTCACAATTCTTATACATGTTATACAATAATATCAAAGCCAAAAGTCGGCTTTTTTTTATCCCTACTCTAGTGAGCTGGTCTCATGCACACTGCACTAAAATGGTGATCCCTCGACAGGGTGAGCAATGCCCAGTAGTGATAATTTTCTACATGGGTTACTCCCCACCTAAGTGCACATGCATGGCAAACAATCACATTCAAGCAATTTCATGAACCTACTCGAATGTCTATATGCCTAAACCCATGTCTCGAGTCCTCATCGACTCCCTCACACATGCCTAAGCCAATATGCGAGTAAAAATATCCAGTTTTCACAACAAAAGCTTTTTGTTCTTGAAAACTTACTACCTGCTTCATAAAAATATCGACTACCGAGGCGACCAATGGATAACTCTTCGAAACAGTCATGGTCTTCATCCGAAGTGATCTGTTGGACGTCCCTCAAAGGCAATTCTTTGGAAAATCTTTCGTTGAAATTCATTTCACAAACATTTTCATTTTTGTTTCATTTCATGTCATGCACTCACACCTAATATTCTAGTCATTCTAGCGCATATGGAAATTACTATGCCAATTCCAAATAATTTATGCTAATACAATTCACATGCATATATTAACATAATTTAAATCATAAATCATGTTATGCACCACTCATCAATAACACCAAAATTAGCCTACATAGCTAATTAGCAAACACAAGCAATTCATTTTGAATCACTTACAAAACACATTTTCACACCAAGAAAATCATGTCATTATTCATGTGAATGCTGAAACCCCTAAGTTATCGTCACTTGACACACAAATAGGAATTTCTCCACTCGGTTCAAAGCTTTTGAGACCGACCACGACTAAAACAGTCTCAAAAATATTCCTAATCATTTACATGGCTCTAGCCAAAATTAACACACAAGTAGGAAAATATCCCTACCTCTTGGAGTAGTCTTTAACCCATCAAATCGTGTCCAATGCCAGAGCCCCCTCACCGCGCAAAGCAACTTTTTACTTCAGCTCCATCGAGAACCGACTAGCCCGAATAGCTTCAATCTAGAGAGAAGGCACACACTTTCTCTCTTCTAGAAATCACAAACCCACACTTTCGCACCTTGTTTCAAAGATCGCACGCTTTGTGCTCATTTCGTTGGGAGAAGATGAACATCAAGCATCTTTTTTTGTCCTTATTCTCTCATTAACAATTTTAATAATTCCCATAATGTCCTATTTTTTCACTATTTTGACACTTAGCACAATTTAAGCTGTCCATTTCCATCATCTTTTTAATCTTGCAACATGTGTCACAAGAGTACATGTAGTAGGTGACTTTTGTCACATCACATGTCTCTCAAACCCGTTTTACGGTACCCTACACCCGATGCCTCGAAAAACGTGAAATTTCAACTGTCTCGGAATTCTACGAAATTCGACGTGGTAGCTAGATTTCGAGACGATTCCAACGGTGAAATTCGTTTCCTCATCCGATATCTAAAAAAATTTCGGGTTTTTACCGAAATTACTTTTTTACCATTTTTTCTGAAAATTGGAATTTTCTCGGGTCTTATATTCTCCCATCCTAAAAAGGAATTTCGTCCTGAAATTTAGGATAATCACAACAAAACACATGCATATGCAACGTGCACTCTACCATGCATGTAAACTAGTCATTTAAGTATTAAACGACTAAACCTTGTACCTTCATCCCTTAATAAGAAGGGATAGGTGGCCCGCATCGTGTCCTCACGCTCCCACGTTGAGTCCTCCATTCCACGGTGCCGCCATAGCACCCTCACTAGCCTCACGGTCTTGCGTCAAACCCAATCCCGGGCTATCCATAATGCACACCGGTCCTCCGGTTCCATCCGCGGCCAACCCCACTTCCCTAATCCACTACACGAAATGATCTCGAAAGTGCGTACCCAAAAGGCGGAGACTTAAATACCCTCGCGGACACCCGACATGCCGGGCAGAAGCCAACCTAAGACGCTACGCTGCCTACCCTCTCGAGTACTTCGAAGGGCCCAATAAACTCGGATAACTTCCTCGTCACGAACCGACCACTCCTCTAGGCATCACCTCCAGACGTGATCTCCAACCCCTAACTCTATGGGTCGACGCATACATCAAGATAAATCTTCGGCTCGAGCCATGAGAAGACGCTTGTCGTGATCGTCACCTTTCAGAGGTTCTGACAAGATCTAACACTGATGAGCTCTCCCACTTCTATCCAACATACCTGATCTCGTACGGGCCTCCCATATATAACGTGCAGCCTCATATGGTGCCATCTGTATACTCGCTTGATAACTGTTGTTGTAGGCGAATTCCACTAAGGGCAAATGCTCTTCCTAATTACCCTTATGATCCAGGACGCATGCTCGCAGCATGTCCTCTAACACTTGTATAGTCCTCTATGACTGACCATCCTTCTATGGGTGGAAAGTTGTACTCATGGTTAGCCGCAAGGCTCCATAAATTTTCTTTTTGAAACTCTTCTAAAAGTGCGCCACAACCCTGCCCTGGTCCACACTATGGATACCGGTACCTTATGTAAATGACTATCTTCTCGAATGTACAATCGACACTTCCAATGTGAAGGTCATTCGCACATAGAAAACAGCCGACTTTGTGAGTCGGTCCACTATCACCCATACCGCATCCAACCACGTGCATACGTAACCCTACACAATCCTTTCTTGGTGTGTAAACACTGACCTTCCTAAGGTCAAAATCACTGGCAACCCAATGGGCCATCAACCTAATCCATGTCATGAATGACATCCATATACCGAGCCCTCATCTACCACCAACACCCAATGGCTTCCAATGGGTATCCAAATCTCGTTATCTCCCGACTCCTATCACTAAACTCTAAGTCTCATTTCTTTTACAAACTACGATCGCATTGCTTTCATCTCAGCCACTCCCGACTCTATCACTCAACTCTAAGTCTACGCATAACCATGACCAAGCAGAGCCATCTCGAGTCACTCCCGACTCCTTACCACTTAACCTCTAAGCTCCACGTGATAACTTGACTCAGGTGTTTTCATCTCTGCAACGTAACTTTTTCAAATTTACATCAAGGAGCCTCTTTCATCCACACAAAAATTTCGATATCTCCACGGTCTCTTACACCCAATACGTAAATTCTCTCGTATATCTCCCTTCGGGCCCTTACACCCACAATGCAAATTTCGGATTTCTCCACGAGTCTCTTACACCCATACAGAAATTCTGGATGGCTCCCCGGGTCTCTTACACCCACACAGAAATTTCAGATTTCTCCACGGGTCTTTTACACCAACACAAAAATTCGGGATAGCTCCCCGGGTCTCTTACACCCATTACTGCAAATCCTGAAATATCTCCCTAGGGTCTCTTACACCCACACGTAAATTTCTCGACATTCCACGGGTACACGTAAATTGGGATAGCTCCCCGGGTCTCTTACACCCACATAGAAATTGATCTCTCCCGGGGCCCTACACTCATTACTGTGTACCCGTGATAGCTCCCCGGGTCTCTTACACCCACACAGAAATTGGATGGTCTCCTACCTCCTACACCCACTACAATGCAAATTGGGATGGCTCCTCATCTTTACACCCACACGTAAATTTCGATATCTCTAGGGTCTCTTACACCCAATACGTAAATTTAGGATCTCTCCCTGTCTTTAAGCACCCACGTTGTGTAAATTCCGATAGCCCTTGCCCTTACACCCACACAGGACCTTTCGAATACTACCGCGGGTCTCCTTCACCCTAACTCTAGGCTTTTTCACCTGAGGGAATTAACGGCCCCCTTTTTGCTTTATCCAACACACGTTAATTTCTCTTCATTTCCTGATTTGAACTATGAGCCTTCATTGGGCGTAGTTCCAAAGACAAACTCAACCCACACTCATCAAGAGTGGTGAATGTCCATACCGTGCACCCACACCTGACTCGACGCAATGTTACCGTGCACATGAATGCAATGATGCCATACTGTGATACCCCAATCCCGAGGGTCCACCATGAGCAAAATCTTGGAAATCTCTAACTCACAATCCCGACCTATCATGTTAACTCTCACCCCACATCTTAGGGAAGAACATCAACACCTAGCTTCTCTAAAGGCCTCAACCTCTAAGCCCAAACCTATCACACAAGATGCATTAATGAACATGATGCATTAGAAAACAAATGCAAGTATAAAACGGCATTTCGTGACGTCCCACGACCGCATAGCCAAATTCTTTTATACCATGAGGCTTCGCCTCCTAGACAATCCGGCCTCATATGCCCAGTCGGGCAAAGAATGGTAACACGTCACTGGCCTGCACCGAATCTCGAATCCTCGACCTCGCAAATCTTGTGCTCGACCGACCTATCGCTCCGATCCCGGCCTACGTGACCGCCCTCAAGTACTAGGTACCGGTATGGCACCCCTCGTAATCGACATCGGTTCCCCGACTCCATACTAGGGGTCGGAGAACATCGTGTCCTTCCCGTACTATCGCTGATCGGGGGACCAGGTCGCCCCAAAAACCCTAGGATCCCTATCTCTGGGGGCACCTCTTCACATAAGGTCCGGCTGGCAATGGTAGCACCACCATCTCGCCCATCTTGGATCGGCAACCCTAACCCGCCTCATCGATGATCACCCAGTTCCATAACTCGATTCTTGCCTCCGTGACAATCCTTGCCGAGTTGTCCAGTCAAGCAGAAATCAACACATCATCCCGCCCTTCCCCGACCAACAGTCCCATCCCGGTTCGTCCCGATGACCTCGGCCCCGGGTCCTGGATATCCCGGTGAAACAAGCCTCTGTTCTTTCCGTGGCCAATGAAGATGGATCTTCCTTCCACTTCTTAGCACCAACACCATATCTGATGCCCCTCGTATGTCATCTACTCCTCCTCTGTCGCTCACGCACCAATCAGGCAATGAAGCAATGCAATGTAATCCCATAAAATTTCAAGAAAGTCCCGCGGTCAAAAGTCGCACTGATGGTGCTCATCAGCACTGTGACTGATTCCCTTACGTCCTTTCCCCGACTAGCCATCTACACATGTCAAATGCAGTAGTTACCCCAATGTAGTATCTCTAAGTGTGTAAACACGTTCCAGACACTATTCACAGAGAAAACATTTCATACATAATGTCCTTGCATTCATAGGAATTGCAAGACAATAATTCCACATTAAATCATTTTTTTAACAACAAAAATTTTATTTTAGAATTATTTTTTTGATTTTATTGTATTTGATTTGATTTGATTTTTTTTTTTTGAAAACCTCGTTAACATTGCTCGCGAACAAAGGTTCATGAACAAGTGTCCAAAATGTAAAGGACGTAAAATAAGGTGACCGTGTCAAGACTGAGTTGGGTGCACCAAGTGCACACCCTGACTCAGGCTGCGCGCCCACTACGCCCGCACTGCACCCAGCAAGGAGCCACAAACTTCACGCCGGGCGCGCCGTGGTCGCGCCAGCGCGTCAGGTCGCGCCCGCAAGACCGCCGTGTCGCAGCCCGGCCGGGCTTCGGTCGAAGCATTGTACCGCCGCGGTTCCCCGCGGCGTGTCGCCGCTGTCGCGGTCGCAGCCCCGCTGCCGTGGCGTCGCCAAAGGAAATTGCCTCGAGATACAACCCAATGGGCTGCTTCGCTGTATCGCGGACCCACAAGGCCGCCCTGCCAATACAATTTGTGGCCGACCTCAACCCGGTCGCGCCATGTCGCCGCTGCAGTCGGCGGCATCGCGGTCCTCCCGGGCCGCGGTCGGGCCTCTCTCACCGTGCGGTCGTGCCAGGCCTCCCAAATGACATTGTGGTCGTGCCCCGCTTGTCCTTAGCGAAAGCCCT
Organism: Tetrastigma voinierianum; assembly: GCA_016808115.1. Lineage (NCBI taxonomy): Eukaryota > Viridiplantae > Streptophyta > Magnoliopsida > Vitales > Vitaceae > Tetrastigma > Tetrastigma voinierianum. The sequence goes on along the minus strand of JAEQBH010000543.1, from coordinate 82,596 downwards.
GCTGTTATGTCACGATACAAATTTTGAATTCGTATCGTGACTCAAAACGTAGAACAAGCAAAAATTCATCTAGCTACTCGATCAAACTTTTTTCATGATTTTTTTTTTCATTTCACACTGAAACTAATTAATATACTATATATATATATATATATATATATATATATATATATATATATATAGCAAAGATATATATATATATGTATATATATATATAAAGGTATATATTTTTTTTTTTTTTTTTCATTTTCTATTAAACCAAATAAATTTATTAAAATTTATTTTATCCATTTTTTTTTTCCAGTTTTACACACTGTAAAACCTTAGAAAAATTTATTCACATCATTTTTTTTCATTTAATTCTAGACCATTTAATAAAATTTCTAACACCTATATTACATTTTCTCTAATTCCTAGTGTTCAACATCTTTCCAATGCCATTCACCAAGCATACACTTCAATCACAATTCATACACAACAACCTCATGTTATGCACACACTCACACATGTTCACCATGCATACAAGACTTAATCTTAAGTCTCGTGATTGCCTAGGTAATCACATACCTAAACTCTAACATCGAACTATACCAAGCTGTGATGTTCTTACCCCTTATGACCATGGCCTAAACCCAAGTCCCTCAAGCCCTAGGTATTCGTATACCTAAGCTCTGATACCAAGTTGTGACGCCCTAAAATCGTGGGTCCTGGCCACAACTCGTCAACCTCGCAGGAATAGAGCTCGCGATGCCTGGGTGAACCCGACACCACTCATGTGAAAACCGGGTAGGTCTCCTTTGCACGGGGAACTTCTACCAAGGTACATAACCCTCGGGTTCCAACCATATACAATGACCACACAGGGTCCACATGCGAGTAAAATAATCGTCACTGCATTAATACTCACAAAATACATAAACTATATGCAATAGTTCAAGAGTTAATAAATTACTTCTTCATACAAACATATATATTAAAAATTCACAATTCTAATATACATGTTATAGAACAATATCAAGCCACAAGTCGGCCTTTCTTATCGCAGCCTCTAGTGAGCGCCTCGCCTCGTGCACACTCCCTCGTAATTCGAATAGTGATCCTCGGCTGTGTGGAAAGCAAAGCCTGGTGAGGTGACACTTCCTACATGGGTTACCCTCACCTCAGTGTACATGTGCATGACAAACAATCACATTCGCTACCCTACGAACCTACTGGAACGTCTACATGCCCAAACCCACGCCTCAGCCCATACCGACTCTCACACACGCCTGTAAGCCAATACGCTGAGTAAAATGAGTCTAGTTTTCACAACAAAAGCTTTTTGTTCTTGGAAAACTTTACTACACGTAGTTTAGGTAAAAATAATATCGACTACCCTCTTCGAGGCGACTCGTTGAACAACTCTCCAAATGGGCCATGATCCCTTTAATCAAGTGATCTCGTTGACGCCCCCTTCCATAGTACTCTGGGAAAATCTTTTCACAAAATTCTTTTCACAAACATTTTCATTTTTGTTTCATTTCATGTCATGCACTCACACCTAATATTCTAGGCTACCCCAATGCATATGGAATGCATTATGCCAATTCCAAATAATTTATGCTAATACAATTTACATGCATATATTAACATAATTTAAATCACATAAATCATGTTATGCAAATTTATCATCAATAACACCAAAATTAGCTCACATGGGCTAATTAGCAAACACAAACAATTCATTTTGAATTACTTACAAAACACATTTTCACACTAAGAAAATAATGTCACTATTCACGTGAATAGTGAAACCCTCGAGTTATCGCTCTCACGTGCCACACAAATAAACATTCTTCCACTTACTCAAAGCTTTTGAGACCGAATTTACGACTCAAACAATCCGTAACATTCTTAACCATTTACATGACTCTACCAAAGATTAACACGGTGCAGTGAAAAGATCCCTACCTTGGAGCTATCGGAACTCCATCAACCTGTCCACGCCGTAGCCCTCGCATGTAATGCACCTCTTATACTTTGCTCCATAAAGAACCGATCATCCACGACCGAAAATCTGCAGGCGCACACTTTATCTTTCTAGAAACCACAAAACCCACACTTTCTCGCACCTTTGTTTCAACAACATTGCACGTTTTCTTGTGCTCATTTCATTTGAGAAGATGAATACTCCGCTCATCTTTTTGTCCTTATTCCTCACTACCAATTTTAATAATTTCTAACACAGTCCATTTTTTTCAATTAATTCTGACACTCGCACACCCAGCCGCCCATTTTCAATATCTCTCTAATCTTGCAACATGTGTCTCAAGATTATATGTAGTAGGTGGCTCTTTGTCACATCACATGCCCTTCCCCATTTTTTACGGCACCCGACATTCGATCAAAAACGTGAAATTTCCGACCGTCCCACCCACGAAATCGACACACGTAGCTATATTCACGGCAGACGCATTCCAACCGCTAAACCGGCTTTCATTATCCGAGATCTAAAAAATTTCGGTTTCCTACCGAAATTATCGCTTTTACAATTTTTTTAAAATCGAATTTTTTCGGATATTACAGATATAATATATACATATATCAAAAAAGTGATATAATTATTTTAATTTTAATAACATATGGATTATAGAATTGATTGTCATAGTTAGTGATAAGATGTATAAATGCACTTTATTTTTGTTTGTATATCTCATTTTGCACATGAACTTATTTCGGTTCGAAGATATTCTCCATGATTATTTTCATAACTTAGCCTTCCCCATATCATTAGAAAAAGACACAAATGATTAAAACAATCATTAAATATTTCACATGTGTTTGTGAAGCTTAAAGCAAGACATACTAGCAAAAATGGAGGATATTTATCAACGGTATCCCATCGTACTAATAATAGATGTTGAACCAAAACCTCAAGGTGCCCTGTATGACTCACCAGTCACCATGTTCCATTGTTTCTTTCCTATCATAATCATACTGGACCCAGAGCTTCATTTTTCAACTTGGTTGGTAGGTCTTGTCCAACACCAATCACCACATCATAATCGCTTTTATTAATTCGACACCTAACGCCTCAAAACGCAATTCTCACTCCGTCTCAAATTACGTAAATTGACAAGCAGAGCGATTCATGTAGACATTCTAATTCGCAAACTGCTTCTTTTATCATCCGACATTCGTGAAATTTTCTGATTTTTAATTAAACGACCATTTTACCATTTTTTCTAAAAATTGTAATTTTTCTGGTGCCTTATAAAACACCTTTCCCACAAATACTTCACGCAGCCGAGCTAAAGCCTGCTCATGAATTTTTTAACGAGATGTATATAAATGGCTATGGAAATAAATATTAAAAGGTATTTTAGGATAAAAAAAGGTGTTAAGTGTAAAGGGAGACATATTAGCAAAAATCAAGGATATTATCCCATCGTACTTATCATAGATATTTATCAAGGTGCCCTGTATGACTCACCAATCACCATGTTCCATTGTTTCTGCAATTATCATAATCATATCAACTGTATTTCATTTTTTCAGTTTGTCGGTGGTCTGTCATTCTGGTTTTGACAACGAATAGGCCCAGCCCCAATTGGGTATTCTAATTCAACTAATGCATATAATGCATGTGCTTGAAATTGACGTCAAAAGACAAAATCTTGACAAGTAATAACAAAAACAAATTAAGAGATCATTCTGTTCAAAAACAAAAGAAAAGAAAAAAAGAGTCCATTTGCATAAAAATTTTTGTGTATTTTTTTTAATTGAAAATATTAGCAATTTTATACAAGATTTTTAGATTTTTTTTTGAAAAGAGATTTTTAGACATTCATGTTGAACATCATATAAAACTCTGGAAAAGAAATTCTAAAAATATTAAAATTTATATTATTCCAAGTTTTAAAATTTTTCAAACAATTTTTTAAGAATATAAAAAATAAATCTGCACTTATTGTATACTAATAACTTATATATATAAATTTTAATTTCAAAGAAATAAAAAAGAAGGAATGTTTTCAAATAAATTTTAAAAAGGGTTGTAATTTGGAAGGGTTGATTGTTGTATGATTAACTTAAGTTGATTTGAAACTGTTGAAATAATCAATTTAAAATCCAATCCAACCGAATGTAAAGTACATGTAACTTTGGGCTTTGACCTTCTTTAAGTTTGGGTTAGTTAAGTTAAACTCAAATGATTTGGTTATAATATTATTCCAATATATGATCAAGTCTCCATTCATACGATTTCACAAGAAAGAAGTTAAACAACCTTATCGTTTTCTCTATATTCAATCGGGTCGAAGATAATGTAAAAGTAAAAGATCCCTATCTCTTGAAGTTGTTTAACTCCACCACCGGCGCGCCCACGCTGCAGCCCCTCGGGCCGCGCAGTAGTCGTGACTAGCTTCCTCGCCCGGCTTCAGAACTCCAGCTCAACCGGACGTAATAAATCTTGCAGGTAATGTTCCTCTCTTTGTCTAAAAACCCTCAAATTCTTCCATCGTCTCACTCCCAAAGACACCGCTTTTGTGCTTCGTGATTGTAAATAAGCTATTCACCACTTCGCCTTATTATCATTTACACTCCTTTAATTCCCATCATGTCATTTCTTCTGTGATTTTCGAAGACTCGACACTATCTAAAATTGGCCCATTTTCAAGGCTAATATTCTAATTCGTAACATGCTGCCACAAAGATATGTATTGAGCGATTTTTCATATCACACGCCTTCTCAACCGCTGGACAAGACCATTACTTCATACTCGAAAAACGCAAATTTAACCGTTCTGAATTCGATGTGGTAATAGATTAGCGCAGTATCGATTCTAATTCATGGAATCGCTTTCATTTTCCGGTATCTAAAAATTTCTAATTTTACCAACGACAATTTTACCATTTTTCTAAAAATTGGAATTTTTTCAAGTCTTATAAAAACACTCATTAAATATCACGTTAGTACTTTTGTGCTCACTTCATGCACTTTTTTAACGAGATGTATATAAATGGCTATGGAAATAAATATTAAAAGGTATTTTAGGATAAAAAAAGGTGTTAAGTGTAAAGGGAGACATATTAGCAAAAATCAAGGATATTTATCAACCTTATCCCATCGTACTTATCATAGATATTTATCAAGGTGCCCTGTATGACTCACCAATCACCATGTTCCATTGTTTCTGTACTATCATAATCATACTGGACCCAGAGCTTCATTTTTCAGCTTGGTCGGTGGTGGTCTTGTCATTCTGGTTTTGACAACGAATAGGCCCAGCCCCAATTGGGTATTCTAATTCAACCTCACGATATAATGCAATGTGTTGAAATGAATGTCAAAAGACAAAATCTTGACGCACAACAAAACAAATTAAGAGATCATTCTGTTCAAAAAAAGAAAAGAAAAAAAGAGTCCATTTGCATAAAAAAATTTTGTGTATTTTTTTTAATTGAAAATATTAGCGATTTATACAAGATTTTTAGATTTTTTCAAAAGAGATTTTTGCACATTCATGTTGAACATATAAAATTTGGAAAAGAATTAAAAATATTAAAAATTCTTATATTATTCTTAAGTTTTAAAATTTTTCTAAAACAATTTTTAAGAATATAAAATAAATTCCAGAATTCTTATTGTATATAATGATTTCTCAACTTCTTATATATATAAATTTTCATTTTTAAGAAATAAAAATAGGGAATGCTTTCAAATAAATTTAAAATAGTTGTAATTTTAAGGGTTGATTGTTATGATTAACTTAAGCTGATTTTGAATTGTTAAAATAATCAATTTAAAATCCAATCCTACTGAATGTAAAGTACTTAAATTTTGGGCTTGACCTTTCTTTAATTTTAGTTAAGTTAAACTCAAAATGATTTTGCTATAATATTATTCCAATATATGATCAAGCCTCATTCATAATGATTAAGAAAGTAGCAAACAACTCATCAAGCTTTCATATTCAATCTAAGCTAAAGATTAACGTGCAAAGTAGTGCCATCCCTATCTCAGCGTTGCTTTAACTCCACTCAACCGTGCCCCACTGCAGAAATTTTACGCCGGGTAGGCCGCCATTTCCGCTTTTCGCCTCCGTCGAGACCTGATTTTCATCCGACGGGGCCGAAATCTTGGTAGGCTGCTTCTCTCTCTCTCTAAAAACCTCAAATTCCAGCCCACTGCCTAATCTCCAGCACACTGCCGTTTTTGTGCTTCAAATTGGGGAAGAAAGCTATTCACCAATTTTGTCTTATTATCATTTACAATTCCTTTAATTCTATCACGCTATTTCTTCTAAATTTCGACACTCTAAGACCATCTAGCCATCTACTTTTCATAACATCTCTAATCTTTAAATATGTACCACAAAAGACAATGGACAGCGACTTTCAAGATCCTGCCACGCTCTCAACCTGCTTTTACTAAGACGCTAGCTCTGGCCGCCGAAAAACGCTGGGGAATTTTTAACCGTCCCGAAATCGACCGAAATTCGATGCCAGAGCGATTTCGCGCATCGATTCCAAATCTTACAAACTGCTTTATCATCCGGTATCTGTAAAATTTTTAATTTTAATTAAACGACAATTTCTTACTCATTTTTCTAAAATCTAATTTTCGTTTCATAAAAACACTCATTAAATACTTCACGTGTTAGGGCTTAGGCCTAATTATGAATTTTTTTTAACGAGATGTATATAAATGGCTATGGAAATAAATATTAAAAGGTATTTTAGGATAAAAAAAGGTGTTAAGTGTAAAGGGAGACATATTAGCAAAAATCAAGGATATTTATCAACCTTATCCCATCGTACTTATCATAGATATTTATCAAGGTGCCCTGTATGACTCACCAATCACCATGTTCCATATATTGTCCAATCATCATAAATCATATTGACCTTAGAGTTTATTTTTCAGCTTGGTCGGTGGTGGTCTTGTCATTCTGATTTTGACAATGAATAGGCCCAGCCCCAATTGGGTATTCTAATTCAACTAATGCATATAATGCATGTGCTTGAAATTGACGTCAAAAGACAAAATCTTGACAAGTAATAACAAAAACAAATTAAGAGATCATTCTTTTCAAAAAAAAGAAAAGAAAAAAAGAGTCCATTTGCATAAAAAAATTTTGTGTATGTTTTTTAATTGAAAATATTAGCAGTTTTATACAAGATTTTTAGATTTTTTTTTGAAAAGAGATTTTTAGACATTCATGTTGAACATATAAAATTTGAAAAGAAATTTAAAAATATTAAAATTCTTATATTATTCCAAGTTTTAAAATTTTTCAAAACAATTTTTAAGAATATAAAAATAAATCTGCACTTATTGTATAATGATTTCAACTTCTTATATATAAATTTTCATTTTTAAGAAATAAAAAATAGGGAATGTTTTCAAATAAATTTAAAATAGGGTTGTAATTTGGAAGGGTTGATTGTTGTGTGATTAACTTAAGTTGATTTGAATTAAAGAAATAATCAATTTAAAATCCAATCCAACTCGAATGTAAAGTACTTAACTTGGGCTTTGACCTTCTTTAAGTTTGGGTTAGTTAAGTTAAACTCAAATGATTTGGTTATAATATTATTCCAATATATGATCAAGTCTCCATTCATACGATTTCAAGAAGCAGTTAAACAACTCATCGCTTTCTATATTCAATCGGGGTTTTAAAAGCATTAACGCAGTATGAAAAATCCTATCTCAATACCGTCGAACTCCACCAAATCTACGCCTACTGCAGCTCTCACAGGTGCCGACTTCGCTTCTTCGTCCATTTGGTAACCCGACATCCGGGACGTACAAATCTTAGGCGTCTTCTCTCTAAAACCTCAAATTCCAGCCCACTGCCTCATCTCCAGCACACTGCCGTTTTTGTGCTTCAAATTGGGGAAGAAAGCTATTCACCAATTTTGTCTTATTATCATTTACAATTCCTTTAATTCCCATCATCATCATGTCATTTCTTCTGTGATTAATTAACCATCTGGTACTGGCCCATTTTCATAATATTCTTAATCAGAATATGCGTCACAAAGTTATTGATGTAATAGCGATTTTTTCATATCACACGTCTCTCAAACCTGCTTTTATAAGATCCGACACCTCGCCCTCGAAAACGCGAAATTCTAAACCCGTCTCGAAATTCGACCGAAATTCGACGTGGTAGCCAGATTCCCGAGAGACATTCTAACCACAAATCCGTTTCATCATCCGAGATCTAGAAAAATTTCGGAATTTTACCGAAATGACAATTTTACCATTTTTCTAAAAATTGGAATTTTTTCAAGTCTTATAAAAACACTCATTAAATACTTCACGTGTTAGGGCTTAGGCCTAATTATGAATTTTTTTTAACGAGATGTATATAAATGGCTATGGAAATAAATATTAAAAGGTATTTTAGGATAAAAAAAGGTGTTAAGTGTAAAGGGAGACATATTAGCAAAATCAAGTGATATTTTATCAACCTTATCCCACTGTACTTATCATAGAGATGGTTTATCAAGCAAGTCTCTGTATGACTCACCAATCACCATGTTCCATTGTTTCTGTACTATCATAATCATACTGGACCCAGAGCTTCATTTTTCAGCTTGGTCGGTGGTGGTCTTGTCATTCTGGTTTTGACAACGAATAGGCCCAGCCCCAATTGGGTATTCTAATTCAACTAATGCATATAATGCATGTGCTTGAAATTGACGTCAAAAGACAAAATCTTTGGACAAGTACAACAAAAACAAATTAAGCAGCAGATCATTCTTTCAAAAAAAAAAAAGAAAGAAAAAAGAGAAACCATTTGCATAAAAAAATTTTTGTATGTTGTTAATTGAAAATTTTAGCAGTTTTATACAAGATTTAAGATTTTTTTGAAAAGTTATATTTTTATTATCTACGTTGAACATAGGAAAATTTGAAAAGAAATTTAAAAATATTAAAATTTTATATTCCTGTGCTTTAAAATTCTTTTTCAAAACAATTTTTAAGAATACAAAAATAAATCAAGAATTTTATTGTATAATGATTTCAACTTCTTATATATAAATTTTCATTTTAAGAAAATAAAAAATAGGGAATGTTTTCAAATAAATTTAAAATAGTTGTAATTTGGAAGGGTTTAATGTTGTGTGATTGGGAACTTAAGTTGATTTGAATTAAAAGAAATACCGACTTAAAACTAATCCAACTCGAATGTAAAGTACTTAACTTGGGCTTTGACCTTCTTTAAGTTTGGGTTAGTTAAGTTAAACTCAAATGATTTGGTTATAATATTATTCTAATATGTCTCCATTCCCACAATTTCTTGAAATAGTAAGAAACAATTCATTGTTTCTCTATCTTCAATTGAAACAGAATACTATGTTATAACATCTATTATCAAAGAGATTGTTTGATTATGTTGATTATTTGTAAATACGAGAGTATTTATTTCTCATCTCACTCCTATGTATTGTAACAACAAGAGTGCTATTCAGATTATTCACAACTCAATTTTTTTTGAACGAACCAAACATATTGAGATTGATTGTTATCTTAAGCGTCATTAATTTAAGCATGACAACATCACTTTGTCTTTCATTTCTTCTTCATTTCACCTTGCAGATTTCATTACCAAGTTGTTTTTAATTTTTCGTTTTTGTTTTCTGGTTGACAAAGTCTTGATGCTTATACCAATCGTATCATGAGTTTGAAGGGATGTTAAATTATATTATATTATTTATTTCTTATTATTGATATGATTTTTTTCCTAGCACTGTAAAGCTCATTTCCTTTTAGGATTCTTTTAGTATATCTATATAAATACCTTTGTTATGTATTTTCATTAATTATTTATTGGAATAAGAATTTCATTCATTTTTACTTAAAGCAATGTGGTCAGTTTATTGTTTATTTGTTTACACGGTGAGATGGAAGTTTCATAACCATTTGGCCTATAGGTGACCTCCAAAATAGAAGTGTTTGATAAATTAGAAGTAATAATTTTAAAATAGGACAACAATTTTGCCCTTGAGGGGTTGGTCATGTGGTAATTAAGGGTTGTACCGGGTACGAGAGGTTATAGGCTCAAATCATTGCAATAACAGAATACCATAACATAATATATAAAATAAATAAATATAAAAAAAGGACAAGAATTATAAAATATTAACAATTTTAAAGGAAACAAATAATTTAAGGTTATTTCAAAAGAAAAAAATAATAATATTGGGCTATCAATCAAGTTGGGTTCAAGTCAAGACAAATTTATCGATAGAAATAAGACATGTTTATCATGATCAAGGAACAAAATATCGATAATTATGGATATGTCGATACTTGGATTTTATGGATATATAAAAAATATCGGTAAATATCGATGAATATTTTGACAAAAATATTGATAAAACGAAAATTAATAAAAACACTTTGAAATTCATGAAAATAATTTGTTAAACTATAAAAAAGACATAAATAAAAGTAAATATACACTTCTATCTAAACAATATTCATTATAATTTATCGAGAAATTACATTTACAATAGTAATTTTAAAACCAAAATAAAGACTCATTTTTACCCATTAGAGGCTATTTGATTTAAGTATTCATCTACGAAGATAATATTCATAATAAATCTTCAAAATATTAGATAAATCACAAAAGAAAATAATTTGAGAGTTAAATGGAGTTTGGATGTGTATGGAAGAGTTTGTAAAGAGATTGTATGATTTTATGGGTATTTATAGAATTTTTTGGATTCAAAATAGTCATTACCGATATTTACCGATATTTTACCGATATTTTTTCATAAATTTAAGCACAAGCGCGCGTGCTCCACACTCGTGATTTTTCGACGGAAAAATTGGTATTTTCCGATTTTTTGACGAAAAATCGACGATTTTACTGATTTTTCCTTTGATCGATTTTTCCTCTGCTTTTTCTTCTAATGGGCCGATCGAAAAACCCCATTTTCTGTATATACTCCACCGAAAAACCGATTTTTCATTCCCGATCATGATCGAGCAATGTTTTATTCCTTCACAAATGCATGCATCCGCATGTATTTATCGTGTGATGCTATATGGCCCTTTTGCCAATAATGAAGCCTATTCTAGTGAGATCATCCATATCCGATATCTCTTTAGCTATATATTCCTTACAAATATATTATCTTTGAATTTATATATATATATATATATTAGTTATATATATATATATATATATATATATATATATATATATATATAATAAATTCCAAATATGAGACAAATGGTAAAAAGGTATGAGTGTATGGAATGTTCGAGGCTTGAGTCCTTATAAAAATAGAGTATTATAATGCCAATTAGTATATTAATCTTTGTCTGCTCGTCCGTTATTGTCTTGGACCCTACATGGGTAAATGGATCGTGACACCTAACCACCTGCTTTCACTTACAATATTGATGAGTTACAAGTGATTGAAAGGTGATCAACTAATTATCTGGGTTAGTAAATAAAAATAATTGCAAACAAGCAAAAGATATATTTATCTGGGTTTTTAAAAATAGTTGCCAATTATCAACGCTAATGATCCTAGAATTTGTTAGTGAGTTAATGATAGCTTGTTATATGTATTTGAGCTTGTCCGTCTGCATGATGTTAATTAGTAATACTCAACTAAAATTTATCACTTTTTAATCATATTATCCGATCAAAAGAAATTGATAAGTTTAACGTTTTCATTCAATACACTTAGATTATTATAAAGAGGATTACAACTTGACTGGATTGGTCTTGCTGAACCTAAATAAATTAAGAAACAATAATCCTAAATCCAACCCAAGTCAATTCAAGATACTAAAATATAACTTAGCTCTTTTTTTTTTTTCATATAAAGTTAATTGAGTCAACCTCTATTGTGATTTGTGATGCAATTAAATAATGATAAAATTAGAGAGAAAAACGAGATGAAGAATAAACATACAAAGATTTATGAGGTTTGACAATGTGCCTAAATCTATGGATAGTTGAACTTTCACTATCATAAAATTGGGTTATATAGAAGAATATTGATAATAATCCTATGTATGATAAAATTATAAAAATATCCCTATAATCTATATCACACCTTCACCCCCTCCACTCCGGCATTCATCTATTTTTTCCCTTACATATGTTTCCTTTCAATATAAGCCACATACTATAACAAGCTCAAATCCATCAAATTGTAAAATTCAAATCTTGTCCATATATATATATAGAGAGAGAGAGAGAGTGGTGGAACTAGAAAATATAATCAGGGGAGACATAAATATTTTTAGGTGATAATGTGATGGTTTAGTATCAAACCTTTAAAACAAGAGGTTATATATATAACTTTGCCCCTTAAGTAGTGAGCCCTTTGTAGTTTTGCCCCTATATATATATTTCAAAATAAACTTTTTTCCTATGTATTTATTTAAAAATATAAATATAAAATAGTACAACAAATTTGAAATTTCCTAATTTAAAGGAAACGAATAATTTTGGCCTAAAGTTCAAGTTGAAAAATTTAACCTAACCCACGTCCAACTAGTTGTTCAAGTCAGCTGGGTTCAAGTGAAGTCAAATTAATTGGCCCAAACGTGAATCACATCCTCAGAAAAAAGAATACGTTTATCATGATAAAAAAAGTTTGAAAATGCATGTATCTGCATATTTATCATGTGATGCCATACGGTCCTTTTGTCATGTAATGAGGGTTATCCGCATCCCCAGCTGCCTCCTTCCTTCAAAGATATTTTCTATCTTTATTTTGGCAATTTCTAGATAACCTTTGAATTTATAAACCCCACTGACATGTGTACTATATACTTTAACATCCCAAGCAGACCCTACTCAGCGTCGGAAAGTTATTAACCACGCGAAACACGTTGTCCAAATTAAGGTCTTGGCCAAAATTGGCAAGCTAATATATATATATATATATATATATATGCGAGCGTGTTTGAGCTTAACATTCAGTCCAAATTAAGGTCTTAGCCAATATTGGGTAGCTATATATATGAGAGTGTGTGTTTGAGCTTAACATTCAGATCATCAATGGAACTAACTCTCAAATTCCTTTCACCCTTGCCTATTGGTGCCGTCGGTGGTCCGAAAAAGTTTGTCATGACAGCCCCAAGAATGAGATACAAGCAAAGGAGATTTGTATTGCCTAATCTCATAATCACTTCCAAGATCGATGAGTTGCCAATGACTGAAAGACGATCGGCTAATTACCATCCTAGCATTTGGGAAAACAAATTTATTGAGTCCTTAAATACTCCTTATACAGTAAGTATAACATCTACTTGCATATATCATATATGTACATCATACCATGTTTGGCTATGAACTCTTCTTTTTTTATTGCAGTTTGAGCTTTATTCTGATCGATTAGAGGACTTAAAGGAGGAAGCCAAGAGGCTAATTAAGGATGCTAGAGACACATCTTCCCGATTAGAACTCGTTGATTCTATCCAACGGTTGGGAGTGGCTTACCATTTGGAGGGGGAGATCAAAGAGGCTATTCATCTTATTTATTTGGATGATACAACTACTAGTGATCTTTTCACTACTTCACTGCGATTTAGATTTCTACGACAACATGGCTATCCAATTAGTTCAGGTTAGTTCTTTTAGGAGAACTGCATATAGTACTAGTTAATGTTTATATGATCATGAAATTTTAAAGTTACTTATCCTATGTTGGGTTCCTAGGTTATAGTTTTTTTTTTTTGACATCCAGTCACTTTGAAATACACCATATATAGTAATATGTTTCTTCACAAAATTTTCTTACTGGGACTCGAATCCTGGAACCCTCCACTCCTTATCCCCATTTGAGCTAAGTCTTGTTGGCATTTTGTTATAGATTTTGAAAATTGCTTTTTAATTCTAAAAAACAATGAGACAAAGAAAAGTATAGATAATACGTTTGATTTATAATTTTTTGATATTATGAAAAACACGAAGAACACTGAAAATACTAAATTTAGATAATAAGAATAATTTTCAGATAACATCACTTTGTGTTTTTAAAAACAGTAAGAAAATAATTTTTTCATATTTGGTTATTTTAAAAAAATTTTATATTTTAAAATTATTTAATTTTATATGGATGAGTTAAAATAAATCCAATGGGTTTGAGGGTGCAAACAAGAATGATTTATTGATTTTTAAATCTATTTTTATTTTATTCACTTTTCCTTCTCTTTTGTTTTTCCTTTCTATTTTTTCCCTTACATTTTCCAAGAACTAAACATAATCTTAACAATTTGGCATCTTGATTATTACAAAAACAGATGTGTTTGATAAATTCAGAAGTAAAGAAGGAAGATTCATGCATGAATTAGGCCAGGATGTTGCTGGGCTTTTGAATTTGTATGAAGCTTCATATCTAGGAGTAGAGGGAGAAGATGGCTTGGAGGAAGCCAAGAGGTTTACTACCATACATTTGAAGTCACTGGTTGGGAATTTGAAGGGTGATTTAGCTGGTCAAGTGCAGCAGTCCCTGGAAATTCCCTTACACTGGAGGATGCCGAGGCTCGAAACCCGAAATTTCATCGAAGTCTACCAAAGGCATAGTAGAAAGAACTCAACTCTTCTTGATCTAGCCAAACTGGATTACAATCTAGTTCAATCAGCATATCAGAAGGAGCTAAAGGAGCTAACGAGGTACTGCACTAATTGAAACCCCAATTGTTTCATGGTAGGAGCTTGACAAGTGATATTAACATGTTTTGATACTTGATTCATTAGGTGGTGGACAGACTTGGGATTTAAGGAAAAGCTAAGTTTTTCCCGGGATAGATTGATGGAGAACTATTTGTGGGCAATGGGAATTGCTCCTGAACCCCATTTCTCCAAATGCAGGAAAGGACTCACCAAATTTATATGCATATTAACAGCCATAGATGACATGTATGACATATATGGATCACCAGATGAGCTTAGATGTTTTACAGATGCTGTCAATAGGTATGAAATATATATGACATGGTCATAGTACAAACTTCTAATTTCACTTTTGATTTCAATTGCCTTGAACAATTTGTTTTTCTTTTCTTTGTTGGGAGTAGATGGAATACTGAGGCACTGGTAGACCTTCCAGATTACATGAAGATATGTTACTTGGCCATGTACATCTTTGCTCAAGAGAGATGCGCCCCATATGATGCATTAAGAGACCATGGCCTACATATTTTACCCTATCTTAAAAATCAGGTTAGTTGATATTTTAGATATACCCTATGAAGAATGAACATTTTTTAAGATAACGTATTTTTCTTATTTTCATTGTTTTTTATAATAGAAAATAATTTTTAAAAACGATAAACCAAACATGCCCTTATTTTCCACTAATGTTAGGTGATTCATGTTGACTGCAGTGGTTCAATCTCTCTTCAGCCTATTCAATGGAGGCAGAATGGTTTTATAATGGATATAAGCCAAGCATTGATGAATACTTGGGAAATGCATGGACTTCAGTTGGGGGTCCAGCAGCCATGGTCCATGCCTATTTTCTAATGGGTTGTGCCACCAACGGAAATTTGAACAATTTTACACTACGCTCTCATCTATTTTTTTATTGGTCATCTATTATTGCTCGACTAAGCGATGATTTGGGAACTTCTTCGGTACATTACCTAAACCTATTCTATTAAATTAAATTATTTTATTTTATTTTTTTAGATAAGAATTAACTATATATATTTTGAATCTTACATCAACTCTCATTTTCTCATCCTAGGCTGAGATCGCAAGAGGTGATGTAACAAAATCTATCCAATGTTACATGAATGAAGAATGTTTATCAGAAGAACAAGCTCGAGATAAAGTAGGACAATTAATAGGTTACTCATGGAAAAAGTTGAATGAAGCAAGTATGGATTGTTCTCTTCCGAAAGCCATAATCAATTCATCATTGAACATGGTGCGAACAGCTCAATGCATTTTTCAGTTTGGAGATGGCATTGGTATGTCAATTGGGGTGACTAAAGATCGATTGACATCCTTAATCATCAACCCAATATTATAGAACCAAACCCTAAGCCCTATCTAGATGCATGACATGAAGATAATGAACATATATGTATACCTTGAGGTTTGTCTCCAATGGTAAATGAGGGACGAGTGTATGGGAGGTCTTAGGTTTGGGTTCATGTATGAATAAAGTACTAAAATGATGTGATGCAATTTAGATTAGTTTATTTATTATGGACTAAGCATAATCATATTATAATTTTAATTGTATAATTGTATATGTTAATTATGGGTCATTTATGAGATAGTTTAATATTAATTAGCTATGGACCCATGGTTCTATATTCTACATTGCTTTGATAAGCCTATTGGACCAAAACCTAATTATTTTCTTGTGATATATATATATATACATATATATATATATATATATATATATATATATATATATATATAATTTAACAAGGGTTTGGTAGAACACATTTTGGGAAGAAGAAAAGATCTATCTTTAATCTTAACCTTTCTTTGATTTCGTCCTTTACAACTTTTCTACATAGTATGAATTGATATGCTTTATTGTTTTAATAAAGTTATTATTTTATAATATATTTATTGGGTCCATTTATTATTAATCAATTGTTTTTAGGATTAATAAATACTCTTTATTTTTATAAAATAATTTAACAATTGATATCAGAGCCATTATAATTAATATTAAAGCTGTCAAATTTGTTTTTCGATAATATATGGATTTTGTTCGTTTCTATTACCTGTTTCGAAACGAATATGTTCGTAACTGATTTTTCATACGATCAGCCAAAGAAATACTTTTTTTTTTTGTGATTGACATTAATGGTCGTGCCCTTGATTTACGTGAGATGAATCATGAATTTTTTTTTTCTTTTATTTGATTTGTTTATCAAATTGCTGTGTATGGCAGCCGTTGGAACAGGAAGTGGGTATAAGATTTCAATCATGAAATCTATCCTTTTATTTATTTGGTTGTTTGATTGTGAATATCAATCACGATTTACGAGAACAAAAGAAAAGGATATCCTTTTTAATCCTTTAATTCATTACGTGATTTGAGAATATAAAAAAAAAGTTTCTTATTTGAATCAATCACAATTTTTATTTTATTTTATTGATTGATAATAATATCTTCAGATTTCTTATAGAAATCATATTTTATGAATTATTTATTTAATTCATACATGCAGAAGAAGCTATGTTTTTTTGTCGAATCAAGTTATTTATTTATTTTTTGTCGGAAATTGAATTTTACACGTTATATTTTTACTATTTCCTTTTTCATAATATTGTTTTAATAATTTATGTTTGTGCTATTTGTGATTACTTATAGCATTATATTGTGAATAAAATTATTATTGATATTATTGCACTTGGATAAAAATTGAGAAATATTGAATGCTTATGAACTTGCCTCTCGTGAGTCTGAGCATATAAGATATTCTTAAAATTGATGTTACAACTGTTATATCTCCGGTCTTGTGCATCAATTTTGCTAAGATTCATATGGATAGTGAAATTGTCCTATCAATAACTTTATTATTTGGTAGGATATTTATTTTGGTGAAGAGATTTCATTAAGTGTCATGAACCGCGTAATTTTACCACCCTATCGATGAGAAATTGACACATTTGGTTATGAGATTTGGTAAATTGCTCTTATCTATGTATGAATCTTTTTGTATTTTATAGACTCTACCATTTGGTGACCACTTTTGTGGGTAATTTGGTAAGTCGAAGAATTAAGCAATTTGCATGTCTTTGTTTTACATGTATTTTTGACATTGCTCTCTTGTTTATTCTTCAGTTTTGAGCTTTCCTTAGTTTCTGGCACTACAAAACTCAATGGGACTAATTGCAAGCAATGGGTTAAATCTCTCATGATGAATTTGATGATTATGAAACTGAACTTAGCTTTGAAAGTTGAAGCTCCTCCAAAACCCACTGTTGAGAGTTCTACAAGTAAGAAAAAGTCCTATGAGAACTGGGAGTATTCTAACAGTTGTTGTTTGATGATCATGGAGAACCATATGGAGGATTCTATTTATGAAAGGATTCCTAAGACTGGGAATGTAAAAGAGTTCTTGGATGCTGTTGGTAAGAAATACACAAAGTTATCTAAGAATGAGCTTCTGAATACTCTTCACTCCACTTTCTATGATAGGACAAGTGGGGTATGAGGACACATTGATAAAATATTAGCTTGTTACAACAAGATTAAGACCATTGATATGAAGTTTGACTTAGATTATGTTGTTTGGCTTATCATGGGGACTTTACCAGAGCTCGACAAGATAGGTCCGCGAGTAATGCTCGGCGAGCAATAGACCATTGAAGAGATGACTGCAATCCTCGCTAAGGAGACGGATATGAAGAAGGGAAGGTCTAGGAGTATTTATGTGGTGACTACCTAAGGCAGTGGGAGTCAAAAGAGAAAGTATCCTTATAATACAACTTCCAATGAGAAGAAGTATGTCAAGAAGTAGAATACTAGTGTCAAGGGTGTTGGAACCGCAGACTGTAGAAGGTCGGAAACAATCGAAGACAGTAGCAGCAAATTAGAGCAGGAGCTGGAATACGAAGATCGCTGGATGGGAGGTTTGAGACTAATGGCGAACTTGGAAAACGAGTAGTAGGTTGGAGGAAAAAAAAAACAATTGAGGCGTGCATAAAATACTAGCCTTAGGAATTCGTTTCCCAGGATGCACCAGTTCTTCAGAGATGATGACGAACTTTGGAGGAGGAACAGCAGAGATGAAGACATGTAGAAGAAAGGTGGAGCAGAAAAACGTAATTTCTAATATCAGAAGCCATTTGTATTTATAGGCAAACTAGTTTGAAATCCAAACGTATAGCAGTTGGAAATTAAGAATATTTAATTCAAAATGTTTGGCATTAAGAATAATTAAATGCAAACTTAATTTTAGAATTTGAATTCAAAACAAGACCGATGTGAATTTACCGCATTTTTATGAGTTGGACCCGTTTTGATTTTAAACACACAAAACAAAGGTTTTCATTTAGGCAAACAAAAACAAAATTAATTTGGAGCAAAACCAAATGTGTCTTGGGTTTATTCACACGCGTGGGGGTAGGGGTGGGGGTGGGGTTGGGCCAAATCTACCGATTTGCACTAAAATCGGGCTTTCGGTCCATTTCTTGTGCTCGGGAGGTCTCCCCTCTTCTCAATTCATGTACATGCCCATAATTGGGTTTTAGTTTATATACCCAATAAAGACTCTTGTCTTTTTTCCATGTGGAACAACACCCTTTTTTTTTAAAGCTATTGTTTACTAACAATCCCCTACATTTTAAAAAAAGAAGGTTTGAATAAATTTGTACTTAAAACACTTTGTTTGGAATATGGAAGAAGGTGTGAGTGCCTTAAATTTGGTGTTCAATGAACTATGAACCAAACATAGATGAATAAGATTTAATTTACAGAGTATTGGTGTAGCTTATAGCTTCTATGAACTAGAGTACTCTTGTTTATAAATTAAGGACCTTATCGGTCACACTACACACATGATTCTTATTGCTCAAACGTACGTCATACAAGTGCTTGATTATTTCATATGCTCTAGAAATTTTGCCATAAATACTTCACTTCATGAGAGCGCCCCCACTCCACACTTTTCACATAGTGATTTCATCAAGTACACCGTATTTATATAAAATTCATCCATGAGGGATAAGGAAATCATTAAGAGTATTACTCATCCTCTAAAATTATGCCTCCTCCATAAACCGTTCTCGTCTCATAGGAAAAGGGACATTATGTTAGCAGGATTAACAAGTGACTTGTTATTACCTATATGAACTTTCTTCATGGGATTTCCAATCACAAAGGTTGGGTTCCCCTCATAGCTAATTTCTATTTGGCTTAAGTCCCATTCCACTCGATGTTTCCAAAATTAATTTTCTTCCCAAAAGTTTAGTCAGAGGATCGGCCAAATTCATTTTTGACTTTACATAGTCAATGGAAATAAGTTTATCTTTCAACAACTGTTTCATAACCTCATGTCTTAGACAGATATGTCTGTTTTTCCCGTTGAATGCTTCATTATTTGCGATTGATATTACTGCTTGGCAATCATAATGCATAGAGACCGAAGGTGTCGACTGCATTCCCAAAGGAATTCCTTATAGGTAGTTCCTTAACTACTCAGCTTCTTTACCTGCAGATTCAAGAGCTATAATGTGACGCCCCAACTCGGCACCTTGTGTTAGGAAAAGGTGTCACAAATATGAGAACTGTAAACTTATTAACATATATAATTCTAAACAATTATCTTGAAAATATAAACTTACAAAAATATTTCATATACATACATCGTAGTGGTATTTACAGTGTCTTGTACATATATTCCGAGTCTCCTTTACTTGTACTTTTAGGTTCACACTATCTCCAAAATCTTACATTTACACTTACAAAATCGATTCAAACCTACCTGTGATGGACTCCTACCGTTGTGTTGGCCCTGCTGTATACGGAATATCACGGACGTCCTCTTCGGTACCTATACGGATAAACACCTGTGCTAAGCTTTATAGCTTAGTGGAAATTCATAAATATGGATGACCACTATAACAATTGTTACAATACTTCATAACATTTTATTCATAATACATGTTACTTCTCATATCATTACATATTGCATTTCACATCATTTTCATGTTTCACGCCTTTTATAACATTCCAAAAATTTCATCTCATCTTATGTCATGCCTGCATATTCCAAAGAAGTGGATACGGGAAATAACTGTATATACCCGAAGGTACTATCACTGTACGAGACAATGATCTATAAACTGTACTGTATTGTATGACCCAAATGGGGTCATTGTAATGATCCAAACGGAATCCATGTCATCGACCCATACGGGGCCACTGTCTGTAAACTGTATGCTGCAACATTGTTATCCCTATAGGCATGCCTATTTATGCAACTACTCGCCAAGGCAGGCAATCGCTATATTATGTTTTCTCAACAATCTTTAGGTATCAAAAGATATCTCATATACATGAATAACAATCGATGTTTCATGTATACTTAAGGAGATATTCATTATCAAATAATCTCTTATAAACATTTAATCAGACTTTTGCACTTTTTCATATAACAAAATTATACGTGTATTCTCTTTAGCTTTCATAATACATGTTATCATGATCAACTTAATATGATGCATTATTTCATATAACAATACATTTATATACCTTTTATACAATTTCAATTTCCATAACCAATTCTGCTTGAACAATTCGAGGCAGCTCCTAAGTCCATTTTCGACTACTATTTTGACCCTATAAATGGAATTGTTAAAGAAAGTGATATTCTAACTCAATATACCCCTATGTCTTAAGTTTCTTATGGTTCAAAAATCATGTCATTTGGACTTTTAATTTTGGAGATATGGTCTAAACATTCTGAATTGCTCCTAGATAGTTTCTAGGAACAAAATCCGGAATTGTGTCCTATATTTGAAAATTTTTTGGGAATGATAGATACATAATTTGACCATAATTTCTCCATGAAAGTTGTTCTCCCAAATGTCTATTTTGTACAAAAATTTGAATTAGCTCATTTGGACCAGTATAACTTAAGTTATGATTTAAACAACCGGAATTACTCCAGTTCAAAAGACTGTTCTGAGACAGATTTCAGAGACAAAATTGTTCCCTTAATTTGAAGAATTTTCTGAGTCCAATGGGGTCCAAATTTGGATACACTTATTTCATAAAGATTTGTTTTCCTAGAAATTTGAATCACTCAATTTGGATGAGTGAAACTCAACTTATGGCCTAAATACAAAAACTTTTCCGAAACCCAAAACTGTATCAAAACTGAACCAAAATTGACCCAAAAATAGAGTCTCACTTTGACGAATTTTCGGGGTCCAATGGGGTCCAAATTTGGATACACTTATTAAAGGGAGATTTGTTTTCCTAGAAGTCTAGTTTACTCAGAAATTTGAATCACTCAATTTAGATGAATGATGGCCATGCTATGTCCAAGAAAAAAACGTGGGTTTTAGAAAATATTTTGACAGCATTTCCCCTAAAACCCAATATTTTTCCTCCATTGAGGACCACAACCAAACCAAACAATTCTATACCAAAGTTCCAAACACATATTTTCCATACACAAATTCTATACATAATCCATATTCCTATTCCATACCTTGATTTTTTTCGTCTCTCCCTCTTCTTCCTTCTTTTCTTTCTTTTTCTTCTTTTTTTTCTCTTCTCTTTCTCCTTCTTCTCTCTTCTTCAATCGAGTTTGCCCCAACCCCAAAGCCAATAATGAGATATTTTGTAAGACCATGTTTGGTCTTATCCACTTTTGGTCAAAAGTCCATTTTTTTGCTATTTGGTCCTTCAACTCTCTATTATTTGCAAATGAACTTATTCAAATTCCTACTTTAACATACAATCTTTTCATCTTATGACACTTAGGTCCTTAATTGGCAAATTACCAATTTAACCTTGGCTTTTGTATTAATCCCAATTGTATCCTTTTTCACATTTAGCACTTAAATTTTTGAAAGATACAAATTTAACTTATATTATACCTTAAACATGTTATAAAACGACTTAGGCATAATTTAGGGTGTTACAACTCTCCTCCCCTTAAAAGAATTCCGTCCTCGAAATTCATACCTGAATCGAAGAGTTACGGGTACTGCGTCCTCATTGTCGATTCTGGTTTCCAAGTTGCTTCCTCCATACCGTGATGTTGCCAAATCACCTTTACCAGAGGGACTTGCTTATTTCGCAATTGCTTTACTTCACGATCGAGAATAACTTTTGGCTCTTCATCAAAAGTGAAGTCTGGTTGCACTTGTATATCTTGTACTGGTAATATGTGCGATTCATCATAACGGTATCTTTGAAGCATTAACACATGAAACACATTATGCAGTTTGGTCAACTCTAGAGGGAGTGCCAAACGATATGCTATTGGTCCAATTCTTTTTAAAATCTCATGTGGGCTAATGAACCTCTCGGACTCGCCTTTCTCTCCCCAAATCTAAGCACCTTCCATGAGATACCTTAGAACACTTTATCACCCACTTCATATTCAATGTCCTTCATTTTCAAATCGACATATGACTTTTGCTGATCACCGGTAGCCTTTAACCTTGCCGAATAACCTAAAACTTTTGCTTCAGATCTTTACTAAGTGTCCGACCAATCACTTTACGCCATTCACTCATGTCCAACACACAGAGTTCTACATCTCTAGCCATACAGTTCTCATATGGTGTCATGCCAATGCTTGATTGATAACTATTGTTATAGGAAAATTCTATCAATGGAATATACCTATCCCAACTTCCAGTAAATTCCATTACACATCCCTGAAGCATATCTTCGAGCACTTTAATCAACCTCTCGGATTGTCCATTTGTCTACGGGTGGAATGATGTACTGAAATTAAGCCGAATTCCTAAGGCTAGCTGTAATTCCTTCCAAAACTCTATGTAAATCGCGGATCTCTATCTGACACAATAGACAACGGCACACTATGCAATCGCACAATCTCATCCACATATAGCTTCGCTAGTCGATCCATAGAATAGTCAATCCTGACTGGTATAAAATGGGCCGACTTTGTGAGCCTATTAACTATCACCCATACAGAATCATCCTTCCTTTGCGTAAGAGGAAGACCAGACACAAAATCCATAGCAATATTGTCCCACTTCCATTGTGGATCCGAAATGGGATTTAACAGACCGGATGGTACTTGATGTTAAGCTTTTACTTACTGACACGTCAAACATTTGGACATACTGGCTACATCCCTTTCATTCCTCTCCACCACACATCGCTTTCAAATCCCGTACATCTTGTTACCTCTAGGATGCGTGGTAAATACTATATTATGAGCTTCATATAGTAACTTTTTCTTCTTATCACTTGCCACACATAATCTATTTTGGAAATACAAACTTCCATCTTCTTTTACTGAAAAATCAATCTTATCACCATCTCTGACCGATGGTACCTTTTTCTGCATCTCTTCATCATTTTTCTAAGCATCTATAATCATTTGCTTTAAAACAGGCTGCACTTTTAATTGAGCTAATATAGCTCCATTAGATACTATTCTCCATTCACTGCGCTGTATTAACAAAGCTGTCATTGCCTTTCTACTTAAGGCATCTGCTACTACATTAGCTTTTCTGGGGTGGTAATTTATTATGTAGTCATAATCTTTGAACAACTCCAACCACCCCGCTGTCCTCAAATTAAGCCCTTCCTCACGTTAACAACATTTCTCTGAGACTTTATGATCCTGTGATAAATTCGCATTTTCACCATATGCTAGTACTTCATCTTTAAAGCAAATACTACAAAGAGCCTAACACTTCCAAATCATGTAGGATAATATAAATTCATGGCTTCAACTGCCTGGATGCATATGCCACAACTTTACCATCTTTGCATTAACACACAACCTAGACACTTCTCAAGCATCACTATACAAAGTATACTCTTTTACTCTGGTAGATCAAGGTTAATACTAGGTGTTTCAACCAAAGATTTCCTTCAACCCGCTTCAAACTATCTTGACATTTATCTGTCAACTCAAACTCTACTCATTTCCTGAGTAATTTAGTGAGTGGTGAAGCTATGAAAGAGAATCCCTTCACAAATCTTCTATAATATCCTGCTAGGCCCAAGAAACTTCTCACTTCAGTAACACTCCGGGGTGGTTTCAAATTCACCATAACTTCAATCTGAGCAGGCTCAACTCTTATACCCTTAGCAGACACAATATGGCCTAGGAATGAAACTTCCTTTAGCCAAAAATCACATTTTCTAAGCTTAGCATACAACTTCTTCTCTTTCAAAGTCTATAGAACTATTTTCAAATGTTGCTCATGCTCCTGCTCATCTCTGGAATATACCAATATATTATCAATAAAGACTTCGACAAACTGATCTAAATAGGGTCGAAACACCCTATTCATCAAATCCATGAATGTTGTCGATTGCATTAGTCCTTTCGAATAGCGCTGCAAGAACTCATAATGACCATATCGAGTTCTATATGTTGTCTTCGACACATTGACATCTTTCACTCTTAGCTGATAATACCCTGATCGCAGGTCTATCTTTGAGAAGACACTCGCTCCTTTTAACTGATCAAAGAGATCTTCAATTCTCGGCAATGGGTATTTGTTTTTCACTGTCACCTTATTGATTTGTCGATAATCAATGCACATCCGTAGGGTTCCATCTTTCTTTTTTCACAAATAAAGCGGAGTTGCACCACAGGGAAACTTGGGTCAAATAAACCCTTTATCAAAAGCTCTTGTGGTTGAATCTTTCGCTCTTCATTTCGGTTGGAGCCATCTGTCTGAGTGCCTTAGAAGTATGAGTTTGTTCAAGGAAAATCTTGTAGATAAAGTCACTTCTCTTTCGGTGGAATGCCAGAGTAACTCTTGGAACACATCAGAGAGTGTTTCACGACAAATGTCTCAAATGTGACCATTAGAAGTCAAGTACCAACAAAAAAGACCTCATCACTTTTCTCGACAATCGTCGGACTTACATAGGCGAAATCACATTGGACATTGGGCGAGGAACAAAGCACGTGTACTATCACTTAGGACTAATCCAGGAACATCTAGCACTATTGTCTTTTTATTACAATCAATTATATCCAGGTGTTTAGGTGATCAATCCATTTAATCAATTAAATTCATGAAATGGTGAAGCCCGATCAAATACGACCAAAGGAATTCCTATCATGAATAATTATAAGGCAATTCTTATACACTCTATTCACATTGACACTATGCCCTAAAGGACTGGTTACATGCATATCATATTATAGCAACTCCACTACTGTCATCTTATCGAACACATGCTCAATGCATACATATAAATGAGTAGATCCAGGGTCTATTAATGAATGCATTTCAATACCATAAAGAGAAATTATACCAGCAATTACTTTTGGTGCATCCTGGTCCCCAAGAGCCTTCATAGCATATGCTCGTGCTGGCATTGAAGGCATAGGATGATCTACTGTCTCTGACACTGTGCCTCTCCACGTCCTCTATACTAGCTCTGGCCCCCTCGACCTCTACCTCTATCTCGAGTTGATGGTGGTGCCGCAGACCTCCCTCTATTATTACTCCGAGGATTCCTATTGTCCCTTGACTCTTTGGGACAATTTTCCATAAAATGTTTAGTGCTTTCACATCTGAAGCACCCTCCTATCAACAATCTGTAAACTCCCAAATGTCGTCGATGGCAATGAGGGCATACGGAGTTTCTCTGGTCTGGCCCAAAAGCACCTTTACCGGTACTAAGGTACTCTTGTATTTCCCTTGTCTTCTTCCCCTTGTGGCGAACTATGTACTAGCTTTCGGTTGTGACTCTGCGGCTCTTTTACCAGGAGGAAGAAGCTCCTTTCAAGCTTCCTTGCGAAATCTTTCTCTACGCACTTTCAGTTTCTCCACTTTCATTGCCACTTGAACCGGCGATAGAAATTTACTTGTTGGAGTGCCTCTGGAGTGCCAAAATATCTTTTATGGACTCATTTAGTCCATCCTCAATCTGCCTACACTGAAATGCCTCGATGAGGACTAATTCAGGTGCGTACTTACTAAGATGGCTGAATTCTTTCTCATATTGCTTCAAATTCAGGAACTGCTTCCACTTGGTCTCCCAATACATATCAGAGACATATTTGGCCTTAAACTCTTGGACGAAAAACTCCTATGGTATGGGATCTGGAAGCCTCGGACTCCTCAACACTAGCTTCCACCAATCATAAGTACTGCCTTGCAATAGAGAAACTACACATGTCACTCTTTGATCGGGAGGGCATCTCACCTCCTCCGCTATTCTTTGTAGCTTTTCCAACCAAAAATCAGCTTTATCGAACAGTTCCATGTTTGACCCATGGAATTCCTTAGCCCCATGTCTTCTTATCATGTCTATTGGGGCTTTGGGAGCTGTCAATCTTTCCAATACCCAAGCCATGTCTTGAAATATCCTCAGCAAGGCTTCATTTGGCTCGGTTGGGGCATGACTCTCACTTTTGATAGATTGAGAGGATCAGGCGAGTAGCATGATCTCTAGGTTAACACTCTCAGAGCTGCTTCTTTAGGCGGGTCGGAGGATAAGTCACATCAGGCTAACACATTACTAAACACATGCTTTTCTATCATATATCTATTTCAGAGCCTGCCTAAACCTTGGCTCTGATACCACCAAACTGTGACGCCCCAACCCGGCACCCTGTGTTAGGAAAGAGTGTCACAACTCTGAGAACTATAAACTTGTTAACTTATATAATTCTAAACAATTATCTTGAAAATATAAACTTACAAAAATATTTCATATACTTACACCGTTGTGGTATTTATTGTGTCTTGTACATATATTATGAGTCTCATTTACTTGTACTTTTAGGTTCACATTGTCTCCAAAATCTTACATTTACACTTACAAAATCGATTCAAACCTACCTGCTGATGGCACCACTGCAGATTTGTGTGTTAGAAACGCAACGTATACGGAATATCACGAACGTCTTCTTCCGTACCTACACGGATAAACACCCGTGCTAAGCTTTATATCTTAATGGGAATTCATAAATATGGACAACCACTATAATGATTGTCACAATACTTACTATGATGCATTATTTCATATAACAATACATTTATATAGCCTTTATACAATTTCAATTTTCATAACCAATTATGCTTGAACAATTCGAGGCAACTCCCAAGTCCATTTTTGACTACTATTTTGACCCTATAAACAGGATTGTTAGAGAAAGTGATCTTCTAACTCAATATACCCCTATGTCTTAAGTTTCTTATGGTTCAAAAATCATGTCATTTGGACTTTTAATTTTAGAGTAATTCACAAACATTTCGAGCTTTGCTCACTTTGAAAGTTTCCAAAGGCAGAGAATACGAGAATTGTGTCCTATATTTAAGAAAATTTTCTAGGAATGATAGTTGTATTGTTATATGAGTTGTTCATAGATGTCTGGTTAAGATGAATAACCTGTTTGGATTGTAACTCAAGTTATGATTTAAACAACCGGAATTACTCGGGTTCAAGAAGCGTGCAGGAATGATTTGGGGACATAATTGTTCCCTTAAGTGAAGGAATTTTAAAGATTCGATAATTAGAATTTGGATACACTTATTTCATAAAGATTTGTTTTCCTAGAAGTCTAGTTTACATAGAAATTTGAATCACTCAATTTCGATGAGTGAAACTCAACTTATGGCATAAATACAAAAATTGTTATGAAACCAAATTATTATCGAAGCTGGGCAGTGGCAGAAATGAGGCCTCACTTTGACGAATTTTTTGGGTCCAATGGGGTCCAAATTTGGATACACTTATTTCAGGGGGATTTATTCTCCTAGAAGTGTAGTTTACCCAAAAAATTGAATAACTTAATTTGGATAAGTGATGGTCATGTTATGACCAAGAAAAAAACGTGGGTTTTGGAAAAAATTTTGACAGCATCTCCCCTAAAACCCAACATTTTCTCTATACAAATTTTTCCTCCATTGAGGACCACAACCAAACCAAACAATTCTATACCAAAGTTCCATACACATATTTCCCATACACAAATTCTATACATATAATCCATACTCCTAATCCATAGTCCTATTCCATACCTTGATTTTTTTTTTCTTTTTCTTCTCTTATTCCTTCTTTCTTCTTCTTCTCTTTTTTTTTCTCCTCTCTTTCTCCTTCTTCTCTTCTTCACAGTTTGCTATCTTTAAAAGCCAAGAATGAGATCTTTGATTCATGTTTGGTATTTTCACTTTTGGTCAAAAGTCCATTTTTATATTTAGTCCTTCAACTCTATTTTAATAAGACATTAAATTCCCTATTTAGCATTTTAATCTGCTGTTTATGACATGGAGTCCTTAATTGGAAAATTACCAAGTTTAACCTTAGTTTTGTATTAATCTGGTTTTATCATTTCACATTATATAAATTTAAAAAAATACAGTTAACTATATTCTACCCTAAACATGTTATAGCGACTGGGCATAATTTGGGGTGTTACATATAAACTCGACTCCATGGTAAATGGCGATGAGGAGTTGTTTAAATGATTTCGTAACAACACCGCCTCACGTAGTAAAGACATAGCTGCTTTGTAGTTTTATGCAAATACGGACTCCCGAGGAGATCAGTTAGCATTGTTGTATCCTTCGACCTGTGGAAATCCACTATATAGAGGATACCATAGTTCATGGTACGCCAGTATTTCATTGATGTCAGCTAATGTACTCAGATGAATATTCATTATGATGTATCTGATTAATCTACATGCTGTGCATGTTGATTGAAAAGTTCATCAATTAAGGCGGACTCCCGATAAATGCATTGCATACTCGGCATGAAACCCATAGGGATCACCTCGATTTTTCATTAAATGGGTGTTAGCATCATAAGGGGTACTCACAAGTTTGGTATCGAAATGTTCGAACCTCTTGAGTATTTTCTCAACGTAATGTTCTTGTGATAACATTATACTATTACCCATCCTTATGATCTTCACACCCAAAATTACATTAGCTTCACCCATATCATTCATGTCAAACTGTGAAGTTAGAAATCTCTTGGTACTATGTACCACACTCAGGCTAGTGCCAAAAATCAACATATCATCTGCATACAATGCAATGATTACACATTCTTTTCCTGTATACTTTGTATATACACATTTATCCACTTCAATAGATAAAAATCCATTTTCGAACCAAACATTATCAAATTTCTCATGCCACTGTTTAGGTGCTTGTTTTAAACCATATAGAGACTTGTTCAATTTACAAACTTTATTTTCTTGCCCATGTGTAATACAACCTTCAGGTTGTAACATGTAAATTTCTTCCTCTAAATCTTCATTTAGAAAAGGTGTTTTAACATCCATTTGATGGATAAAAAGTCTATGAATAAGCCAAAGCAATCCAAAATACGAATGAAAGAAATCACAACCATGATAAATGTATCAAAAATAATTTATTTTGTTTGTGTGAAAAATCCTTGGCTACTAACCTAGCTTTATATTTTTCAATCGAACCATTTGGCAAATATTTTCTTTTGAAAATCCACTTGTAACCAATAGGTTTTGCTCCTGAAGGTAAATCGACTAACTCCCATGTTTGCTTCTTTAAAATAGAGTTAAGCTTAGTTTTAATGGCTTCTTTCCAAAGTAATGCGTCAAAGGAAGAAATCGCTTTAAAAATAAGAGGACGATTCATTTTCAATTAAGTATAAAATCATCTCCAAAGGAAATCTCTTTTCTTTGTCTCTTACTCATTCTCAACTCATCATGAGAGCTTTCCATATCATCCTATAACGCCCTGAAAATACCCTAATAGTTTGATAACATGTTTAAGGTATAAAATAAATTAAATTGTATTTTTTTTGGTGTTTAAATTGATTAAAAAAAATGATAAAAACCGAAAAATAATTAGTAAATTAAAATTAGAAATTTACCAATTCCCAGGACCCAAATGCCATAGTAAATAAAGAAATCAATATTCCAAAGTGGAATAATAGGGGACTGAGATTGAAATGTAAATATAGAAAGAAATGAGGACCAAATAGCAAAAATGGGAAAAAGAAACTTGAGTAAAGGGTGAAACCAAATAGACCTTAATCATGCAGAAAAGACGAAAAGTGAAGTGCTTGTAAATGAGGAGGTTTTCTCATTTGCACAAGGGAGAAAAGAGACACGGGTCGAGAGGAAGGAGAAAACAATTCATAGTGTTTTCTCTCCATCTTAGAATCAAGCTTGGTTCAAAAGAAGAAAGAAGAGGCTTGTAAGAATTGGTGAAACTAGCAGCACTATTTTCTTGTGTTTAGGTTTGGAGAAAAACCCTAGCTTTGTGTAAAGTGTTCTTGGATGGTTTTAGTTTAGTTTGAGGTTGTTTTGATTGGTTTGGATTGGTTTTGAGGAATTTTTGTATAAAGGAAATGATGAAGTTTCAAAGGAGTTGCTGTCAAAAAATTTTCAAAACCCTATATATATATATATATATATATATATTTATATTGGCTATAAGTTAAGTTGTAATCATCCAAATTGAGTGATTCTAGTTGGTAAAGAACCATAAGAGCTAGAGCTACAAATTTATATAAGGGACTAGGAAAGAATTGTAGCTCTAAGGCTCCTGAATATGTGCTTAAATGTGAGTTTCGGGTAGCTGATGGGTATTCTCTGTTTTAGGTGTAATAGTGGTGTTTTGGCCGTAAGTTGAGTTTCACTCATCCAAATTGAGTGATTAAAAATTCTGGGTAAACTAGACTTCTAGGGGAATAATTTACTTGAAGAGGCTAAGCAATTTACCTTTAAGTGCTACAGTAAGTTAAAGTGGAGCTATGTGCAAGAACAATCTGATTCCGTTTTGCAAATTAGAGTAGTTTGGATGTAAAATGCAATAACTTGAGTTTTGGTGATCCAAATTGGATGATTCCAATTGGAGAAGAAACCTTATAACCATAGCTTCAAATGAGTAGAATGAACCATTACCAATATATGGATTTAAAACCCCTGAAATTGAGAATAAAAGTAGGTAACCGAGTGAGCTAGGCATACCGACCAGTTTGACATTAAAATGTCATAACTTGAGTGTGGGTGATCAAAAGGAGATGATTCCAATTCCTACTGAAAATAGACTCATAGAGCTATCATTTTCTTGAAGGAATTATGAGCAAAATATGACTCATGTGTCCCCATAAAATTTTTCAAGTGAAGGTGTATTGGGTAGACATTAACCTTAACCAAAAATCCTAGAATGCACAACTGATTTTTTTTTCTTGGGTTGTTCTTTGATTGTGACATATTTGCTGATGGATTAGACTGGTAGCGAGCTTGACCCAGACGGATTAGAGGATAGGAATCGAAGCGACACAACCTTTTGGGTTTGTTCTTCACACTTCTTTCCTTGTTTCGAGTTTGTGTTTTATTTGATAAACTAAATCTAAGGTTTAATGAATATGCATGTGTGCTCCGTTTGAGCACCAAAATGAATTGGTTTGTTCAACACTTCTCTATTTCTAAAATGTTTGAAGGATTATGAAATAAGCAGTGGATTTATTGAAATGAATTAGTTGTTGCATATTAGTTTGTTTTGATTGATTGATACAGCGATTGTGAAATGGTACACATGAAAAATTGCATGAGTATTAGAAACCAAGTATTTGGATATAAATGTATATACATTATTGTAAGTGCTATGAATGATTTGGCGCCCTTAATAGGGCAATAGCTGTTAAATTCGAGTTAGAATAGATTGGTATACCAATAAGGGTCAAATAGGCAATATTTGTGCCCGAAGGTAATGATGTGTCCTCCGTCAGTAGCCAGTAGGACAGTGTCGGTAGTGTTCATGAAATGATTTTATCTTGATCGGCCGTGAGGCAGTGCGTGTTATCAGACCTTTTTATATCGACTGCTGACCTAGCAAGACCATACTAGTGATTCGTTGTCACATTACCTTTGAAAGCATAGGTTAAATTAGTAGAGGCCAAATGAAAAAGAAAAATTGTGAAATGCATAATTTGTATTAGAATGATTTATTACTGTGAAGCGCATGATTAAGTAATAATAATTATGGTGAATGTATATAAAATGAAAATATACATATATGTATTGTACCGCATTAATCATTGAAATTATACAAAAGGCATTGATTTATAAAATGCATATTTACTTAAAGCGAAATGAAGAAATTTGTATAGAACCAGGCGTAAAAATGCCATAGCGTTGTTTATCATCGTGCAGGTATCAGTGAACAAGTCTGAGGAAAAATTGCACCGATTCGAGACAAACGTCAGGCCTCATGGAGTTGAAGTAAAGCTCTGACCCTGCATTCATGAAATACATTAGACACTTTTTGTACAAACTTTGATTTGGTTTTGTAAATATTTTGGTATTGAAAACGGCTTATAATGCCGTAATGCATAAAGGTGGTAAATGGACAAAATGGGCATGTGATGCCATATTTAATGGAAAATGTGTATTGAAAACTAAATGATGGGCCCCCTTTAAGTTGAATTAGTATATACAAATACATTTTCATAAAGATAAATATCCTTTACAAAATGAGCATTGGAAATGCGTTTTAATGATAAAAGAAAAAGGAATTGGATTCGAAAAGAGGACCGCGTCTTTGATTGGGTTCAGCCTTCAGGTCAGGTCGGCTATGGCGGCGTGGGCCGTCACACATCCACAGTAGTGGGCACTTGCTTATCATATGAGTTTTTTATACATCCACAATTGTGGGTGTATGAGAATTTTTTTCAAAAAGTGGGAAAATGTGTTAAAAAAATCAGTATTTTTTGTCTCAATAATAGCGTTGCATTCTAGAACATCACTTTTCAAAACTAGAAATCTATAAGCCGCACTATTACTAGCATACCCAATTAACATGCAATCAGAATTCTTTGATCATATTTTCCTCTTTTTAAGATCATGTAACATAATCTTGGCAAGACACCCTCACACTTTTAAATATTTAAGGTTAGGTGCATGACTTTTCCATAACTCATAGGGTGTCTTACTAGTTTTCTTGTATGAAATTCTATTTTGTAGATGACATGCAGGCAATATGGCTTCACCCCACAGATTAGTAGGTGTTGAAGCACTAACAAGTAGAGAATTCATCATCTCTTTAAGAGTCATATTCTTTCTTTTAGTAACTCCATTTGACTCAGGTGAATAAGGAGGAGTCACTTCATGAATTATTCCTTCATTTTCAAAATAATCATTTCAAGGGATGTATTCGCCCCTCTATCAGATCTAATCCTTTTGATTTTCCTATCAAGTTGATTTTCTACTTCAGCTTTATAGCTTAAGAACATATCAAATGCTTCATCTTTATTTCTAAGTAAGTAAACTCTAGTGAACCTAGAATAATCATCAATGAAGGTCACATAGAATTTCTTACCTCCTCTAGTCATAGTTTGTTTTAAATCTCCTAGATCGGAAGGAATAATTTCTAACAGTTTTGTTTCTCTAGTCACTGAGCCACATGTCTTTCTAGTTAGCTTAGAAGTGACACATATTTTCCATTTACTTAAGCCTGAATAATCAATATTATTGATAAGGCCTAGAGTTTGCATTTTCTTAATATATTCACTACTCACATGTCCTAATCTAGCATACCATATATCATAGGAATCGACCAAGTAAGGAGAAGAAGAAGCATTTCCATTTATAACTTCATAGATACTGAGTACAAAGAGCTCCTAATTACAAAACCCTTTTCCCACAAAGATATTATTTTTTGTCATTACAATCTTGTCAAATTCAAATGACACTTTAACCCCTACCTTTCCCAATAGAGCAACTGAAACTAAATTTGCTCTAATATTAGAACATCTGACCCACAATCCCTTTCAGGTGAGTCTTTCTCAAAGTGAGCTTCAACATGACTTTGCCTTTTCCCAAAACCCGAGTAGTGTGAGAGTCGCCAAGGTAGACAACCTTTTTGTTATCCCCTACTGGAGTATAGGAGGTAAAAGCATCTTTGTTTTCACAATTATGCCTTGTTGCACCAGAGTCTCCCACCCAGTTCTTGGAATTAGTCACCATATTAACTTGTGATACAACAGCAGCTATTATGTCATCTCTTTTGACCAAGTTAGCTTTAGAAGGATTTCCATTATTTCCAGTTTTTACTTTCTTTCTGCACTGGGGTGCATGATGGCATGGTTTGCCACAAACATAACAAGTGCTTTTCTTTTTTAAAGTCTGGGGGTTAGAAATCTTAGGTTTGTTATCAGAGTTTTGAGCTTTATGTTTGTACCTTTTTGGGTTGGTTTGGGCCAAGTTTGCCTTGGTGGTCATCTGTTTTTCTTTAGTTGCCTTTTGTTCTTTGAGGTTTGTATCCTCTATGATGATGTGAGTGATTAGATCGACCAAGGACAATTTCTTATGTTTGTGTTTTAATTGTTGTTTGTAGTCACTCCACAAGTTAGGTAGTTTTTCTATCAGCAGTCCTACTACAAATTGTTCTGGTAGTTATATTTTTTCAGCCCTTAGTTCCGCCAGCAATTTATGGTACTCATTGAATTGGAGTTTTATGTCTTTGTTGTCTACCATCTCCCATTTAGTAGTTTCCTACAACAAATTTTTGCTTGCCGATATCCTCAATAGTGTATTTTCTGAGCATTGATTCTCATATAACTTTTGCTTCCTTATAGGCATAGTAGACATTGTTGAATACATAAAAGGGCAATATTTTTATCGGATTTTAGTACCTTCATCTCATATTTTTCTCTCATTTTGTATAAGAATAGGTTCCTTTGATCGTTCTCGTGTTTTTGTACTTGTGCAGGTCTTTCGAGTTCCGTGCACACTTTTTATAGGGGTTCGTGTCCAGAGAGCGAATGTAGATCATTGTGGTTGATGGCAGCCGCTGTTGAGAAGTCGGGAGTGTTCTTGTGTGGGAACAATTACGGGAGGGCAGCGGCACAGTCACAGGAGTAAGCCCGATGCTGGGTGCCCTAACGAGAAATTCACCAGTAGCCATTTGGTACCAGTACCAAGCAAACCGGTATCGGTACCCCAAAGCAGAAAATCACCAGTGGCCTTTTGGTACCGGTACCACACTTACTAGTACCAGTACCAACATGTAATTTTTGCAGGATTTGAGCAGAATTCCAACTTCGGTGTAAGGGCACGCTTGTCTTTCAACCACCACTTCGAGATGATGAAGGAGAGAAGAATTATTTAAATAAAAGGGTGGAGAGGAGCAATTTTTTATCTAAGTTTTGGTTTCATAAGGGAAGTGTTTTCTCGTATTTTGCTAGGATTCATAGAGTGAGTAGAGTGATTAGTTATTACGAGATTACGGATTTTGATTACGTGTAAATCTTTCGGTTAGTTCCTTACTTTTTCCCGGTATTTTTTCCTCGGTATTTTATACTTTTGAATTCCCGATCTTGCAATTGAAGTTTTATTTCTCAAATCTCTTATGAGTAGTTTCTTATCAAATATAGATATTCGATTTCTATTTTCAATGACGTTCTAAACTCCCATGATGGGGTTCTAACGGTGGAAACTCACCACCAGCAAGGTAATAACCCTCAATTCCTCTTTTGTACTTCAACGGGATTGTATGATGCTAAGCTTGTAGAAGGCTCCTTATAAAACCTTAGTTTGGCATCTTGCGACAGCATGTGAGCAGAGGCCACTCGGTACATGTTGTACTTGATCATAAAATGCAAGCTAAGAGTCCAAGCAAATCGTTTGAACAAGTGTTTATCATTGCTCGATCATTCTTCGGTTTAAAAGAGCTTTTAATGTAACATCCTCCATCGAAGACCATTCATCAATGGCTCCTAGATGAGATTGTGAATAGAATTAGAACCACTTGATCGGTGGTGGAAACCTAAGAACCCTATCATTCACCCTTCTACTTTAAAATAGTTAACTTAGTCTATTACCCAATCAATCAATCACAACCCTCAGATTTTACTTTTGATCGCACATTCTTTGGAGAATACTCACTAAGGATCACCTAGGAAAACCACTCCTTGTGGAAATGACCTGTGGACTTCCACAGTAGTATAATGCTTGACGACCTTAGTTCCTACGCTTGGGAATAAATTCAGCATACGAGATTAGGCGACATTTTGGCGTGGTTGCCGGGAGTGACAATCTAGTTGATCTAAAGAGGCTAAGGTAATTTACGAATTGCATTTACCGTCCGTCACGTTCTCTACTTTCTTTTTAATTTGTTTTGTGAAGAATTTAAGTGGGTGTATACACGCTTAGAGAGGGGTGTTAGAATCGGTGCCAGTCGGTTTGGGCTGCGTGAGCAACGCGGAGCTTATAAGAATTATACCTCCGAGTGCGAAGAGTGTAGTAAGTCGGTGTTTGAAGACCCTACACCTCAAATGGACCATCCCTGGAGTCAACAACCTCTTTTTAACCCAAATGCCCAAGGGGGTACTGTTAACCACAAGGACTCATGAACCTCCACAACATGGAGATGGTGTTGCCTCCCAACAGCAATGAGTAGGAGGAAATGTTAATTTATTGAAACCCGATACTCCCGGGCTCCCCCTGCGCCCTTACCTAATGTGGGAGAGATAGGGGGACTTTTGGCCTCAGACACGACACAAAGAGATTCAAATGTTAGCCTACTGAAGAGGCTAGCAATTCCTCTAGAAGTCGGAGATGATCCGCCTTCTCCACAGTAATATCAAGAAATTCGGTGCGAGAATCCCTATGTTTCATGAGCTTTGAGGATGTTTGCAGTGCGTTCCTCTCTACCGGATCGCCTCTCCACATAATTTGCATGGTGCTATTCTCATTCTCTCTAAAGGAAAAGGCCAAAATATGGTTTCATTCGCTTGCGCCCAATTCAATCTTTACACAGGAGGACATGTAAATGATTTATAACTAAGATTCTTCCCTCATACATTTTACCTTGATTGCTCTGTCCAAATCAATCAGAAACTTTAAGAAAAACCAAGTGAACCTTTTGATGTAGTATGGGAAAGATATAAGGACCTCCTCCATGCTATCCCTCATCATGGGTTGGATGTTGGGCAAATCTGTGTTTATTTTCATCAAGGGCTTTCCTTGAATAATAAACAATACATCGAATGATGTGTCTTTGGAGAGTTTATGAGAAAGTGCTGAGGAGGCAATTCAATTCTTTGATACCATAGCAGAAAATGCTCGAACATGGGAGACCAATACCTCCTTAGATACTAGTAAAGTGCATAGTGTAACACCCCAAAATATACCCTAGCAGTTTTCGACATGTTTAGGGTATATTAAAAGCTAAACAGAAATTTTCGGAAATAAATTGAGAAACCCGGAAAGTTTACAAGATACAAAGGCAATCTTGTAATTTGGCAAAAAGATATGAAAGTCATAAAAGAGGAAAGATGAGGGTTAAACTAGAATATGCACTAAGTTGAATTTCAAAGGGAAGAATCCAAGGACTTAAAGGCAAATAAAGAAGAACTAAAAATGGGTTTTGTTAAGGCCAAACATGGCCTTAAAACCCATAGGATTAAGGACAAAATTAGTCTCCATTTTGGGAGAACTCAAAGCAGGATGGGAGAAGGAGAAGAGAAGGGAAGAGGAAGAGGTGAAGGGAGAAGTTCAAAAGCAAAGCCAAATTAAGGTATGGAAACTACTTTGAGTATGGATTTTGTATGGATCACATGGAATTTTAAGGCTTTGTATGGTTAAAATCTTGTCTAAATCTAGGGTTTGACATAATTATCCTAAACTTAGATTTCTTGAAATTAAAGGTTGAGTAAGCCCACAAGGAACAAGAAAAGTATGGAAACCTCCCTTTATTGTTGGATTCATGGTTAAATGGAAGGAAATTGAGTTAGGGTTTAGAACAAACCCTAACAAATCTTGGTGCTTGGTTTGTGTATGGGTCATAACCCATATTAGAATGATTTTGGAGGAATTCATGAAAGAAGTTTGAAGAAGGATATGTAAATGAAAGATGAATTGAGTAAAATTGAGATTATAAGATGAATTTGATGTGGTTTTGAGGTGTAAAAGATATAAGTATAGAGTTGAATTGGGTAGAAAATATGGAAAAAAAGTGCAGAAAAGCCCACGATGCGGGCAAATTCGAACCGTGCGGTGTAGGTGAGAGGTGAACCGTTACATACATGGTGCACTGTTTCGGTTTGACCAGTTTTTGTGTGCAGCCATAACTTGCTCAGTTATTATCCGATTTGAGTGATTCAAGTTTCTGGTTAAAATAGACTTCAAGGAGACCCAAACATCCTCAAATAGGTACCTTAAAATTCTGCCTCTAAGTGGCCCATAAATTCACTCAAAGTGGATCCATGTGCAAGCCAAATTCTGCTTCAGTTTTGATCATAGGTAGTCCGGGTTATTTCGGACGTAACTTGGATTTCAGTCACTCGATTGGGTGATTCCAGTTGGAGAGAACCCTTAGCACCTTAACTTTAAAGGGTACAAAGAACCAGGATGTCAAATATGGAGACTAGGCACTGGAGAAAATGAATAATACAAACTGTCCCTCGGGTAAGAATCGGTAAACCGACTAGTTGACATGAAATAATATAACTTTAGTTTGGAGTGCTTCAATTGGAATGATTCAAGTTCATTAAAATAGATTCATAGAGGGACAAGAATGTTTAGATGAGGTGTGAATACATAGACATCATACAATACAAATTATCGTAAATGCCATATGGAATAGGCATGAAACATGAACATGAACACCAGATGTGATAAGTAGAAATTGTATGGATCTTTGGAGTTTAGTATGGATTCTTATATACGGAATGTGTGTGGAGTTATTAGTTTGCACCTTGGTATAGGGTTCTTCCTCTTTGAATTGTGGTTTAGTTTTGAGTATGGAATTAGAATTTATGTATGGTTTATGGATGGTTATTGGTTAGTGAATTTGTGGACTTGTATATGAAATTCCCATGACTAAGGTTTGAGGTGTTAGAGAGGAGTGATTAATTGTTAAGTGTATGGAATCTTCCTTTGAGGATGGATTGTAGAATTTATGGATATGGAAAATTGGTTTATTCCTACTTTTGGGGTGACTTGGGATTGATTGTAGGATGGTTTTGGTGCCGTGTTTGTGGCATATTATGTGGTCTCAATTGGGAGGATATTGTCGCCGGTGGACAAGGGATGTTCCGGGATGGTTTCGGATCGAAAACGGGCATGTACCGAAGCTGCCAAGGCCTCCTCTGGCACGCTGGGGCGTGGAATCCACGCCGGGCGTGTGGTGCACCTCTGCTGCAATAGGGCGATGAGTTCAACTATGGCGTAGCCCTTGCCTGTTAACTCCAACCCAGGATCGCATAACTTCTTAGTCGAACTCCGTTTTGGTGTTGTAGACTCTATAAAACCCTTTGAGTCTAAAATCCATCCATATATAGCTTGATACAATATTGGAGAAACATAATAAGTCCGAAAATGACAAATACAGTAGCTGTTGCTGCTCTACTGCAGTTGCTGCAATTTACTGATTTTCTTTCCGGCTTGCAATGCGCATAACTCCTTCGTTAGGACTCCGTTTTGGGTGTTCTTGGACTCTATGGAAAGCCCTTTGAGTCTAGAATCTATCCATATATAGCTTGATACAATCTTGAGCTTATAATAAGTCCGAAAATGACAAAATACAGTAGCTGCTGCTGCTAATGCAGTTGCTGCAATTTACTGATTTTCTTTCCGGCTTGCAATGTGCATAACTCCTTTGTTAGGACTCCGTTTTGGGTGTTCTTGGACTCTATGGAAAGCTCATTGAGTCTAGAATCTAACCATATGCTATTTAATGGCATTTGGTGCCCACATCTTGTCTGAAAATTGAATTGTTGTACCAAGTGTACTAATTGCTTGGTTAAAGTCAATTGGAATACGTGATAAGAAAAGAGATATATATGACCAAGAAATAGCAAAATACGTATATATGATATGTAGAGGAGTCTAGAAGAAAAGAATAAAATGTTAATCTCAGAGAACACGTATAATTGTATGACTGCCTAAGACCAGTTATTGAATGACATGGCACCTCTGTTACGTGGGCGAATACGTATAATTGCCGATTACTCGACTAGTCGACGGCACTCATTGTCTTGACACATTGAACCGGTACTCTGATTAGTACCCGGTACTCTCACCTTGTGTGCCGGTACTCGATTAGTGCTCACGGCCTCTGATTCGATGCCGGTACTCACGATTAGTCGACGACACTCTGGCAATCAGTGTTTAAACGCACTCTGCGATAACTCACGACACCTCGATGCGTCTTTGTACCTTGGTGCTTATTGTGCTATACCACCTACTCATTAGTATTCTTGATGCAGGCAATCCAACATTTATATGATAAAATTCTGAATAAAGAATAAGAGGAAAGAAATGAATATGGTAACGATCTGAATGTACCTACGGGTACCTCTGTATCAGCTCTGTAGTACCTACGGGTACTTCCGTATCGGTAATATAAGTATAAGTTCTGTAGTACCTACGGGTACCTCTGTATCTGATTAAATTATGTAGTACCTACGGGTACCTCTGTATGAGTATAGGTTCTGTAGTACCTACCGGTACCACCGTATAAGCTCCGGATAAGGATAAACTCAGTAGTACCTACGGGTACCTCCGTATGAGTATACGTTAGTAGTACCTACGGTTACTTTCAAATCAACATATACGTATGATACGAGAACAAGTATGTGTCTTTTGGGAGAATTGAACAAGTAGTACTAAAGATATTCAGTATAAGGATAAGTTCCGTAATACCGATTATACGTTCGTAATATCTCTGTAGTACCTACGGGTACCTCCAAACAAGTGTAATCTCCGTTGTATAAGTATAAACCCTATGGTATAAGTATAAACCTTGTAGTACCTAAGGGTACCTTTGTATAAGCATAAGTTCGGTAACTCCTACGGGAGATCCGAATACATATAAGTTTGTTATAAGTATAAGTAAAAGTTGATCCATGTCTGAGAGATGTGAACAAGCATAAGTTGTTATAAGGATAAGTATGTATGGAAAATTGTTATATGATAACAGAGGCTATAATAGTAGTATGTTATATGAATTCCTGAAGATTTCGATATCTGTTACTGTTTTATGATAATTGTGAATCAGTATAAATGCATGTGTTTCTATATAAGATATGTTTCCCACTAAGCGTAAAGCTTAGCACGAGTTTTTAATCCGTGTAGGTACAGGAGAAGACGTCTGAAAACATCCGCATACAGCTGGGCCAACACACTTGTAAGGGTTCACTACATGTAGGTTCCGTGCTCTGATTTGTAAATGTAAAAGTACAGTTTTGTATTTGTAAATGGGACTCGGTAAATGTGTATAGATTTTGATGAATACCACTCCGGTGATAGTTCTTTTGATATGTTTATGACATTTTGATTCTGTTATAAGATGTGGGTCATACCCACAGGAACCAGTTCGGTTTAAAAAAAAAAAAAAAAAATCAGGTAAAGAGTCCCAGTATATGGTCTCGCACCCCGAACTCGGTTCGGATCCACCAATCGGGTCGGACCGGGAATCGAGTGTGACCGCATGGAAACTACTCTGGGGAGAATCCATCATTTAGAGAGAATGACTTGCAAGCAAAAATAGCCAACACTTGAGAGTTAGAGGTATAGGGTGAAAAAGTGAATGAGGTAACTAGGTGTGCATCCGGTACTCAAATGCCTATGGGATGCAGAGTGGAGGAGCCATGCATCATTGCGATGACCCATGCAACTATTAATTGCCAGACCTTCCTTGAGTTAAGGGAGGCGATCAAATAGAGCAAGCTAATGTCTTAACTACCAAATGAAACCCTTCAATTCTCCATATTCAGCGTATAATCGATTGGGGTAAGCACGAATTTTGAATGGGAAATGAGGGGCGACTGTGACTTCCAGCTTGACCAAGGTCCCGATTATCGAGAAACCGAGGTTTTCAAGCCCGAGCCCCTCAGTTTTAGAGATCGGGTCCTCGGATTTCTGTGAGCGCTAACCAAGGTTTCCATCCCGTCAGTCGAGGAATCCAAATCCGGCCTTATCAACCTCCTATGAGAAGTTTGGAGGATGTTGTGACCTGATTCGTCGGACCCAAAATCCACCAACAACGAATTTGAAGCGCCTTGAATGATGGCAGATCAAATCACTAAGCTAACCTCCTCTATGGAAATTTTCCAACAAGAAAAGGGAAACTCCCTTCAGGCCATCCAAAACCCCTAAGGTAAAAATAGTGTTGGAGTTTCGGGTCAGTAGAGTGCAACCCGAACATTGCAAGGCTGTCACCACTCTTCGAAGTGGTAAGGTAATTGACAAAACCATTCAGCCCAAGGAATCGATACAAGAGTTGCAAAATGAACCAGTCGGGGATGATGAGGTGTCGGACAAGCCTCATGTTCCTAGGGCAGATGTTCTTGATGGTGAGCCAGAAAAAGACAAGGCTTCCCACGTGTCCCTCACACTCCCGTACCCTCATGGGTTGCGTACCCCCGAAGAAGTGAACAATCGTATGAAATTTATGAGTTGTTGAACAGGTGAAGTTGAACATTCCTTTATTAGATGCCATTAGCGAGATTCCGTCATATGCAAGTTTACGAAAGATTTGTAC
This sequence comes from Tetrastigma voinierianum, assembly GCA_016808115.1. Lineage (NCBI taxonomy): Eukaryota > Viridiplantae > Streptophyta > Magnoliopsida > Vitales > Vitaceae > Tetrastigma > Tetrastigma voinierianum. Next base: position 39,466 of record JAEQBH010000543.1, on the reverse strand, counting down.
CTTTGTAAAAAGAAAACTAGGTGTCAACAAGGAGGCATTTATGGTAGGCAATCCACCTCATTGATCCAAAACAGTTTGCCCCCAAAATCGCAGACCCGGGGAAGCCCTACGATTTCCATAGTGGTAGGGAATTCACGGGTTAGGACATGCTCCTGGTGGATTTGGGGCAAGTGTTAACTTGTTGCCTCGGTCTATGTTGAGCTAAGGTTAGGAGAATTAGAACCAACACGATATCCACCCCTCCCAGAAGCTAGTTGGCCAAGTAGTGTGAAGATTCACAGAGGGATAGTGAAGGATGTATTGGTGCGAAGTGGACCAGGATTCTATTTTCCTATATGGATTTTGTTGTCTTGACACTCAACACATGGTGAACGAGGAACTCAATTCGATTGATTCTTGGTAGGCCGTTCTTGGCCACTTTATAGTAATTATACAACGTAAGAGGAGGGTAATGACATTATCATTTACAGTAACATGATCGTTAATTTGAACATGCTATTTATCGAAATGGGGATGAGGAGGATGCGAGTAAATATGATGGACTCTATGGTGCGGCAATATGTAGATCATGTATACGATGATCCTCTCATGTCTTGTCCTGAAGTAAAGCTAGGAGTTGGGTTGAGGAGGTGACAGCGTCGAGTCGAGTTTCTCACGCTCCATAATTGAACAAGTGAGGTATTGGAAGCAAATGGGTGGGCACCTAAATTTGAAACTGCGCACCAATTGAGGACGGTGTTACCTTGAAAGAGAGACCACTAAGCTTGAGGTTGAAACCCTTACCATCACATCAAATATGTGTTTTTAGGGGTAGAGGAAACTTTCCGTGTCCTTATCTTCCTCTTTAAGAGTCGAGATCAAGAAAATAGCTTTTGGAGATATTGAGAACCCACAAAGCGCCATAGGATGGACAATTGCGGATATCAGGGAAATTAGCCCCTTGATCTGCACACAAATTCATTTGGAAGGGTGTTAAACCCTACAAACGACCACAACGACGACTAAACCCGATCATGAAAGAAGTGGTCGAAAGGTTCTAAAACTCACCCGGGCGTAGGGTGTTATTTACCCCATAGTAGGCGATGTGGTCAGCCTTCGGGTAGTCCCTAAGAAATCCGGAGTCACTGTGGTAGCAAATGAAAACAATGAGCTAATTCCCACTTGTGTCACGTTAGGTTGGAGGGTGTGCATTGATTATAGGAAACTCAATGCGGGCACTAGGAAAGATCACTTCCCTTTACCTTTTGTAGATCAAATGTTGGAGAGAGTTGCAGGGCATGAATTCTATTGTTTTCTTGATGGGTACTCGGGGTACAATCAAATTAAGATAGCTTTAAAAGACTAAGAGAAAACCATGTTCACTTGTCCTTTTGGTACATTTGCCTTTAGGAAAATGCCCTTTGGATTATGTAATGCACCAGGAACCTTCCAACGGTGCATGATGGGGATTTTCAGTGATATGATAGAAATCATTTTGGAAATTTTCATGGATGACTTTTCAGTCTTTGGAGATTCATATGAGGATGTACGGAGAGTCTACGTAGGTATTGGAGAGATGTCGAGAAGAACCTCGTGTTAAATTGGGGAAAAGTGTCACTTCATGGTGACCTGAGGATTGTGTAGGTCACATAGTATGAAAAAGGAATTGAGGTGGATAAGGCTAAAATTAAAGTTGATCTCCAACACACCTACTCCTAAATTGTGTTAGAGATAGTCGTTCTTAGGACATGCTGGATTCTATAGGAGACTCATAAAATATTTCGATTGTCATAGCGAGTCCCTTATGTAATTTGCACGAGGACGTCCCCTTTGTGTAGTCCACTTTGAGGCTTGCGGAGGGCCGCCTTTGATAGGCTTCAAAAACTATGTTAGTGTCTCCTCCTATCATGCGATCTTCTAATTGGGATCTCCCTTTTGAGATCATGTGACACGCTATTGATTATGCTATAGGGGCTGTTTTAGGACAAAGGGAAGATTAAAAGGCTTTTGTGATCACCATGCGGCGAGACTGGGTCAAGCTCGAAACGATTACACAACTACGGAAAAAGAGTTTAAGCGAAATCGTTTTGCCACTAGAAAAGTTCAAGTCATACATTGTAGGGTCTCCGTAACCATTTTCACGGATCATGTAGCTGAAGTACTTGCTCTCGCGAGGATACTAAGCCGGATTTGGTAGGTGGATCTTATTGTGCGAAATTTAACGATTGTGGGATAAGAAGGGAGTTGAAGATGCTGGTAACCCCGACCACTTGTCTCGGTTAGTTTCGAATCCATGTAGCAACGCTCATAGGCGGCAGTTTCTGATGAAAGCGACTTTTTTGCTCTTGTTCACTGCCTATGGTATGCGGACATAGTAAATTATCTGGTGACTGGTTAAATTCCACCCCAATGGACCTCCCAACAAAAGAAGAATTTTTGGCGGACATTAAGAAATATTATTTCGATGACCCATATTTGTTTAAATACTGTCCAGACCAATTGATGAGAACGTGTGTACCCAATGACGATCAAGTTGGGGTGCTCACCTTTTTCCATTCAGAAGCTTGTGGAGGGCATTTCTCTGCAAGGAAAACTGCGGACAAAATCTTGCAAGTTGGTTTTTACTGGCCCAAGCTTTTAAAGATTGCTTGAATTTTGAAAATTGTGTTCTGCCACAATTAAGAGGGGTCACAAGAAGGAACATGCCTCTTTACCCCTATTTTAATCATTTAAATTTTCGATTCTGTGGTATAGACTTCATAGCCTTTCCTCTTGCGGGGTACCTTTACATTTTGTCGCCGCTGACTATGTGTCGAAGTGGGTTGAGGCCATTCCAACGAGAACCAATGACCACAAGGTTGTTTTGAAATTTATAAAAGAACACATTTTTTCTCGCTTTGGAGTGCCTCGTGCAATCATTAGTGATGGTGGGCTGCATTTTTGTAATCGATCTTGAGAATTTGTTGGAAAGCACTGAGTCACACACAAAGTTTCCACTAAGATACCACCCACAAACCAATGGTCGTGCCGACCAGCCAATAGGAGATCAAACATATTTTGAAAAACCGCAGCCCCAAATCGCAAGGATCGGTCGTCAATTTACCGATGCCTGGGCTTACCGTACTGCTTTTAAGACTATTCTTGGAATGTCCCCTTATAGGCTTGTTTATGGCAAGGCCTATCATCTGCTGGTAGAAATGGAACACAGAGCATATTGGGCTATTAAAACTCTTAATTTTGATTTGGCTCAGGTAGGTAAACAGCGACTGCTGCAGATGAACGAGCTTGATGAATTGCGGCGTGAATCATATGAGAGCTCCCGAATTTACAAAGAGAGGCTCAAGCTATTCCATGACAAGACCATTGTTCAGCACTCAACCTCACCAAAAAGGTATCACAGGTTCGCTTGCATGTTTCCGTGAAAACTCCGTTTCTGTGGACCGCCCGCTCGTCAAGGTAGTTTACCCATATGGTGCAGTGGAAATTGAGAATCCGAAAATCGGGAAATCCTTTAAAGTCAATGGCTAACGCAGCTTCATTTCGATAACTTTCTTGACTGTCAGTAGAGTAGTGAGGAACTGTAGATCCGCTCTACCGTGATGTTCCTTCGCAGTAATTCTATCCTACTTTGTTGTATATAGTTTGTTTTCTTTCTAGAATTTTTTTGATCGTTTTCTTTCTTCTTTAGTCGGCCTTTTATTTCAAAAAAAAAAAACACTCCTTCCCCGGGCTCCGTCTCTTTTTGGTGTCCCGTGCATTTGAGGACAATGCTTATTTCTATAAGTAGGGTGGGACCGCATACATGTTAAGCGCATGGAAAATTTTCTATTTGCATTCTGGTATAGTACTTGACTCAGGATTTATGTGCCCGCATGACCTCACGATGACCTTATGTAGTCTCACGTATCTACATAATAACAAGCACGAAAATTTTTTTTTTTGTGGTTCATATTTCGACCTTATCACCCCGTGATTCTATTCTAGTAACTACCCAAGTCAAGCATTTTCTGCCTGCTCATGTTTTGTCCGCTATTGTTTCAAGATGTGCTTTGCTTTTAGCATTCCTTGTTAATCAGAGTGCATCATATTCTCTGAGGAACAATTCCATGCATAATCGTGAAGATGATTTGAGGCCATTATTCCTTTTGCTACATTTGAAATCATTTTGAATTACCTCGCACCCATCTTCGAGCCTCGAGTCACTAATCTCGGCCAAACCTTAGGAATCTGATCACGAAGTACACTGAACCCCAACGTAAGCTGCAGGTGTAAGCCAAGAGTGCAAATTCCACTTTTCAAGTTCGCAAACATAAGTCAGTCATGGTTATGAGCAGGGAAAGAAATGAGCATCTAGTGCGGAATCCGAGACTGAGGGTATTTGAAAGAGTGTATACATATCAAGACCGCTGCTCCAAATTTACAAAAGAAAAAAATGGGATAATGGTACGGCACCACCGAGCGTACATAAAGCACTTGTGGCTTTTTCGCCCAATTTTGAAAACCCTTCCATATTCCTACTCCCTTCACCATATAAGACAAACCCTAGACCATTTTTCCTCTCACACGAGCAAATATGAGATCAAGCACCCCGTCAGTGTTTCCATTTTTCTGATCTGGATCCTCCTCAGTTTGTCGCCTCGCATAAGAAGCTCTTCATTTCGGGAGCATATTTTTCTCGTGGTATTTCCATTGCTCCACATGGATTCGTCAGTGGCTTCACAGGGTGTTGGTGTTCCTGTGGCTAAGGGAATCATCTACTGATGGTATGGGGAGGAAGTTTCTGACTGAAATAAATGAGATAAGCCCGATACTGGTGGAGATGGGCTATTGGGATATCGTTATGTGTGTTTAGGCTATGTTTTCTATATTTTCTATTCTTGCCATATCTATGGCAAGATCGAAAAACATTGGAAAGGGCAAGGCCTCAGCTCTATGGAGCGGGCTGAGAAAAATAGAAAGCCGACCGCAGACCAGAAGAAAGGGAAGTGGAAAATGAAGAGATTCTTCATCTGAGAGCGAGAAGGCATCAGAGAGCGAAGATGAGGAGATTGAAGCCATGCTCGCGAAGCCCGACCTGAACGGGAAAAGTGGGCCCAATCAATTGCAAAGCGGGCTTTCATTATGAAGCGGGTGGAAAGTTGACACATTCTTGTTCACCCATCCTATCAGTATATATTTAGAGCGTGAATTTGCAATTTGTTTGTGCTAGCACAAGGGTATGCACAACCTTGGTCCGAGAGAATTTATTCCAATTTGAGAGAAAATCAGCATGTAGATACCTTGCTGTGAGACCACCAAGGGCAACAGTTGTCAAATCCCGATTCGATAGCTCACTGCTGTAATATGTTCGCCTCGCCCCACATGACCGACTCCAATTCTCCTCGTGTACACATCGAGTTCGATGCCAGCTGTTGGTCATGCCATTTGCACTACTCCAAACATATGGGAGGTTTTAGGCGCAAGGAGTCTGCTCCAGTGGAAGCTCAAGCCCGAATATGCTCAGAATGAACAAAATTATGCACACATAGATCTAATCAAGTGAGTGAAATTGCCAAGCAAGGAAGAAATACAGTTTTTGTATGAGGTGATGACTGGGAAGATCATTGATTATGCCTCGTCAGATGGTGTTATATGGGACTGGCAGCCCCAACTCGAAAAATGTGCATATCCCACTCACTTCTAGTTAGCGAATCTCGGGTGGAAGCCGAGGGATAAGGATCGGGTTAGAGAGAAACGAATTTCTTCCTAAGCCGGGCCCATCACGAACCAAACAGGAAGCCAAGAGTCGAGTCGCGATCCACAAGACTCGGGCCACGTTTTCCTTCGACAGATTCAGGCTTCTTCATCGATTCGCTCCACGCCCGTCGTTTTCCCGCACGGAGCGCAGGATCAAGGGTCAAGTTAAAGTGCATATCGTAAGTAGAAAACAATCGACCACGTGCCTCTAGGCTCGAGTCACATCTACCGAGGAGAACCCGCAGCGGGAGATGCCCCCTCCCGACTTGGAAGGGATTCATGAGCTTCGACGCATCGGTGTCGATGAGGATGCATTCTCTCGATGCATGACGGGAGGATAGAGGCAGAGCATGGTGGGTTAGAATAGTGGTGTGTCAGTAACTGTAGAGACCCCACAACGCCATGCCAACACCCATTTTGTTCATATCACCCTATTTGTGTAGCCCATGGTCGCTAAGGAAGCCCCGTGCAAGACCTTTTGATTTTAGTTATGTCGGTCAGTTCTCTTCGACTTTACGCATACTAGTTGCTTGGTGATGTTAAATTGTTTGCCTTGATATTATAGTTCATTTCAGTTTGGCAATCTTATTGTAGCCCGTATTTTCCCAATTCCATGGTCCCCTATATGAATATCTCGGTTTTGTAATAGTTTGTTATTATGTCCATTACTTTGAGACCATGGTTTCATTCGAGTTCAAACGATTACAAACTTTGTCAAGTTAAAGCACTATGCTCAGTTTTTGCCCGATGGGAAACTTGCACTGCCTGACTATGCCTAGCGCATTTTATTGAACTTCATAATCAGCAGGTGTTACCAATTCAAATCTTGCTAAGGACTAGCAAGATGTAGGTTGGGGGGTGTGTTGAATACATAAAAAGGCAATATTTTTATCGGATTTTAGTACCTTCAGCTCATATTTTGCTCTCATTTTGTATAAGAATAGGTGCCTTTGATCGTTCTCGTGTTTTTGTACTTGTGCAGGTTTTTTGAGTTTCGTGCACACTTTTATAGGGTTCGTGGCCGTAGAGCGAACGAGATCATCAGGATGATGGCAGCCAATGGCTGAGAAGTCCCGGAAGTGTTACCGTGTGAGGGAACAATTGGCAGAGGCAGCGCACAGAGCCTGTGCAAACCTGCATTCTGCATTCCATTCTAAAGCAGAAATTCACTAGTAGCCATTTGGTACCTAAGACTCAAGCAAACCGACACCAGATCTCCAAAGCGTAAAATCACCATCGAGCCTGTACCTAAGATCGCACTTATCGGCACCGCACCAACATGTAATTTTGGTCGGATTTGAGCAGACTCCAACTCAAGGCAAGGGCACGCTTATCTTCTTCGAATTCACCACTTCGAGATGATGAAGGAGAAGGGTATTTAAGCCAAAGAAAGGGTGGAGAGGAGCAGTTTTTTATTCTAGGGTTTTGGTTTCATAAAGGAGAGTGTTTCATATTTTCAAGTAGTGGTTCATAGAGTGTAGCAGAGTGATTATTATTCTCGAGATTCCTGATTTCGATTACATGTAATCTTTCGCCAAGTCATACACTCGGTATTTTTCCTACTAGATTTTGTACTTTTGAATTCCCAATCTTACAATTGAAGTTTTATTTCTCAAATCTCCTTATGAGTAGTTTCTTATCAAATATGAATCGATTTCTATTTTCAATGACGTTCTAAACTCCCATGATGGGGTTCTAACGGTGGAAACTCACCGCCATCAAGGTAATAACCCTCAATTCCTCTTTTGTACTTCAACGGGATTGTATGATGCTAAGCACTTGTAGAAAATCTTATAAACCTTAGTTTGTCTTCTGACAACGTGAACGAGAGACCCTAAGGCACGTTGTACTTGATCGCAAATGCAAGCTAAGAGTCCAAGCAAATCGCTTGAACAAGTAATACTAATACCGATCATTCTTCGCTTAAAAGAGCTTTTAATGTAACATCCTCCATCGAAGACCATTCATCAATGGCTCCTAGATGAGATTGTGAATAAGAGGTGGGAATTACTTGATCGGCAGTGAGTGGAAACCTAAGAACCCTATCATTCACCCTTCTGCTTTAAAATAGTTAACTTAGTCTATTACCCAATCAATCAATCACAACCCCCAGATTTTACTTTTGACCACACATTCTTTGGAGAATACTCACTAAGGATCACCTAGGAAAACCACTCCCTGTGGAAATGACCTGTGGACTTCCACAAAGAGTATAATGCTCGACGCACCCTAGTTCCTATGCTTCGGGAATAAATTTAGCATACGAATTAGACGGCTAGCACATCAAACACCATTAGATAATGTTGTTAGATGGTATGTCGACAAACCTTGTTCACGTATGTCCACGCCTTGGGAGTCAGGAAGCGTGAGCCAAATGGGACAACAACCATGCCACTCCACGATATCAAGGTAGAATATACAGCTCACTCAACGCTAGAAATGGTGGCCAAAGAAGACTTCACTCTCGAGATGTTTAGGAAGGGCTTGCTGTGAGGCGTGAAGCATACAAGAACTAGTGTAGTAGTGGATGGGTCTATGACCGATGTGGAGAGAGAGGGAGGAAAGGAGTCGCATTAAATGAGTTGTCAGTTTCACAGCAGGGCAAGGACTATGGCATTGGTGTCCATGAGCACCCTAAGATTGTTGGAATCCACAAACTATAGAAGGTCGAAACGCCAAGACGCGAGCAAAGAAACTAAAGCAGGAGCTGGAATATGAAGATCGGTGGATGGGAAGTTCCCGGATCCGATGGTGAACTCAGAAACGAGCAAAGAAGTTTGGAGAAAACAAACTCAACTGAGGCGTGTGTAAAACATTGTCCTTAGGAATTTGATTCCCTAGGATACAACAGTTCTTCAGAGACGATGATTAACTATGAAGCAGGAACAACATATATGAAGACCGATAGAAGAAAGGAGAAGAAAAACGTAATTTCTAAGATTAGGAGCCGTTTGTATTTATAGACAAATGTTAGCGATTTTCCACAAGCAATGCAAGGTAATGGGTAATACAAAGGGACTCCACAAGTCCAGATATCGATCCCATAGGGAAGGTATTATAGCTGCTGTGGATCGAAAGCACTCGACTACTAGAGTCGCTCACTATTTGAGCGACTAGACGGGAGAAAAGGTTTTAAAAAAAAGAATCAATAAATGTCTACCACAAGGAATGAAGTGATATTACTGATAAAAACTCAAGGAAATATTCTAGGGTTGATTCTACGATGCATTTATGATTCATATTCATTAGTTAATCAGATTAAGGGAACGTACACTCCCATGCTGTCCAAGGAATCCAATATGAGGTCTACACTTTCGGTCTCCCCTCAATTTCTCACACCAGCTCCTATTCTCCTTTGGTCCATCTAGATCATTAAATATGATACTTGCCTAAGATGCTTCTTCCTCGGGAATCCATTGTCACTCACCCATACAACAGATTCATCGATGAGTATACTTTATATTTATTTTATCCTATGTTTTACTTATATTTTGAGTATTTTTATATAAATAAAGGATCTAATGCTCTAAATGTTCACAATTTGTGATTAGTCAACTACGAGCCAAGAGATGGAGCAAAACAAAGAGATAAAGTTTCTAAAATTAGCAACCACATGTAGTAGCAAACTACTGGTGTTTTGATGTTTTAAGTTACAATAATGATCCCCAATGGATACAATATTGATATGGGATGGATAGGATACTTCTCATTCTTTCAAAAGAGACCTATTCACTCGATTTCAAATGATCAAGTTATGACTCTTAGTGCTGAAGGAAGAAGAGAAGAGAGCTCAAAGTGACCATTTGGAGAATTTTGTACATTTAATCTTTATAAAATTATATAAAGTGTTCTTCCTTTCCATATCTAGATTATACACTTCAAGAGCTTTCCAACGGTACCAAGAACACCCAAATTGAAGTTCGATGACAAAGCTATGACTCCACGGGTTATAGCAAAACAGGGAGCCGCAAAGAACGCCGCCGCGACGCCGAGAACTACCGTCGCCGCGACGTTGAGAACCAATGTCGCCGACATTGAGAACCAACGCTGTGACATTGAAGAGAGTGTGGTCAGGAGCATCCACTCGCGACATTTCCAAACAACGCCGCAGTTCGTGGTTGGCTTTAAGATTTTTCAAACCCATTTGCGCCCGTAATTTAGGGTTTTAAAGCTCAAACCCCAAGGAAACAAAAGGAAGGTGGCTAGGGCTCAGAGAAGGGACTTTGTCCATTACCTATGGGACCAAGGAAGAGGTCAGGAGCTGTTTTTGAAGATTCGAGAAGATCAAGATTTTTGTGAAGAAAATATGAGAATCACCATCATTTTGATCATTTGAGTTTCTTCTTTCTCTTTTCTCATGTTTTATCCTAAGTTTATGATGTATTAAACCTCTATCATGTTTTAAATTCATAGACATAGGTTTTGGTTGTATTGACATGGATCTTATATTTAAAAGTTGGATTTTCCTTTTCTATCGTTCTTCATGATTTGTTTATCTATTAATTCATGCTTGATTATTATTTACATATTGATTTCTAGCTAATCTCAATATAATGAGTGGTTCTCTACGAGATCTGAGAAGGGAGTAGAGAATTAGACATAGGTGAATCAACCTAATTATCTAGATGGTGTAGAAATCATTGGTAATTAGAAGGCGTGTGAGATTCTTGGGTCTTAAAGCATCTCTAATGCTTGGGGTTGAGCTGGTAAGCAAAAAACCTAGTGTTAGTTGGTAGGTTATCTGACCTCGAGAAATGCTTATAATTAAATTAGGCAAGAGTCGCCTTGGAAGCTTTTTCAAGAGACAATAGAATGAAATTTTGACTTAGATATAGGAGAATTGTTCACCTGCACCAAATACCCTAGGATTTTATCAGCTCTTGGCATCCCTTAGTTGCACAGTTTAATTAGTTAGATTTAGATTTCAATTACTTAGTTTAACTGCTATTTAAACCATCTTTGACCGTTTGAATATTAGAGGGGTATTATAATTTTGGTACTTAGCATCCAATTTTCCCTGTGGATCGATATTTGTATATCTCAGACACCTATTACTCGACAAACGATACTTGTATGCATTGGCGCTCTTGCATATTTTTCTACATAATTCCATATACACATCACAAAATAATTTTTCTATCAACTACTCTCTACTACGCTTTCTTGATCGATCACCTCGTCCATAATGATTCTTCATACATAATGTCAGTGACGGTGCTACTCCTAATGAAATCCATCTAGTATCGTGTGCATTCCTTTAATTTCATAGATTTATTTGATTAGGTTAATTAGTATTTTAATTAACTAATTCATACCTTAAAAGACCTAAGACCTGATTTTAGGTGTAATCCAATCGCCACCAAGGATGCCTTATCAGGTGACTGCACTCCAAGTCTCAATATGGATTAATTAATTAAAACCAAAATCATCCTAAGAACTACAATTCAACCAATCCACACAAGCATGAATTCACAAAGCATCATAAAATATATAAATCCAAGCATCAACTTCCACAATCAACCCTAGAGGATGCTTTAATCACTCCATACCACCAAGTAATCCCACAAAATCATATGTAAGATAAATATAATAATGAAAGATTTACAAATAAAGTAGAGTTTAGAGATACAAAACAAATGGAAGATGAAATCCGTCCCCAACTCTACACCACAGTTGCAAGAGCTCCTCTAATGAGCTAGATCTTCAATACAACTCCAAAACCAAGTGGAAAATGAACAAAAACTAAAACCCTAAAAAAATGGCTCAAGAAGGAGGAAGGAGAACCCCTAAGAGGGTGTTTGATCTCCAAAAACCGAAACCCTAACAAAGTCTCAAATACATATATTTAAAGAAATGGAAAATGGGCTCCAAAATGGGCCAAAAATGCGATGTTTCTGCTCAAGCCCGACGTCCATTGCCTAGGCGAACTCCGTAGTCTCTTTTGCATGGCTCCGGGGTTCGCCCAGCGAACACCTTCGACCCAAACAATCATAACTCTTTTATCCAACCTCCAAATGCGATGATTTCAGTCTCTACAGAAAGCTAAGAGAGAGTAGAATCTATCTGTATCAAGCTTGGAGTCATTGGAATCCATTAGGTAGACTGAAAATGCACAAACGTTTAGGGGTGTTGCATGTGGTGTTTTGGAAAACTTCTTCTCGACTTTCACGAGGCCGTATCTTGTCTGCTCGAACTCGAATTGGGTGATCTTGGACTCAAGTAAAGATTGAGAAGTGTAACCATACATATCAATATTGAAGCCATGGGTGTGTGAAGGTGTACAACCCAAGAATTCATCTTTTGTTTTCTTCTTATGCCTTTCGTTTAAATTGTACTCTGTGAGCCATAAGATGATAAAATTAAGCATTAGAGCCCTTAAAAACACCATAGTACCATATGATTGATAGGTGATTAGTGGTATAAAAGCGTGTATGAAAAGCACCTATCAACAAACTGGTTCGAAATCCAAACGTATAGTCGTTGGGCATTAAGAACATTTAATTCAAAAAGTTTGGGTTGGACCTATTTTGATTTTAAACACACAAAAACAAAGGTTTTCATTTAGGAAAACAAAAAAGAAATTAATTTGGAGCAAAACCGAATGTGTCTTGGGGTTTATTCACGCTGCAGGAGGGTGGCAACCACCGATTTGCACCGAAATCGGCATTCGGTCCATATGTCAGGGTGCAAGAGGCCTCCCCCTCTTCTCAAGTCATGTACAAGCCTATACCCAGTTTTTTAGTTTATAAATGCAATAAAGACTCTTGTCTTTTTTCCATGTGAGACAACACCCTTTTTGTTAAAACTATTGTTTACTAACAAAGGGTAATGACAAGAATGTGTCTTCTACTTCCAATGCCCCCAAGAATGAGGGTTTTAAGGGAAAATAATACAACTATCACACAAGTCTGGGGCATAAGAAGACATTGCGTGAAAGCTGAAGGTCATTCAAGAAAATAAAGGTGATGATAAGGTGGAGTCCAAGTAGTCGAGCCGTGGGTGGAGCTTTAATGCCCTCCCGAAAAATATTTATGCCTCCTCAACTATCTTTCTATCTTCCCACTATTAGGAGTAGTACATGTTCAAGGGAAACGACACAAGAATTCAAGTTGTTTCTTTAAGAATTGTTAAATTGCATCTTGATACAAAAAAAAAAAAAAAAAATTATTTTTCGCAAAATGTGGCATTCATACTGTCTACTAGAATATGTTATGATCAATGGCACAATAAATAAATACAAAATAGGAGGAAAAACACAAGATTTATATGGAAACTCCTTAAGTGAAAAACCACAAAAAGGAGAAAGCTTCACTCATCAATTTGAGGAATTAGAAAATTTGACTTATGTGGATTTTAAACCCTAATGTTTATATAACGAAAATACCCGAGTGCAGCGGGCCATACCTCTACTACCACAATGTATCCCTTAATTTTTTTCTCAACTTTTTCTTTTCACGAAAAGTCGCACCAAGAGCCTTTGGCCTGACATAAGCCTAAACCAAATCTCGTGTCACAAACATTAATAATCTCCACCTTGACACAAATTCCCATCATAAGCAGAAAGATGCCAACGAACTCTATTTCTCAAAATAAGATAAAAACCATACTCATTTTCCACAACAAAACCCCATAGGGCAAAACTTAGCAACCAAGTCCCACTAAGTCTGAACAATGCACAAACTTGGGTATAAGAAGTGACTTAGTCATCATATGTGCAGGATTGTCTTGGGTTCCAACTTTACTCACAACAATGTCACCACGAGCAATAATCTCACGCATAAAAATGATACCTCACATCAATATGTTTCGTCTTCTCATGAAACATCTGATCTTTGGTGAGAAATATAGCACTTTGGCTATTACAAAACAATGTATTGATCTACAACTGATCACTTAGCTCCCCAAACAATCCCTTCAACCATAGGACCTCTTTATAAGCTTTTGTAACTGCCATGTACTCTGCCTCTATAGTTAACAAAGCTACTGTTGACTGAAGATTAGCTTTCCAACTAATAGCACAACCTCCAATGGTGAACATGTATCCTATAAGGGATCTCCTTTTATTGAGATCTCTAGCATAATCAGAATCAACATACCCTGCAACTCCATCTCTAGTCCTACCAAATTGTAAACAAACACTCACCGGGATTCACACAAGTATCGCATGATCCACTAAATTGCTTTCCAATGTTCGTTGCTAGGTTTCGCCATGTACTTGCTGACTACATAGGCCAAATCTAGGCGCGAACACACCATGGCATACATCAAAGAACCCACAACACTAGAATAGGGTAGATGAAAGTCTGAAATGAGCTGCAAGTGGAGTAGTAATTGTGTCGTGATTCGCATGTTGAACCCACGAAGCACCTTTTTCAATATATTCCTTTATGACTCGCTGATAATCTTCACTATCCCTCATAATCTCCATCCCAACTATTTTCTTGGTCGTCTTAGATCTTTCCATCTAAACTCATTATTAAGCCGCTGGCTTTACGCTCTATCTCTCTTTACTCTCGGGTCGCTATTAGCACGTCATCAACATATAAGAGCGTATATAGAAATCCACTTGTCATCAGACACAAATAGACATGACTATAAAAGCTACTCCTCTTAAAATCATGAGAGATCATGAATGAGTCAAATCTCTTATACCATTGCCTAGAAGACTGTTTTAGACCATAAAGAGACCTCTTAAGTAGGCAAACATAGTCCTCCTTACCTGTCAAAACCTCCGGTCACGCACATAGATGTCCTCTTCTTCTGGGCTCCCCATGTAAAAGGCAAGCCTGTCCAACAACTCAAGCTCATAATCATGAAAAGCCATAATCTAAAGCAGTCAATCGAAGCATGCTTCACCACTCGGAGAGAATAAATACATAGCGAAGTCAACACATGAATCTAACTATACCTTAGCAACTAGTCTCTGGCCAGACCTTGCATTCCTCAACAGATGCTGGAGAGTGCCGGCATGCACTATCTGATGCCACTGGCAAGCTTAGAGGGCACATGGCATGAGAGCCATGTGTGGCATTTGCCAATTTAGTGCATGTGTCCATGTGACACGTGGCACATGGAAATGGAGTCAAAATGTGAGGAAAGGAGAAGTTTCCTCTTTTTTGGATCAAACCAAGGAATAGATGATGAGAGAAGAAAGAATTCAATGGAGGGAGTAAAGGAAAAGAAAAGAAAAGAGGAAAAAAAGGAAAGGAAATGAGAAAAAAGAAAAGAAAGGAAGAAAGAAAAAAGGAGAGGAAAACTGGTGGAGTTGGAGGAAAAGAGAAAGAAAGAAAAGGGGCTTCGATTCCTGGCCAAACTAAGTCGATAAGCCAAGAATTAAAGTTGGTCTACCCGATGAGAGCTACGAGTAGGTGCCAAAAACAAAAGAGGTAGGGTTTTATTCTACACTGGTTCCTCTTAATCTAAGGACCGAAAATGGTCATATTGTTTAGCCCCAACCATGGGACTGAGTTTTCGGACGTTGGGACTGTTTTTTCTGGACTGCTTGCCGAAGCTGAGGACTGCTTTTGATATCGAATTTATACCTATAATGACAGCCTTGAAATTTGTTAAGATATATATATATATATATATATATATATATATATATATATATATATATATATATATATATATATATATATATATATAAAAGTTGAAATGGATCGAGTCCAGATTATTTCCAAGGTCGGGTATGGCTAGATTTATAGCCTGGAATGGCTAGTTGGTGTGAACTGTTTTTGTGTGTTATTGCTGGAAATTTTATAACATGCTGAATGTGTTGTAAATATGTTGATATATTTGTGTTATATATATTAGCATGAATGGATGTAACTTATATGCTTTTGATATAATTATCCATGGTACTTGGCATGAAGTACGGGTTATAAATTGTTCCATGTAGTGTTCATTATACATGTAATATGAGATAACATGCAATGGCTTTTTGCATTGCATATGCACGGGAAACAACACACTTCATGGGTGTGAGTGCATGGTTGGGAAATCACACCGTGGTTCGGTGTTCGATTAGGTGGGTTTGCACGCGACAACGCCCAACGTAGTCGTGACGGCTAGGATGAAACGGAAAATATGTGCCGAGTATCAGCAGCATGGGATGATCCTCCTGCAGAAAAACTCCGCCAATTATGGTCGACATAGTCCTTAACAATGAAATAGTCAGAAAAGTGTTTGATTTTACTAGCTTGCGTGGAGACGCCAAAATCCACTACCTACAAAAGGCTTATGGATTTTTTAATGTAAAATTATCATTGTGATGTATCATCCAAAAGCTGTTTATAAACAAATGAAATCGTTTTGAAAATGATCATTGAATGTCATCCAAAATGACAAGCCACACTCAAAGATAAGCATGCTCGAGGGAGCTCTGAGGACTCTAACATGGGGCATGATGAGTTTCCATCTCGCTTCATGGCATGTGTAGGATTCCATTTAGAATTGGCATATTCTTCATCGGAATGTTGATGTGTGTATTATTGTGTGAACATGGCATTGCATGTGCACTTGGGTGGGGAGTAACCCTTATAGGAGTTATCCTTGCGGCCATTGCTCACCCCCCGTCATGGGACCACGTTTCAGGTGTAGGTTATTTACAAGCGGTTGACCCTTATCCAGGACTGCAGGTGTGAAGAAAGCCAAACTGTGGCTTTAAGAAACCTTTTTGTAAAAAAAAAACTAGATTTTACATGTAATATTTTGTATATATGAGAATTGTAACTCGAAATCTTATGAAATATTTTGATAAATTTGTATATTTTTAAAAAATATATAGGCATTAATGGATCTAGGTGAATGGGACGCGATATGGTGGTATCGAGGTATGTGATGCGCGAATTGTTCATGTGTTGTGGGTTGTGATAGGAACCCCGAGTTTTAGGCGTCATAGCTTAGTATTATCAGAGCTTAAGGTATACAAATACCTAGAGGCTTGAGGGGCATGGGTTTAGGACATGTGGTTCTCGTACGAGCTTAGGTTATGAATACACAAGGGTGCTGTCACGATATCAGCGTCATAGCTTGGTATCAAAGTATTCATTGTGCATTCTTGTGAATCGTTGTGTGATGATTGTGTTACATAATGTGTGTTACATATTGTGTGGATTATAAACATGATAAGTTAAGACCTTGGAAAAATCGTTGCATGTAAGCTCTCCCCTAGGAACTAGGGTGAGTGTTGATATGATATATCGGAATTGTGAGTTAGAGATCTTCGGGGATCTACTCCTTTTGTAGACCCTAAGAGTCATGGACATATCGGAGTTTGATGTCATCAGCAGGATGGAATGGTTGGCTGACCTGAGTTGTCAGTGATTGTGATAGTAGGAGAGTTATGCATACACACAGAATGGTGTTTGTGTTGTGTTTTAGGGAGATAAGCACGATGCATTACCCTAGACCGTGTACGACTCCAGGTGGCTCAGACAGTTGATGGGTTGGATAGCAAGCCTTACCCTGGAGGACGAGGTGAGATAGGGTTTGAGTTTACCTCGGGTAGTCTACGAATTCGGGGATGTCTTTTCGGATGAGCTATCGGGATTACCCAGCGAGAGGATGTAGACTTTATCATGAGTTGCACCTTTATGCGTCACCCATTTTTATGACTCACTTAGGATGGTGTAGGTTGGTGTAAGAACTCAAGGTCGAGATACAGGAATTGTTGGACAAGGGTTTCATTAGACCGAGCACTTCACCTTGTGGCGCTCCGGTTCTGTTTGCCAAGAAAAATGACAAGGCCCTTCAGCTGTGCATTGACTACCGACAGTTGAACAGGGTTACGATAAAAAATCAGTATCCTTTACCGAGGATTGATGATTTATTTGATCAGTTGGGAGGGGAGCGGGTCTACTCCAACATAGATCTCCGTACCGGTTATCATTAGTTGAGAGTTAGGGAGGCTAATATCCTTAAGGCAACGTTCAGGACGTGGTATGTGTGTTTCGAGTATACAGTGATGCATTTTGGTTATTAATGCGCGGCGCATTCATGGATCCTCATGCGTAGGGTGTTCAATACTAATTTAAAATCAGTTTGTGGTAGTCTTAGTTGGCGACATCTTGATTTACTCCAAGGCGGGGAGAAGAGCATGAGGATCATTTGAGAATTTGTTCTCCCGAGGCCCTCGGAGAACAGTGGTTATGGCTAAGAGTTCGTGGGGAGTGCGAGTTTTAGCTTCTTGAGGTGGTCTTGCCCTTACAGGGAGGATATGAATTATCGACTTCAGTCATCATCAGTGGAATGAAGAGTAAGAATGAATTTATAGAGTTGGAGAGGCGAAATAAGTCATACAAAATCACGTAGTTTCTTAGGATTGGTAGGGTACTGCGGAGATTTATTATGGTTCTCTCAACTAGTTACTTTATGACAAGATTGACTGAGAGGTCAGAGTTTGAGTGGGTGACCGGTGTGAGAAGGCATTCAGGAATTGAAAAGGGGGGTTTGCATAGCCCTATCTTATTAGTCTGGAAGAGACCAGTGTACATAGTATACTACGATGCTTCAGGGCCAATTTGGTATGTGTTTGATGCGGTCAGGAAGGGTGAGTGGCTTATGGTTCTAGGCAGTTAAAGAACCACGAGTAGAGTTACCCCACACTTGATATGGAATTGGCAGCCATTGTCTTTGCTTTGAAGATTTGGTTGCCTTTACCTATCTGATGAAGCGGTTCAAGAGTGTTTTCGGACCACAAAAAAGTCGAAGTATATTTTCTACGGCGGGACCTCGACATGAGAATAGCCTTGAGTGGATAGTATCTGGAGGATAATGATTTTGCTTTGCATTACCACCTCGGTAAGGAAAATGTGGTGGGCGCGTGCACTGTTGAAGTCACGAGGAGTGTTGGGTTTGATATAGCTTCCTTGGGTAGATGATCGAGATTCATGGGACCGGTTTGGATTGTAAAATGCGGTTATCGGACTTAGGAATTGCCTTAGGGGTTTTAGTGGCTATGCCATCCTACTTGACGAGTGATCAAGTTTTCAGGGCGGGACAGAGATGTTGTCCATCGGGGACAGTAGTGCGGTGTATGTGTGAAGGCTAGGCCATTCACAGAGATGGTAGTCGTGGGTATAGGGGTTGTGTAACACCCTAAAATACACCATAGTTGTTTTTAAACATAATTAGGGTATATTATAAGTGCATTTAGAAATTTTTCGTAATTATTATTTTTCTAAGTGAGAAAATTTCAAAAACCTAGAAATTGTACAAGATACAAGGACAAATTTGTAATTTGTCAAAATGGGACATAGAAGTCATAAGATAAGAAGATTATAGGTTAAAGTGGAAATAGCATAACTTGATTTGTAAATAAGGAGAGATGAGGACCTAAGTGCAAATAAAAGGAAAATTTACAATAAAAAGGGGTTGAGACCAAATTGGTCTCTCATTTTTAGGAAAGCAAAACGGGAAGGAGAGAAGAAAAGAGAAAGGAAGAGAAGAAAGAAGAAGAAGAAAGAAAGAAGAAGAAGAAAGAAAGAAGAAGAAAGAAAGAAAGAAAGAAGAGAAGAGAAGGAAAGAAAGAAAGCGAAAATCGAAGGTATGGAACTCTATGGAACTATGATTTTGTATGGAAAAGTTATAGGTATTAGCTTGTCCCAAACCTAGGGTTTAGTTAGGAATTGGTCCTAACCCTAGATTTATTGAAGTTGGGTTTGAAAAACCCTAGTTTGCTCAAGATAAATATGGAATCCTTCCTATTTCTATGGATTTGTATGGATTGTTAGGGTTTTGTATAGATTTGTGAACTTTTGTATGGATTCTTGGATCCTTTGTTTGAGGTTGGTTATGAAGTTCTAGCCCAGAATTCTGAAGTGTTTGTGGAGAGGTTTTGGGTGGATTCTATGGTAGGTTTTGATGTAGGATGCAATTGAGGAGATGTATTGAAGAAAAGTGAGGTAAAAATGGCAAAATCTGCATTTCTGGGCAGTTCCCGTGACTGGTACCGGTACGAGAAACGAGGGGTGAATGCAGGTACCATATGTAGAGCAAAATGGTACCCGGTGCCATGCAAAATTGGTACCGGTACCACTCACGAACATGATTGGTACGATGCGGAGTGCAATACCACCTTAGAAGCGAGTTGTCACCGATTACCAGGCCACATGTGGTACGGTACCAGTAAGCTCCGGCAGCCACAGATATTGGTATTCTTACATTGTTAAGCTCAAATTCGCACAGGGTATAGGAACCCTAATAAATGATTATGAAGATTGAATAAGAATGAAACTAAGAAGAGCGCCTTAGTACCTCGCGCCTCGGCGAGAGTTCGATGTGGCGTACTTAATGCCCCTATGATAAGATAGTAAGTTCCACAGACACATATAATTGTAGGAATGCCTAAGGCAGGATATTAGCCCGGCCACGACATACATTCGTGGGTAGGCGCGTTTTGATCGATGCTTCGGCACTCACAGCACAGGCTCGACACATGCATTCGTGGGCAAGCACGTTACGATTAGTCTTGGCACTCCTGCTGGTCTTCTGACATACATTCACGTGAAGCCCGGACACGTTACGATCATTGTTTTGGCACTCCTGCTTTGTGCTACGGCACCTCAGTACTGTATCGTACCTTCGGGTACTTATTGTGTTGTGTCCTGCTCATTTCTTATTACTGGTCTAGGTAATCCAACAGTTATATGATAAAAGTCCGAATAACGAATAAGAGAAAAGTAATATACGTCGTTATGTTCTGAATGTACCTACGGGTACCTACGTATAAGTAGGATTCTGCGGTACCTCACGGTATACTGTACAAGTATAAGTCTGCTAAAAGTATAAGTATAAGTATAAACTCAGTAACTCCTACGAGGGATTTGAACAAGCATAAGTCTGCTATAAGTCTAAGTAGAAGTATAAGTTTATTATATGAATGCATGAAAATTCTGATATTTATTCTTGTTATATGGCATTATGAATGTATTGAATTGCATGTGTATATGTATAAATCATATGTTCCCACTAAGCGTAAAAAACATACGGGTTTTAATCCTTGGAGTACGAGAAGAGGGACGGCCGTGATCTTACGCATCTTCTTGAGCGGCCTGCTTAGTAAGGGGTTCCATCACGAGTGGGTTAGTGCTGCGATTATGTAAATGTAAATGCCAGTTTGTATATATGTATATGTAAATGGGGCTCGGGGTATATGTATATGACACTGTAAACACCACTACGGTGGTAGTTTTATTTTGTACCTTTATATATGATATTCTAATTTAGTTATAAGACTTGGACCACCAATGTCTGAAAAAGATAAATAGGTAAAGAGTCCCAGTATAGTCTCGCTCGTCCCTTTCGTCGGCCTAGGCGAGAGGTCGGGCGTGACAAAGGCGGTTTGTGGTTCCCCGATTAGCATATCTGAGATAGGAGATCCTTAGAGAGTTCCATTATTAATTCTTGTTTTGTTCTGCATCAAGGTGGCACGAAATGTGCGATGATCTTCGTCGCCAATATAATTGGAGTGGGATGAAGAAACACGTTGGAGATTTTGTTCGTCGATGTCTCACGTGTCAGCAAGTAAAAATTTGACACCGAGGAGGCCGGCGGGATTACTCCAGCCCTTGGAAGTGGTTGAGTGGAAGTGGGAACATGTCACGATGGACTTTGTGACTCACTTGCCACGGACATCGCGAGGGCATGAAGCGGTGTGGGTGATCGTGGACCGGCTTACTAAGTCGACACTCTTTCTAGCTGTGCGGATGATCTTCACATTGGAGGATTTAGGCAAGTTGTATATATGGGAGATAGTCTCGTTACATGGAGTGCCAATATTCATAGTATCGGAACGGGATCCAAGGTTTACAACTCATTTTTTGGGGAGTTTCAAACGAGCCATGGGAACCTGATTGATGATGAGCCTTTGCTTTTCATCCGCTAGGCGAGCGACCCGGTCGGAGAGAACCACTCACGGGTTTAGAGGACATCTTTGCGGTATCGTCCTAGATCTCAACGATGGCTTGGAAGAGCATTTGCCCTTGGTAGAATTCGCCTATAACAACAGTTATCAGGCGCACATACTGATGGCACCTTATGAGGCTTTATATGGGAGACCATGTCGATCTTCGATTTGTTGGATGGAGGTGGGAGAAGTCCACCACCCAGTGCAGTTTTTATTAGAGACACCTTTGAGAGTGGATTTGATACGAAAACGTCTTCTCACAACTCAGAACCGGTAGAAGAGTTACGCCCACGAGATGGCAGCCCGACCTCACAGAGTTTGGCGGGTGATTATGTCTTCTTAGTGATCTTATAAGAGAGGAGTGATTGGGTTCGACAAGCGAAGCCTCCTTTGCGGGGTATGGGCCTTCGAGATACTCGAGAGGGTGGAGTGCGGGTTGCATATCGAATGACTTTATCGCAGGTTTGTCGGGTTTCCATGAGGTATTCCATGTTTCCAAGATCAGGAAATACACTTAAGATCGACTCGTGTAATTAGTTAGGGTGAGAACATTATTGATACAAATGGAACCTTTGAGGAGGGACCGATTATTAGCTATCATGGATAGCCAAGATAAAGTTTTGTGATGCAAGACTGTGAGGGTATGAAGGTGTTGTGGCGACGAGGAGTGAAAAGAGCGACATGGGACGAGAGGGCGTGATCGTGCCACTTATCATTTCTTATTTAAGGATGAAGGTACGTTGTTTAGTCATTTGGTACTTAATGACTGTTGCATATGCATGAGATTGTAGGAGCATGTGTGTAATTTCGAGGACAATTTTTAAAAGGAGGGAATGTAAACCCTAGGAAAAAATACAATTTTTTGAAAAAAGAAAGGAAAAATGGTAATTCTTAGCTATAGTACGGAGTTGAAAACTTTGAAAATATCTAGATCTCGGATGATGAAACGGACTACACCGTTGGAATCATCTCGCGAAATCTAGCTATCCAATCGAATTTTGTTGGATTCTAAGACAATCAGAATTTCATGTATTTCGAGGCACGGGGGTCGGATGACACATGGAGTGGTGCTACATGGCATGACCATGTGGATGCCACTTGGGAAGCTTAGAGGAGGGCAAATGGCATGAGAGTCATGTGGTGTGGAATTTGCCACCTAGTGCATGTCTCCATGTGACACATGACACATGGAAAATGGAGTGAAATGTGAGAAAGTGAGAGGAAGTTTCCTCTTTTGGGATCAAACAGAATTAGATGATGACGAAAGAAAGGAATTCGATGGAGGAGGAAAGGAAAAGAAAGAAAGGAGAAAAAAATAATAATAAGGAGAAAAAAGAAAAGAAAGGAAGAAAGGAAAGAAAAAAGAGGAAAAACAAAAGAGATGAGGAAAATCCATGCGTGGAGGAAAAAAGGGAAAGAAATAAAAGGGCTCCAGATTCCTGTGTTAGATGAGTCGAAGATGGATAAGTAGAAAATTAAAAGTTGATCTGCTCGGCGAGGCTCTGATGGTGCCAAAAACAAAAGGAAGGGTCTCTCTATATTGGTTCCTCTTAATCTAAAGTCGTAAATGTTTGTGTGGTTCGTGACCATGGGATTTGAGTTTTTCGGACGTTGGTATTTTGAGGATAGTTTTGAGCCGAGTTTTAGAAGCCTTAATGATTGAATTTATAGCCATTAATGGCCAGTCTTGAAATTTGTTTAAAATATATATATATATATATAAATCAAACAAGGTGAAATTTTTGGGTGAGTCAGTTATTTCAAAATTCGGTATCAAGTAGAGATTTATGGCGAGGAAATGGCTAAGTTAGTTATTAATTTGTTTTTGTGTGTTATTCATTTGTTTTATAACATCTTTGAATGTGTTGTAAATATGTTGATATATTGGTGTTATATATATTAGCATGAATGGATGTAAATTATATGCTGTTGATATAATTATCCATGGTACTTGGTATAAAGTACGAGTTATAAATTGTTCAATGTAGTGTTCATTATACATGTAACATGAGATAACATGCAGTGACATTTTGCATTGCATATGCACGGGAAACATCGTATTTATGAGAGTGTGAGTGAATGGTTGGTAAATCGTACTGCGTTTGGTGTTTAATTGGATGGGCTCATTAAATGGGATAGCGTCCGCGAGTCACGGTTGCATGAAGCGGAAAATATGTCTTTGGGTATCGGCGGGAGGATTAGATCCCCCTCGGGTGAAAAACAGGCCAGTGTAGTTAGACATAGTCCCCAGAGGTGAAAAGCCATAAAAGTGTCTGGGTTTTCGGAGCTCGCGGTGAGACATCAAAAATCCATTACCCACAAAAAGGCGCATGGATTTTGAATATAAAATGATCATTGTGATGTATCGTTAAAAAAGCTTTTGGTTTATAAACAAATGAAATTGGTTTTGAAAATGATCATTGGATGTTATCGAAATTACGGTTTTCACTTGGCATAACATGTGTGAGAAAGTCAATGAGGACTCGGGACATGGGCATGATGAGTCTCATCTCGTTTCATGGCATGGCAGGATTCCATGTAAATTAACATATTCACCGTTGGAGTGTTGATGTGTGTATTATTGTGTAGACGTGGCATTGCGTGTGTGCTTAGGTGGGGTAGCCCGCTTGTAGGAGTTATCCTTAGATTATTGCTCCTTGCATCGTGGGACCTTTCAGGTGTAAGGTTATGTCTGGTGACTGACCACTCATCCTGGACCGCACGTGTGAAGAAAGTTGAACTATGGCTTTAAGAAACCTTTTTGTAAAAAAAACAGATTTTACATGTAATATTTTGTATATAAAGAGTTTAGTAGCAAACTCTTATGGCTGTTTTGATAAATTGTATATTTTCTAAAATATAGGCATGAATGGATCTCGGTGAATGGGACACGATATGGTGTGTCGAGATACATGCTGATGCAAAGTATTCGTGCGTGACGGGTTGTCAAGGGACTCCGAGTTTTAAGTCACTAGTATGTGGCATGTTATTGAGGCTACTTGTCATCTTGATATGGTTTACTGAGAAACCGACTACGACTTTGAAGGTTGTTCCTCCATTTCTAGACCCATTTGAAATTGTTACGTGATAGTGCAATATTGTATCTTTCCCCAAGAACACTAGAATTACTTCTCGCTCTAAGCACATTGATGTAAGTTTTTGTGAAAGAAAGTTCAAGTCCTGTTCGATTGAGCACAGTACTTCCTTTTGGTCAGAGCTAGATTGGCGGATCGAGCTAGTTCGGGGCGTATTTAGTTTACAAATCATTTATACTCATCAAAGTTTGTTATTTCACTTTGTCTATACAATTCAACATTCATGGCCAGATTCGATTGATTGAATCCGAATCCTTTGTCATTATTAATGTGCTTACATTTAACAATTTGATATCCCATCATGGCGGATGCGATTGGTGCATTCCGCCAAGTGGTCATTAAAAAATGCACCATACGCCATCATGAAAGATGTCGATTGGTGCATCCATGAGTGGGACCTTTTACTGTGTCTTTACCATCATGAATGCCCGAACAGGCATCACGCCGTAATGGGACGCACAATTTCAATTTGCCTTCATGAAGGATGTCGATTAGTACATCCCGCCATGTTGGTCGTTCGGTATATCGATTCAATTCAAGATGTCAAGAATTGACCAATTCATTTACAATTCGATTAATCACTTACATGCAATTAATCATCAAACATTTCGAATATCACATTTTCAAATCCATATGTACTTTCGTAATATCATTTCAAAGATATACTCATTCCATATAATCATTTTAGATTTATTTGGTAAACTACCAAAACACTTGAAGTAAGAATAGAGGGTCAATGAACAAACCGAAGTTGTCGGCTCTCGTTTCCTTCCTTTCGATCTCGATCCTAGGTTAGGCGATCCTCACCCTTCCCACTGATTAATACTTGATTACGCCACTCTTGGTGGATAATAAATTATTATACTTTTTGGTGAATGATAATTTATCTTTATTAACAGGTTTGGAGTTGGAACACAAAGTGCCTTTCTACAGCTTCGCCTCGCTTAGCGAGGAGTGCGATGCGTTTTCATTTATTTTTATCCTTATTTGAACCATAATTAATCATTTATTAGGGTTCTTATACTATCAGTGTACAAAAACTAGACTTTCAGAACAAAATCCAAAATTTTGCCCTCTATGAATAGTAGCTATGCCGTGGCGTACCTAAGGGATGCCATTTTGGCACCTCGGCCTTGCCGTGGCGAGGCATCCCACGCCTTGGCATAGGTCTATGCATAGCGGCGTGGACTCTATACGTTACGGCGTAGGATCCCAGGTATGCTAGATTTCGGTTGCTCTTTTGCAATTTTTTCTCCAAAATCTCAAAAATCCCAAATCAAATCATAGGAATCACTCCCAATAACATCACAATATCATCTAAACCAACCATGGAAAAAACTCAAGGATGGATTAGATTTTCTAACCCCGAACATCAAATCTGACTTTCTAGGGTTTAGGTTCATACCTTGAATCTCTTGGAACCCTTTTCCTGGCTTCCTTCTTCCTCCTTGATCACTTAGAAACCGAGAAATGGGAATGATCTCTACCAAAATCACTTCTTCTTGCAAAGCCCTATCTTTTCTCACACTTGCTTTCGCAAAACCGTTTTGCTCGATAGGCATTCTAAGACCAAATGTGGTCCTAATATCCTTATTCATTATAAAGACCATGTTTAGCTTCCTCATTAAATCCCATTTCCATTTTTCTCATCAAAACACTAGTCTCCTTATTTGCACATTCACTTATAATTTATTTCACATTAGCATTTAAGCTTATTTTATTCTTGACCCATAGGTCCTCAATTTTACCAATTCAAATTTGCCGCACTGCATTTGGGTTTATTTCAGGAGTTCAATCAATTCTCTCTGTAGCATATAATATTTAATCATATGCTCACATATTCATTTCACATTTCACAATTTATCAGTTTTCAGGAAAAAACTAAAATTTGGCTCAATTCATACCCGGAATATATAATAAAATTATTATAAAAATTCTATGGTATTTTTGGGGTGTTACAACACGCCTACAACTAGCATGTTGGTAGACCCACTAACGAGCTTACCTATTTATGTGTTTCAAGAACACGCCACTTGCATGAGATTGTTAGGAGCCTAGAATCTTTGTTTTAGTAGGAGGTTTTCCTTTTCATGCATTTTGTAAGGAAAGCTCATGTTTTTCGTTATTACATTCACATTTTGACGTTTGTCATTATCTTATGATTTTGTGTTATTTTGGCTAGATGAATGACATAATGATGTTTTCTCTTTCTATTGAATCAATACTCTTGTCATTGAAATGTTTCTAGATTAGTAGCGCTTGATTATGTACGATTTATGCATCACCTAGGTGTATTAATTGTTAGTATATAGTTAGTTTAATATGGGAGCTCTCTTATTGAAGCATTTAAGTTATGATTTTGATTAATAGTGTGTATGATCATGTCACGATTTATGTAGCCTCTCAGTTTGTTAATTGTAGGTGATTGCTTATGACTATGTAAATCTATTGAAAAATATTTGAGTTATGATTATACTTCTATCAAATGGGAGAATGTTAGATTAATTTATTAATTATGGACTAAATATAATCATATTACAATTTTAATTAGCCTTGTACATGTTAATTATGGATCATTTATGGGATGATATAATATTAACTAGCTATGGATGACCCATGGTTTATCTTTTTCCCTTGCTTTGGTAGACCCATTGAACTAAGCCTAATTGTTCTTGTCTTTATGTATATAAGTATAGAGCCCTAGGAATTTAACAAGGGTTTTGTTGAACACACTTTGGGAAGAAGAAATATTTATTTTCCGACACCAATCTTTTCTTTGATTTCATTCCTTATATATTTGGGAGACTAATGGCAGTTAACAATCCTGGATCTATGCTATGTATGTTTTCTATCAAATACAAATTGATATGCTTCATTGTTTCAATAAAGTTATTATTTTGTAATGTATTTATTGGTTCCTTTGATTATTAATCAATTATTTTTGGGATCAATAAATACTCTTGGTTTTTATAAAATAATTTAACAATGCAAAGTAATTAGATGTCAAAAACTACAAGCAACTAATAAAATATCATACTATTATGATGACAAATAATTCGAGATTTTAGGTTTTGTGATGAAATCAATTATCCCTATCAAAATACCATCCCTTCAGGAAACATCTACCCATTTTTTAAGTTTGTCCATCAGGATATCCCCTCTGCAAGAAAATCAAGGTTGGTATCTAGGGAATTTCAATAAAATTCGTGGATATTAGAAAATAGTTAGATGAATGTTTTCTTCACTTTACAAATGGAAATAAATTGATTTTCTAATTGTTTCTAACTTCTCTAACTAATTGGGCCAGGATTTCAATCAAATTTGAACATATTATTATGATTTCAACTCACTAATATTTTAAATTTTAAATGCACAAATTTTATTATTTTGGAAGATATTTTAAAACTTTGGAAATTTTAATTACCATATGTTAATAAAATCTAAAATATAGTCTAATTACCCTTGTTTATTTCTTTATCAGATACTCTAATTTTTATAATATGTATAATCAAATATAGAAAATGTTATTAAAGTAATACTTAACAATAATTAAAGTAATGAGTAAATTTCAAATATATATAAAAAAGTTCATTTTATAAGTTAAATGAAGGTTTGACCTCACCTAGCTACATAAATTCTAAAATTTTTGTTTTAAAGTCTTAGGCACATCCGGCTTAGCCTCTTCTTGGACCATCTGCCCACCTATTCCACACCCCATTGACTGGATCGTAGGCCTATAAAATATGTGAAACACGGTTCATTGAAGAGTCAACAAGCTCATTGGGTCATGTCGAGTTGGCCGCATGCCTAATTTTTCTAGGGTTGGAGATGCATGAGATGGGTTATGGGCCTAAACAAGCAAGAGTTGTCCCTAAGCCTCATTAATATACACATATATATAATCAAATGATTAAAACTTTTAAATACTTATCTTAACAATTTTTATTTGTTGCTTTTAGCCTTTTACAACATTCCTTAATTCAAAAATAGGTTATATAGTAACATAAAATAGTTATAACTAAAATGAATAAATCATTAGTCAATTTCCCACCATTACAAATCAAGTTGTGATTTATTCGATTAATTTATAGTTCCATCCAGTTGATCAAGATATAATTTAAAAATTCATCCCAAAATATTTTCAGATCATTTAATATATTACAAGTCTAAAAATTTAAATAGAAGTAAATATAATTTATCTGTCTCTAATTTAAAATGTCAGTAACTCATAAGCAAATTAATATTATTTTCTAATCTAAAAAATCAGTCGATATTATTAGAGATATAAATTTTATTAAATTACTAAATTTGATTTGGATTAACATTGGATAGTCCAAACCTTGATAGGATCTAATGCTAACTGAATTTAAGTTAAAATATATATCTAGCATAAATCCAGCCAAATTGTGAAAATAATCATATAGCTCCAAACATAAGTTAGGGATGAAATGTGCTTGTCCATGTTATGTCTCATCATAAAAAAAAAATAACAAACTCTTGCTTCAACCTTTTTGCATTCCTAAGGCTCAAAAGTAAGCAAATCACGTGGATCTATAATGTCGGCTGTTGCATGAATTTACTGTTAAATTATTCCTAACCCCATCCAATGCTTGTATGTGGATCCAATCTCTACACGCAATTTCATATAAATTTATCAACTCCACTGTCTCTTTCAAAGACTATTCTTAAACTTTTAAAACATTAATTTTGAAAGTGAATCACACGTTTTGTCCACTAATTTAAAAAAAAAAAAAAAACCAAAATAATGTATTGGCATTCACATCATCAAAGTGACTATGACTTTAAAACTTTTTTTAAGTTAAAGCTACATGACTTACTACGATTTGATTTGATTTTTTTTTAAATCTAAAGCTGCGACTATTGCTTTAACTTAAAAATCTTAACAAAACTACTATTTTGTTGCTTTTTTTACTATTTTTAAATTAAAAATCAATTCTCTCCCTACTTTCTCTAATTTGAAAAGTCCTAGTTTTTACAATTTTTAAGTTAAAAGATCAATTCTCTCTCCTTACTTTCTTTCATTTGAATAGGTGCATAATTAGGGTTGTTCCAAAATACCCTAATTTTTAGGGTTTCTAATTTAAAAATCAATTATCTCCCTACTTTCTTTCATTTGAATTAGTTTTTACAATTTCCAAGTTAAAAATTAATTATCTCCCTACTTTATCTCATTTGAATCAACGTGGGGGCTCTATACAGTTTATACGGTTCGATTTTTAATATAAAAATATAACCGAATCGATAATGATCGTTTTTAACTTATTAAAGATAATTTTAACCGATAAAAATCCGTTTGATTTGATTTATAGATAATAACCGATTAAAATAATTTAAATATGTTGGACTCGGTTCGGTTTAAAAAGCGAACAAAAAATTAAAATTGTAATCTATTGTGAATTTGCAAGACTTTCTCGTGATTTTCTGGTTGTTTGAGGTACAATTTTTTATTTTTTCTACATGTAAATCTCTTTATCGATCAAAAATATTATCAAAAATCCATAATTTTCTCTAACTTTTATTAATAAATTTAAAAATAGAAATATCAAATATCTATAAAAGTTAAAATTTAAATTAAATGAATGAATTTTATAGAAAATAAAAATAGATAAACAAAAATAAAAAATATAGTGAAGAAAATTATTTTGAAGATTTATCATGAACACCGAAAAAACTTAAAAGAAATAGAAATTTTTGTTAAGAGTTTTTCAAAATTGTAAAATAAACATAGGAGTTTAAAAGATAATAGGAAACTCATAACTCAAAATTTTGAGAGTTCCAAAAAAATAGAATAATTTTTTAAAGATAACATGCTCGGTTCGAGTCTTTTTTTATTTTATATATATTTTGAAATTAAAGCGACAATCGAGAAATTGTAGTTGCTTTGGTTTTAAATTTTAAAACCAGTTTAAAATATTTCAAAATGTCAGGTTGGCTCAGGATCGATTTGATCGAATTTTTCGGTTTAATCGTTTTACCCACACTCCTACTAGTCGCGATTCGGCTTTTAGCAAAAATTCAAATCCGCGATGGCGGTAGAGGCTTTGATGATGTGTATCTGACATGGAAAGACCCATTTAGATTGGGTATTATTTTGGTTTCAAACCATTTTTTCAATTTGTATTAGTTTGGGACAAAATGGTGAATCACAATTTTGAAGAATCTTTCAATAGAAGTCCCTATTACCTTAGTTATATCTTATTGGGTAACCTACCATAATTTGGAAGAAGTAGAAAAATATAATGCATGATTGATTAAGGCCAAGGCTAAAGCTATATAAATGTAGGGGTGTTTGAGCTTATAACATTCGTATCAATAACCTATCTTCATTTGTTCAGCTTTGAAACTTTCCCTAAAGCTCTCCTATGGAATTGATGACTCTTACATCCCTATCACCCTTTGCCTTTGATGTCGTGGTGTCAAAAATTTGGCCAGGACACCCCAAAGAATGAGATGTAAGCTAGGAGATCAGCATTGCTGAGCACCTCACTATAATTTCGAAGATTGATGAGTTGCGAGTAGCTTGAAGGCGTCGGCTAGTACCATCCTAGCATTTGGGAACATGAATCCTATTGAATCCTTAAGTACTCCTATACTGTAAGTGTAACATTTATGTACATATATGTACATAGTAGGCCCTGTTTAGTTATAAAGTTTTGAGTTGTTTTGCAGTTCGAGCTATATTCTGATCAGTTAGCAGACTTGAAGGGGGGAGCTAGGAGGCTAATTAAGGATGCTAGAGACACTTCTTCTCGATTAGAACTCGTTGATTCGATCCAACGGTCGGGAGTGGCTTACCATTTGGAGGGGGAGATCAAAGAGGCTATTGATCTTGTTTATTTGGATGACACAACTACTTGTGATCTTTTCACTACTGCATTGCGATTTAGACTTCTACGACAACATGGCTATCCAATTAGCTCAGGTTAGTTCATTTAATTAGTACTGTTTTATGTTTATTTGGTGAGAAGCAAGTTCCTTAACATTTGGCATCTTGGTTATTACAAAAACAGAAGTGTTTGATAAATTCAGAAGTAAAAATGGGAGATTCATGGAAGGCATAAACCAGGATATTGTTGGGCTTTTGAGTTTGTATGAAGCTTCCTTTCTTGGAGTAGAGGGAGAAGAAGACTTGGAGGAAGCCAGGGTTTACTACCATACATTTGGAAGTCACTGGTTAGAATTGAAGTATGATTTAGTTGACCAAGTCCCGCAGTCCTTGGAAGTTCCTTACACTGGAGGATGCGAGGCTCAGAGCTGAAACTTCATGAAGTCTACCAAAGGCGCTGATAGAAGAACTCAGCTCTCCTTGAGCTAGCCACGCTGGATTACAATTGGTTCAATCAGCATATCAGAAGGAGTTGAAGGAGCTAACGGTGCTGCTAGTTGAGCCCCAATTGTTTCATGGTAGGGCTTGACATGTATTAACATGTTTGGTAACAGTTCATTAGGTGGTGGACAGACTTGGGATTTAAGGAAAAGCTAAGTTTTTCCAGGGATCGATTGATGGAGAATTATTTGTGGGCAATGGGAATTGCTCCTGAGCCCCATTTCTCCAAATGCAGGAAAGGACTCACCAAATTTATATGCATATTAACAGCCATAGATGACATGTATGACATATATGGATCACCAGATGAGCTTAGATGTTTTACAGATGCTGTCAATAGGTATGAAATATATATGACATGGTCATAGTACAAACTTCTAATAAATTCACTTTGATTTCAATTACCTTGGTGTTTTTATCTTTTGTTTGTTGGGAGTAGATGGAATGCTAGGCACTAGTAGACAGCTAGATTACATGAAGATATCTTTACTTGGCCATGCCATCTTGCTAATGAGATGGCCTATGATGCATTAGAGACCATGGCCTACATATTTTACCCTATCTTAAAAATCAGGTTCTTAGATTTGATATTTTAGATATACCCTATGAAGAATAGACATTTTTTAAGATAACGTTTTCTCCTTATTTTCATTGTTTTTCTTATTTTTTAGAATATAAAACAATTTTTAAAAATAGAAACCAAACATGCCCTTATTCTCCACTAATGTTGGATAATTGATGTTGACTGCAGTGGTTCAATCTCTGTTCAGCCTATTCAATGGAAGCAGAATGGTTTATAATGGATATAAATAGCTTGATGATGAATAGCAGGAATGCTGGACTTCAGTTAGAGTCCAGCAGCCATAATTATGCCTATTTTCTAATGGGTTGTACCACCAACGGAAATTTGAACAATTTTTACACCATGCCTCATCTATTTTTATTGGTCATCTATTATTACTCGACTAAGCGATGATATGGGAACTTCTTCATTTTTATTACCTAAAACCTATTCTATTGAATTAAATTATTTTATTTTATTTTTAGATAAGATTTAACTATATATATTTGAATCTTACATCAACTCTCATTTTCTCATCCTAGGCTGAGATCGCAAGAGGTGATGTCACAAAATCTATCCAATGTTACATGAATGAAGAATGCTTACCAGAAGAACAAGCTCGAGATCAAGTAGAACAATTAATAGGTTACTCATGGAAAAAGTTGAATGAAGCAAGTATGGATAGTTCTCTTCCAAAAGCCATAATCAATTCATCATTGAACATGGCGCGAACAGCTCAATGCATTTTTCAATTTGGAGATGGCATCGGTATGTCAATTGGGGTGACTAAAGATCGGTCGACATCGCCAATCATCAACGATATTATAGGGCAAACCCTAAGCTCTATCGATGCATGGCATGAAGATAATGAACATATATATACCTTGAGGCTTGTCTCCAATGAGAGCAAATGAGGGCGAGTGTACGGGAGATCTTAGGTTTGGGTTCGTATGAATAAAAATGCTACAATGATGTGATGCAATGTTAGATTAGTACATAATCATATTATAATATTAATTGTATAATTATGCGTATTAATTATGGGACATTTATAAGGCAGATTTAATATTAAGCGAAAGGTATGGTGCATTGTTCTATATTATCCCTTGCTTTGGTAAAAGGCCTCGTTCTACCAAAACCCTAATTGTTCTCTTACATATATACATCATTAGAAGATTTAATAAGGGTTTGATAGAAACCTTGGCTTTGGTGAAGGAAAGATCCATCTTGACCTAACACTCTTTGTTCGTGCAGCTTTCTACATAGTACGAATTAATATGTTTTATTATTTCAATAAAGTTATTATTTTGTAATATATTTATTGGGTCCATTTATTATTGATCAATTATTTTTTGGATTAATAAATACTCTTAATTTTTACAAAATAATTTAACAATTGATATCAAAGCCACTATAATTGACATTGAAGTAAATCAAATTTGTTTTTACGTAATAGATGGATTTTGTTCGTTTCTATTAATATGTTCCGAGAAGCGAATCCATTTGTAGTGATTTTCCCGTGAATCAAACAAAGAAACCTTTTTTTGTGATTGACATTAATGGTCGTGCTTTTGATTTACGTGAGATGAATCATGATTTTTTTTTTCTTTTATTTGATTTATTTATCAAATTGTTGTGTATGG
The DNA here is from genome assembly GCA_016808115.1 of Tetrastigma voinierianum. Lineage (NCBI taxonomy): Eukaryota > Viridiplantae > Streptophyta > Magnoliopsida > Vitales > Vitaceae > Tetrastigma > Tetrastigma voinierianum. The sequence goes on along the minus strand of JAEQBH010000543.1, from coordinate 5,193 downwards.
TAGCCACTGGAATTGAAAGTGGGTATAAGATTTCATTCATGAGAAATCTTTCCTTTTTATTTAGTTGTTTGATTGTGAATATCAATCACGGTTTATGAGAACAAAAGAAAAGGATATCCTTTTTAATTCTTTAATTCATTATGTGATTTGAGAATATAAAAAAAAAAAAAAGTTTCTTATTTGAATCAATCACAATTTTTTTTTTATTATTTTATTGATTGATAATGACATCTTCAGATATATTATAGAAATCATATTTTATGATTTATTTATTTGATTCATACATGTAGAAGAAGCTATGTTTTTTCGGATCAAGTTATTTATTTATTTTAAAAATTTGTTTGCTTCATTAATTGTTGGGATGTAATAGAAAGAATATAAAATTAGCAACAACTAGAATCATGTCCATTTAAACATCAAATTTTATCTTAGGATAAAATTGAATTACATAATTTTATAATTTAATTACCCTTGTTTATTTCTTCATCAGATACTCCTAATTTTATAATATGTATAATCAAAATATATAGAAAAATATTATTAAAGTACTACTGCTGTGATTAAAAGTAATAGGTAAATTCCATATACATACATACATACATACATATATATATATATATATATATATATATATATATATATATATATATATATATATATATATATATATATATATATATATATATATATAATCAAATGATTAAAACTTTTAAATAATTATCTTAACAATTTTTATTTATTTAGCTTTTTGCTACATTCCTAATTCAAAAATAGGAGTTGTAAATTAACTTGCAAAAATAGTTAACTTAACTTAAGCTAAGATAACCAATCAAGTCAACTTACCTTCATTTCCTAATCTAAAGTTGAGTTTGATTAGACTGATTTACTTAGACCCCATCAGTTGATCAAATACATGATTAAAATTCATCATAATATTTTCAAGACTCATTTTAATATATTTATAAAGTACAAAATTTTAGAATAGAAAAAAAAAGTAATATAAATTTATACATTTTCCCAAAAAACTAAAATAATAAGTACAACTTTACATAATTAATATTTTTCCCAAAAATCTAAAAATGAAATGTGTATTGTTATATAAGATATAAATTTTAATAAGTAGTAAAATTGATTTGGATTAACATTGGATTGTCCAAACCTTGATAGGATCTAATGCTAACCTAATTTAAGTTTAAAAAAAATCTAACATAAATCCAACCAAATTATTGAAAATAATTGCCTTAGCTCCAAACATAAGTTGGGATGAAATGTGCTTGTCCATGTTATGTCTCATCATAAACAAAAATAACAAACTCTTGCTTCAACCTTTTTGCATTCCTAAGGCTCAAAAGTAAGCAAATCACGTGGATCTATAATGTCGGCTATTGAATGCATTTACTGTTAAATTATTCCTAACCCCATCCCATGCTTGTATGTGGATCCAATCTCTACACGCTATTTCCTTATAAATATATAATTGTCTCTTTCAAAGACTATTCTTAAACTTTTAAAACATTACTTTGTGAAAGTGAATCACATGTTTTGTCCCACAAATTTATTTAAAAAAAGCAAAATAATGTGCAATCTAATGTATCTTTGTCACATACACATATACATCTTTACATTCATATACATCATCAAGGACTACGGCTTTGAAACTTTTTTAAGTTAAAGCCACACTCATTTACCACGATTTGATTTTCTTTTAAATCCAAAGCCGTGACTATAGCTTTAACTAAAAAATCTTAACAAAACTAATATTTTGTTGTTTTTCTTACAATTTTTAAGTTAAAAATCATAATTAATGTTCGGAGATTGTATTAACTAATTCAAATGAGAGAAAGTAGGGAGATAAATGATTTTTAACTTGGAAATTGTAAAAACTAAAGCTTTGGAATTTCAAACCCTAGTTATGCACCTATTCAAATGAGAGAATGTTGGGAGAGAATTGATTTTTAACTTAGAAATTGTAAAAACTAGGACCTATTCAAAAACTACACTTTGGAATTAAAAAAAAAAATGGGTCAAAGTCGTAGTTATCGGGACTGTACACGGTTTATTCGGTTCGATTTTTAATATAAAAATATAACCGAATTGATAATGATCGTTTTTAACTTATTAAAATCAAAACCGATAATTTGAAATATAAAACCGATAAAAATCAATTTGATTTGATTTATAAATAATAACCGATTAAAATAATTTAAATCGATTGGACTCGATTCGGTTTAAAAACTGAACAAAAAAATTAAAATTGTAATCTACTATGAATTTACTAATGTTCGGTAATTGATGTTGACTGCAATGGTTCAATCTCTGTTCAACCTATTCAATGGAAGCAGAATGATTTTATAATGGATATAAGCCAAGCGTTGATGAATACTTGGGAAATGCATGGACTTCAGTTGGGGGTCCAACAGCCATGGTCCATGCCTATTTTCTAATGGGTTGTGTCACCAAGGGAAATTTGAACAATTTTTTACACCATGCCTCTCATCTATTTTATTGGTCATCTATTATTACAAGACTAAGCGATGATTTGGGAACTTCTTCGGTACATTAACTAAACCTATTCTATTAAATTAAATTATTTTATTTTATTTAGATAAGATTGAACTATATATATTTTGAATCTTACATTAATTCTCATTTTTTTCATCTTACGTAGAGATCTCAAGAGATGATGTAACAAAATCTATCAAATGTTATGAATGAAATATTTATCAGAAGGACAAGCTAGGAATCCATTAGAACAACTTAAAGTTGCTAGTGAAAAGTTGAATGAAGCAAGTATGAATAATTCTCTTTCGAAATCCATAATCAATTTATCATTGAACATGGTGTGAACAGCTCAATGCATTTTTCAGATTGGAGATGGCATCGGCATGTCAATTGGGATGACTAAAAGATCGATTGACATCCTTAATCATCAACTCAATATTATAGAACCAAACCCTAAGCCCTATCTTAATACATGGCATGAAGATATATAACACTAAACCCTATCTTGATGCATGACATGAATATATATATATATATATATATATATATATATATATATATATATATATATATATATATATATCTTAATGTCTCAAGTGGTAAATGAAGATAAGTGTATGAGGTCCTAGGTTCAGGACATGTACAAACAAATTCGAGATTTTTTTGATTATGTGATGAAATCAATTATCACTTATTAGTATGTAGACTCATCTTTGTTGTAAAAATATCACCTTTGGAAACATTTGCTTTTAAGCATGCCCTTAAGGATATCCTTTTCCAAGAAAATCAAGGTTGGTATAAGAGGATTTCAATAAAGTCAGTGGATATTGAAAATAGATTGAATAGATATTATCCTTTTCACAAATAGTAATTAATTTTTTTTGTTGTTTCTTAACAATTAGTTAGGATTAACCAGATTAAGGCATATGTTATGATTTCCAGGCATAACTAATATTATTTAAAATTTTAAATGTACAATATTTATTATTTTAAGATATTTTTAAAACTTTTGAAAATTTGAATTATCATATATTAATTAAAAAAATAAGTTGAAATATAGTTTAAATTACCCTTGTTTATTTCTTTATTGGATAGTCTAATTTTATAATACGTGTAATCAAAATATATAAAAAATGTTACAAAAATTACTTAACAATAATTAAAAGTAATGGGTAAATTCCAATAGACCAGTTAAAGCCTGATCTGATCCCTCCTGGATCAAGCCTAACTTAAGCTTGTTTTTTAAAGGGTCATGACATACGTTTTATTTTAGGTTTGACTCGATCAAGCGATAAGCTCGCTTACAGGCTCGCCCCCAACCTTTTATATGTTATATATGTTTTTTAATAATGCAATTATATATATATATATATATATATATATATATATATATATATATATATATATATATATAAATAAGTTCATTCTATAAGTTAAATGAAGGTGTAGTGTGGTTGGTTGACCCATTGTATTTTAAGGTTGGGGAGGAGGTTCTCACCTACATAAATTCTAAAATTTTTGTTTCAAAGTCTTGGGTCTATCGAGTCTAGCTTGTCCTTGGACCATCTAGCCCACCTATTAGACATCCCAGTGGCTAGATTGTGAGCCCACATAAAATATGTGAAACATGGCCCATTGAACAGTCAATAAGCATATTGGCTCCCATTAAACAACCCTAGCCACATGCCTTATTTTTCTAGTTAGAGCAGCTCGACACGTTAGAGATGCATGGGTTGGAGTCATGGGCTAAAGATTATGTGAAGACCGACTCATTGACCAATCAACAAGCTCATTGAGAAAGCCTTGGCTCATGGTAGTCGTAGGCTTTTATCCGTTGCTTTTACTACATTCCCTAATTCAGAAATAGGGATTGTAAATTAATTTGCAAAACTAGTTAACTTAACCCAAGCTAAAATAATCAACCCAAGTTCAACTCACCTTCATTTTCCTAATCTAAAGTTGAGTTTGATTAGATTAACTTACTTAGACTCGATCGAGTTGATCAAATACATGATTTAAATTCATCTATAATATTTTCAAGACTCATTTTAATAATATATTTATAAAAACAAAATTTTAAGAATGAAAAAGTAATATAAATTTGCATCTTCTCAAAAACTAAAATAATAAGTACAACAACATAATTGATATTTTTCCTAAATCTAAAAATGAAATGGGTATTATTATATAAGATATAAATTTTAATTAAATTTGATTTGGATTAACATTGGATTGTCCAAACCTTGATAAGATATAATGCTAACTGAATTTAAGTTAAAAAAAAAAAAAATCTAACATAAATCCAATCAAATTATTGAAAATAATTTCCTGAATAGCCCCAAACATCAAGTTGGGATGAAATGTGCCCTGTCCTGTTATGTCTCAATCATCATAAAAAAAAACAAACTCCTATTTCCAACCTTTTGCATTGCTAAGGCTCAAAAGTAAACAAACTACGTTAGGAGTCTATAGTGTCGGCTATTAAATTCATTTTACAGTTGAAATTTATTCTAACTCATGTGCTTATACGTGGATCCAAATGAGTTCCTTATAAATATATCAACTTCACTTTCTCTTTCTGAAGACTATTCTTAAACTTTAAAAACAATACTTTCTAAAGGTGAATCACAATTTTGAAGAATCTTTCAATAGAAGTCCCTATTACAATTAGTACTCTTATATCTTGATAGA